>CM062518.1:723000-1923000 GCA_031439585.1 Pterocarpus macrocarpus
ATTTCAGATCATTTCATGCAGCCATTCCTCACTTATGATTTATGGATCGAAATCGTGAAAGTCCCGAAAATTCGGATAATGGGTCTAGAGGTCGAATTTTGGGCTGAATTTTTGCAGGCATGTTCTCCATAGCATTTCCATATTGCCTTCCAAATTTCATATCATTTGGTCCATTGATTCATCATTTATGAATTTCTAACCGACCTGGTGAGTGGTACTTTAGTTGGTTACTCCCACAAACCTTGTGAGCGGTATTGAAGATGCAAGGGGATGTGTGTCTTGATACCCATTCAAGAGGATTAGGGATTGAGTTTGGGCGTTGGTGCTTCGTGACCAGAATATTCCTCGAGATCGAATCATCCCTAATATAAGCCCCGAGCCCGGGCCAGGATGACTCGAGTTCTGGGCAACGTGACTCGAGTACAAGCCTTGGAGACTCTGGTCCCAGGCATCGTGACTGGAGTTGTTCACGGGCAATGTGACTCGATATAAACCCCTAGTCTTAGCCAGACTAGGCTCTGATCGGGTGCGTGACTCGAGTCCTGGGCACCTTGACTCGGCCCGGCTAAGCGTGACCGGCGTGACTCGAGTCTGGCCACCGTGACTCGGCGGCTAGCTAAGCGTGACTCGAGGCTGGGCACCGAGACTCGAGTCTTGACTAGCGTGTCTTGGCGTGACTTCGAGTCACAGGCACCTTGACTCGAGCGCTGGCTAGCGTGACCCGAGCGTGACTCGAGGCATGGGCACCGTGACTCTAGTCCTGGCTAGCGTGACTCGAGCGTCGGGGCACCGTGACTCGAGCGCTGGCTAGCGTGTCTCGAGTCCTGGGCACCTTGACTCGAGCGGCCCAGCTAGCGTGACCGGCGTGACTTCGAGGTCCTGGGCCACCGTGATCCTCGGCCCAGCTAAGCGTGACTCGAGCACAGGCACCGTGACTCGAGTCCCGGCTAGCGTGTCGGCGTGACTCGAGTCTTGGGCACCTTGACTCGAGCGGCCTTCTGACCCGGCGTGGCTTCGGCGGCGCTTCGCGTGACCGGCGTGACTTCGAGTCACAGCCCACCGTGACTTCGGCTGGCTAGCATGACTTCGGCGTGACTTCGAGACCTGAGCACCGTGACTCGAGTCCTGGGCACCTTGACTCGAGTCCACAGGCACACCTTGACTTCGGCCTTCGCGTGACCAGCGTGACTTCGAGTCACGGCTAAGCGTGGACTCGGCGGCGCCGGCTAGCGTGACTCGAGTCCTGGCCACTTTGTGACTCGGCCGGCCAGCTACCATGACTCGAGGCCGAGAACGCGGCTCAGTCTTGCTGGCGTGTCTCGGCGTGACTTCGAGTCTGAGCACCTTGACTCGGCGGCTAAGCGTGACTCGAGGCCTGGGCACCGTGACTCGAGTCTTTGGCTAAGCGTCGGCGTGACTCGAGTCTGGGCACCTTGACTTCGGCCGGCCTTCGCGTGACGGCGTGACTTCGAGCATGGGCCGCCGTGACTTCAGCCCGGCTAGCGTGTCTCGCGTCTCGAAGTCTGAGCACCTTGACTCGGCGGCCGGCGTGACCGGCGTGACTTCGTGTCTGGGAGCCTTGACTCGGCGCTAGGTTGCGTGACTGGGGCACAGGCACTTAGGGTGGCGCTAGCTAGGACTCAGTGGGCATGCACTTGGGCGCGCAACCCCAGAGCATGGGGGAGCAATTATGTGTAGTTGGGGCCGAGTTTTTGGGGAAGGGGAGCGAGAGGGAAGGAGGGGCGAATCGAGCGACAAGGGCTGAATCTCGGTGGATCGTGGCGGCAAGGCCACTCTGCCACTTACAATACCCATCAGCGTATTTAAGTAAATGCGCAAGGATTACGCGCCGCCCGATGGGAATTGCGTTTCCGCGGCATCCCGGGCCTGATCGCCCGTGCGGGCATCGCGGCGACGCGTGCCTCGGGCGGGCCCTCTGCTGCTGGTCGACAAGCGGACGGCGGCGCGCGCGCTTCTAGCGGATTACGACTTAGGCGTTGATCATAATCCAACGCCGCGGTAACCAGCGCGTGGCTTTTCAACCAAAGCGCGATGACCAATTGTGCGAATCGCGGTTCCTCGTACTAGGTTGAATTACTATTGCGACACTTTGTCATCGGTGAGGGTAAAACTAACTTTGTCTCACGGCGGTCTAAACCCGACTCACGTTCCCTATTGGTGGGTGAACAATCCAACACTTGGTGAATTACCTTCACAATGATAGGAAGAGCGACATCGAAGGATCAAAAACAGCGTCGCTATGAGCGGCTTGGCTGCCACAAGCGATTATCCCTGTGGTAACTTTTACGACACCTCTAGCTTCAAATTCCGAAGGGCTAAAGGATCGATAGGCCCACGCTTTCACGGTTCGTATTAAATCTTGAAATCAGAATCAAGCGAGCTTTTACCCTTTTGTTCCACACGAGATTTACGTTCTCGTTGAGCTCATCTTAGGACACTGCGTTATCTTTTAACGGATGTGCCGCTTGACCAAACTCCCCACGACAATGTCTTCCGCTCGGATCGGCCGGCGGGCCGACGCCAGGTCAAAAGGAGGCGTGCCCGCCTCAGCTTCGCGGAATAAGTAAAATAACGTTAAAAGTAGTGGTATTTCACTTTCGCCGTCTCGGCTCCTTATCCTACACCTCTCAAGTCATTTCACAAAGTCGGACTAGAGTCAAGCTCAAGCGAGGGTCTTCTTCTTTCCCGATTCCGCCAAGCCCGTTCCCTTGGCGTGGTTTATTGGATAGTGAAGCGAGGGGCGATGGGAATCTCGTTAATCCATTCATGCGGCGTCACTAATTAGATGGCGAGGCATTTGGCTACCTTAAGAGAGTCATAGTTACTCCGCCGTTTACCGCGCTTGGTTGAATTTCTTCACTTTGACATTGAGCCTTTGGCGAAATCACATTGCGTCGGCATCGCTGGGACCATCGCAATGCTTTGTTTTAATTAAGCGATCGGATTCCCCTTGTCGTACCGATTAGTCGGTACATTGACGCCTTGGGAAGAGGCCGAGAGGCCCGTTCAGTCGGCCCGTCCCCGGCAAACACTTGCGGCGACCAGCTCGCCCAGCGGGGCGGCTTCAGCGATCCTTGCACGGCCAGACGGGTTCGGGGAGGACCCCGTGCCCAGCCACCGAGGCCAATCCTTTTCCCGAGGTTCACGGATCCATTTTGCCGACTTCCCTTGCCTACATTGTTCCATCGACCAGGTACATTCACCTTGGAGACTGATGCGGTTATGAAATACGGCCGGGCGTGGGAGGCACTTCGGTCCTCCGGTTTTCAAGAAGCGCCGGGCTGCCGGGACACCGCAGCGACGTCACGGTGCTCTTCCGGCCATTGGACCCTACCTCGGTGGCCGTTTCCGAGTGGGCGGTAGTTAAGCGAAAAAGATAACTCTTCCGAGGCCCGCCGGCGTCTCAGGACTCCCTAACGTTGCCGTCGGCCGCCACGTCGGTTAGAATTTTAACCCGATTCCCTTCGGCGTCTGGCGCTCGCGGCGCTATCAGGCGAGCTTCCCCGTCCCTTAGGACCGTCTTACCCATGTCCAACTGCTGTTCACATGGAACCTTTCCCTCTTGACCTTCAAAGTTCTCATTTGAGTATTTGCTACTACCACCAAGATGCCGCACCGGCGGCGCTCGCCGGGCTCGCGCCAGGGTTTCGCGGCGACGCCGCGCTCCTACTCATCGGGGCATAGCGCTTGCCCGGCGGCCGGAATATAGGTCACGCTTGAGCGCCATCCATTTTCAGGGCTAGTTCATTCGGCAGGTGAGTTGTTACACACTCCTTAGCGGATTCCGACTTCCATGGCCACCGTCCTGCTGTCTAGATGAACTAACACCTTTTGTGGTGTCTAGGTTAGCGTGTGGTTGAGCGCAGTAACCCGACTTCCGGTTCATCCGCATCGCCCGATTACGCTTACCAAAAATGGCCCACTTGGAGCTCTCGATTAGTGCTTGCGGCTCAGCGGCGGGCGGCGGCGTCTTACATATTTAAAGTTTGAGAATAGGTTAAGGCTGTTTCAGCCCCAAGGCCTCTAATCATTCGCTTTACCGATAGAACTTCCGCGACTCCGGCTATCACTGAGGAAACCGGAGAGGAACCGGCTACTAGGCGGTTCGATTAGTCTTTCGCCCCTATACCCAAGTCAGACGAGCGATTTGCCGCGTCGATATCGCTGCGGGCCTCCACGAAGTTTCCTCGGCCGCCCCTTCGAGGCATAGTTCACCATCTTTCGGGTCCCAGCAGTGTGCTCTCACTCGAACCCTTCCACGGAAGATCGGGGTCGGTCGGCGGTGCAACCGCGAGATCCGCCGATTAGCTTCCTTGCGCCTTACGGGTTTTGCTCGCCAGATTGACTCGCACACATGTCCGGACTCGCTTAGTCGCGTGTTTCAAGGCCAGTGGGGATAGAAACCAGGCAGCGCCCCGGGCCGGTCAGTCTTACGCTGTAAGCGCCTTGTGGCCTGCGTTCCACGATCGCGGCGATGGCGTATCCGGCGGGCTTATCGGCGGCCGGGCTTGAGCCACCGCCCGCAATCCAGCGTCGGTCGGTGCCTCGAGTCGATTAGCGGGCCGGCTTCGCCGTTCCACATCCGGCCGCGACACATCGCGGCCCCCATCCGCTTCCCTCGACAATTTCAAGCACTCTTTGACTCTCTTTCCAAAGTACTATTCATCTTTCCCTCGCGGTACTTGTTATTGCTATCGGTCTCGCGGTATTTAGCCTTGGGCGGAATTTACCGCCCGATTAGGCTGCATTCCCAAACAACTCGACTCGTGAAACAGCGCCTGCGTGGTCACGGCGGTCCAGGAGCACAACGGGGCTCTCACCTCTCTGGCGCCCTTCCAGGGGACTTGGGCCCAGTCCGCGGCGAGGGCGCTTCTCCGGACTACCTGGTCGGACCTTAGAGGCGACCGATTCTCATGGTGGGCTCTTCCGGATTAGCTCGCCGTTACTGAGGCAATCCCTGTTGGTTTCTTTTCCTCCGCTTATTGATATGCTTAAACTTCGGTGGGTAGCCACTTTGACACGAGGTCGCATCATGGGCGATCGATGCCGTTCTTGGGTCACGGAGTCCGTGACTAGCGGAGAGGGACAGCGCCACGGCCCGGCCTCGAGATTGCGCTCAGCCACCGTCTGTCATGGCGCGCCTCCACCACGAACCCGATTTTCGACCCAACGCGGCGCTTCGCTCACGGGAAGCCAGCATTCGCCCGCCGCTCGGCGCCTCTGGCGCGGGGATTGGGCAGCGATTTGTGACACCCAGGCGGCGTGCCCTTAGCCTAATGGCGGGCGCAACTTGCGTTCAAAGACTTCGATGGTTCCACGGGATTACGCAATTCACACCAAGTATCGCATTTCGCTGCGTTCTTCATCGATGCAAGCGAGATATCCGTTCGCGAAAGTCGTTCTAGACTTCGAGTGTGTTCTTGGCGCCGCCCGTCTGACACCGTTTTCGGGCGAAAGGGCTGGCGCCAAGCGATTCACGACTTCCTTGGCGCATTCGCGGAGGTTTTGTTCTTTGTGTCTTGGGGCGAGGCCCGCGCTGCTCGAAGCGTGATGCGGATTCGGCACCAGGCGATCGGTACTTAAGCGACATCGCTTTGCCGTGTGGAAAAAGCTGCGTTCGCGGGTCGCCTTTGGATTGTGAAGGCATCGACAATGATCCTTCCGCGGGTTCACCTCACGAAACCTTGTTACGACTTTTCCTTCCTCTAAATGATAAGGTTGATGGACTTCTCTGCGTCGCTGACAGCGTGGACGCCCGCGTCGTGCGCCCGATCAGAACACTTCACCAGGACCATTCAATCGGTAGGGCGGCGGGCGGTGTGTACAAAGAGGCGGGGGCGTAGTCAGCGCGGTGATGACTCGCGCTTACTAAAATTCCTCGTTGAAGACCAACAATTGCAATGATCTATCCCCATCACGATGAAATTTCAAAGATTACCGGGCACAATCGGCCAAGGCTATGAACTCGTTGAATACATCGGTCTGCGGTAGCGTCGTCGACCCGAGAACATCTAAGGGCATCACCGGACACATTATTGCCTCAAACTCCCGTGGCCTGGCGGCCATAGTCCCTCTAGAAAGCTGGCCGTGGAGGGTTACCTCCGCATAGCTAGTTAGCGGTGAGGTCTCGTTAGATTAACGGAATTAACCAGGACAAATCGCTCCACCAACTAAGAACGGCCATGCACCACCACCCAATGAATCAAGAAAGAGCTTTCAATCTGTCAATCCTCACATTGTCTGGACCTGGTAAGTTTTCCCGTGTTGAGTCAAATTAAGCGCGAGGCTCCACTCTGGTGGTGCCCTTCCGTCAATTCCTTTAAGTTTCAGCCTTGCGACCATACTCCCCGGAACCCAAAGACTTTGATTTCTCATAAGGTGCGGCCCGGAGTCCTAAAGCAACATCCGCTGATCCACTGGTCGGCATCGTTTATGGTTGAGACTAGGGCCGGTATCTGATCGTCTTGAGCCCCAACTTTCGTTCTTGATTAATGAAAACATCCTTGGCAAATGCTTTCGCAGTTGTTCGTCTTTCATAAATCCAAGAATTTCACCTCGACTATGAAATCTGAATGCCCCAGGCCGTCACTGTTAATCATTACTCCGATCCGAAGGCCAACACAATAGGATCGAGAATCCTATGATGTTATCCCATGCTAATGTATCCAGGCGTAGGCTTGCTTTGAGCACTCTAATTTCTTCAAAGTAATACGGTAGCGGAGGCACGACCGACGATTAAGGCCAGGAGCGCATCAGCCGTGAAGGGCGAGCCGACCGGTGCACACGATGGCGGACGTCGACCCAACCCAAGGTCAACTACGAGCTTTTTAAGCGCAACAACTTAAATATCGCTATTGGAGCTGGAATTACGCGGCTTTGGCACGGACTTGCCCTCAATGGATCCTCGTTAAGGGATTTGGGTGTACTCATTCCAATTACCGGACTCAAAGAGCCCGGTATTGTTATTTATTGTCACTACCTCCCGAGTGTCGAGGATTGGGTAATTTCTTGGCGCTGCTGCCTTCCTTGGATGTGGTAGCCGTTTCTCGGGCTCCTCTGGGAATCGAACCTAATTCTCAAGTCACCGTCACCACCATGGTAGGCCACTATCCTACCATCGAAAGTTGATAGAGGCGAAATTTGAATGATGCGTCGCCGGCACAAGGCCGTGCGATCCGACAGTTATCATGAATCATCAAAGCGACGGCGAACTGCGTTGACCTTTATCTAATAAATCGTCCCTTCCGAAGTCGGGGTTTGTTGCGTATTAGCTCTAGAATTACTACGGTTATCAGGTAGTAGATACCATCAAACAAACTATAAGCTGATTTAATGAGCCATTCGCGGTTTCCCACGATCAGAATTAGTTCATACTTACACATGCATGGCTTAATCTTTGAGACAAGCATATGACTACTGGCGGGATCAACCAGGTAGCATCCATCGATGACCTTGCGCCCGAGCTAGTCTTTGCCGACCCAAGGGGAGCTCGCGGCTGCTGCTGACGGCAGCGTCATTCGAGGCGGCCAAAAATGTCGAAGGGACACGATGGGGAATAACACCCCACGTTCACCGCGTGTACGCATCCAAGAGAACGGTGATTCATGCGAGCGGGAGCCATGGAACGCAGGACTAATGCGGATCGCATGCATCATAAGCGATTCCCACGGCTTGACCCGCGCAGGCGGCCAGGGATGGAAAGAGGCGTGAGGAGGGGCGAATGCCACTTCCGGTAGGCAACACAAGAACCACGTCATGAACACCGAGGCACAACTGTGACTCACGGTGGCACTTTGAAGAGGCTGCCGCACGGCCGTTCGATGCCGCGAGCAAAAGGCGGCCAGCACTAACAACCCGATCACCGCTCGCACGCCCGCGCGCTCGCTAGACTCAACACGGCCGGACGAGCCACACCGCGCGCCAGGCATGCAAGCATATGGAAGCATCCGGCGCGCCCGGTCCGCACCGCTAGGCATGGCATGGTCTCGAAGGGCACCGATTCAGAAACGCCTCCAACTTCCGGTCAGCGCCGCGCATCGGCTCGTGGGAATGTCATTCGGTTAGCCATGGCCGGCGCCCCCTAATGTCCGTCCCCCTCGCGAAGGCACGCTCGCCATTGCATCGTGTCGTTAAAAAGGGTCACTGCGCATCGTTAAGTCAAACCCGAATCGCGTCATTGCGAGCCCCACCTTTGACACTTGCCCGTCATCGACCAAGCGGTGCCACGGCGCCCCGGCGCCGCGTTAAAGGCGTATTACCACCAGCTGCGGGCACCTCGTGGCGGGCATCACCTAGCCCACCCCCCTTCGTGATGTGCACAATATAGCCATGGCCTCGGGACACCGGGGACGAAGCCCCAGCTGTTCGCTCGCATTCCTTCGAAGGATCGGTCGAAACCCGCCCGGTTCCAATTGGGGTATCGCTTTGCGACTCAACCAGCACCTCAACAAGGAGGATATGCAACCCGAGGCACGAGAAACCGAGATGCCCAACAACGTGCCCCGTGATGCATAGCCAATGCGTCCTCAATGCTCTAGATCTCGCCCCGCCACGATTCCCGCAATTGTGCCAAGGAGCCCGCACCAACGCCCCAAGGAAATCCCCGAACCGACTCGTGCTCGGGGTGGGTAACATATGACCCAGCCTTGAGGCTCTCGGAACGATCGGCACCGGCCAGAGCAATGAATACAACGAGGAGGCATAAAAAACGTCCCGATAGCCCACCAACATGCCCCGAGATGCATAGACCCAGCACCACCCATGCGCATAAACTAGCCACGCCAATTCCCACCACGATCAGGGGCCTTGAAATCGGCCGAGCTCGACGAGATTTCGGTAGTGGATGAGTATCACCCACCATGCCATGGGCAGACGCATATAGGAACACACTACGGGCTCCCATATGTGCCAGGGGGGTAGCCCATGGCGCCCCGAGCCTTGCCTGCTCGGGTCCTGGTTTGGTCGAGTCACACCTCCCCCCTATAATAGGCTATTTTGCAAAAACCCATTTTGTACAAGTAGATACCTTTTACGGCAGACATAAGTCCAAATTTGGACCTAGAGATCGTATTTTGATGCAATTTTTTGCAGACATGCTTAGAAAAATGAGATCTCCTTGTCCCCAAAATTTCATAATTTTTCTCCAAGGGAATAATTTATTATGAATTTTTGAAGAGGCGAAAATTCTGAAAATACCGAAAAATTAGAAAATGGGTCTAGAGGTCGAATTTTGAGCTGATTTTTTGCAGGCATGTTCTAGAGAATATTTCTAACATGCCCACCAAATTTCAGATCATTTCATGCAGCCATTCCTCACTTATGATTTATGGATCGAAATCGAGAAAGTCCCGAAAATTCGGATAATGGGTCTAGAGGTCGAATTTTGGGCTGAATTTTTGCAGGCATGTTCTCCATAGCATTTCCATATTGCCTTCCAAATTTCATATCATTTGGTCCATTGATTCATCATTTATGAATTTCTAACCGACCTGGTGAGTGGTACTTTAGTTGGTTACTCCCACAAACCTTCCGAGCCCCATTGAAGATGCAAGGGGATGTGTGTCTTGATACCCATTCAAGAGGATTAGGGATTGAGTTTGGGCGTTGGTGCTTCGTGACCAGAATATTCCTCGAGATCGAATCATCCCTAATATAAGAGAGGAACAGGGGGCAAGATGACTCGAGTTCTGGGCAACGTGACTCGAGTACAAGCCTTGGAGACTCTGGTCCCAGGCATCGTGACTTGAGTCGTTCACGGGCAATGTGACTCGATATAAACCCCTAGTCTTAGCCAGACTAGGCTCTGATCGGGTGCGTGACTCGAGTCCTGGCCATCGTGACTTGATCGCTGGCTAGCGTGACTCGAGGCCTAGGCACCGTGACTCGAGTCCTGGCTAGCGTGACTCGAGTCCCGGGCAGCTTGACTCGGCTGGCTAGCGTGACTGGCGTGACTCGAGGCCTGGGCACCGTGACTCGAGTCCTGGCTAGCGTGTCTCGAGCGTGACTCGAGTCCTGGCCACCGTGACTCCAGTCCTGGGCACCTTGACTCGAGCGGCGCTCACCGTGACTGGCCAGCTCTGTGACTTCGAGTCCTGGCTAGCGTGACCGGCGTGACTTCGGCGTGACTCAGTCTGGGCACCTCGACTCGGCCTTCGCGTGACCGGCGTGACTCGAGGCACGGGCACCGTGACTCGGCCAGCTCTGCGTGACGGCGTGACTCGAGTCACAGGCACCTTGACTCGGCCAGCTCACCGTGACCCGGCGTGACTTCGGCGGCTAGCGTGGCGGCGTGACTCGAGTCCTGGCCCACCGTGACTCGGCGGCCGTTAGCGTGACTTCGAGGGTGACTTCGAGGCCTGAGCACCGTGACTCGAGTCCTGGGCAGGCACCTTGACTTCGGCGGCCTTCGCGTAACCCGGCGTGACTTCGAGTCCTGGCCACCGTGACTCGAGCGGCCAGCTGCGTGACTTCGAGGCGGCCTCCGTGACTCGAGTCCTGGCTAAGCGTGACTCGAGGCCTGGGCACCGTGACTCAGCGCCGGCTAGCATGACTCGAGCGTGACTCGAGGCACGAGCACCGAGACTCGAGTCTTGGCTAGAGTGTCTCAGCGTGACTCGAGTCCTGGCACCTTGACTCGAAAGCGGCCTTCGCGTGACCCGAGCGTGACTCGAGGCATGAGCATGACTTGAGTCCTGGCTAACGTGACTCGAGTCTTGGCTAGCGTGACGGCGTGACTCGAGTCCTGGCCACCGTGACTCGAGCAAGGCTAAGCGTGACTCGAAGTCGCTGCCACCGTGACTCGAGCACGGCTAAGCGTGACTTCGGCGTGACTCGAGGCCTGAGCACCGTGACTCGAGTCCCGGCTGGCCGTGTCCGGCGTGACTCGAGTCTGGGCACCTTGACTCGGCCGGCCAGCTCAGCGTGACCCGGCGTGACTTCGAAGGCCGGCTAGCGCGGGTCTGGCGGCGTGACTCGAGTCCTGGCCACCGTGACTCGGCGCTAGCTAGCGTGACTCGAGGTGACTCGAGGCCTGGGCACCGTGACTCGAGTCTGGGCACCTTGACTCGGCCAGCTGGCGTAACCCGGCGTGACTCGAGTCACGCCACCGTGACTCGGCTCGGCCTTCGCGTGACTCGAGGCGGCCTCCGTGACTCGAGTCCTGGCTAGCGTGACTTCGAGGCCTGGGCACCGTGACTCGAGCCGGCCAGCTAGCATGACTCGGCCGTGACTCGAGGCCTGGCACCGAGACTCGAGTCTTTGGCTAAGCGTGTCTCGGCGTGACTCGAGTCCTGGGCACCTTGACTCGGCCTAGCGTGACCGGCGTGACTCGAGGCATGGGCCGTGACTCGAGTCCTGGCTAACGTGACTCGAGTCTTTGGCTAGCGTGACGGCGTGGCTCGAGTCCTGGCCACCGTGACTGAGCGGCTAGCGTGACTCGAGTCACCGCCACCGTGACTCGAGCAGCTAGCATGACTTCGGCGTGACTTCGAGGCCTGGTCTAGCGTGACTCGAGCCTGGCTAGCGTGGTCGAGTCCTGGCTAGCGTGACTCGAGGCCTGGGCACCGTGACTCGAAAGGCCGGCTGGCGTGTCTCGAGCGTGACTCGAGTCCTGGGCACCTTGACTCAGTCTTTGGCTAAGCGTGACCGAGCGTGACTCGAGGCATGGGCACCGTGACTCTAGTCCTGGCTGGCGTGACTCGGCGTCGGGGCACCATGACTCAGCGGCCAGCTGGCGTGTCTCGAGTCCTGGCAACTTGACTCGGCGGCGGCTAAGCGTGACCGGCGTGACTCGGGTCACAGCCACCGTGACTTCGAGCGGCCGGCTAAGCGTGACTCGAGCGTGACTCGAGGCACGAGCCGTGACTCGAGTCCTGGCTGGCGTGTCGGCGTGACTCGAGTCCTGGTCACCTTGACTCGGCCGGCTACCTTGACCCGGCGTGACTCGAGTCTTGGCTAAGCGTGACCGGCGTGACTCGAGTCAGCCCACCGTGACTCGAGTCTGGCCACCGTGACTCGGCGCCGCTAGCATGACTCGAGTGTGACTTGAGGCTGGGCACCGTGACTCGAGTCCTGGGCACCTTGACTCGGCGGCTAAGCGTGACCGGCGTGACTTCGAGTCCTGGCTAAGCGTGACTCGAGGCACTGGCACCGCGGATCGAGCGTGACTCGAGCGTGACTCGAGGCCGAACCGCCGTGACTCAGTCTTTGGCTAAGCGTGTCTCAGCGTGACTCGAGTCCTGGGCACCTTGACTCGGCGGCCGGCTAGCGTGACCGGCGTGACTTCGAGGCATGGGCACCGTGACTCGGCGGCTAAGCGTGTCTCGGCGTGACTCGAGTCACTGGCACCTTGACTCGGCGGCTAGCGTGACCGAGCGTGACTCGAGGCATGGGCACCGTGACTCAGTCTTTGCTAAGCGTGTCCCGGCGTGACTTCGAGGCATGGGCACCGTGACTCGAGTCCTGGCTAGCGTGACTCGAGTCTTGGCAAGCGTAACGGCGTGACTCGTGTCACTGGAGCCTTGACTCGAGCACTAGGTTGCGTGACTCGGGGCACAGGCACTTCCGGGTGGCCTTAGCTAGGACTTCCGTGGGCACGCGCCGAGCGCGCAACCCCGACATGGGGAGCATTTATCTGAAGTTGGGACGAGTTTTTGGGAGGAGGGGGCCGGGAAGGGAAGGGAGGGGCGAATCGAGCGACAAAGGGCTGAATCTCGATGGATCGTGGCAGCAAGGCCACTCTGCCACTTACAATACCCATCAGCGTATTTAAGTCGTGCGCAAAGGATTACGCCCGCCCGATGGGGTGCGTTTCACGGCGTCCGCCGTGATCCGCCCGGGCATCGCCGGCAACGCGTGCCTCGGGCGGGGCCCCTCGCTGGTCGGCAAGCGGACGGCCCGAGCGCGCATTGCTTCTAGCCCGGATTACGACTTAGAAGCGTTGATCATAATCCAACGCCGCGGTAACCGGCGCCGCGGCTTTTCAACCAAAAGCGCGATGACCAATTGTCGCGAATCAATCGGTTCCTCTCGTACTAGGTTGAATTACTATTGCGACCTTTGTCGCCGGTAGGAGTAAAACTAACTTTGTCTCACGACGGTCTAAACCCATTTCACGTTCCCTATTGGTGGGTGAACAATCCAACACTTGGTGAATTTCGCTTCACAATGATAGGAAGAAGCGGGACATCGAAGGATCAAAAAGCAACGTCGCTATGAGCGCTTGGGCTGCCACAAGCCGCTTATCCCTGTGGTAACTTTTACGACACCTCTAGCTTCAAATTCGAAGGGCTAAAGGATCGATAGGCCACGCTTTCACGGTTCGTATTCGTCTTGAAATCGAATCAAGCGAGCTTTTACCCTTTTGTTCCACACGAGATTTACATTCTCGTTGAGCTCATCTTAGGACACTGCGTTATCTTTTAACGGATGTGCCGCCCGACCAAACTCCCCACGACAATGTCTTCCGCCCGGATCGGCCGGCCGGGGCCCGCCTTGGGTCCAAAAGGAGGGGCGATGCCCCGCCTCCGCTTCACGGAATAAGTAAAATAACGTTAAAAGTAGTGGTATTTCACTTTCGCCGTCTCCGGCTCCCACTTATCCTACACCTCTCAAGTCATTTCACAAAGTCGGACTAGAGTCAAGCTCAACAGGGTCTTCTTTCCCCACTGATTCCGCAAAGCCCGTTCCCTTGGGCGTGGTTTTTCCATTGGATAGTAGGCGAGGGGACGGTGGGAATCTCGTTAATCCATTCATGCGGCGTCACTAATTAGATGACGAGGCATTAGGCTACCTCAAGACAGTCATAGTTACTCCGCCGTTTACCAGCGCTTGGTTGAATTTCTTCACTTTGACATTGAGCACCTTTGGCGAGAAATCACATTGCGTCGGCATCCGCAGGACCATCGCAATGCTTTGTTTTAATTAAGCGATCCGGATTCCCCTTGTCGTACCGGATTCGGCTGGTCATTCGACGCCCGGAAGAGGCCGGAGGGTCCGTTCGGTCGTCCCGGCAAACGCGGCGACCCGCTCTCGCCACGCGGAAGCGGCTCGGCGATCGCCGGCGACGCGGAGTTCTGGATCGACCCCGTGCCCGACCACCGAGCTAATCCTTTTCCCGAGGTTCTGGATCCATTTTGCCGACTTCCTTGCCTACATTGTTCCATCGACCAGAGGTCGTTCACCTTGGAGACTGATGCGGTTATGAGTACGACCGGGCGTGGGAGGCACTCGGTCCTCCGGATTTTCAAGGGCGCCGGCGCACCGACAGCGGCGTGCGCGGTGCTCTTCGGCCATTGGACCCTACCTACCGGTGGCCGTTTCAAGGTGGGCGGTCAGTTAAACGAAAGATAACTCTTCCCGAGGCCCCCACCGGCGTCTCGGACTCTAACGTTCGTCGGCCGCCACGTCCGGTTAGAATTTTAACCCGATTCCCTTTTCGGCGTGCGGCTCGGCCTTATCGACGGCTTCCCCGTCCGCCAGGATCGACTAACCCATGTGCAAGTGCCGTTCACATGGAACCTTTCCTCTTCGCCTTCAAAGTTCTCATTTGAATATTTGCTACTACCACCAAGATCTGCACCGACGGCCAGTAGCTCGCCGTCGCGCCGGGTTTTTCTGGCGGCGCCGCGCCTCCTACTCATCGGGGCATAGCGCTTGCCCCGACGGCGGGAGAGTAGATCACGCGCTTCAGCGCCATCCATTTTCGAGGGCTAGTTGATTGGCGGTGAGTTGTTACACACTCCTTAGCGGATTTCGACTTCCATGACCACCGAATCTGCTGTCTTAATCGACCAACACCCTTTGTGGGGTCTAGGTTAGCGCCGCGTGGTTGGGCAATCGTAACCCGACTTCCGGTTCATCCCGCATCGCCGATTCACGCTTACCAAAAATGGCCCACTTGGAGCTCTCGATTCCGTGCGCGGCTCAACGGAGCAGCGACCGGTCGGCCCTACCTATTTAAAGTTTGAGAATAGGTCGAGGCGTTGCGCCCGATGCCTCTAATCATTGGCTTTACCCGATAGAACTTCGCCGCGAGCTCCAAATATCCCTGAGAAACCGGAGGAACCGGCTACTAGACGGTTCGATTAGTCTTTCGCCCTATACCCAAGTCAGATTTAACGATTTGCATCGTCAAGATCGCTGCGGGCCTCCACCGAGTTTCCTCGCTTCGCCGCTTCGAGGCATAGTTCACCATCTTTCGGGTCCCGACAGTATGCTCTCACTCGAACCCTTCACGTAAGATCGGGGTTCGGCGGTGCAACCCGCGAAGGATCCCGCCGATTAGCTTCCTTGCGCGCTTACGGGTTTTGCTCGCCCGATTGACTCGCACACATGTCGACTCAGCAGTCCGTGTTTCAAGGCGGCCGGATGGGAAACCCGCAGCCGACGCCGGGCCTTGCAGTGCCGGCACGCCAGTAAGCGCCGCGCGCTGCGTTCCACGATCGCGACGATGACGTATCCGCGGGCTTATCGACGGCCCGGGCTTGGGCCACCGCCGCAATCCGCGTCGGTCGGTGCCTCGAGTCGATTGGCGGGCCGGCTTTCGCCGTTCCACATCCGACCGCGGCACATCGCCGGCCCCCATCCGCTTCCCTCCCGACAATTTCAAGCACTCTTTGACTCTCTTTTCAAAGTCCTTTTCATCTTTCCCTCGCGGTACTTGTTCGCTATCGGTCTCTCGCCGGTATTTAGCCTTGGGCCGGAATTCTGCGATTAAGTGCTGCATTCCCAAACAACCCGACTTCGTAAACGGCGCCTGCGTGGTGCGGCAGGTCCCGAACTGTGGGCTCTCACCTTCTCTGGCGCCCCTTCCAGGGACTTGGGCCCGGTCCGCCGGCCGAGGCGCTTCTCCAGACTACAATTCGGACGCCGAGGCGACCGATTCTCATGGTGGGCTCTTCAGGTTAAGCTCGCCGTTACTAGGGGAATCCTTGTTAGTTTCTTTTCCTCCGCTTATTGATATGCTTAAACTCGGTGGGTAGCCACTTTGACACGAGGTCGCATCATGGGCGATCGATGCCGTTGCCGGGTCACTGAGTCCGTGACTAGCGGAGGACCGCGCACGATCGGCCTCGAGATTGCGCTCAACCACCGTCTGGTCATGGCGCGCTTCTCCACCACGAACCCGATTTTCGCCAATCGCGAAAGCGCCGCTCACGGAAGCTCGCATTCGCCCGCCGCCGGCGCTCTACAGCGCGGGATCGGGGCAACGATTTGTGACACCCAGGCGGCGTGCCCTTAGCCTAATGGCCGGGCGCAACTTGCGTTCAAAGACTTCGATGGTTCACGGGATTACGCAATTCACACCAAGTATCGCATTTCGCTACGTTCTTCATCGATGCAAGAGCCGAGATATCCGTTGCCGAGAGTCGTTCTAGACTCGAGTGTGTTCTTGGCCGCCCGTCGAGCACCGCTTCCGGTGAAAAGTGGCGAGCGCCAAACAAGCTTCACGACTTCCTTGGCGCATTCCGCGCCGGGGTTTTGTTGATGTGTGCAGGGACGAGGCGCGCACGCTCGGGGGCGAGATGCCCGTTCGGCACGAGCGCCGAGCCGAAAGCGACGTCGCTGCCGTGGAAAACACGTTCGCCGGTCGCTACCGGATTGTGAGGCATCGACAATGATCCTTCCGCGGAGTTCACCTCACGAAACCTTATTACGACTTCTCCTTCCTCTAAATGATAAGGTTCGATGGACTTCTCACAACGTCGCGGCGGCGACGCCATGCGTCGCGCGATCCGAACACTTCACCGGACCATTCAATCGGTAGGAGCGGCGGGCGGTGTGTACAAAGAGGCGGGGGCGTAGTCAACGCGAGTGATGACTCGCGCTACTAGGAATTCCTCGTTGAAGACCAACAATTGCAATGATCTATCCCCATCACGATGAAATTTCAAAGATTACCGGGCTGTCGGCAAGGCTATAGACTCGTTGAATACATCGATGCAGCGCGCGTGCGACCGAACATCTAAGGGCATCACGGACACTGTTATTGCCTCAAACTCCCGTGGCCTGGCGGCCATAGTCCCTCTAAGAAGCTGGTCGTGGAGGGTTACCTCCGCATAGCTAGTTAGCGGTGAGGTCTCGTTAGATTAGCAGAATTAACCAGGACAAATCGCTCCACCAACTAAGAACGGCCATGCACCACCACCCATAGAATCAAGAAAGAGCTCTCGATGCTGTCAATCCTTACTATGTCCGGACCTGGTAAGTTTCCGTGTTGAGTCAAATTAAGCCGCGAGCTCCACTCCTGATGGTGCCCTTCCGTCAATTCCTTTAAGTTTCAGCCTTGCGACCATACTCCCGGAACCCAAAGACTTTGATTTCTCATAAGGTGCCGGTGAGTCCTAAAAGCAACATCCACGATCCACCTGGTCGGCATCGTTTATGGTTGAGACTAGGGCGGTATTTGATCGTCTTGAGCCCCCAACTTTCGTTCTTGATTAATGAAAACATCCTTGGCAAATGCTTTGTGATTGTTCGTCTTTCATAAATCCAAGAATTTCACCTCGACTATGAAATCGAATGCCCCAGTCGTCTGTTAATCATTACTCCGATCCGAAGGCCAACACAATAGGATCGGAATCCTATGATGTTATCCCATGCTAATGTATCCAGGCGTAGGCTTGCTTTGAGCACTCTAATTTCTTCAAATACTTGGCCGGACCACGACCCGACGATTAAGGCCAGGAGCGATCGCCCGGCGAAGGGCAGCCGACCGGTGCACACCGGATGGCGGACCGATCGACCCAACCCAAGGTTCAACTACGAGCTTTTTAACGGCAACAACTTTAATATCGCTATTGGGTGGAATTACCCGCATTCTTTGGCACCGGACTTGCCCTCCAATTGTTCCTCGTTAAGGGATTTAAATTGTACTCATTCCAATTACAAGACCCAAAAGAGCCCTGTATCAGTATTTATTGTCACTACCTCCCCGTGTCGGGATTGGGTAATTTGCGCGCCTGCTGCCTTCCTTGGATGTGGTAGCCATTTCTCAAGCTCCCTCTCCGGAATCGAACCCTAATTCTCCGTCACCCGTCACCACCATGGTAGGCCACTATCCTACCATCGAAAGTTGATAGGGCAGAAATTTGAATGATGCGTCGCCGGCACAAGGGCCGTGCAATCCGACGAGTTATCATGAATCATCAAAGCAACAAAGTGAACTGCGTTGACCTTTATCTAATAAATACACCCCTTCCGAAGTTGGGGTTTTTAGCATGTATTAGCTCTAGAATTACCACGGTTATCCAGGTAAAGGTACTATCAAATAAACGATAACTGATTTAATGAGCCATTCGCAGTTTCACAGTCTGAATTAGTTCATACTTACACATGCATGGCTTAATCTTTGAGACAAGCATATGACTACTGGCAGGATCAACCAGGTAGCATCCATCGATGACCTCGCACGCCGAGCTAATGTTGCCGACCCAAGGGGGAGCTCGCAACACACGCGACGGCAAGCGTCATTCTGGGCAACCGAAATGTCGAAGGGACGCGATGGGGAATAACAACCCACATTCGCCGCATGTACCGCATCCAAGAGAACAGCTGATTCATGCGAGCCGCAGGAGCCACGGAAATGTAGGACTAATGCGGATCGCATGCATCACCGATGATTCCCCCCAACAGCCCCGCACGGGAGCGCTAGGATGGAAAGGGCGTGAGGAGGGACGCGAATGCCACTTCCGGGGTAGGCAACACAAGAACCACATCATGAACACTGAGGGCACAGCAGCTCACGGTGGCACTTTGAAGAGGGCTGTACGCAAGCCGTTCGATGCACGAGCAAGGAGCCGGCCAGCACTAATAACCCAATCACCGCTCACATGCCCACGTGCTCACTAGACTCAACACGACCGGACGAGCCACACCCCGCGCTGCCAGAGGCATGCAAGCATATGGAAGCATCCGAGAGCGCCCGGTCCGCACTGCTAGGCATGGCATGGTCTCAAAGGGGCACCGATTCCGAGAATGCCTCCAACTTCGGTCCGCGCACACATCGCTCGTGGGAATGTCATTCGGTTAGCCATGGCTGGCACCCCCAAATGTCCATCCCCCTTGCAAAGGCACGCTCGCCATTGCATTGAGACGTTAAAAGGGTCACCTGCGCATCATTCCGTCAAACCCGAATCACATCATTGCCGAGGCCCTAACCCAAAAATTGTGTTTTAATTTGTACAAAATGTTTATTTTCTGAATTTCGAATACCTATCTGGTTGACTTGCAAGTTGGCTTTTACCTTTCATGCTGATTTATAAGCCCATGTCTAGTTGGTTCGTAAACTTTATTTTCCTGCCGCTTGTTGTTCCATGTCAAGTCAGCCACCGGTGTTTATTTTTCTACTACTTGTTGACCCGTGTCAAGTTGGTCACAAGATTTTGTTTCCTTTCTGTTTGTTGACCCATGTCCAGTTTGTCGCAAATTTTATTTTTCTACTATTTGTTGACCCATGTCAAGTCAATCACAAGATTTTTTATTTGTCTGCTACTTGTTGACCTATGTCAAGTCGGTCACAAGTTTTTACTTTTCTACTACTTGTTGACCCATGTCTGGTTGGTCACAAGTTTTTATTTTCCTATCGCTTGTTGACCAATGTCTAGTTGGTCGCAAGTTTTTATTTGTCTGCTACTTGTTGACCCATGTCTAGTTGGTCACAACTTTTTATTTTCCTGCTCCATGCCCAGTTGGTCGCAAAATTTCGTTTTCATGCCACTTGTTGACCCATGTCCAATTGGTTGCAAGTTTTTATTTGTCTGCTACATGGTGACCCATGTCCAATTGGTCACAAGTTTTTTATTTTCTTGCCGTTTGTTAACCCGTGTCCAGTTGGTTGCAAAGTTTAGTTTTCATGCCACTTGTTGACCCATGTCCAGTTGGTTGCAAGTTTTTATTTGTCTGTTACTTGTTGACCCATGTCCAGTTGACCCATGTCCAGTTAGTTGCAAATTTTATTTTCTTGCCACTTGCTAACCCATGTCCGGTTGGTCGCAAGTTTTTATTTTTCTACTACTTGTTGAACCATGTCCAATTGGTCGCAAGTTTTTAATTTTCCGCTACTCAATCACAGCTTTTTGTTTTCTTGTCGTTTGTTGACCCATGTCTAATTGGTCGCAAAACTTTACTTTCATGCAGCTTACAGGCCCATGTCCAATTGGTTACAAGTTTTAGTTGTCTGCTGTTGGTGAACCCGCTATTGATGAACCCATGTCTAGTTGATTCACAAACTTTTACACTCCCTATCATTTGTAAAACAATTTTAAAATTAATTTGTAAATTTTCTCTTTTTTCAAATCTTGGTTCAAAATTAAAGAGGATTGTCATCATTGGAAAAGAGGATCGCAACCTTATTGCACTAAGTTTCTTTCACTTCTTTCTCTTACTCTTGACAAAATTGGAGTTCATATCTTTACTCATTTCTTTTAATGATAATGTGAAAAATTGTCAATTTATGATATTATCCAAAAGAAATGAGTAAAAAGGGGCAACTGTGAACACCCAATTTTGTCTTGGTCAAAAAAGAAAATGTAAATAAATCTAGTGTAGAAATTTTGGTTTGTTAGTTCAATTTTATTTATTTATTTATTATAAACAAAAGAAAATTACAAAAAGAAAGAAAGAAATAAATAAAAGACTTTTTTTTTGGCTGAAAGTACAATTGAACCCAAATTGTTTTTTTTTTCTTTTTCTTCTTCTTCGTTGAGGACAAAATTACCAAAAAAAAAAAAGGAACTTTAGCCCAAATCTTGACTCAAGCCCATAATTCTTGTTCCAAAGAAAATCAAAGGGCATCAGTCCCCCCTCCCCCCAAAAAGCGAAAAAAGAAGAAAGAGCCAAAAAAAAAAAGAAGAAAGAAGTTGCACCACCTGCAAAATTTGCAAGTTGTCCTTGTAGGGGATGCATCAAGCCATCCTATGAAGGTAGTATAATGATGAACTCTATAGTCTATGTAGAGATATCAACTTGCCATTTTTCTTTATAAAAGGCAATGCAACAGCAAGAGGAAGGGGGATCGAAAAAAAAAGGTCGAAAAACTTTCACAAAAAAGACAAAGAAGTGATTGCAAAAGCAGAGTATAGAGGGAGTTTTGTTCCTGGAAAATTCTTGAAGCAGGAGAAGGAGAGCTTGAACTCACAGGTAAGATTATATGCTCTTATATTCTCATAAATGGGTTCATATTACATGGATTGCAAATTTTGTCTATGTGTTGTATTGTGTTTTGAAACGTCATGCATCACCGTTATAAACATAAGCCAGATACATAGTAAACACATGAAATAGAGTCATGAAACCTTGAACCAATTACCAAACAATAAGCCAAAATCAACCCAAAAAAAGGGTATAAAGCCATACCAAATCAAACAATCTCTCAACACAAAATTAAGCCAAACAAAACCAAGTCCCCCCACTCAAAACATCCAAAACGACCGTAGAACCTCTGCCATAACAGTCCAGAAACACTTAGCCTCATCATATCAACCAAGCTTAATCCAAACCAAGAACCAGAAGCAACTTCAAAACTAACAACACTCGCAAACAAAAAGATCAAACTCAAAGCCCCAAACCAGAAAACAATCAAAATAGAACAGCCCTATCAACAAACCATCACCCATTCATCACATAACCCCCATAAACCAAAGAAAAAAATTGAAACTAGAAGCCAAGAGATAGGAATAGCTCTGTCACCATGCCAGCCCGTCTCGAAGACCTCGACCTCGAACCCACCAAACCATCTTGACCACAGAACAGCCCTACTGCCATCGCACATTGCCGCCGTGTCGTCGCGCATTACCACCCATCACTGTTGCAACCAAAACTATACTTCACCGCCAAAGCACAGCCTCGTCATCATTGTCATGTCAACGCTCCTAGCGTTGCCACTTTGCCACCCCTCATGCCACTGTGACGCTGCTCCGTTCAACCCCCACACGCACCCAAAATTATCTTCCTATTTTTTGGTTGCCCCAACTCATTTTTTCTCTATGTGTTTGTTCAGCTATGCAAAGCAAAACTCCTTTCTTTGGTTTTCACAATGACTAAGGGAATGACATGTGGTCTCAATTTTTTGGGGGGTTTTTTTTTTTTTAATTTTTCCTTCTCTGTTGATTCCATTTTTTTTCTGTTTGGGTTGGATAAATAAGCTACTCGAGCTTCCTTTTTGTTACATGATTGAAAAAGAGTTTTTTTTTTTAAAGAAAGGGAGTGTTGATATAAGTTTTTAGTGAATTTTGGAGGTTTGAGAATTAGATTTATGCTTCTTTTTTTTTCTTTTAAAAAGAAAAAAGGGCGGAGTTTTAGTGTTTGAAAATTTTAGTTTGAGTTAACTAAGCTGTGACAGCTTGTTAATTCTTTTTAGAATATTTGAGCTGTGACAGTTTAATGTTCTAATATTTTTTTTTCCCCTTTCTTCATTACATCAAAGGATACATAGGAGTGCAAATCAAACCAATTTTTTTTTCTTTCTTCATTTGTTAATAAATATCGTCTCTCTTTTTTCTGAATAAAAACAAAAATAAAAATCTCAATGTTATAATCCTTTTTTTTTATTTGCTAGCCTGTTTAGTAAATAACCCATTTTTTATAATATTAATAATAAATAAATAAGATGTTAACTAAGCCGTGACGATTTGTTAGCCTTACACTTTTAGAGTATTTGAACTCTTACAGTTAGATACTCTAAAGTTTTCGGTTTTAATTAAAAGAAACAAATAAATCAAGTGCATTCTCTTTTCTTTATCTTTTTATTTTTACTCTTTTTTTTTGTTCCATTTGTCAATAGATATTTATTTTTATTTGTTCTATAAATAAATAACAAAAAATTTTAATTGAACTGTAAATAACATTAGTCTGATTTGTAAATAGTTTGAATTCTTTTTCTTTATAAAATAAAAGAGATGTTAACTAAGTTGTGCCAGTTCGGCACTCTAAAAATTTTTAAATTAATTTTTTTATTATTTATCTTCATTTTCATTTAAAAAGAAAATAACCAAAAAAGTCTAATTGTATTGTAAATATTCTTTTCTTTAGTATGATTTGAAAATAGGTTGAATGTTTTTCTGTATAAAATGAAAGAGATGTTAACTAAGCCGTGACGGCTTGTTAGCTCTACAGTTTTGGAGTATCTGAGTTGCAAACACTCTAAAAATTTTCAAATTAATTATTTTATTTTATTTTTGAAAGTGTGAAATAAGACTTAAAAGGTTATTAGTAATTCACACAATCAATCAAGGTAACCCTATTAATACGGATGTATTAGGGGTGCTGCAAAATTAAGTTTTTGCCCTTCCTTGTGCATAATCGACTCCCCAATCCAAACTCATTTTCTCACAAGACCAATGTTCCTAAATAAAAAAAAAAAAAAGGTTTTTTTCCAATTTTTTCCTAATTCAAATAAAATTGGTGGCAACTCCATTGATTTGTCTAGTTGATAATCTCTCTAATCTTCTTCTTTCAACGTCCCGTCATGACCTTGGTTGCAACATCTATACTCCAAGCTGAATTAGGAAAGTTCCACTGACTAGGTTATCATTCTTCCAACGAGATCAAGCTTCCTTAGTCCTTACTGGATAGGGTGCTCAATTGTGACAATGATATGGTGGCCCTAAAAATAGGGCCGCAACCTCCTAACATTGATAACCAAAGAAAATGCTAGCTTCTCAATCTTCTGATATCTAACCTCAGCTCCTTGTACTGCCTTGCTGACGTGATATGCCAACTTCTATTGTTTTTCCTCTTCCCTTACCAATACCAAGCTTATAGCTTTCTTGGTTACTAATAAGTATATTTAAAGGGGTTCTCTATCCTTGGGCATGCTCAACACCGGAGGTTCTACTAAGAACTTCTTCAAATCATAGAAAGCTCTTTCATATTCCTCCATCCATTTGAAGTCTACTTGCTTCTTCAAAAGGCGAAAAAATAGGTGTGCTTTTTTGGCTAACCTTACCAAGAACCGAGATAGGGCGGCTATGCGCCTTATCAATTGTTGCACCTCTTTGAGGGTACTCAGACTCCTTACCTCCAATATTGCTCGACACTTTTCCGAATTCACCTCAATTCCAAGGCCAGCGAGCAAAAATCTAAGAAATTTTTCTCCTCGGCTCTTTGGTGGGCTTATCTCTTTAGCTCTTTTTCTTTATGGATTTGAAGTTTTCTAAGCACAGGTCTTCAACCCTTATCCGATCAAATTCAATAGCAATTAAATATATTCAAAGAATTATATTCTTGAAAGTTCAATGAAAGCTCTCCTTAATTTACAAAACTCTTCTTTATTCTTGTAGAGTTGTCGATTGACTTCTCTTTGAGTTCATGTCAATTGATAACTTATCTTTTCTTCCCTTTCATCATCAAAAAAGGTCAAATGCAATTGCGTTAGAGTATCATATCAATTTCCATAAACTGGATGATTAGTCATCAAACCTCAATCTAAGATTTGTTTTGACTTCAACATAGATCAATTCCTTCCTCAACCTTATTCTAGATTGGATGACTATTTCCTAGGTTAATTAATTGTTAGGCATTGTGCCAAAATATCTCATGTGGCAACTCCTAGAACAAAATATGTATAATCCACCCATAATAACAATATTATGGACATAAAGAGGCTCAAAATTATTTAAATATTCAAACTGACTCAATCTTGAGTGAGCAAAATATGATATGCCCAAAAATATAATAAGCACCTCCAAAAAATTCCAGCTAAAAATTCGAAAAGTATGATATATTTCTAGTTAATTTAAATTTTGAAATATTCATAATAAATATTTTCAACATTCAGAATCATATGATTTACAAAAGTCCTTCATCAATTTTGACGAAGGAATACCTGATAGAAAATCGGATTCCAAAATCTCAAGCTTGAAATATGAATTCCATACATGGAACTATCAACTCGTTGGCATGATTTTATGCAGTTCTAATATTAATATTCCTAAACATTCCATGATGAAAAGATCGTAATCAAGATATCACCTAGCAACTTGATTTAAAAGAAATCCATTGAAGTATTTGTGTCATCTTATGATGATTGTTGTTTGCTCTCGGTCTGGCTCCTTATGTCAACCTTGGTATGGCAGGGATTTTTTCACCGTGGCCCCACAGCAATGTTCTGAATTGTTTTCTAGCTTCCGATGATGTCATCGCTGGTCTGAACTCTTCATGAATCCATTGCTCCTATAAGGGACTTGCAAAGGACTCCGACACTCAAGTCAAAATGTACTTCCATGTAGTTCCAAGTGAAAAAGGATCAATCACTTACCTTAGCCTTTGATCAGGTCCTCTATTTATAATCAAGTCAAGTCCCAAAAGATTAGATGCGGTTACAACTGCTTTCTCCCTCCTCCTCTCCACTTTCCAAGGGATTTTCTGGTTCAAGTTTGAATATACTCGGTGGTTGAGATTTTCATGGGATCCTCCCTTATCATTAAAATCGAACTCATCCCTTCTAGATGGCATTTACATGAAAGACAGGGTTAGAACCAACCGTGGTTTTCAAATATTTTTAAAATTGTTCATTTTTAATGAGAATTTTCAATTCTCACTATTATTCATGGAGATTTTAGATTAGTTAGTAATGCCCCAAAAGAAGGTAAATCCCTCCAAATCACCAAAGATATACGAGTTAGGAATGGAAAAGCTATGGTTACTATTAATTACTTTAGAAAATACCCAATGTATAGCCCTAGTGTAGTGTTTATATTCTTCAAGTATGTCATGGTTAAATGTCAAATTTCTTATTTATTTTTATGCCATTAGCTTTACTATGAATGGGCATTACAATTTTCCAAGTTTTCCTCAATGGAGGACATGGACTCTATTCTTAGGACTTGAGCTACCCCTTAATAAAGGCCTAACACACCACCTATCGCATGTCTAACATAAGATGAAGAAGTAAGCAGATCTTAATTAGCAACCATGCTTGCTCCAACATAAGATGAAGAAGGAAGGCCAGACCTTAGGCAAGAGCAAAATAGTAAATAAGTGAACTATAGCAAAAAAAGAGGCAAAATTATAATTATTAGATTATAATGGCAAAACTATAAATAAAAGCTTATCGTTGTTGGTAAGGGCATTAAAAGAAAAATCTCGATTTTGAGAATATATGGGCCCTACAACACTAGTAGATAAATAATATATATGTAATAACTTTATAGATGATGTTGTATGCCCAGGGTTTTAGATGAAAGTGAGGGATCACTCATCCACGTGAACATTATCTTAGGTGACTTAAAATGCCCGACGGATACCTTGAATTAATCCTCAAGGGTCCCATATTATTTTTGAGTATGACAAATCAAAGGAAATAAACCTACAAGGATTAGATAGACATGTCATGAGAGTAGTAAGAGCAGGTGGCCAGAAATGAGCCATACTCTATGTTAGGTAAATGAGTGGACGTGAAAGCACCACAGCAGCCCTAATCGGTAGATTAATCACCACCACTCTCTCCAACAAATATTACAAGACAATCATCACCTTCTTCATGTTCTTTCTCACCACCACCATAGCCATGAGCTTCAAGCTCATGGTTGATGGCCTTCTTCGCCCCAAAACACTTTGCTGCTTTTATGAAAATTAATCATCTCTTCTTCTTCAAAACCCCACAAAAGATTGAAGGATTCAAGTCACTTAGGGGCTTTTCCAGCCCCTTGAAAGCTGCAGCCATGAGAGAAGAGGAAGGATATGAGTTGTTCTAGGCTTCTTTGCTTCTATAGCTCCAAGAACCTTAAGATAAGTTGCTCAAATCCCAAGTTATTTCCTCTCAATTTCTAATGCCTTAAATTTTGCCTAAACCCTAGGTTCCTCACTTTAATTTGATGTTGGCTGGCTAGATTATAGTGTTGATGATGGGATTATGTGATGGTTATGCCTTGAAATGTTGATTTGAGCTTGATTTTACATTTGGTGGCTTGTGATTTTTATGTATAAGTGTTTGGCCATGTATGACCAGGACAAGGGTGTGCATGTTTGGGCTTTTGTAAGTTGTTAAGTTTATTAAATGAGAGTTAATTTCATAATGGTGATGGATAATTTAAGAGCCCAACACAAGACAATCTTTAGAATCACTAAGTAGCTTGGAAAATCCAGCCGTACTTAAATTAAGTTAAACTTTATATGAACTGAAGTAAATGCTTAGTTAATCTTAAATTAGTTTCTTGAAGTCCCTGAGGAAGAATTGAAGCGAGGGGAGTCTATAGGAATTGGGTTAAATAGCTTTGAAGTAACTAGACATCAAAAAGAAAGGCAAATAAGCCACTATCTTGAACTCCTTATGCTATGAAAGTTATTTCTAGAGCTACAAATGTTAGATTTAAATGGAACTTATTTTTATTTGAAAGTTAACACACATAGTTATCTTTAGTTAAAATTTACTGAAAATCTAATTAGAAATGACTTTTTAAGAAATTTTACAAATTGACAGTCTGAGTTTAGAAGTCAAAATAGGATAGTGGATTTATTTACTAAACTGGAGCAATTCGAGTAGTTTTCTAGACATGAGACTATTTTTCTGTGAAAGTATTAGGTGTGTACCAAAACTTGTGGTTAGATAAGTCCAATTGAATTAGACATGAATTTTAGAACAAAGTAAGATAGAAATAGAGTCAACTTGTGAACCCTATTTTGTGGAATTAATATCTTAGTCCCTAGAGTTTGAAATTGAGTGAGACCAAGTTAATTTGAAACTTTAGTCTAAGTAGAACCAAACTCGAAAGTTTTAGAATTTATTAACCTAAAATGGAATTATTATGAATTTTGTAACATTGCTGCCCAAGTTTGAAGTTGAAACAAGATAGCTTCACTTGAGGCAACATAACTTAACTTGTTAAAATGTAATGGGACCAAGAGGGTTAAGTAAAGGATACAATAAGGAACGTCTGTATAAAATACAAAGGTCAAATAATGAGAAATGGATTGATGGTGAATTTCTAAAGTGAGGGCAGATTTCTAATGGCTTATAACCTAAGTGTTAATCAAGACATAGAGCTATCATTTTAGGTATATTTTCTTAAGTATACTATGTGCCTTTACTCTCTGAGAACGTAATGCATGCAGGAATTATATAAAGGAAATGACATATCGAGCTCCCGCCAAGTAGTAGGCTAGGACGATACAATCACATGTAATGGATATTAATGTCATGAGCATACATGATACCTAAAGAAAGAATAGTTTGAAAGTAAATCCAGTAATCACGTATAGAAATGAGCTCAGTCCTAAAAACCAGACTATTAACTAGGAGTGGAAAAGGCCATCCACTTCCAAGAGACCAAGTACAGGTGTTCATGTTACAGGTTAAAAAAAGAACCAGAAAGACAAGTGCACATGCATGATTCTCTTCAAGTGCAACTACATATGCATGTTTCATTATTTTATTTTATTGTATAGCTATCATTATTATTATGGGAGATTATACTATTATTGCTATTATACCTGCCTTGGAAGGTGTCAAGTGATTATTAAAAGCAGCACGCTTCGAGAAAAATATTTTCAAACTTAAAATTTAACCTATGCCTATGTGTATTTATCCATTTTTTATAATTAAACCGAAGTGGTTAGAATAGTTACGATGACACCTTATGTGCTTAGTGAATTGAATGTAGCTACTAGGAATTTTAAATTCTTAATACATGTTTGTATGTCTCCATAAATATTCCAACACAAAGAAACAGGCCTTCAAGTCTATGGCAGAATTTTGGGACTTCCATGAACGGCGGGATGTGAGCTTGAGTCCGGCATTGAGAACTCTTGCTTGAGTATCAAGGTGGGCTGCCAAAGTAATGAAGTGAAGAATATAGAACAAGAAATATTTTGCATGTTTAAGTAGTTAAATTTGAACAATTGTAAATCCTTATTTATCAATGAAATACTATATTGTAAGGGTCATATGCTATGTTTTTCTCAATGAAAATAGTTTTCATAGCACCCGTAACAATCTCTAAATATAACCTCATGACTTGAGCATGGCGTATATGTTAAGGGGGTGTTACAAAACTTCACTGTTATCGTCAACATTCAATGATCAAACACCTCAATCTTAAAGTGAGTAAGAGATATTATGGGCCATTTTAAATTCTACAAAGGATAGAGAAGGTTTCTCACCATTTAGCTTCCACCTTCAAGCCATGTTCGCCTGGTTTTCCACGTTTCACTACTTATGATTTTCTGTGGACCATTGCTAGCATTGATAGCTTCCCTTCCCAAGCTTCTTACCTCATCTTTGTCAGAGCCCAGTGTCATTGTTGATCAATGGATTATGGCTTACTCATCTTTATCCTGGTGTCGACCTTGAGGCTAAGGTCATTATCAACTAGGGGCTAATTGATACGGCCCAAGATAGTGAGAGCAGCCCAATATCTCATGCTGAAGGAGGAGACCCCTATTTTGGTAGGAATGGGCTGAGGGACATGCCTCAACATATGGAACCTGAAATAAAAAGAAGGGAAGTTAGATCAAGGAATGCTTCAGCTTGACGCAGAGACTATTACATTTCATAACATTGATTGTAACTGAATCTTAGCTATCAATTGGTTGTTAGTTGCAGAGCATATGCCTATGTAGCCAAGGGGTATAAATAGTTGGTGAAATAAGGAAATAGGTAAAGAGTTGTATCATTGTGCTAAGAGTCCTCTCTATACTTGAATCACAATTCTTGTACACATTCTATTTCTGATTGTTGAATAAAATCCCCTTGTATGCCATTTCAAACCATAACCTTACCATCTCTAAACAAAGAGCTTTTTATGTAAAATAATTTTTAATACTATAAATCGTATCTCTTGTTTTGAGAAGGAAATAATTCTCAATAAAGTTGAGTTATGCAATGACAATAGATAGAAGTCAATATCAATCATTGAACTATATTAGGTTGCAAGTATAACTACCAAAATCTATATTTTGTCATAGATAATTATATATTGTATTGTCTAGAGTGAACTCATTGAAGAGGTTGATAATTCTGATATTAGAGAATGATAATAAAGGCATGCCTTGACTTTAATTACCAAAACAAAGAAAATGATGAGAAATATATAAATTACACTAACAATGTTGTCTACAATGAAGCGTTCAACAAACTCTTTCAAGACAATTATCTTTAATCTATTTTATTTTATAGAATAATGTAAAAAATTAATATATTCTTGCCATATATAATTCCTGAAAAGATTAACAAATCCGTGTGATGCAGATGAATTATCTCTAGTAGTTATTTATTACATCTTACTATTAGTATAGGGATTTTCTCACTTTTGGTGTTCAAAAAATACTTACAAAATAAAAGAAATTGAGAGAAGTTAAGGGGTAAAATAGCCAAGGTATAAAAAGTAATTTATAAGAAAATATAACAAGTGACTTGGTTAAGTAGTATTGTTTGAAATAAGCAGTTTTAAAATTTTTAAATCCATAATGACAATTATTTATTACATTTTAGTATAATTTTTTCAAAATAAATAAAAATAAATTTTTAAATGTACACTAAAAATAAAAAATGTGAATCCATTAGTTAATATAATCTAAGTTTTAATTACTTTATCACCCAAAAAAATTTATAATTAATTTATTTTTATTTAATATTATTACAACCATTTTTATTTTTAAAATTCACGGACAAAAAATATTTGTTTCAAATATAGTGTATTTAGTTCTTGCTAAATTTATGTTTTCCAATGCATAAATAGCATTAGGCCCATAATTTTCCTTTTTGTAACAAAAACGGGTCATCTCTGAATCATCTTGTTCCTCAACATGTCAACAAGACAGGAAGTTGAGCCATGCAACAGAGCGCAATAGTGACAAAAATAGAAGAACACAGAATCTTCACTCCGTTTATCACTCTCTACAATTTCAATTTCCTGTCCACTACTCATCTCTTGTCAATGAGTTTTTTGATTTTTTTTTTTTTTTTTTGTTTTTAAGGTTTTACTACTATCAAGCATTATCGTAATTAAAATCCCCTTCCAATAATTGTCTTTTCTAAGGTTTGAACTCATGTCCTCTTTCTAGGAGTGCAGTTTGCTTGCACTGCACCCAACCCTTATTGGTTTTTACTTTCAAATTTGATGTATAACAATGTGAGATTCACAATTTCAGTTAACCCATTTTGATGAGTTATAATTTCTGGTGCATTTTTAATATATAAGTGGTACCACGTGTTTATAAGGTGCCTACTACGATTGCACCAATAATTTCTGCTGCTATGGTTTCTTAAACTTGTTTAATGATTGAAGGACTGAAAACCCGTTGGGATGAAAAAATTTGGGTGGAAAATCACTTTCAATTAAGTTTTATGCCATAGTAGGTGTGAAGAGTTTAAAATAGCAATTGTGTGGTGCACTTAATATGAGTTGCGTTCTAGTTCATATTGGTCCCACATTTTTCTTGTTTTTGTGTCGAGTAGGTGTGATGTGAAGTGATTTACCTTCCCGACTTTCCATCTGCTATAAAGGAGCATAATCCTAAACTCTTCTTTATTCTCTTTTATGTAACAAACCATGTGATTTTCAAAAGATTATTTTTCTGCAAAGGAAGACATTGTCAACATATCGAATGGATTAAGTTACTATATGTAGCTAGAAATTGGAGACGAGGGGGAAAGGAAGAGGCAAAAGGACGCAGTATCCCGTGCTTGCAGTTTTCATATTGTGCTGTTAACTAGTTCCAAACTTAGTAGAATTATGGTCGTTAAAATCTTGATTTAATTTTTAAATTCTTACAAGTTTATAATCTTAATAAAAAAAAGCAAATTAACTCATATGCAAACTTTTTTTTTTGTTAATTTGTACGTGTTTACTCTGTAAATTTTAACAAAATCATTAAACTCTCAATTCTACTAGTAAGTTTACAAGTTTAAATTTACACTTGATTTTGGCTACAAAATATAAAGTTATATATCAATTAAAAATAAGAAATTCATTTATCATAATTAATTTGCAAATGGTTAATTTTAAGAAATTTGACAAAAATTCTCAAACGACAATTGTATATATCATATCGAATTACTACTTCCTCCAAATTTTTTATTCAAAATTTATTTCCCACTGACATTGCACGATTAGAAGTTTCAAAGCAAAATTTTTTTCTCATTCACATGCAAAACTTATTATAATTTATTCAATTTAATAATAGCATCATATATGTACTATTAAGAAATTACTCCATTTAAAAACGTATACTAAAAGTTAATGTAAAAATCTTCAGGCAATTATTTCTTTTTATAATTTATTATATAACACAACAAATTTACTAAAAATGAAAACATGAAAGAGACAAGAAAATAATAAAAGAGAAAAATTAGACAAATTATATTCTTTTAATATTAATAGGTTTCATATTTTAATTGAAATTAAAATGAAAAAATACCTTTCGATATATTTCTTCTAATTATTTTTTATAAAAAGTTGACCAATGAAACTCATGTTTTTATTTTTCATTCATCTGTATATGAAGGACAGACCCTTAAAGAAATATATATATTGGTCACTATTGATCAACATTTTTCTTCTTAGAAGTTAAGATGAATATAAGTTCAAATAAATTTTATAAATAATAATAGAGTATGTTAATTGAAAATAAAATAGCTATACATTTGAGTGATTCTCTTCAAAGTTGACATAAATCTATGTCATTCAAAGACAAACGGTTTATTCAGTAGTTTTAATTATCACTTAAATCCATAAAAAGTACAAAAGAGTTAAATGTAGGTTCTAAATGTATAGATGGAAAAGCCTCTTCGGATTCTGTTTTTATTTTTAGTTTTCATGTAGTGTATTTCCTGCTTTCAAAATTTTGTGAAGGAACTAATGAAAAAAGTGAAAACAGTAAAATCCTGCTTCTTATTTTCAACACGTTCTTTACAAAATCCTAAGTGATTTGTTTCAAAAAGCAAAGATAATGTAACACTCTAATAATATCATATTATATTTAAGTCATTATATAGCATTACTAGTTGTTACTCTTAACTAGCAAAAATTCTTAAAGTTGAAAATAGCGTAATATATGAAAATAGCTTGTAATTTTTTTTTTTGTAAATCCTTTATGCTTGAAAAATGAACCTTTAAGCGCTTACTTACTCGCATACATATGGATGTTATTTCTCATATTGTAGAGTTACTAGAAAGACGCATGACAAAATTGAAATAACATAACATAATACCTTAAGCCAATAATATAATCATAGATAATCAAGAGTCATCATTACACTTAATAATTATTACATATGTAATAGGTCAAATTAAGTAGCATGACTTCCTACATGCTCTTAGTTACACATAAACTGCCCAACTAGAGTTCTTAAAAAAGTGAAAACGCTATGTTGCTCTCTCGATCTTCCTTAGTTAGGTGAAGAAATATAGTAGCTTCTCGTCTTATCCAGTCAGGTACCATCGGAAAGTGCTGTCAAGGATGCCATCAACTCCGTCTAAAGATGACACGGAAACGTAGGAGTGAAAAATACAAGATTTCTCAGTAGAATCCCGACTAGACTATTAATGTGTCATCGTCGTCATCCCAGCCGCTTCAGGTTTAATTATGAAAATGGTGAGCATGCATAGATTCCAATTTTAAAGAGTTTCAAAACATGGGTTCCCGAAGTGGGTTTCTTTTAATCTTCCTCATATAAACATAATATAAAGAAACTCAAAGCTACAATATAAGAGCATATACATGTGAGAGCATAGTATAAACATTCATGACCATACAAACAAGAGAATGAAGATGCATGCACATTCATATAACTTCTTGGACTAGATTCGAGTCTTTCTTTAACTTTACTTTCATACTTAGCACATGCTTAACATTCTTTACTTTTCCTTTGAAATAGACTGCTTTTGGACATAAGCTCATTCCATGACCATCATCACGCAGTACTAACTAAATCAAACTAAGCTGATAATGGTTATCTCTAAATTGGAGGGTCCTCTATGTCACCATGCCTCCCCCATAGAGGTTCATTGAGTTTTTGTGGATCACTGTCTCTCACTTCCCTTACCGAAGTGATTGAAGGGTTATATCCCATTCTTTCTTTTCTTATCATTATACTTTACATGCATAGTACTTCTTTGACAAGACACATGCAATGATATGACTAAGTCCATAATTTTGACGAAAATTCGGCAATATGACGGTTAGACCGGAGCTTCCCCAAAATACCAATCATAAAACTTTCAACCAACAATCCATTATATCCATATTATATCATCATATCAATCATTCAATCATGAGAAAATGCTCAATCAACTTGTCATACATTATGCCTGATGGCATCATACATTCATATCCTAAAGGGGTTTACAGTTGTGTTATTCTTTGTAGAAAGTCTTATGACCCATCATATTATTTCCATTGGTTGCCCATGAAAGAATCATATAGTCAAAATAAATGTGTATGTAGTCTTTTAGTTACTTAATCCTTATAGGAAATTACCTTTTACTTGAGTACATGTCCTATAGAACACTTATTCAAGTTAACTAAGTTATATAATTATTTCCTTTCCATGAGATAGTGCACTTAGTGATTTCTAGGTTCATGGTATACTTAGAGGCCCTCATCATACTTTTGTTCCCAAGGATTTTGAGATTCCTCTTCTCCTTAGGTCATGAGAATGCATAACCACACTCATGAACCTAATAACACCATGTTCACTAATCACCAAGGGTGATTTTTAACTTATCCAAGTTGCAAAGTTTCAAGCTTTTATCATTAACATAACAAGATTTTTCCTTTAATGTTATAAAAGTTATCATTCTTTATAAAGTTTCATTCTTTAAGAAAGTATGTGCCTAAAAAATTATGCTCTTTTCTTAAAGATTAAATATTGACAAAATAATGATATAAGATATTAGCTTTAGAACTAAAAGTCTTGTTCTTTATAAAAGTTGACACTTTTAATTATTGTAAGACCATTAAAGTCTCAACTTTATGATTTAAAGTTGTCTTAAAATCTAAAAGATTCCTACTTTATGAAATAATAATACAAGACATTAGCTTTAGAGTTAGAAAGTTTTGTTCTTTATAAAAGTTGACACTTTATGAATTATTTTGACTAAAGAGACAAACTTTATAAATTGAAAGTCGCATGTCAACACTTTTATGACTTAAAAATTTCATTCTTGACTAAAGTTTAAAACTTTATGAAAGGTCTTGTCTTCAAGATTTGATTTTTAAGACATAAAGTGACAAGTTTTTATTTTTATGACTTAAAAAGCTTTATGTTCTAATAAGATTGAACCTTTACACATATTCTTGTCTTCAAAAAGAGCAAAATGGAACTATGTGACACCCAAAAAATAGCGCCACTTTTCATGCATCAAAAAGCAGACTTTTAAAGCTTCATACTTTTGGAATGTTCATAGTCTTACTAAGTTATGAAAAACATATAAAGATGAAACTTTTATAACCATAAGCTCATCATAAAAGAAAAGGAACAAACTTTAAATAAAATATCACTAAGAACATCATTCTTTTTCAAATAACTCACAAGAAACATCAAGATTTCATGCATCAAGAAAGAAAAATAAAAACTTTGAGGCATTCAAGAGGCAAACTTTCAAATAACTAAGAACAATTCATGAAGAAAAATATGAACACTTTTTGCTAAAAAGGAAGACTTTTGCTCATGAAGAGCATGAGAGTTTTTCTCAAGTTTTCACTTGAAGATCTTGGTCATAGGAGGAACCAAGCTTCAAGCTTTCTTAAGTAAACAAAAGAGAAGAGTAGAGATCACTACCTAAGCTTGAAAAATGGCGTCCTTGAAGGAGAAAAAGAAGATGAAGAAGACTCCTCTTTTGATGATGGTGGTGGTGGTTTTGAGAGGATAAAGATGGAAGCTCTTGAGTTCTCTTGAAAATGAGTTTTGCAGTGTTTATATCTCTTCTCCAAAGACCAAAAGATGTGGTCTTTGATGGGCTAAGTGAAGAAAGTTTGGTTATGAAGGTGGAGAATAAGCAAGAAGATGGAGAAGAAGAAGAAGAAGTGTAAAGAGATGTTGGAGAGTTTGAGTTTACGAGAGAGAATAACATGACACAAAATGAAAATGAGAGTGTGTATGTTGTTGTTGTTGTGGCCGTGAGCTTCTTTAAGGGAGATATTTTTCTTTTTGTTATAATTAAGGGAACAAAATGGTTAATTAAGGGGTTTATTTTAGACAAACCCTAGTACTTGTCTTACACAAAGCAACCTTGTCTTTTACTTTTCTACTTTAGTGAAGTTATCAATGCTTTATTATCTAATTGATCAAATTTGAATTTTAATGATGTGATTAAATGCTCATACAACTTAATTAACTTGATCAAGTAAGGATTAGTGATTAACTCATACAATCATGATTAATAAAAATTAAACTTTCGAGTAATCTTAATTAACCTTAATCAAACTCAATCAAGCTAATTATATGTAATTAGTGCTTAATTAAGCTATTAAGGGTTTGACTTGCTTAATTACAGATTCTCTAATCTTAATTAAGCATTTTCTTAACTTTTCTCCTCATAATTAACTCATAATTACTTTGTTAATCCCTTAATTAAGCCTTAACCTCATAATTTCTTATTAAATGCCTAATTACTTAGGATTACTAAGGTAATTTAGCACGACAAGAAATTGAGGATGTTACAGATGAAACATACGAGAAAAATAGTAAAATATTAAGATTAGTTACCATTATTATTTTACATTATTACTTAGGGTGACATCAAAATGGACCAAATATATTGAGCCAACCCGTTTACTCTCCAAAATTAAGTGACCTGGACTTAAAAAATTTTGATCAATTTAAATTAACTCATTTTTTATTCGATCACAAATTAAATCTTTTTTTTTAATCAACCAAATTAACTCATTTTTAGTCAAATTCATTTAACTCACAGGTTAAATAGGCCAACCTTGTAGGTGAATGGATTATATACTAGCTTTTTCTTTATGCAGCCTTGGCCCTTATCTTTCTTTCTTTTTTCTCGGTACCTAAACCTAATCCTTTATGCTCTAGTGAGGGAACAAATAATCCTTGTGAGCAGTTGCTTTTGTATGCTATTTTGGTTGAATATAATAGTCAACAAGTTATTGAAGCTTGTAAGGAAGGTAGTTTGATACATGGAGCAACAATCATAGTGAAAGATGTGTTGAAGCGCAAAATATCCTTTTCTCATTATGGCTTATTGTGGACAAGAGGAGAAGCGAATTGTATAGCTCATGAGGTTGTGAAGCTTTGTCTCTTTGGGAATTTATCTTTTAAATTGGTGTTATAGATTTCCTAGTGTTTTAGATGGGATTTTGGCAAGGGATGCTTTTCAGGTAGGGGTGCACATGGGTCAACACCAATTTGCCAACCCAATGGACCCGCCCGATGACATAATTTCTAGCTAGGTTGGGTTATTGGTTCACATTGAGTCAAACTCGATGAACTTGTCCATTGTTTGGTTCGAATAGTGGATTTAAAAATTGAACCTGCAACTTGACCAATGATCTGAGAGCCTTGTCTTTTTTCTTTGGGTAAATAACAAAGAGACCTCTTCAAGTTTAGAGAAATAACACATAACCTAATTCTTCCCAACATTTGACACTCTACTTCACTTTTACCTTTGCTTGAATAGTATGAAAATGGGAGGAAAGAAGTGGGAAAGTGACAAAATGAAAGTTTTCCATTGCTTGGATAGCAAAAAAAACAAAAAAGAAAAAAAAAGTGTGGGTCCCACTCAAAAGATTTTCTCTTTGTGGGTTGAATTTATCACTTTGCCCTTTTAATCCTTTCTTTAGTTATATAAAACAGATTGATAAAATTGTCTTTTATATAAATTACATTTTCTTTCTTTTGACTTTTCTTCTTAAGCAATCAAAAGAAAAGAAATACACTTTCGTCTTTATTTTTTTTCTTCTCATTTTCTTTCTTCTTATCTTCTCTTCTCATGCAATCAAATGGTTAACATTTGTAACAGGTTAAGCGGGAATATATAAACAGAATATTCCCCCTTAACTATGGTTATGTTGAAAAACAATTAAAAAAAAAAAGAACAAAATTTCCATGCACCTCCCCACCAAAGCAAAGACTTACTCTCTGTTGGGTTGGGTCACTCCTAAGTGAGGCCCGAAAAACCCATGCTTCAAAAAAAAAATCTATTGGTTTATTCCATCACATGATGGCTCATATTGGCAACTTTTTCCCTTTTTAAAGGATTTGAAATCCTAATTGCTAGTTCTCATTCGGTGTGAATATATAAGCCTTATTAGCTTATACATTAAGGAAATATAGTGCCTTTATAGAGGGAAGATAACATGCATACGAGAGTTTATGTGGTGCTCCATTTTTCATTCTAACATAGCAATAGAAGATACAGTATTGGTTAGCCTTGTGTGTTGATTTTTTATTGATCAGTGGAGAAGAATTTTTGGGTTCATCTTGGTAAAGAAATATTCCTATCAGTGTGAGCTATTTTTACACAGTTAGAATTCTATTTTACTTTCTTTACTGTTTGGGTTATTTTATTCCCTTGGTGATTTGTTATGGGAATCCTTTTCTATTATCCACCTATTGGTGAAGACTTTTGATGTACCTCTTGATTTGATTAATGGAGATATTTTTGAACTTGGTCCTGTAGTTTTTTGTCCCTCACCATGGGGTTTTTCAAATTAAAAATTTCTAGTGTGTTGATTTAATTTCCTATATATTTTATCTGTCCATGGTTTATTTATCTGTTGATTGCGTTACTATTTTTGGTGAACATATTTAATTGACAAGAGAAGGAAAAGGATTTATTTCACATCATCATTATTTTTATACCTTTTCCTAACAAAGTGGTACTTGTGCAATTAAATATGGATGGTACTGTTGGTGCTGGTACCAAGATGAAATTGAATTCTTCTAATTATTTGATTTGGAAACTCGAATGGAAGACTTGTTATATTGCAAAGATTTGTATGATCCCATGGGGGGTGATAGTGCCAAGCTAGAAGGCAAAACAGAAAAGGATTGGCAAAAATTGAGTAGGAAGACTATTAGTTTAATTAGACAATAAGTTGACAACAATGTTTTTTAGCATAATAGTTTTGAAACTAATGTTAAGGCTTTATGGGCAAAATTGGCTAATCTTTATGAGCAAAAGACAGCGCAAAATAAAGCTTTTTTGATTCGGAAACTTGTGAATATGGAGTACCAAGAAGGCAGTTTAGTGGCAGAGCATTTGAGTGAGTTCCAGGGTGTGATAAATTAGTTGTCTACCATGAGCATGTCTTTTGATGATGAGTTGTAAGCTTTGATTTTGTTGAGCTCCATACCTGACAGTTGGGATACTCTAGTAGTCTCTTTGAGCAAGTTAGCACTAGATGGAAAAGCCACTTTGACCATGGTAAGGAATAGTATGATGTGTGAAGAAATTCGAAGAAAAGAGCAGGGCATCTATAGGTCACATTGAAAAATATTGCAAGATCAACAAAAGAGAGAAATCAAAGGAAAAAGATAAAGACAAGAAGAATGAAAAAGGCACTGCTGTAGTAGCATTAGATGGTGATGTTGTTCTTGTTTGTGATAATAGTTGTGAGTCTCTTGAATGCCAAGATAATACCTGGATAATTGATTTTGCTGCTTCGTATCATATCTCACCTCGGCGTAAATTCTTCATAACTTATACTCCTATAAAGGAAGGTATAACGAGAATGGGAAATACAAGGGTATGTAAGATTGTTGGCATCGGAGATATTTATTTAGAAACTAGTCTTGGATGCAAGCTACGTTTGAGGAATGTTAGACACGTTCCAGATATCCGTCTCAACTTGATATCCATAGGAGTACTAGATAATGAGGGTTATGTAACCCACTTTGGTGAAGGTAAATGCAAGCTCGCTAAAGGATCCATGGTAATGGCAAGAGCCGAGAAAATCAGTACTCTTTACAAAATGCCGGCAAAATTGTGCTAAGGAGAGGTAAATGCCATTGAAGATTCCTCCACACAATTATGGCATATGCGTCATGGTCACTTGAGTGAGAAGGGACTTGGTATTCTTTCCAAAAATAAATTCTTCCCCATTACTAGTATGTCTCTTCAAACTTATACTTATTGTTTATTTGGTAAGTAGCATAGAATAGCTTTTTGTAGTTCACCTCCTAAACGGAGACGTCATATTTTAGATCTTGTTCATAATGATGTTTGCTCTATGGATGCTAGAACTATTGGTAGTGCCAATTATTTTGTTACTTTTATTGATGACTACTCTAGAAAAGTTTGGGCTTTTTCTCTAAAATTTAAAAGCTAGGTGCTTGGTGTCTTCAAACACTTCCATGCAAGTGTTGAAATAATAACAGGTAGAAGATTGAAATGTGTCCAAGCAAATAATGGTGGTGAATACAGGGGACCATTTAAGTAGCATTGTAGAGAGCCATGGCATTAGACTCGAGAAAATAGTTCCGAAGACGTCACAGCACAATAGGTTAGTAGAGAGAATGAATCACACAATTAATGATAGGATCCATTGTATGCTCTCTTATGCTAAATTGTCTAAAGCTATTTGGGGTAAAGCGATGAGAATCACAATGGATTTAATCAACCTTTCTCCTTCAGTTCCTCTTGATTATGATATTCTACAGAGCGTTTGAATAGGAAAGATGTTTCATATGATCATTTAAGAGTGTTTGGCTACAGGGCATCTATGCACAAGCCAAGAGATGAGAGATCTAAGCTTGATGGTAAATCCAAATAGTGTATATTCTTGGGTTATGGTAATAAAGATTTTGGTTACAGATAGTGGGATCCTATAGACAAGAAAATCATTAGAAGCCGAGATGTGGTTTTCCTTGAAGATCAGACCGTTGAAGACCTAAAGACAATTGGGAAGTCAAATTCAGAAAATGAACAGTATATTGATTTGAATGTAGAGTCTCCTATTGTGGTAAATAATGATAATAGGGGACATGTGCAAGCAGAAAATGAGGTTGCAGCTGAAGAACCTGATGAGCCAATTGACTCAGTTTCTCCTAAACCACCAGCTGAGCCTCAACTGAGAAGATTTAGCAGACAGTCTTGCCCTTCTTAGCGATATCCACCCCATGGATATGTAATGCTCACTAATGGGGGAGAACTAGAAACATACAGAGAGGCTATTTCTAATGTTCATAACAAGGAGTGATTGTAAGCCATGCAAGATAAGATGAATTCCTTGCATGATAATAATACCTTTGAGCTGGTGAAGTTGCCTAAGGGCATGAGGCCACTCAAGAGCAAGTGGGTGTTCAAGCTGAAAACTGAAAAGCAAAGCTTACACCAAGGTACAAAGCGAGGTTCATTGTGAAAGGCTTTAGTCAAAGAAAAGGCATAGATTTTGAAGAAATTTTTTCACTAGTGGTTAAAATGTCTTCAATTAGAGTTGTGCTTGGGCTAGCAGCAAGACTTGACCTGGAGGTTGAACAACCTGATGTGAAGATGGCATTCCTCCATGGTGATTTAGAGGAAGAAATCTATATGGAATAGCCAGAGGGTTTTGTTGTTAAAGGTAAAGAAGATTTTGTGTGCAGATTGAAGACGAGTCTTTATGGTCTCAAACAGGCACCAAGGCAATGACACAGAAAATTTGATTCATTTATGGTAAATCATGGGTACAGTAAAACTACTTCTGATATTGTGATTTTTTTAAGAAATTCTCTAATGGTGATTTTATTATCCTCTTGCTACATGTTGATGAGATGCTGATTATTAGTCACACCACTTTGAAATTGAGAACCTAAAGAAGGATTTGAACAAGTCTTTTGCCATGAAGGACTTAGGACCCGCACAACATATCCTTGGCATGAGAATTTCTTGTGATAGGAAGAACCATAAGTTGTGGTTATCTCAAGAAAGGTATATTGAGAAGGTAGTGGAGAGGTTTAGTATGGGCAATTCCAAGCCTGTCAGCTCTCCACTTGCAGGCCATTTTAAATTAAGTTCTCAACAATGTCCTACAAGTGAGGAAGACAAAGAAGAGATGAAGAATATCCCTTATGCATCCGTGGTTAGTAGTTTGATGTATGCCATGGCATGCACGAGGCCAGATATTGCTCATGCAGTAGGTGTTGTTAGTCACTTTCTCTCTAATATTGGAAAAGAACATTGGCATGCAGTTAAATGGATATTCAGGTTTCTCATAGGTACTTCCAAATTTTGTTTATGTTTTGGTGTTAGTGGCCTTGTGCTATATGGTTACACAGATATAGACATGGTTGGTGATGTTGATTCTATGAAGTCTACTTCTGGTTATTTGATGCTTTTTCATGGGAGTAGTTTTATGGCAATTCAAGTTACAGTATTGTGTTGCATTGTCTAGCATAGAAGCTGAGTATATTGCAATTACATAAGCTGTTAAAGAACTCTTGTGGATGAAGAAGTTCCTACAAGAGTTAGGCATTGAGCAAGAGAAGTATATTCTTTTTTGTGATAGCCAAAGCGTCATCCATCATAGTAAGAATCCAACTTTTCATTCTAGGTCAGGCACATTGAGGTGTGGCATCAGTCGATTCATGAAGCACTTGAGTTGAAGCAGTTTATGCTTGACAAAATCCATACCGATGAAAATGGATCGAATATGGTGACAAAGGCCTTACCCACAGAGAAGCTAGCCACTTGCGAAGAAAAGGCGAGCATGGCTAAGCATTGCACCACTTAGTCATGAGGGGGAGATATGTTGGGTTAGGTCGCTCCTAAGTGAGGCCCAAAAAACCCATGCTTAAAAAAAAAAAATCTATTGGTTTATGCCATCATGTGATGGCTCATGTTAGCAGCTTTTTCCTTTTTTAAAGGCTTTGAAATCCTAAATGTTGGTTCTAGTTCGGCATGAATATATAAGCCTTATTGGCTTATATGTAAAGGAAATAATGTGCCTTTATAGAGAGAAGATAACATGCATACAAGAGTTTTGTGGTGTACAATTTTTCATTCTAACATAGCAACAGGAGATATAGTATTGGTTAGCCTTGTGTGCTGAATTTTCGTTGATTAGTGGAGAAGAATTTTTGGGTTCGTCTTGGTAAAGAAATATTCCTATTAGTGTGAGCTACTTTTACAAAGTTAGAATTCTATTTTACCTTTTCTACTATTTGGGTTATTTTATTCCCTTAGTCATTTATTGTAGGAATCCTTTGCTATTCTCCACTTATTGGTGAAGACTTTTGGTGTACCTATTGATTTGATTAGTACAAATTTTTTCAGACTTGGTCCCATGATTTTTTGTCCTTCCCCTTGGGGGTTTTGCAAATTAAAAATTGTTGGTATGTTGATTTAATTTCCTATATATTTTATTTGTCCATGGTTCATTTATATATTGATTGCGTTACTATTTTTGGTGATCATATTTAATTGACAAGAGAAGGAAAATGATTTATTCCACATCATCATCATTTTTGTACCTTTTCCTAGCACTCTCCTCCCAATCGAACCTAATACCCATCAATCGAATTCTTCCACCTTCGAACAGTGGACCCAGCCCCAACGACTGCGACATCAAGCAACGACGACTGCAGTATGACACAGAGGTGTGGTTAGAGGCATGATGGTGGTTGGTGATTGCTCATTGGTGCGGACAAGACGGAGGGCCAGGGTTGTGTGATTTTGAGGGCAGTGGTCAATGCAGAGGCATGATTGGGTTACTGCATGCTGTTGGCCTTGCGGTGGTGTAGTCGCAAATACAGTTAGTGGTGGAGATGGGTACAGCGGAGTTGTTGATGGCGAGTGTTTGACGGTCGACTAAGAGCTTTTGACAATGGGTCATTCTTCATTTTTTTTCTCTTTTTTATTTTTTGGGAATAGTTGTTTTATTTGAGGGTTGTTCATGTTATTAGTTGAATATTTTGTCTTAGGTGGGGGTGTTTTCCTTGTTGGAGAAGAGTTGGGGTGAGCAGTATATGCATCTGCTTTGTGTTTTAATGTTAAAGCACAGGTGTTTAACAAAAATTTTGTATGATTTGGATTTTTGGCTTTCTATTCATTTTCATTTTTTTCATTTTTTTGGGGGTTTCTAACTTGGTTTTAGTCTTGGTGATTTTGGATTCCTATATTTCTAGCTGGGTACTATATTGGCTTTAATGAATTGGATGATTTGTTTGAATTGATCAAAATTAGACTTGGTTTTTAGACTAAGGGTATATAGAATTGCACTTTGTTTGTTAGCCTGTATTGGTTTGGATTGTATTTAAAGAAAGATTGATGGTATTTGATCTGCACAAAGGGTGGTTTTTGATATGCAACTAGGAGTTACTTGAAGAAGGTTCATCGGGACTTTTGTGTTCAATTCTATATTTGTTTACTTGCTGTTAGTCCTCTTGGTTTTAGTAGGTGGCGATTTGTCTTGATGTATTTATCTTTCTTTCTTTCTTTTTTTTGTTATAGTTTTGTATCATCTATATTACTACTCTCTTTAAAGCCACTTTTGTTCCAAGTATGGAAAAAAAAAGTCTTTGTGTTTGTGAAGCGAAGTGAGTGGTTCGTTTTCCCATGAAATGTTAAGGTTAACCACAAGTAGGTGAGGTTGGATTAATAGGTGAGTGATATTGTTAACTGTGGTAAACTTGAGTCAATCCTCTATCATTGAAGTAGGGAAGAAGGGCGGAGTGTTTAATTTAGGGAAAAATGGGTTGAAGTGTAATTGTTATAAATATAGTGGTATTTGTTATTTACCCTTTTTCTTTTGAAAACTAATAAGGGGATGCGCAAATAGTGGACACATACACGACGCATATTGAAAAATGAGAAAATGACAAAAATGCTTACATGATGGATCCTATATATTTTGTAAAAAAAAAAAAATACTTACCAGTTTTTGTAAAAAAAAAAAAATACTTACCAGCATGAACAGTGCACACGCTGGTAAGTTTTGTTAAAAAAAAAATACTTGCCAGTTGAACAGTGCACACGCTAGTAAGTTTTGTATATATAAGTTTTGTTAAAAAAAAACACTTAGTAGCGTGTATACTGTTGATGCTAGTAAGTTTTGTAAAAAAAAAAAACACTTACCGGCGTGTTTTGTAAAAAAAAAACTTATCAGTGTGAACAGTATACATGCAGATAAGTTTTGTAAAAAAAAATAACACTTACCAATGTATTGTTAAAAAATGCTGGTAAGTTTTTAGATTAAAAAAAAAACTAAATAAAAGTAACAATAATTATATGGACCCATTATTCCAAAAATTTTTATCATTTTACTCACTTTTTTCATATACGTCCCGTATTCTGTTCCAAAATATACGTCCCAAAAGATGCCACCGGATAGTTTTCTTTTCTTTTTCCTTTTGCTTTTTCTCTTTTTTATTGTTTTTTGTTTTTAATTTCTTTTCAAATCATTCTCCTCTACAAACCAACCCACCCGCGACCCCTGAAACTCACCCCTTCACACCCTTTCTTTTATTTCGCTTTACACAATACCCAAACCCAGCCTTTCTCTCAGACTCTCGCATTTCTCTCTCTCGACAGTACCCAAACCCACCCTCATCTCTTTGCCCTATCCTTTGCGCTGCCACGCATCGCCTCCAGCCGTGCGCCGCTGCACGCTCTGTTCAGGTGAAGTGTCAAAGCCTGCCACAACGCCGCAAACGCGAAGTTCTGCCGAAGCCAGTCTCGACTGCGAGCCTTCGAACGCGAACCGCCGTGAATCGCCATTGCTAGTCGCCCTCGCCGTAGTTCCTCCTCCTTCGTTGTCGCCGCTCATTGCTATCTGCAGTTTTACTCTCTCTTTGTAATTCCAACTTAAAGTGTTCAGTTTTTAAGGATTTATTTTAGAATTGAAGTATTTAATTCATAAGACATTCTGCGTATTTATCTATGCAACTGAGATTGCTTTCGTAAACTTTCTTGTTTGGCAGGGCATTGATACAGGACCCCTATATCTTATAGGCTAGTGTGATTCATGATTTCACAGGTGGGTTGTTTATGTAATGCTGTGATTTTTGACTTTATTGTAAGTGCTATTAATTGTAGCTCAAGTCCCATATCAATGAGCCTATGTAGATTTACCTTTACATTTCTGCGTTAATATAAACTTATTATTGGCTTTTGGTGATGACTAATAGTAAATTGAGAATCCCTATAACTGATGGGAACAAATCTCTTGCCATCATTATGGTTTTGGATCTTCAGTGGATGTTGTAGTACATAACCTTGAGAGATTTCCTCTTTAGTTCTGAGCTTTTAAAATTATTATTCCTTACTTTGCCGACAGACATTCAATGTTCTTTTGGCAACACCTGGACCAAGAATCAATGAGTGGCAACAATTCTAAGCTAAGGTGAAATGTTTGTGGATGAAAAGGCTTCACAACATTTGAATTTGTTTGACCTATTCTTTTTGTTTTTGTTTCGTTGGGATGTTTTCTCTTTTCTTTTATAGATGTTCTTTTATACATTTACGATATGACATGATGATGTTGTTTGATCCATGTAACTGACTTCACTTAGCAGGACAAGGATTGGTTGTTGTAGTTGTTGTAGATGTTCTTTCAAACAAAATGTTTTTTGTAAAATGGTATCGCCGATTGTATTATCATTGATGTTACATTTCTTATTTGTGGTCAATCTTTCAGTATAAAAGTAAATTTCAAATTTTGTTTTGATCTTAATAGTTATAATTATTGCTAATTATTGTTATATAAATAGCGATGGTTGAAGCATACACCTGCAGCAACATGTGGACATTGTATTAGTTAGGCAAGAAAAACTATGAAAATGATGTCATCTACTGCTACTGCTCAGCTTCCAAGTTGCTGGTACCTCTTTCCCAGCCATCTTAACGTCCATCATCATGCCCAACAAAAGAAAAAACTCACCACTCTATCACTTGCCAATGCAGATAGCCAAATCCCCATCAGAAACTTCTACGGCCTAAGTCCTACTCAGACCCACAATTGCAGCAAGGGGCAAGAAAGCAATAACGGGGCTAGATACTGTTTCAACTCAATTCAGAACCAAAAACCCCCGTTCTTTCAGCAGTTCTTTTCCATCATTGACCCAAAAGGCACCAATAGTCAAAATTCAAAAACCAGAAAGGACAATCAAATTGAATTAGACAAACAAAGAGAATCCAAGGAAAACAACAGTGCAAGGGCACTTCTCACAGACATGTGGTGGGTGGATATAAAAGCAGCATTTGGCCAAAGAATCAACATAGAGGGTATTCTATGTTCAACCATGGTGATCTTAAAAGACCCGAAATTGGCACTGCCTCATATTGCTGTTCCTGATATAAGGTACATTGATTGGGCTGAGCTTCGTAGAAAAGGATTTAAGGGTGTTGTCTTTGACAAGGATAATACTATTACAGCACCTTACACTTTGACGCTCTGGCCTCCTCTTGAGTCTTCATTGGAACGTTGTAAATTGGAGTTTGGTCCTGATATTGCTGTATTTAGTAACTCTGCTGGTAATTGTAGCATGAAGTATTTTGAAATTGTTGTGATTTTTATGTTTGTAATTTTTGTTCACACGTTGTTTTATTCACGTTGTGAATCAGGACTTCATGAGTATGACCATGATGGTTCTAAAGCTAGAATGCTTGAGGGTGCAATTGGAATTAAAGTCATTAGACATAGTGAGTGTTGCCTTTTATTTTAGAGCTTTATGCTTGTAATGTTTCTTTTATCTTGAAAACACATGTTATTGTCTGCCTAGTGCTAAATGCTAGGACTGAAATATTCCCTAGGGAGAAATGATACTAGTATTGATGTTGATACATGTATGTATGCTGCAGGGGTGAAGAAGCCAGCCGGTACAGCTGAAGAAATTGAAAAGCATTTTGGTTGTGAATCTTCACAGCTAATCATGGTTGATAATAATTTTGTATTGTTTGTTTTCTATTAGCTACTTTTTCAGTTTGATTCAGTATTACGTTACACCATAAGCATTCTGTGGCAGGTGGGTGATCGGCCTTTCACTGACATTGTTTATGGCAATCGAAATGGGTTTCTAACTATTCTGACAGAGCCTTTGAGTCTTGCTGAGGAGCCATTTATTGTTAAGCAGGTTTTCTTTCATTCTTTATTTTCTCCTTTGGGTACCAGAAATATTTGTTGTGATTTCTTTCTTTCAATAATGGAAGGAATATCATTAGCAAAAGAGAATGAGGAGTCTTTTTTTTTTTTTTTTTTTTTTTGTTGATAGATCCTATAAGCAATATAATTAGTGCTAGGCTCTTTTCCAGCACCTTTTCTCTAACAAAAAAGAGGTCAACCTCTATCTGTTTAGTCCTTGCGTGCAGATCTTGATTCTGAGAGAGAGACTGCAACTTGGAGTTCTCTAAGTAAGGTCTGAACCCATAGAAGTTTGGTGCGATGTTAGCAAGACTCCTGTATTCTGTTTGGGTGCTGGAGCAGGTGACTAGAGGCTACTGCTTGGATCACTAAGAAATAAGATTAGGGCCAAGATAGATGCATGAACCAGAGGTTGGCCTTCTGTTATCCATATCTCATTTCAGTCAGCATGAAAGGCTGTGAGTATGGTTGATTGGCATTGGCTGGCTATAATAACAAACCAAAGTGTAGAGTGCCCTTCAAATAACACCCCTGCAAATTCCATTTCTGCCCTCATTTTTTCACCTTCAGAGTAAAATTCTTGAAATCGGCCTTGAGCTCCCCTAAGTCTTCCAACCACTCCCAACCGAGCACCACTTCTAAATCATCAAGAGGGAACACATGGAGCTTCTGCTGAAAACTCAGCCCCTGCAGCTGAATGGGGAGTTTATTCCAGATTCCCTCACTCTTAATTTGACAGCCATTTCCCACGTTGACCCCACACCTTTCTTGAGGATCAACAATTATTCCCGCCTCCTTCACCAGTCTGGGAGAGATGAAGTTAGTTGTCAAATATCTGCCATGGCAGCGCCATCCCGCCATGGCGTGGCAGAGGCTGCCATGATCTCATGGCACCATGGCGAAAATATCGATCAAACCCTTGATATTTTCGGAATTTTGGGTTTCAAAATAAAACCCTAATCCCTTCTCAACAGCTGCGACCCCTCTTCATTCTCTGCACCTCTCTTTCTCTCATCTCTGCTTCCCCCCCTTCGGGAGCTCCGGCGACCGCCGGTGGCTGACTTCGGCGACACGACTGCCAGTGACCACCGCCCACCAGCAGCGGCAGCAACCTCAACCTAGTAGCAAGGTTTCCTCTTCCGTTTCCTTCTTCTTCTTCTTCTTCTTCTTCTGTTCTGTTGTCTTTTTCCTTCTTCTGCTCTTATCATTTTCTATCTATTTCAATCTCCTTTCATTCCCCCTTTTTAGTTTCATTTCAGCTTTTCTTTTTTCCTTTTTTCTATTCTGTTTCCATCCTTTTTTTCCCCTGTTCTGTTTCAGCCTTTTTTCTGTTCCGTTTTAGGCTGAAACCTCTGTTTTTTTTTTGGATTATTTCAATAATTTTGTGTGAATGTAGCTGTTGAATTTGGTCTTAAATTTGATAGGTTTAAGTAGAGCTACAATGACTTATGAGAATATGAGATTATGGGCTTTGATTATGCTATGTTTGTATTTGACTATGAGTATTTTATGTTTTTTTTTTACTTGACTTAGGCTTTGATTTTGTGATGCATTTGCTGAATTTATTGCATAGAATATATTTCTAATTTTATTGTTCTTTATATATGTTATTAGGTTTTATTATTTATTATATTTAGCAGTTTTTTGGTGTATTTTTTTTTGTATAAATATATGTATAATTTCAGTTTGCTATGGCTTCCACCATAATTCACCATGTCATCTGTCGTATTTCCATGGCGGATGTTTGGCTCACTGCCGTGAGTTGCCTTCCGATATTAACAACTATGGATGAAGTTATGAGATGCCCCACTATCAATGAGCACCTTAGCCCTCACTCCTTACACATTCCCTCATAACCTCATTGCCTTTTGTGTGGAAGTCCTATTAAATTCAATTTGAGGGAACTCTTCCATCCCACACTTCTTGCTGACCTCCTTGGGACATGCTCCACCCTAATCGTCCATGCTTCCTTTCTCATCTTCCTCAACTAACATTAATCAAAATTGCTTATTCTTGCATACATATCCAAGGCCAAACTTCTTATCACATGTAAAACATAAGCCCTTTCTAACCTTCTCCCAATACTCCTCCAACAAATTCTTGAAATTCCTCAGTCAACTCCTTCTCCTCCATTAACACTAGAGAGCTTGAAACTCCACCACTCACTGCCCCTCCTACATAATTCCCTCCTAAGCTCCTATTTCTACTAGCTTGACTTCCCATATTGAACCCCACTATGTTCCCAAATGTTTCACTCCAAATACTCCTTCCTCATCCACTACTTCTCTATTGGAAACACCCGTTCTCTTGCTGAACACAGCTACCACTTCCTCTTCCTCTTTAGCTTCGTTTTTCTCATCCACCATCTCGGCTATTATTATTGTCTCAGCTAATGTTTTAGGGCAGTGGAGTTTAGTTTCAGCCCTTACCTTAAGATACATTTGCTTATTGCTCAGTCACTTGCAATGGCCTAGAATACAACCAGAATTGCTCCAGATACTCCCAAATAGTCCTTGTCTGCTTCAAAGGGATTTTCTATCATCTTTGGTTGAAACCTCCCGAGGATGTCATTCTTGAAGACATCCCAAGTGGTATTTGAAGTGTAGGTCACGCAATAGCGATACCATGACAAAGTCTTTCCCTCCAATGCCAAGGTTGCCATAAACATCCTCTCCTCAGTCAGAACTCTTCATAGAAAATGCTCCAATGGTTCCACCTATGCAAATGCATCCTACCCTTCGAATAGAGACAGATTGAGCTTCCTCCACTAATCTGTTCCACTTTGTTGCCTCCTCTGCCTGGGAGTCTCTTCTTCAGTCGATTCATCCTTAGATGGAATCGCCTCACTCTGTGCCTAGCTTTGCTGCGATTTGCACCTTTGAATCGAATCCTCCAATGCAACAAAGAGTGCCATCATGAAGTAGCGTTCTTGACGCTAGTTCTCCGATACCTGCAACTCGTCCAACCCTTTCTCAAGAGTTTTGACTTTCCTCTCCATTATGGTACTCACCATCAAGAGCTCCCTTGGATCAGAGGAGCTCTGAAACCAATTGTTAAATTGGTTGGTTCAGAGATTAAAGAAAAAGTGTTTGCACAAAGAAAATATGAATATGATATATTGGTATGATGTTTGATCAGTGTGATTCAAAACCTGAGGAGTATGAAGAATGACAAATTGGAAGGGGAATTCGAGAGACCCCTACCGTTCTTTCCTCACTAGTGCTTCTCTCGTTAACAATGTAAGTAACTCCTCTCTCAATACTCTCTTTTATTTATTCTCACTCAACTCCTAACAACTTGCCAAGTCACGCCTCCACACACAACCCTCTCTCCCCCAAAAAAAATACTTAGTCCTTTCTCACCCATTCACCCTAATTCCCATGTCCCCTAGCCCTCTTCTAATATAAACTTGCCTAATTAAGGGCCTCCTAGTATGCCTCCTTCCCAACATTTTTCTCAAAAGCTTCCTTGAGAAGCTTCTTAATTTTAGACAAGTCCGGCAGCAGCCGAAGGGACGGTCGGACGTGCCTTCATGCCCTAGTGACGACAAATAGGAGCAGGGAGCTCGTGGCGGTGCGTGGAAGCTCCAATGGAGATCAAACTTTTGGGTTTTGGTTGATCGAGTGGTGCAGAGCAATATTTTGGCAATTGTGATGGAAGATAAGATAAGGAGCAGTAGCTGGAAAACATTACCATCACTGGAAAATATGAAGAGCTATCGGAAAAGATGAAGAGTTGCTGGTAGGATGAATGGCGAAGATTGGGACAGCCTATAAGATGCAAGATATTTTATCACTGGAGAGTGGCTATAGTGATTAGAGAATGAACCAGAGTCGGGTCGAAGCTCGCTCTAATACCAAAGCTTGATTTTATTTCATTCAACATACAAAAGTATATATATACACGAAATATTAATTACTACTTTTGTTTACAAGACCATAACAATGAACTTAAGCTATTTCCAATATCTTAGTACATGAATCTAATTCAGTCAACACCTCCCATAGTTGGCATGAATGGGTAAAGCCAGCCACGAGTAAGGATTTCGTCAGAGAGTGAAAAGGAGCCAGGAGAATGGCAATTGATATTGCTGCTCCTACTTCTAATAATTTGGACTTGCTCGATCATGAGTTTGATCTTTAGCAATAAGGTAGCGATTCGGAATTGAAGGATTGATGACAAACTTCAACAGGCAGTGGCCTTTGATCAGCTTCCACTTGCTGCTTCCAAATGAGGAAGTTTTTCTCATTGAGTTTGGCTGATTTGGTGTGGTTGAATGTGATTGGTGCAAATGAGGCTTTGGAAGAAGAAGAAGAAGAAGAAGAAGAAGAAGGACAAATTTCTGGTGAGGAGTGGATCAGAGTAGCCATAACTAGGATCAGCAAACTCGCGAGACCATATTAGTTTGCTTGATAAGAAAACTAGATAAAGTGAGAAAGTAAGTGATCTAGTGTCACCGAGATTGTAGCGATAGAGAGAGTGAAAGAAAGTTTGAGAGAAAATGTCTTGTGATTTTATTGATAATATGAATAAAACCCTCAGTTATTTTGTTAAAACTGGTATCAAATAATACAGAAAAGAAGAGTAGAAATGCTGCATATGTCTGAAACCAGGATTTCATTGTGAAAATTGGTTCAGAGCTTGATGGAATTCAAATAAGAACAAGAAGAAATACAAGAAAATAGGGTAAAAGTCCTAGGTATAGAGGAGCCCTTCTGCCTCTCAAAATTCTCTCACCAAATATCTGAATGATCCCTCTTTCTCCTCTCTATTCTGAATATAAACACCAACATACCACTATTGTTCCCACTCATTCTCTCTCCTCGCAGCTCAGCATAACAAACTAAAGTTTTGTCCTTATCCTCCTATTGGGCCTAAATATAGCTCATGACTTCTATTCTTTTGCTTAGAATAAACCTTGCCAAACCTGGGGTCTGTATCAATACCCCCCTTGAAGTTCCACCTTGTCCTCAAGGTGGAAGTCAGGAAACTCTCTCTGAATGCTGCTTTTCAATTTTCAGGAATTTTCAAATTCTAATAAGTTGGCCCATTTCATCAAGACTTCTTCTTGACTTTCTTCATTAACTTGTACAGCAATGATGGCTTCTGGCTGCACTTGTAGCTCCCAATCCTCTGTGATTGCAAGAGGGAGGGGTTGGCTGACTGCTTGAGGAGATACAATCTCTTAAGCAATGAAACATGGAACACTGGATGCACCTTGGTCCCTTGAGGTAGCTTCAATTTATAAGCTGCTGCTCCTACCTTTTCTAGCACTTCATAAGGGCCATAAAATCTGGGACTGAGTGTTTGGTTGTGTCTCTTAGCAAGAGATTTCAATTTGTATGGCTGCAGCTTAAGATAGACTTGCTCCCCGACCTCCAACTCCAACTCCCTTCGATGCTTGTCAGCTTGGATCTTCATTCTATTTTGAGCCTTAGCTAATTGTTCCTTTAGCTCATCTAACAATTGGTTCCTGTCTTGCATCAGTTGGTTAATATTTTCTACTTTCAAAGGAGCTGAATCCCCCCTTAACAGGGTGGGTGGATCCCTTCCATATAAGGCTTTGAAGGGAGTGGTCTTAGTAGACTCATGGTAATTGGTATTGTACCAATATTCCGCCTAACTCAGCCATTGAGGCCAACTCTTAGGCTTTATTCCAACAAAACATCTAACATAAGTGCCCAAACAACGATTAACCACCTCGGATTGTCCATCCGATTGAGGGTGGTAAGCTGTGGAATATCTCAATTTGGTTCCTGCAGCCTTAAAAAGCTTAGTCCAGAAACTACTCATAAATATCCTGTCTCAATCTGATACAATGGTTTGTGGGAAACCATGTAACTTAACTATCTCCTTGACAAATATTTCTGCTACTTCCTTGGCGGAATAAGGATGGGAAAGTGCAAAGAAATGGCCATATTTGGTCAACTGGTCAATCACAACCAGAATAGTGTCTAACCCCTTGGCTCAAGGTAATCCCCCAAGGAAGTCCATGGACAAATCAATCCAAGTTGAGGTAGGTATAGGAAGTGGTTGAAGTAAACCTGTTGGAGAGAGTCTCATATTTGCTTCTTTGACATACTTCACATTCTTGAACATATCTTTGGATGTCTCTTTTCATTCCTTCCCAAAATAAAATAGATGAAATCCTCTTGTAGGTTCTGAAAAACCCAGAGTGACCCCTTGCCACTGAATCATGAAACTCTTTTGGCACTCTAGGGATACGAGTTGATGCTTTCGATATCACTAACCTGCCTTTATACCACAACTTCCCCTGTTTTAGCTCAAACCCAGGGTGTTTGTTAGGCTGAACCAACACTTCTTGCATCACTTTCTTAAGCTTCTCATCGGCTAAAAGCTCCTCTTCAACGCCATCCCACTCAAAGAACTGGATAGTAGATATAATGGTCATGTGTAACCTCCTGGATAAGGCATCTGCTTCTGTATTCTGTTGTCCTGGCTTATACTTCACTTCAAAGTCAAACCCCATCAACTTCGACACCCATTTCTGCTATTCCTCTCCCACTAGCCTTTGTTCTAACAGGAATTTCAAACTTTTCTGGTCGGTATGCACCTCAAAGTGTCTTCCCAATAAGTAATGCCTCCATTTCTGAATTGCCAACACAATGGCCATCAATTCCCTCTCATAACGGACTTTTTTTGAGCCTTATCTGATGAAGGCTTGCTCATGTAGGCTATAGGTTGCCCTTCTTGCATCAACACAACCCCCACTCCTTTTCCTGAAGCATCTGACTCAATCACAAATGCCTTGTCAAAACATGGAAGCGCCAACATGGGGTATAACCCATGAGGCCCAAGAATCCTCTCAAACTCTTGAGATCTTGGGGTATAGGCCAATCTACCATTGCCTCCACCTTCTTAGGATCTGCTGCCACCTCTGACCCTAATATTATGTGGTCCCATGGGGTTGCGAGCTACCCCAGGTTGAAACCTCTTAATGAGGTCTTCTTTAAATTCTCTCCATGTGGGGAAAGGAACCTGGTCTTCCCACCATTGATACCAAATGAGGGCTTCTCCTTCCATTGCCACCATTACCAACTCCATTTTGTCATCATCTTCTACAGCATTGAGCCTAAAGAACCTCTCAACCCTTGCTAGCTACCATAAGCATCTTCCCCCGAGAACAAAGGAAGCTCTATCTTCCTCCCTAGTTCGTCTCCTCGGTGTTCGGTCAGCCCCCCATGGGTCATTTACTGGTTCTTGTCGCCGCAGGTTCCTTCTTGGTTGGTTTCAGTTTTGGTCCAGCGTTGGGGTTCCAAAATGTTCTGGCGTGTATTCGCGCTGCAGATTCCGGCGCGGTGGTGGGTTCTCCGGTGGTGGGCTTGCGTCTCTCTCCCTCAGCAGCTACCCCAGCCTCTGCGCTTCCAGTTCCATGGCTTTTCCTTGCTCCTCATGACGTCTTTCCATGGCAGCCAGGCCATGCTCCAACTCCTGCATCCTTTCCTCCATTGTAGCACGTGGTGAAGCCATTCACAGAGCCCTCAAGAATCGATAGGCTCTGATACCAGTTGTTAAAACTGGTATCAAATAAAACAGAAAAGAAGAGTAGAAATGCTGAATATGTCTGAAACCAGGATTTTCAGTGTGAAAACTGGTTTAGAGCTTGATGGAATTCAAATAAGAATAAGAAGAAATGCAAGAAAATAGGGTAAAGTCCTGAGCATAGAGGAGCCCTTCTGCCTCTCAAAATTCTCCTGCCAAATATTTGAATGATCCCTCTTTCTCCTCTCTATTCTAAATATCAACACCAACGTACCAGTATTGTTCCCACTCATTCTCTCTCCTCACAGCTCAGCATAACAAACTAAAGTTTTGTCCTTATCCTCCTATTGGACCTAAAGACAGCCCATGACTTCTATTTTTCTGCCTAGAATAAACCTTGCCAAACCTGGGGTCTGTATCATATTTACACTAGAGGCTTAATTAACTTATGTGAGAGTTGATGTGACAACCTTAATTAACTGATGTGATAGCTGATGTGACAGTTGTCCATTGACTAACTAACGAATTCTATAGCTAGCTAGCTCTATCAGCTAGTTTTCTAACATATATTACAGAAGCAGAATAACAAATACATTATATATATCCTTACTCCAATACACTCTTAACATGTCGTATCTCATATTTTGTATTGATGTTGAAAGTCCTAATGGATCTCGTGTTCAAATCTGTCATCAACACATCTACCAATGTCATCATTATGCCTTGCTTGATCCCTTTTAACTACTTCTGATCAGAACTGGGTCAGAATGGTGTTTATTACTGAATATGAAGATATAATGGTTAGGGATATTTGAGAGATCTCTTGCTCTTCTAGACTCTCAGTTACCAACTTCTCAATTGATCCCCTATTCATCTATAACGCTCTCTTTAATACCCTTTTCTTACTAACCAACTAACTATTATTCCTAACTGAGGCCCATTAGAGGCCTAGTACCTATCAATACTCCCCCCCCCTGGTAGAAGATCCACCTTGTTCTCAATGTGGGAGTATAAGGAAGGCCCATTACTAGAGATACACAAACAACTTCCACCACGGTCCCATGGTGTAATTGGACTGCCATCAAATGGGTACTGGGCCCTTAATATCAGGAAATAAATTGTGTTGAATTGGGCATGACCCATGAGCTCCAAAAAGTAATACACCTGTTCAGAAATCAAATCCTTCTTCTTTCTGGGCTGTACTTGACCCACTAACATCAGAACCTGATTTTCTTTTTCAAACTTCCAGCCTCCCTCCCTCTTAATCTGGGCCCAGCCCATTACGTCAAAGAGGAAACCTGAGTGAAGCAAATCCAGCCTTGCCCCTTCCTGCTTCCCTTCCTGCTTCCCTTCCTGCATCAGGAGTCTTCCAACAGAAGGTAGCCTCGCTCAAATCTGCTTGGAATTGACCAAGAAGGATGTGTTCCATTGCGGTCCCTCAGCTCAACAGGCTTTTGAGGAATTGAAAAGGAGAATGACTTCCCTACCGGTGCTGGCCATTCCGGATTTTTCTAAAACATTTGTTTACTGATGCTTCCGATAAAGGGATTGGTGCGGTGCTCTCTCAGGATGACAAACCAGTAGCTTATTTGAGCCAAGCTCTGTTGACATTACCTTTTGGGGTGGCATTTCATTATCCACACTGACCGAAAGAGTCTCAAGTTCTTACCTGACCGATGGTTGGTGGGTGAAAATCAGTTTAAGTGGTCAACCAAGCTTATGGGGCTGGATTTCGAGATTCACTACCGGCCAAGACATGAGAATAAAGCAGCTGACACTCTTTCACTGCAAATGACCTTTGCTGCCCTTTCCCTGGCCTATTCTTCTTTGTAGGAGCAAGTGATGAGGAGATTCAGCAGGATCCTCATTTGTCTCAGTTGTTAGCTGACCTGCTGCAGGATCCCCACTCTCACCCTGGGTATTCAATGTCTAAGGGTTTTCTTTACTTTGATGGCAAAATTGTACTTTCAAAGACGTCCACTGCTGTTCCTCTTTTGCTTGCTGAATTCCACAATTCTGTCAAGGGAGGTCACTCTGGTTTTCTGCGAACTTACATACGGATGGCTGGTGTAGTGTTTTGGCAAGGGATGAGGAAGGATATCAAGCAGTATGTGGCAAATTGTGATATTTGTCAATGCCACAAATATGACACATGGGCTGCTGTGTGCCTATTGCAGTCACTGCCGGTTCCAACTCAGGTTTGGGTAGATCTCTCAATGGATTTCATCTAGGGCCTGCCCAGGGCTAAAGGGAAAGACACCATTATGGTTGTGGTGGATTGTCTCACCAAATTCGCTCATTTCATTCCCTTGGGTCACCCTTTCACTGCACACCCTTTCACCGCAAAAGAGGTGGCTCAACGTTTTGTGGAAGAAGTGCTGAGATTACACAGGTTTCCAACATCTATTGTTTCTGACAGGGACCATTTATTTCTGAGTAATTTCTGGTGTGGGTTGTTTAAGGCTGCTGGTATGAAGTTGAAATATAGCACGGCCTACCATCCGCAATCGGATGGCCAAACAGAGGTTGTAAACCGCTTGTTAGAGGCCTATCTACGTTGTTTTGCTAGTGATAAACCTGCTTAGTGGCTTAAGTGGCTTCCTTGGGCAGAATTTTGGTTCAACTCCACTCATAATTCCTCCACTCGTATGACCCCTTTCCAGGCCCTTTATGGTCGTGACCTGCCCCACCATTTTCTGTGGAGAAATGTTTTCCTCCAATGTTGAGGAGGTTTGCAGACTGACAGCGGAAAGAGATGACATTCTGACTGAATTGGGTGCTAATCTCACCACTGCTCAACAGCGTATGCGACAATCAGCCAACAAGCATCATCGGCCAGTGGTTTTTTCTGTGGGAGATTGGGCTTATTTGAAGATTCAGCCCTATCGGTTGAAATCGTTAGCTCGGAAGCGCAACGAGAAGCTCTCCCCCCGTTTCTATGGCCCCTACAAGGCTCTGGAGAGGATTGGGGAGGTTGCATACAGGTTGGAGCTCCCTGCCACTAGCTGAATCCATCCAGTTTTTCACGTTAGCTTGCTCAAGCCAACTCTGCCACCTGCTACTGCTCCACAGCCACTTCCTCCTATGCTTTCTGACGATTATGAGCTGCTGGCTGAGCCCTTGGATATTCTGGAGTTGTGCTATTCTTCTAATGGTCATGCAGAATTGCTTGTGAGCTGGAAAGGGTTGCCTCCTTGCAACAACTCTTGGGAGCGCGTGGCTCTGTTGCTCACTACTTTCTGGAATCTTCCGCTTGAGGACAAGGTGAAAGCCCTTTGTTTTTTTTTTTTTTGGGGAGAGTATTGATAGGAACAGACCTATTATTAAGAGAGATTTTTTGAGAAGAGGTCAAGGTAAGATGGGGTGGGCCAGGGGAGTGAGGAAGCCCATTGTACTGATTAGGAAAACAATTAGTGGTTACAGGCTGATTGGTTAGTTAAATAGGATATTCAGGGGAAGGGAGAGTTAGTTGAGTAGTCACGGATTGTGAGTAGGAGAGAAGGAGAAGGGACTCTCGAATATCCCTCTCAACCCATTGTATCATTCTTGAGGTCTCTAGCCACATATTCCTCCATTAATACAGTACTATACCTTTCCTACTAGAGTTCTATTACCTGCATTCTTCCCCAATCTTATCAACTGCAAAGGGTTACGTGGCAACTTCCTCTGTTGTGCTTCATTCAAATCTTTACACAGCTGTTCCCAAGTCTAGATGAAAGAAGAGGGTTGTGGTAAGCAACCGGTAACTAATATAAAACTTTGTCGATTCTTTATGGCATGGATCAAAGATGTAATAGCTAGAGGTAGAAGACCTCTGAAAAAAAAAAAAAAATTGCTGGAGAAACCACTAAAGAAGATTTAGATTTTAGTAGTTTTAACTTTAGATGTGGTTTATGATAGAACACTATGGTGCCATTGATCCATTTAGTCAATCTCACTTAGTGTGACAAGGCTTGGTTGTTGTTATAGTTACCTGGCATTTATGGTCATTTTATTAGTAGTTATAATCTTTACATGTAATTATTTCCTTTTGATGGAATCCCTATCTTTTCTTGTTGGTGAGTTCTCATGTTAGGAATCATTGATTTTATAGCTTATTACTCTATTGATCTGATTCAATGCATGTGTCGCTTCTTGGTGGTCTTACATTTTGTTTAATAATGGAAGCGGGAGTTGGTACTTTTGTCATGTGTCTAATTATCGTACAAGGAGCTGTAACTTCAGCTTCATATCTCCATTGCACTTGTCCAGAAGTGTCTTGAGGAGTGTATTCTAGTCAATCTCATTTCATTTTTTCCAGTAATTCATATGTTTCATGTAAGCCAATAAGGCTTATCCTTTTTTTCATTCCCCTGATTTCTGGGTGCAGGGGGTGGGGGAGAGTGGGAGTGAGGTTTGGGGCATGCCCTCCTTAAACATGTTTCTGGGTTGGCTTGGTGTGTGAATTCTGTGTGACATTGCCTTTACGTGTTCCTTTTCTTCTAACCTGCGTTTTAATTATTGTGATGGTAGGTGAGGAAGCTAGAGACTTCATTTGTAACTTATTGGTGCAGAAGAGGGTTGAAGCCAGATGTTCAGAAGTTATTGCCAGATCCCATGCTATGTGTCAAAGAGCCACGTCCTTGATCCTTTTTTAGGCCATCAGAGTATTGCCGTTGAGTGGTGCATGCTCGTCAATATTTTGTTGGTTATTCAAATTTTATTTATGCCAAACGGAAAACGTTATCCTTCTATTTGGTAAGTTTTCCCGCGTGGCTTGGTATATACCCTCAAAATGGGTAGAAAATGCAGGAAATGGGTTTTCAATATAATTTACATATATTGATAAACTTATCACCGTTATCTACTAAAAAATAAATAAATAAACAAATAAACTTATCACCCTTCTTTTAAAGGTCTACCCAACTGAAGTGTACAGTAAATTCTTTTGAACGCAAAAATTGATACAAATCTACCGAAAAAGGAATTCAACTGAGTTCAAAAAGAAATAAATAAAATATATGACTAAAACGGTCCAAGGACTGGGTCATTTTGTTGTACATTTGGTTAAGCTCGGATAGTTATTATTTGGTATCCCAAAAGAGAACTGGTAAGGGGATGTATAAATATTGGATACATAAGCAGCGTATACTAAAAATAAAAAATACGATAAAAATGTTTGGATGTTCTTATATATTGTTCAATATTTTTTTAATCCAGAAATTTATCAGTATTTGCACTATTTGTGTCGGTAAGTTTTGTTAAAAAAAATAAAAAATAAAAATATTACCAATGCAACACTGTTTGTTTATCAAAACTTATTAGTGTTGCACTGTTTATATTGTAAGTTTTGTAAATAAAAAATTTATTAGTGTAAATAGTGCAAGTATAGGTAAGTTTTGTGTATATATATATATATATATATATATATATATATATATATATATATATATATATTGTAAGTTTAGTTTAGTTTAATTTTTTTTTTTTGCATTATTTACGTTTGAAGTTTTTGTATAAAAAAAATTGAACAAAATTAATGATGATTATTTGGGATTTATCATTCAAGCATTTTTGTCATTTTCCTCATTTTTTCCGTATACATCACGTAATGTGTCGTAAAAAATGTCTCCCAAACATTTTTCATCCCAAAAATGTAAAATGAAGTAGTGCAAGCGGTTCAAATATTATAATAATAACTAAATTTATGATTATATTTTTAAATATATTTTCATGAATAATGAAAAAATTGAATCAGTGTACCCAATTGATTGTAGATAGATGTTTAGTTTAATTTGTCTTTTTTTTTTTATATTTTTGAATAGTCACAAAAATATTATCTGATATTAATTGGAGTTATTTATTATGAAAATATATATATAATTAATTAATAACTACTTAATTTGCATGCTATGAATATTAAAGTGCATTTTTTTGAAATTAAATGTTGAATACATTTATAGCTACAGTTTTGTTATCATGTAGTTTAAGGACATGTTAACTGAGTAAAATAGTATTTATTATTATTTAAAGAAAAAATATTAAACACCCAGTTAATTTTTTTTTTATTTCTAAAAGACAAGGAAGCATATTAAAGGTATTAGTAGAGAAAATGAGTGAGGAAGAATTCAACTCACAAATGACGTCCTTCTCAAATATTATTCTCCAAAAATCCATATCTTTGACTTCAAAGCTATCTATCCCAGAATCCTGTATAAAATTCCTTTCTTTTAAATAGAAAACTTTATAGAATATTTGTCCTTAAAGATGCCCGAATAGAAAGCTCTATCCCTCCTTTTTTTTAGTTCTTATAATGTCTTCAGAAGAGAAAAAATGGTCATTTAGGTAGCTCCGAAAAAAATTCATTTCAACTCTTAGATCTGGTGTAAAAGAGTATATCCAAACTACTAAGATGAATGAATGTGCTTTTCAAGCCGCCAATGCTGAACAATATGTTGATCTAGAAATTAATCCTACTCTCATTAGGCTTTGGCAGAGAGAAGAATATGTTAGCCTTCACCTTGGGGTTATTAGGCTAATCCTCTCTCTTCATGGGAGAAAAGGACTTCCTATTATCACCAAGGTAAGTCTACTGGACACCACCTTCCAGAATCTTGATCATGTCATCATTGGAATTGTTCTAACAACACTAAATGTAGGTAGTATTATTTTTACCATGTCCCCAACTTTAATGTTTATCTCAGAGATCCTACTTTGTTCACCAGATTCAAAGTATAAGTCTAGCTCATGCGGCCTCCGCAAGATGGAGTTGCTCTAATTGCCTCATTACAACACCAGTTTATCTATAGGATTCAAGATCATTGCTTTGATCTGCCTAGTCTAAAAGGCTTTAATGAAAATGCTTTGATGCTTTTTGCCACTTCCAATGATGAGACACCTTCATCATTCAGATCCCAAAGCAAATTTCGAAAAAGGAACTCTTATAGTTTATGCCACTCGAGTGGATAAGAAATTGTGAGAATTTTATGAAGAACAACCCTCCTATTGAAGCCATTGAAGCAAGTTTCCAGAGATCTACTGATAAAACTGTCAAAACTATTTTCAAAAGGCTAGATTAGGAAGAACCCTCTGATGGAATTCCTCCTAATTTTCACACAATGATGATTACTCTTGGAGCAACCGAAAAGAAGTTGCCAATCCATGCTATTGAGCCAAATGGATAGGTCATTTATTCTGACAAAATTGATGGCCGTTTCTTATGGGATATTTCTGGATTAGGAATGTATGAACCAGGTTGTGACTGCGACTCATGGTTTTACCCCATGCTAGGAAGTGATTAATGGCGAAGGGCATGCACAAGAAGCTGCAAGCATCCGACTACTCTTTGCAAGCCTCCTCTTAAACCGCAAAGGATATTTGATCCTAAAAACGGTCCCTAGGTAGGGATCCGAAAGAAAAAGGAACCTTTCTCGATCTATGAAGAAGCTCTTAAGATACTTCAAAAAGAAAGGTATCCACCTGCACCTGAAGATCTTGATCTTGTTACTTGGCCACCACCACTAAATGTTTCAAATTCCTTTTTCTGTAAAAACTTGGTACCGGCACTTGTTGCCTTTTTGACACCAGAAGTCCTATGCATGATGTTTGCCTTCTCTTCAGCCACTTATAGAGCTGATTTCCCAGCTCTGGAAAGAAAATCCAATTCTACCACCTAAACACACACCAAGCCTTTTATCCAGCCTACTGAAGTATAACTAGACGGAAAACTAAGCCTTTGACTCAAGTTGAAGAATTCTTAACTGGCAGACAGAAGATTCTCTGGCTCAAAATAGTTTGCTAATAAAAGTCAATCAAAAGGTTGATAGTTTCATGCCTACCGTAGAACGACAGCTGGGAATATTGTTAGAAAAATTGTAGAAATATTATAAGGAGACAAAAGCCAGAATTAAACTCTTGGAAATGGAAATCCAACAACTTCCTATTTGAAATATCCATGACCAGGCTTTTGATAAAAAGAAAGAGAACTTCAAAAACTTAGCCATCGTATTGAAGAGCTTTATGAGTATACAAAAGCCTTCAAAAATAGCTAGAGTCAGAACCAATTTTTACTCCACCACCAAAAATATTTCCAAGCTTTTTACCATTCTCACAATAGCACAAACCTCCACCTCTATTACCACCAATTCTACCACCAAAAATAACATTCTTTGGAGAAAGACCTCGACCCTCCAAAGAAAATCCGAAAAGAAAAGAAGTTGTTGAGTCTGCTTCCGTTTCTCCTAACCAACCTCTCCAAATCCCAAATCTCGTGAACTTGAACTATCCCCAAAAAAGACTCAAACATCAGATGTTGATCTTAATACAGTGCCATTGTCTCAAGTAATGATGACCTCACACACTTACCAAGAGCAAGCAGATAGCGACGACCAGAGTGTCGAAGCTTTTGTAGAAGCTCCTAGTGATGATGAATATGCTGATATCACTAGGATTCTCATGGCTACAACTATAAAAACTAAAGTAGCCAAAGGAGCTCAGTCATCATTTTTAAACCCTCAGGAAATCAACACTCCTCCTTTTGGAGGACCACTGTTTACTATCGATGACATCCTTTCATCTTAGCAGAGGAAAAGATTCTTAGATTTCAAGGTCAAGATGAATGCTAAAATGATCACACCAGATGCTGATTGATACCGAGTCATTGAAGAATTCTGTGCATATATGACTGGTGTTTTTAAAGAATGGTATTGTAGTCTTGGTCCTGTACGAAAAGATGAATCGTATAGACTAGAAAGTACTGAAAATGTTGTTGCAGCACTTCATCATGAATTCCTTGGTGATTATAGTCTTGTTCAAAAGGAAATTTGAAAAGAATGCTTTAAAATGTAGTGTTGTTCCTTGAAAAAGCCAGACTTCAAAGGTTTTATCAGTTGAATGGCTATAATGATCCTAGCGTCAAGAATACTCGTGTTAGTTCTCTTCCTAAAAAACTTCAAGCAAAAATGTACCGGATGATCACTACTATGCAAAGAGACGTTGTAAGCATGATTCTCGAAGAAATCCACAAACTTGCTTGGCTGCATTGGATAAATTGTGTAGTCAACAAGTTCTCTTTGAGAACATTTTCAAAAATAGGAAAAAGTATACCAAGGCCTGTAAAAAGAACTACCTAGAGATCTAGTGTAAAGAAAAGGATTGTAACTGCCGCTATAAATTGTCCGTCAAAAAACGAAGCCAAGTCTTCTTGAAAAGGAAGAGGAAAAAGAAAAAAAGTCAATTTTTTTTTAAAAAAGGCCTTATCGAGGGAAGGACAGCAAAACATGTTTCATATGTGGCAAGAAAAGACATTTTTCAAAAAACTGCCCAAATAAAATGGAAAAGACCTCTAAGCTAATTTATTTTCTTGACCTAGCAGCAGATGAAGATATTGAGTCCCGGTATGATGAACAATTTCAATCAGATGCCTCCATTATCTTCGGACATGAGTACATAGACTCTAGTTACAGCAGCAAGTCAGATTCTACTGATTTTGAAGAACATTTTTCTGCCTTGAAAGCACAAGAAATTTCAAAACCCTCAAATCCAGAAATTATTTCACTTGATCCTGTTCCATCATTGCCAAATATAAAAGGTCCACATTCTTCCCTTCAAATATGAGGTACCAATCAAAGCTGTTGCTCTCATGGACACAGGCGCACAAAAGACTTTGATGAATCCAGCAATCCTCCCATCTTCCACCTGAGAACCCGGTGATCATTTCTTTAAAGCTGCAGATGGAAAAATCTTCTAGACAGATCTAAATACGAAACATAAGATTGACATTAAGTTCTTCCCATGATGTATAATCTAGACCAAAGTTATTGAGACAAATTTGCCCAACAAAGATCTTATTATTGGCATAGATATCTATACTCAAAATCATAAACTTTAAATCCTCTCTTAAGGTATCAAATTCAAAAAGGAGTTCAAGCCTTATTTTACTATCCCAAAATTATTCGCCCTTGCAGATGCACCTCCAGGATATGAAGAAATAAGAGACAAACTTCTTAAAATGAGTATTGACAACCATGATCTTTTTGAATATCCTAGACCACTTTGGAAGAATAAAAAACTCTTTGTAGAATTACCATTCAAGTTGAATGAAGGCATAAATCCAACAAAAGCAGTTCATCTCGGAATGTCACTATATAGAGCAGCAGTATTTGAAGAATGTCAACAATTGTTGAAACAATGATTGATTGAACCAACAAAGTCTGATTGGGCATGCAAAGCTTTCCATGTGAATAAGAGATCTAAACAAATTCGAGGGAAAAAGAGACTTGTCATTGACTATCGTCCGTTAAACCAATTTCATAAAGATGATAAGTTTCCTCTTCCAAAAATTTACTCTCTTTATTCTTACATGTGGAATGCCCACATCTTTTCGAAGTTTGATCGAAAGTCAAGATTTTAGCAATTGGGCCTCGACCCAAAAGATAGGTCAAAAACTACATTTTACATTTCCAATGCCCATTATCAGTGGACTGTCCTACCTTTTGGACTCAAATTCGCCCTATCACTGTTCCAAAAAGCCATGATCAGAGTTTTTGATCCACTTCTTGATAGTGCTCTCATTTACATTGACGACATACTTCTTTTCTCACTTGATGAAAACAGTCACAAACAGCTTTTAGAAAAATTCTACAAAATCTGTGATAAGTATGGAGTAATGTTATCATCAAGAAAATCCCAGATTGGAGCCACTAAAGGAGATTTTCTGGGAATGCACTTTGCCCAAGGAAAGTATGTACCTCAGCCACACATTGCTGAAGAACTTTCCAAGTTTCCTGATGAAAACATATCCACAAAGCAGATCCAACAATACTTAGGAATCCTAAATTATATATGGGATTTTATTCCTCATATTTCCAAGTATACTATAATACTATCCAAGCTTCTCAAGGAAAATGTTACTTCATGGGAACTAGAACAAATTGAGATTGTGAATATCTGAAATAGGCAACAAAAAATCCACTTCCTCTAAAAATACCAGGGTAAGGAAAGCGGATTTTATAGACAGATGTTAGTGACCAATATTGTGGAGCACTCCTCATAGAAAAAGTTGAAGTTCAACAATTTTATTGTGGATATGCTATTGAACAATTTAAGCCAGCAGAACTTCATTACCACACTACATACAAGGAAACTTTGGCCGCTAAATATAGAATCTAGAAATTCGATTTCCATCTTACAGGACATCAGTTCAAGGTACATCTTGACAATTCCTCATTTCCAAAACTTCTTGAGTTCAAAAACAAGGTTTCACCAAGTCCTCAAATTCTTAGAATAAAAGAATAGTTTTCGGGATATGATTTTTTTGTGAAACATATAAAAGGAACCAAAAACCTCATTCCAAATTTCTCTCCAAGCCAAACCACAACCAAACCAAGCCCGTCACTATAATTGCCTCCACTCGCTATTATCCGCTAATCAGGATGAATACCTATCCATCCACCTCCTCTAAAGAAAGCAAAATACAAAAAACATATCCTCTTGAAATCCTTCTGGCATTACTCTCACTCCCAGATATTTGCAAGAATTTGCAAAATCACACGTCCCTTTACCTTAACACATCCATCCAAACCCATAGCCTTATTCCTCAACCTAGCTGGCTAAATCTTATTGCACCTTATCTTACCATCTTTACCATCCTCATGAGAACACCATTTGTAGAATCTAACATGTGGTATTTATGGTGCGCACCAATATTATACTCCTACCTGATCTTATGTCCTACTTTCAAATTAAGATAATTCCTCTCAAAACCAGGAAACCGCTCTTCACTTTCGTGGAACACCCTTCAATGGTTCTCACCCATTAGTTAGTGGATTAAAGAACTTGACAGAAAATTATCCAGGTTTAATATTTGGAAATTAGATGAAAGTTAGGTCAATGATTTTATCTCAGTTTTTATTATCCACCATCCATACTTCCAACATCCACAGACAAAATTTCTCTGGACACAAAACTATACCAAGGTGTATACACTACTCCCTAACTTGAGAGTACTTGTTCGGGATAATGAACCTCCATTTTATAAAGAAAATTTAATCTCTCATTTGTATGAAATCAATGGCACAGATGATGATGTCACCTGTATTGAACTCGGACCATTAGATATTATTTGTCTACTATCTAAGATCACTCATACAGGCAAGGCATCAGCTAGAGAAATTGAAATAGGCTAGACTAGCACAGCCATTGAAAAGAATTCAGTACAAGATTTTATTTTATTATGCAAGATTATGAAGATCCAAATGAAGATATGAACGAGATAGACCTCGAAGAAATATTGTTGAAAGCAGAGTTGAGAGAGCATCGAAAACAAGAAAATAGAGATGAAAGAGTCAACCTGTCACCTAATCACAAGCCTATCTTCAAAATTTGGTAAAGATGGCAAGTTCTCATGCATTCCATCACAAAAGCAAAAGCTACGAGAAGTGATCAAAAGCAAATTTATAGACTTTAGTCAAGTCTAATCATAATAAATAATTTTGCCCATTTGTAATAAAGTAAGTCCTTATCAAGTCAAATCATGTCTTTATAACTTGAGAGTTATCTTCTTATAATAGCTAAAAGCTGCAACAAAATAGCAAGTTATAAAGTGTCAAGTTCTTTAGTAACTAAGACCACGTCCTTGTACATTTAAGACTTATCATAAGTCTAGTGGTCTAGTCTTATCAAATAAGTGTGTCACCGTAGACTTAGTCATAACTTGCCTTTTGTAAGACTAATAAGCCATGTGATAGAATGATTCTCAAACTCCTCTGTCTATAAATGGAGGAACTCATCCTTTTTAAGATAATTGAAAATCAGCAATAATATTACGAAAGTGTTTCTATAACTTGTGAACACTATGTTTTGTCCAACACACAAAAAAAAAAAAAAAAGAGAAAGGAAAGAAACCTGGCTCATTTTAGAGTAAGAGCATAGCCAAATCATGAAATGTTTTAACAAAAAAAAAAAAAGATAGGAAGAAGAAGAAAAAATCAAATCAAAATAAATGAGAACAAAATCTGGACAGATCTCTTAATTTTGATATTTGTATCCAAATCAGATCAAATCCGCCAATCATCATTAAGGTCAAATTCCCAGATAGAATCAATTAGATTTAATGTCATTTGATCCCTTCAACACTTATAAATAGATCAAATATTGAAAGGAAAAGGGTTTTTTTTTTTTTTTTGGGAGCACTAGCGACAGAGATTACTTGGGAGGCTTGAACATTAGAGTAAAAATTGTGTGTGTGCGTGCAAGAGAGAGCAAGGAACACAACTTCTTCTAATCGTTCAGCATTCGAAGGTACATTCTATTAAGACATCTATTACTCACTACACATAACACGCTTCATATTACACAGAAACACTTCTCACATAAGCATAGACCACCTTCATCATCATTATCTTTATACTACATGCCCAACAAACCATTACACAAACCCAAACCATCTTAGCATCCCAATCCCTTATACCTCTAAACCGAAAAAAGAACAAATAGAAAAAGAAACCAAAAAAGAAAGAAACACCATACCCTCCACCAATTTTGCACCCTCAACCACCGCGAGTAAAACCAAAAAACCACCACCCCAATCATGACAAACTCTTCCCAAACAACCACTGCAGCCCCACCCTTGACCCCCACATAGCCAATGTCCAGATTCGCCAACAACAGAGGTTCACAACCACCAATCTTGCACCCCCAACCACCATTGAGCCCACCACTGCCGTCTGCAATCACTTGCACCCTCAGTCACCATCGAGCCCACCACCACCATCACTGAGTTGAGCTCCTCGCGAGATACTACCATTGCTGCGGGGACGTCGGCACCACCATTGAGCTCCGCCGCAGATGCTGCTGCGCAACGCCATGAAGTCCCTGCACCTTTCTCACCCCCCATGTGTGTTGTTACCAAATGACTCTAGCAAATCAACACTTTCCCTTTTCTGCTTCTTTTGTTTCCTTTTTATTTTATTTTTATTTTATTTTTGGGTTCAAATCAAATTTTTGTTGTTTTATTCAAATTAAGTTTTTTTCCTTCCATTTCTTTTCTCTATTTTTGTTTTAATTCTTGCTATTGTGTTGGGCCTTGTTTCTTCTTTTTTTCTTTTTTACTTACATGCATATGAACATCAAGCAGAAAAATTTCAAAAAAAAAAAAATGCTGTTGAATTTCTTTTGTGAGTTCACGCAAGAATATCCAACATTGATGTATGATTCATCCATCCTCAGGGGTTGTGAGAATTGTATAGCTTGTGCTATTTTGAACCCTATGCAAATGTGATTTTTTTTTCTTTCTTTTTTTAAAAAATCTTTTTCATAAATAAAGTCAATTCAACATATAATTATTTGATACAAGAATTACGTGATTTTGAATTCCTCATTGCACCAGAGAATACGTAGAAGCGGATAATCTTCGTCAAATCAAAAGTAAAATTTTCTTAAATTTGGTTCAATTTTAATTCTTTAAATAATTGTAACATTAATTTTACTTTCTTTTCTGTTTGTAAATAATTGTTATATCAATTTCTATTTCTTTTGTAAATAATCATAATATTAATTTTACTTTTTGTTTCTTTTGTAAATAATTGTATATTAATCTTGCTTTTTATTTGGACAAAATTATCATATCAATTTTGCTTTTCTTTCCTTTTGTAAATAGTTATCATATTAATTATGTTTTCTTTTTCTTTTGTAAATAGTTTTTTTTCTCTTTTTTTGGTTATATTTTCAAAGGGGAAAAATAAATATTATTATAGTTTTAAATTAATTTACATAACAAGTTCTAGGGTTACCGTTTTAAAATGGATATATTTAGGATGCAGTGAGATTAAGTTTCCACTCTTCTCTATGTATAATTGGACTCCCGAACTCAATCTTTTTTAAAAAATCAATTTTGCAAAATTAAAAGATTTTTTCGATTTTTTCTAGAATAAAAATTGGTGGCGACTCCATTGAATTATTTTTTTATATTTTTTGTTGCTTATCATCGCAACACCCTCTTGGCACATTGTGATAATTTGGCAACTTCACTGGGGACTTCTAGAGAGTCAAGCCTAATAGAGTTAATTATGTAAATTATATAACTAAAATAATGATATTTTTTCTCTTCTTCTTACTTTTCATTTTTTTGTGTTTTGTTTTCTAATTGTAAATAATTATTTTTGTAAATAATCTTTTATTTATTTGTAAATAATTATTTTATCATTTGTTACTCAAGCCTAGGATAGCATATTTCTTTTATCTTTTTTCTATGTTTTGTATATATCTCAAACTTTAGGATAGATGATATTATGTATATTTGTGGTTTTTGGTTTATGCAGGTTTTGTGTGTAATCTTAAATTAAAAGGTTTGTATGCTCCCTTCACACACTTCTCCGTCACTTACCTCACACACTATTTGGGCTCTATACCTGAGCCTTGGAAACCCATAGGAGTAGAAAAGACTTTGATGAGGTTACTGTGAGGCTTATCTTTCCCTGACAGTCGTTGATTCTCCCGCTCATATTTGCTACCAGAATTGTGACTCTTCGCATTGTGACTCTTAGTCCCTATGGTTGTGCTCACAAAATTGGGTCCTTATTTTTTCAAATAAGGGCAATCTGGAGACCATGACTTATAAGGGTCTAGATCTGTCCAAAAAATCGTGTACAATAGAACAAACTAGTGGACTATCCAATTAGAGTTCAAACCTTAAAAGTGCCCAGCCATTAGGTCTCACTCTATTAGGACAAAAGGGAGCGTAGTTCTTTCATTTTCCCCTAAATCACATCATCCAGCATTTAATCATCTGCATTGTGCATCTTTATAATATGTCATCATGCATTTTCCTAACATGTCATGGATTCTTTTCTTGCTTTTTGTATATAATCATCATGCATATCATCCAATTTCTCATCATAATGCATCACACATCCATCATTATATCAGACATATTTACATTTTTCCCTTCTTTCTTCTCTTCGCTGATATTTTATTTAAATTCGCAAAAAAAGGAGGGGTAGTAGTGACACCATATTTGATAGCAAGTGATGGAAGAAGCACGACATGCTAGCAATATCACTGATGGGAAGAAGAAATCCAGTGTAGCCATAAATATTAGCTTATTGGAAAATCTAAGACAGTTAAGTTAGTCACTCGCTTTTGAAGAAAAGAAGGCTTTTACCAAGAAATATGGGGCTATCTTGGATTTGCTTTTCATTCCAGTCGAGACCTTTGCTCTCAATGTCTTGGCTCAATATTGGAGCCCAGCCTTGAGATGTTTCGAGTTGCCCAATATTAATATTACACCCACCATTGAGGAGTATGCATGTATGTTGAAGTTGCCAATTAGAAAAGACTCCGCAATGTACGCATAAAGGAGTATTTGTATGAGATAAAAGTAATCGAGCAATTTGGGGAGCTGTTAGGGGTACCTATGACCCGAAGTAGACTGACAGGGCATATAGAATCTCGGGGGCTGACCAAAGCATTTGTGGAAGCACATTTGAGAGAGTTGGGGCATTTACAAGAATAGGAAGTCTTCGCAAGGGTGTTAGCACTTGCCATCTATGGGTTGGTGATATTTCTGTTTGCACCTGACATGGTGGATCAAGTTGCCATGGATGTCTTCTTCGCGGTGGATAAAAAGAAGAGGAACCCGGTACCCGTCGTGTTGACTGAGACATTCCTGACCTTAGATTTTTGCCAATGAAAGTCAAAGGGGAAGCTTCGATGCTGCATACACCTGTTGTATGTGTGGATTATCACACACATGTATGCTGGCAATCACCTCAAGAGTACATTGGAGCCATTGGGAAGCTTTCACCGGATCCCAACAAAGTCAAGAGATGAAGGTAAGTGGAGGATTGAGTTTGATAACATTAACGTATGCCTATGGTATGGACGTGAATGAGGATATATCATCTATAGCTACAAAAAATTTCCTAATATACTCTTCATGGGTCCAAGGGGGTGTGTAGCTTACACACCAGTAATAATACTTAAGCAGCTTTGCTGGACGCAAAGGAAGCCACAAGAAGAACGATTGGGTGGATTATGCTTCTGGTATAAAGATGGAGAATGCACTCAACTTCTATCAAGAGATATTAAAGAAGCATGGATAGATATCTGAATGGTAGGGAGAGCAGAATTAGGAAAACCACTTGTGATTGACACTACAGAGTACGTTGCATGAACAAAAGCAAGAAAGGTACCCCAGACCGCCCCTAAGAAAGCCATGGAAAAGAAGAATAGTTCTTGTCCAACATCTCAAGTAGATGAACAGTTGGAGATTTTGCGAGCTCAAATTCAACTTTTAGAGCAACAAAAGCAAGTTGCAGAGTTAGAAGCCATTATTCCCCAAAGCCAGTGTGAGAAGAAGGCAAATTTGGTTGAACGTTTGAAAGACGAACTAGCTGATGCCCTAGTAAAGGTTCCTACAGCACTCACAAGAAGGATTCAAAGCCTTGAAGGTAATTTACAAGTCCTTACAAGAGAAAAGAATGAATTAATCGAAGATATCAAGCGGCAAAAGATAGTCAATGAAGAACTAACAATGGAGTCAACTAGCAGAGACAAGCTAGAGAAGAGTTGATAATTGAAGTACATAAACAGAAGCAAGAGAAGAACAAGTTAGAGCACAGATTGGAAGAATTGATTGCGCTTTTAGCACAAACGAAAAGCAATCGTGATAGCGGATGGGCTTCGTCCACGCAATACGGAGACACGCTCATTCAAACAGCAAGTATCAAGAAATTCTAGAAGGCCCAAGCATTAGAATGGGAAGCACAAATGGAAGAGTTGAAAGAAAGACATGCAAGAATGATTGATGAGCTAAATCCCCACGTCCCGAACTTTATTTACCATTTCGAAAAAGCGGAAGAAGAAATTTGAGCGAATCCCATGCTTCACCTTCCTCGTGGAGTAAAAGATTTCATGAAAATGAGTAAGAGTCTTATAAGGGGGTTTAAAAGAAAGAGAACTAATCTTCTAATGTAATTGATGATTTTAGATTTTGCAAAATATGATATATATGCACTTTGAAGTGAATTTTTGGAATGAAAATATGACTCAACTTGTTTCTTTATCATCTACACAAAACCTTCTCTTCTTAATTCACTGTCAGTTAATCTTACTTGCCTTATAGGATTTTCTTTCCTTCTGTGCAAAATAAAAAGCAAGGAATTTTAAGAAGGGTTGAGATTTTGATATTGCTAGGGTGTCATCAATAAAGTATATTATGGAAGAAACTCTCCCTTATACTTTTATCAGCCAGGGACTCCATCTAAATAGAGCGTGGTCCATCGTCATTGCTATCAAATATGGGTGATACATGACTTCCCACAAAAAAAAAAAAAAAACTCTTTTTCTTATTGTCTCACTTCTTGTTGTTATGATAAGCAGGAATCTCCAAACATTGCTCCTCCAAAGAAAACTTTGTCTAAGCCTAGTAACTCATACGAGTTACGATCCAAAGCCTGTCTAGAAGGCATGGAGAATGAAAGAAACTTGAGCCAAGAGATCGACAACTTAAAGACCATGATGCTTGAACAAGGGGAGGAGTTCAGAAAGATTCTCGAGGTCATAATCAAGACCAAAGGGACTAGTCAAAATAACAATTCTCAAAATCAATCAGGGTATGAATCAGGGCATGACAATAACCCTGAAATGGAAAAGGAGGCAGAACGATTGAAACTAAAGGAAGAATTGGAGAAGGAGATGCAAGCGCAGTTTCCAATGCTGCGAGGGCCCAACCCATATGGCTCTATAAGCATTAACGATCTTTGCTTGGCACCTAGCGTCACTATCCCCAAAGACTTCAAAATGCCTAAGTTCATTAAGTTTGATGGTAGTACAAATCCTATGATGCATCTAACGATGTATTGCACCAAAATGGGGATGTGGTCTAAAGATGAAAACTTCATGATCAGCTTTTTCCCTGAAAGCTTGGAGGGAGTCACATGGGAGTGGTACATGTAGCTGGACTAGACCCAAATTAGATGATGGGAGGACCTTGCCACGACCTTTACCAACCAATACAAGTTCAACATGAACACTGCAGGAAAAAAGAGAAGGAGTTATTGAAAGAGTATGCCCAAAGGTGGAGGGCGATAGCGGCTCGGGTTATTCCCCCTGTGTTAGAACAAGAGATGTGCTCTTATTTTATTCGCACTCTTGAAGGCCCATTTTTCAACAATATGTTGGGCACCCATGTCAAAGAATTCGTTGACTTAGTGGAGATTGGAGAGAGGATTGAAACTAACATCTAAGAAGGCAAAGTGGAACTAGCAACAGGCAAAATAAGTGAATCTCAGTTTAAAAAGGGACAACTTCATAAGAAAAAAGAAAACATTGTCAACGTCATACAATCACAACCATCCCAACCCTACCAAGCCTCTTATCAACCAACTCACTATTCATATCAACCCCCATACTTTCCATCCCTAACACCTTTTCTGCCTACCATGCCTTACCCTCAGCCTTGCCAAGTCAACAATGTCTCATAACCCCAACCTTATTCACCAGCCACTCCCACACCTCACCAAACAACTTCCCTGAGTCACCTAACAGCTAACCTTCCCACAACCCCATCACGAGTAGCACCCAGAATCACTAACACCTCCAATCCATCAGCCAAAGACCGTCCCTTTCCCAACTTTCATATGAGTAATTCGGAGTTGTTCGAGCTCTTATGTGGTCAGAATTTGCTTGCCCCACGCCCTGGGAAGGCTTTCGCGACACCATATCCTTCTTGGTATAATGCAAATCTCTCATGTGAATACCACTCCAATACTCCCAGGCATTCAATTGAAAAATTTTATGGCTTTAAACATGCTATATGGCACCTGATTGACACCAAGGCCATTCAATTGGAAGAAACGGAAGGATCCAACATGAGGAATAATCCATTCCCAAATCATGATGAAAGACAGGTGAATACCATTAATTGCAATGGCTACATAGGTGGAGAGTTAGAGGACATTAAACTTCCAATGAAATGCATTTTAAAAGGGTTAAAGCCAGTGCGATATGAGATGGTAGCTGAAAAAAAAAGAAGGAAAAAAGAATACTAAAAGGTGATGAGGAAGGATTGTTCTGCAAGTGCCTTGGAATTGATGGGAAGCACCATATCGAAGACTGTCCCGAACTTAAACTCTTAGTCAAAAGAATGATCAAATTGGGTGTGCTTGCAGTACCCAAGAGTGTTAAGGAGCAGAGCATCAACACAATCCACCCAACACCTCTAGTCTTTAAGGTCTTTCCTCAAAGGCTAGCACTGGTTTTCAAGGTACCCAAGCCATTCCCTTACCAAAGTGACCATGTGGTCCTATGGAGATATGAGACAATGGTGGAGTCAAAAACTGAAGCAAATCATAACCCTACAAAGATTGAGTCAACAATTCTTATTCGAGAGTCACAGCCTATTTTCCAAGTGTCAAGGTAATCCCTTTATCACACTGAGCCTGCTCTCCTTGAAAGGCATAAGGCTGTTGTGAAATTCGACACTGGAGCAGGCTTTGACCCCAAAGCAACCGAATCAATAACAAATATTGTGGGAGTTGGAGGGGTAACTCGAAGTGGCAGGTATTATACTCTTGAGAAGCTCCAAAGGGCGCCCGGAATAATAAAACCATCCGAATACTCCAATGAAAAGATCCAAGCGGATGAAGGAGAAGAGTTCTTGAAGATTATGAAGCAGAGTGAGTACAATATGGTGGAATAGTTAAAGAAAACACCCGCAAAGATTTCTTTGTTTTCACTAATCATGAGTTCTAAAGCTCATCGCAATGCTCTTAAGAGAGTGTTAGATCAGTCATATGTGAACAAAGACATAACTCCCGAAAGGGTAGAGGGAATTGTAGGTGTAATTAGAGTGAGGAACTCTATAACTTTTACTGAGAACGAGATAAGCCCCAACATGCTAGGTCACCCAAAAGCACTACACATCACTCTAAAGTGCCAACATTATGTCATCGCCAAGATGTTGATAGATGGGGGATCAGCTTTTAACATGCTTCCTTACTCCACCTTACAACAATTGCCTGTTAATCCGGCTATGATAGAGCCAAGTGGCACAATTGTAAAAGCGTTCGATGGCACCCAAAAGGAAATCACGGGAAGTATTAGTTTACAGCTGGAAATAGGACCAACCACTTTTTTGACAAAGTTCCAAGTATTGGATATTGAGCCGAGATATACTATATTATTAGGAAGGCCATGGATTCATGAAGTTGGGGCCATTCCATCTACCCTACATCAAAGGGTGAAATTTGTATCCGAAGGGAAGCTAATCACTATTAAAAGGGAGGAGAAGTTATTGATGTCTAAAACAGTCACAGTCCCTTACATTGATTGTGCTGAAGGCTCCATCGAAGTCTCCTTCCAAAACCTAGAGATAGTAGAGCCAAAAGAATAGACAAGCAGTGTGAATCAAGTTGTTACTCAGATGATGCTCAAAAGTGGATTTCAACAAGGAAAAGGACTGGAAAATCAACTACAAGGGGATCAAATACCCCATCGAGTTGCCCGATAACCCAAGAAAGCTTGACCTCGGATACGCAGTAGGGAGAAAAGAGCAACCATCCTGGTTCGATGCAAAGAAGATTCCACACATCAAGGAAACATTCCCTGTGGCTGTAGAAGTGGTGGCACTAGAACCAGATGAAACAATTAACACCCTGAGAAATGCTAGGGAGGCCTCATTGCTTATCCACCCAAGCTATAGAGCAGAAGAATTGAACAACTGGGAATCCAAACCTTTAAATGATTTGTTGTACTTTGAGTAATGGATGCTTTTATCTTTTTATTTGTATTTCAAATTTTATCAAATAATGGAATAATTATGCATAGTTTTCCACTCTTTTGTCTCCTTTTTTCCTTTCTTTCCTTTACATTCAAGATGCACTCTTTCAAATTTATTCATTCCTAGTCTCATCTCAATTATAAGGATTCTTCCTTTTCGGGATTTCCTTCCCATGCGGATGATTGTGATAAACTATTAATTGATTCTTGTGTCATAACGGACTTGAATGAGAATGAACAAGATGACAATCCTGACCTGTGCCAAAAATTTGCCAAAATGATATATTCGCTAGAAAAAGGGATAACTTCACATGATGAGGTTGTCGAAATAATAAACCTAGGAACTGACGAGGAAAAGAAAGAAGTGAAAGCAGTTGATAACCTAGAAAGAGAAGAGATGATCGCACTGTTCATAGAGTACATAAATGTTTTTGCTTGGTCGTATAAAGACATGCCTGGCTTAGACCCAAACATAGTGGCCCACAAAATCCCATTACTTGAGGGGATAGAACCTAAACAACAAAGGTTACGAAGGATGAGCCCTGAAATGTCACTTAAGATCAAAGACAAAGTTACAAAACAACTTGATGCTGGCTTTATAGAGGTACAATTCTACCCAAAATAGATAGCAAATATAGTACCTGTGCCCAAAAAGATGGAAATGTTAGAATGTGTGTGGATTATCGAGACCTGAATAAAGCCAGCTCAAAGGACAATTTCCCTCTACCCCACATAGATGTTCTAGTTGATAATACTGCCAAGAGCCATCGATTTTCCTTTATGGATGGATATTCAGGCTACGATCAGATCCTCATGGTAGAAGAGGATAAAGAAAAAACATCCTTCATCACTCAGTGGGGGTGTTTTGCTACAGAGTGATGCCTTTTGGATTGAAGAATGCTAGAGCCACCTATCAGTGAGCAATGGTCACACTTTTCCTTGACATGATCCACAAGGAACTAGGGGTCTATGTTGACAACATGGTAGCAAAGTCACAAGAGGGAGAAATCCACGTTGTCATGCTCAAAAAATTATTCAAAAGGTTGAGAACTTATAAGCTAAGATTAAATCCAGCAAAATGCACTTTTGGGGCATCCTCAAGAAAGTTGTTGGGATTCATTGTCAGCGAGAAGGGCATCGAAGTGGACCCTGATAAAGTCAAAGCTATCCAAAATATGCTAGCACCCAAGACAAAGAAAGAAGTCCGTGATTTCTTAGGACGTTTGAACTACATAGCAAGATTCATCTCTAACTAGGCCCATACATGTGAACCAATATTCAAGTTGTTGAAGAATGATAGCCCTAGCAAGTGGGATGATAGATGCTAAGAAGCCTTTGACAAAATCAAAAAGTACCTGATAAACCCTCCCATTTTGGTCCCACCAACACTGGGGCAACCACTCATTCTATCCCTCATGATGTTACATGGGTCCATGGGTGTTGCATTAGGTCAACATGATGAGACTGGTAGGAAAGAGCGAGCCATTTATTATTTGAGCAAGAAATTCAATAATTGTGAGTCCCGATATATAGCTATTGAGAAGACTTGTTGTGCACTCGTATGGACCGCAAGAAGATAGTGACAATACATGTTGTACTACACAACCTGGTTAATATCCCGAATGGATCCTTGAAATATATATTTGAAAGTCCACATATTTTCATGAGAATGTCTAAATGGCAAGTGGCTCTTGCAGAATATGACATTAAGTATATGACTAGAAAATCAGTGAAAGGGAGTGTTATAACTGATCACCTGGCCGAGAATCCACTCGAAGAATATCAGTCAATGAAGGTTGAATTCTCAAATGAGGATATCCTGGCAGTCGTGGAAGATGAAAGTGAAAATGATGAAAAGGGAGACCTGATGTGGAAGATGTATTTTGACGATGCAGTTAACATCCATAGGAACGGGGTTGGAACAGTTCTGGTATCGCCTAACGGCAAACAATTCCTAATTACTGTTAAATTGGCATTCGACTGCACTAACAACATGCCCGAATATGAAGCCTGTATAACCGGCCTGAAAGCAGTAATATCTCTTGGTGTGAGATACCTAGATGTCTATGGTGATTCAGCACTCATCATTTATCAAGTCAATGAGGAATAGCGAGTCAAGGAACATAGACTAATGTCGTATTATGAGCATTTGATTAGTCTAGCAAAGGAATTCGAAGAAATCACTTTCAACTATTTGACTCCTGACAAGAATCACTTTGCATATGCACTCGCCACTTTGGCTGTCACGACCAAACTCGATTTAGGGGTGGAGGTTCGGCCTTTACAGGCCGCTGTTAGAAGAGAACCAGCATACTACTTGAACATTGAAGAAGAGCCATATGGTCGACCATGGTTCCATGACATTAGACAATTCATTAAGGTGAGGGAGTACCTAACTGGGGCAAATGAGAATGATAGAAGAAGACTCCGATGGCTAGCAATGTCATTCTTCCTCACTAGTGATGTACTACAGAAAAGGAACTATGACTAGGTTTTACTAAGGTGTGTTGATGCCACAGAAGCTTGCATTGTTATATTAGAGGTCCATGAGGGTATTTATGGGACCCATGCTAATGGGCACACACTATATCGACAGATTTTAAGGCACGGGTACTATTGGCTCACGATGGAAAAAGATTGTGTAGAGTTTGTCAAAAGATGCCACAAATTTCAAATCTATGTTGATCGCATTAACTCTCCTCTTGTCCTATTACACAACCTTACGTCACCATGGCCGTTTGCAATGTAGGGCATCGATGTCATTGGCCCAATTAACCCTAAGGCCTCCAATGGGCATTGATTCATCTTAGTAGCTATCGACTACTTCACTAAACGGGTGGAAGCTGCCTCATATGCCAATGTGACACAAAAGGTGGTAGTGAAGTTCCTAAAAAATAACATCATTTGTAGGTATGGGTTACCAGAGAGGATCATTACAGATAATATCTACAATTTCAATAGTGTAGAAGTGCGAAGACTGTGCGAATAATTCAAGATCAAGCACCACAACTCGGCTCCATATTGGCCAAAGATGAATGGGGCAGTGGAAGCAGCAAACAAAAATATCAAGAAGATCCTAGGGAAAATGGTGGTCATGTATAAAGATTAGAGTGACATGCTGCCTTATGCATTACATATATATCGCACTTCGGTTAGATTCTCAACTGGGGCAACTCCATACTCATTAGTGTACGAAATGAAAGCAGTGACACCAATAGAGGTAGAGATTCCATCATTAAGGGTTTTGGTGGAAGCTGAACTGGAAGAAGCTGAGTAGGTTAAAACAAGATATGAGCAATTGAATATGATTGATGAAAAGTGATTGGACACAATCTGTCATGGACAGTTATACCAAAAGAGGATGGCTAGGGCATTCAATAAGAACGTTCGTCCACGAACATTTCAGCTAGGTGATCTTGTTTTAAAAAGGATATTGCCAAATCAAGAAGATAGAAGAGGCAAATGGTCACCCACATATGAAGGCCCATATATTTTTAAAGATGCATTCTCTGGGGGAGCATTGATCTTAACTAACATGGAAGGTCAAGTACTTCCTAAACCAATCAACTCAGATGCTGTGAAGAAGTATTTCGCACAAAAAACAAGCTCGCTAGATTAAAAACTCGAAAGGGCAGTCTAGGCAAAAGTTAGAGCACAAAAGTTAAAGTACAAAAAAAAAAAAAAAACTTGCTAGATTGAAAACCCAAAAGGGCAGTCTAGGCAAAAGTTTGTCACGACCCAACTAAGGCCATAACCGGTGCTTAGGGAATACTATTCCCTAGCAAGCCTACCTAAGAATTTCTTACAAAAAGGACAGAATTTCCCCTAAAAATTGAGCATTTCCCAGAGTACAAAAGTTCTTGTTACAAGCTAGAATTATGCAATCCAGCCACAGAACCAGAATAGAAACAATATTTAAAATATAGACTCAAGACAACAAGCACTCTCAGAATGCCCTTAAAATTCAAAACATGCAAGACATACATAGGGATAGATACTCTTTTTAAAACAAAACCTGTTACAACTATATATAGATATATTACAACAGAAGCCAAACTCTGCCTGTGGATTATGGAGCATAACTAGAAATATTTACATATGATTACTCTTATAACAGATTTGTATGTAGATATACATATGCATATACAAAAGATATTCCAAATCAAACATGTTGCATGAAACCAGAACATGGTAAAGCAGAAAATGAAATAAAATTCTTAATAAAATGTCATAATCAACAAATTAGTACTTCCAACAATTGGTAAATTGAGTACATTTGTATATGGAGTTAAAATTAGTTTTAAAAATAAAACAAAACCAATTCTAAAGTTTAGAAGGGGAGGTCTGAATTACAGAGTTAGAACAGAATAGAACAGACACGTCTTACCAATGAGCGTCCTTGAAAGATCAACGAGAACAGATATCTTACCAACAGTCCTATGCCAAAGGATCAACAAACAAAGCCGGACATGTGGCCGTCACGCTAGGCTAGCAACACCCTTGCTAGCTGGGTTGGCCAAACCAAGGTGCATTCAGGGCTAATGGTTACTGTCGTTAGCATATAGTTTTGTTAAAGATCCCTCCCAAGAAAACCATTTATCCAAAACTCAAGGAAAGTTTTTAAACAACTTTATTTCAGAAATCAAAGTCTTGAACTCCTATAGTATTAAAATCTAATATAGTCCCCAAGCATATCAAATTTTAGAATCTAATATACAGGTTCCAAACCTTTTCAATCATGCCAATAATATTAAGTTTAAAATTAGTTTACCGAAATCAATTTCAAAACTTACTATACCAAAATCTGTAAACTTCTATTGTCCGAGTTCATCATATCAAAACAACATGTCAATTCCAAAGCAATTACATATTCAGTTTCCAAACATCAATTGATAACAATAAATGAAATTCTTAATCTAAACTGGAGCATCGAAGAGTAAATTCCTCAAAATACTTGTCCCACCTGTGAATGTCTAAAACCAGATAACATAATACTAATATAAGCAGTTTCAAAAGTTGGATTAGAAAATGAGTAGCTGTAAACATATATTTAAGAAAATAAGAACAGAAAACAAGTTATAAATATACTATCACTCATAGACTAAACCGAGAGGTGGTGGTCAGAGATTATGGTATCTTGAAACCTCGGTCGCAACCCAAGGGACTCAAGCACCAAACATCCCCAATCACATGCTAATTAACCTGTATAGCCAGGAATCACCTAACATATCTCTTTTACTAAGAAGGTATTACATCAATTCTAACTTATGCATAATTACCCTCATCTATAACTACTTGGTTATAACCTTTAATTAAATTAACCACAAAACCAACTAGTTAACTTACTACCTTCCAAAAATAAAATAAAATTTAGCTTATTCTTAATTCTTAATTATTTTTGTTCATTCTAAAATTACTCTCTCTTCAACATATCCTTTTCATGACTTATCTCATTTACTACCTTTAACTGTTCACTATATCCATATCCAATTAATCGCCACGAAACTAATTCAAAACAATCCAACTAAAACCTAAAAGCACATACACACAAGAACATGAGTTAATTAATAACACTATAGAGAACTCCAAATTCTAATATTCAACCAACGCCAAAAACACACATACATGCTCCAAATTATTTTGACTATCTTACAACTAACAACATAATAATTCTATATATTTTATCATATTCAAAACACAAAACCTTAGGACATAACAATCTAGTATTGTGACTCACCCAAAATCAAATAAGGAACTCGCACAAGAGCGCTAATGTCAAGATGCTTACCCAAGATTATGAATTTAGGGAGCTAAATCAAGAGTCCCACTGCAAGGTAGAAGTGCTGTAGCGGAGAGGGAGACAAACCGCAATAGACAAAGAGAGAACGCAGAGGATAGAGAGATAGGGACAGAACGGCGGAGAAAGAAAGAGATCACAACAGAGAAAGAGAGGGTCAGACCGCAGCGGAGAGAGGGAGAGAGCAGCAGTGGGTGAGGGACTGAGAGAGGTGAGATCGCAAATGAGAGAGAGGGAGTGAAAGTGAAAGAGTAATGGATGAGGAAAACGAAAATGAAAGAATGGAGCATTTGGAACGTTCTTCCTGAAAGTGGAGGAAGAGAAAGGTCTATGATGCACCATGTCACTTATGGTGCACCATGGTCTCTATTTCTTTTATTTTTTTTTCCTACAACAAATCACTTTTATCTAATTAGGTTAAAAACTTCTAATGTTTTATAATGTAAAGTAGACAGAGAAATGTCCAAAGACATAAACTATATAAAATTTTAAAATTTTCTATTACTCATATTTTATTGTTAACTAGTGGTTTATTTTAAATCGGGATATCACAAAGTTAGAGTACAAAAAAAAATGGAGAAAGAGAGCTCGCTGTATCGAAAACCCGAAAGGGCGATCTAGGCAAAAGTTAGGGCAAGAAAATATTCGCTAGGTTGAAAAGCCGAAAGGGCAACCTAAGCAACAAGATATCGGCTCAAAATCCAAGCAAAGGGCAAAAAGCCAAAGATGACATTGAACTGGGGTAAATTAATAGGGGGAAGATAGGAGGAAGAATCAATGGATTAAGGCAAATGTTGGCACATGTTAAACGATTATGTTCTTGGCCTGAAAATTCAAGTCCGGTGTAACCAAAGAATCAATGAAATGGGTTAATCATATGAAATCTGCACTGCAATTCTCCTAATCTTTTGTACCTTATCTGTTTCTTCATGATTATTTGTGGTTTTTAATGCTTTCTAGTTCAAAGATATAGTAAATTTGTCTTATTCCACCATTTTTTCTGTCAATCTTTTTTCTCTTTTTTTCTTATTTCTCCTTCCATACTCTTTATCTCTGTCATCAAAGGGTGCATCTCATTTCCTATTTCATTTTCTTTTAAACCATGCATAATTAGAACATTATATTTGAAATACAACAAAAGGGATATCTACAAATAAGGCTCAGATACGATAAGACAAATCAATATCGGATTCACAAGCAACGTTGCAATGAGGAAGGTTCAAAAAAACAAAAAATAGAGAGAGAGAGAGAGAGAGAGAGAGAGAGAGAGAGAAGGAAAAAAGAAGAAGGGAAGAGTTTGCTAGATCAAACAGCAAAAGTGGCTGTTTGGGAAAAAATCAAAGCAAAAGTTAGAAATTTGCGGAGATCAAGAAGGGGAAAGGAAGATGGAGACAGATAATACAAACAGCTTCAAAGTAAAAGCTCATTTGGTGGTTCATGAAACTAGAGGGCTTGTTATGGATTAGACGTAGAATTTCCTAAAAGAGCAATGTTTGAAAACAGCAAACTGGGGCAATTTTTAGTTGTACAAATTTTCAATTTATTTTCAATTCCGATTCTCAATTTCTCAAAGTTACATCTTCAAATTCAATTTAAAATCTATTTCAATTCTGCAAAACTATATTCTCAATTTCAAATCCATTTCAATTATCCAAAAGTTGCATCTTTAGATTCAATTTGGAAATTCAAATGCAACCATGCAAAGCTGCATTTTCAATTTTAAGACTGCATCTTCAAATTCAAATTCAATTTCAAATTATGTAAGGCTGCATTTCATTTTGCAAGACTGCATTTCATTCACATGGTTGCATTTCATTTTCATTCGCAAAGCTGCATTTTATTCACACGATGACAAAGCTGCGTTGCATTTGCATGGTTGCATTTCATTTTCACAAGCATCTGCTCTTATCACCTTCCTTGATCGGACAAAAATATATGTTGATATCTTTACTAGGTTCCTACTACGAAATTATCAAAACCTACGGTTTTATATTTTCTAGTAAGAAACAAGTAAAGAGGGGCAATTGTGAACACCATATTTTGTCGGAGACACAAAAAAAGGGAAAGGAAAGAAAGCTGACCCATTTTAGAGTAAGAGCATAGCCCAATCATGAAATGTTTTAACCAAAAAAAAAAAAGATAGGAAGAAGAAAAAAAAAATCAAATCAGAATAAACTAGAACAAAATCTGGACAGATCTCTTAATTTTGGTATTTGTATCCAAATCAGATCAAATCTGCCAATCATCATTAAGGCCAAATTCCCAAATAGAATCAGTCAAATTTAATGTCATTTGATCCCTTCAACACTTATAAATAGATCAAATATTAAAGGAAAATGGGTTTTTTTTTTGGAGCACCGGCGGCAGAGATTACTTGGGAGGCTTGAACATTAGAGTAAAAATTGTGTGTGCGTGCAAGAGAGAGCAAGGAACACAACTTCTTCCAATCATTCAACATTCAGAGGTACATTCTATTGAGACATCTATTACTCACTACACATAACACTCTTCGTATTACACAGAAACACCCACATAAGCATAGACCACCTTCATCATCATTATCTTTATACTACATGCCCAACAAACCACAAACCCAAACCATTACACAAACCCAAACCATCTCAACATCCCAATCCCTTATACCCCTAAATCGAAAAAAGAACAAACAGAAAAAGAAACCAAAAACCAAAGAAACCCTATACCCTACCACCAATCTTATACCCTCAACCATCGCGAGTAGAACCAAAAAACCACCACCCCAACCATGGTAAACTCTTCCCAAACAGCCACTGCAGCACCACCCTCGACCCCCACATAGCCAATGTCCAGATCTGCTAATAACAGAGGTTCACAGCCACCAATCTTGCACCCTTAGCCACCGTCGAGCCCACCACCACCATCCGCAATCACTTGCACCCTCAGTCACCGTCGAGCCCACCACCACCGTCACTGAGTTGAGCTCCTCACGATATACTACCACTGCTGCAGGGACGTCAGCACCACCACTAAGCTCCGTCGCGGATGCTGCTGCATTGTGTGCATGATGCCGTGAAGTCCCTGCACCTCTCTCACCCCCTATGTTTTGTTACCAAATGATTCTAGCAAATCAACACTTTCCCTTTTCTGCTTCTTTTGTTTCCTTTTTATTTTATTTTTATTTTGTTTTTGGGTTCAAATCAAATTTTTGCTGTTTTATTCAAATTAAGTTTTTTCCTTCCATTTCTTTTCTCTATTTTTGTTTTGAAATGGCCCAATATTCTGTTTGTTGTGTTTGGCCTTGTTTCCTTTTTTTTTTTTACTTTCATGCATATGAACATCAAGTAGAAAATTTTCAAAAAAAAAAAAATATTGTTGAATTTCTTTTGAGTTCATGCAACAATATCCAATATTGATATGTGGTTCGCCCATCCTCAAGAGTTGTGAGAATTGTAAAGGTTTATTGTATAGCTTGAGCCATCCTGAACCCTGTGCAAATGTGATTTTTTTTTCTTTTTTCTTTTAAATCTTTTTCATAAATAATGTTAATTCAACACACAATTATTTGATACAAGAACTATATGATTTTGAATTCCTTATTGCACTAGAGAATACGTAGAAGTAGATAATCTCCATCAAATTAAAAGTTAAATTTTTTTAAATTTGGTTTAATTTTAATTGCTTAAATAATTGTAACATTAATTTTACTTTCTTTTTCGTTTGTAAATAATTGTTATAGCAATTTCTATTTCTTTTGTAAATAATCATAACATTAATTTTACTTTTTTTTTCATTTGAAAATAATTGTTATATTAATTTCTATTTCTTTTGTAAATAATTGTATATTAATCTTGCTTTTTTTTTTGGAATAATTATCATTTCAATTTTGTTTTCTTTCCTTTTGTAAATAGTTATCATATTAATTATGTTTTCTTTTTCTTTTGTAAATAGTTTCTTTCTTTTTTTTGTTATATTTTCAAAAGGGAAAATAAATATTATTATTGTTTTAAATTAATTTGCATAACAAGCTCTAAGTTTACCGTTTTAAAATGGATGTATTTGGGGTGTAGTGGGATTAAGTTTCCACCCTTCTTTATGCATAATTGGACTCATGAAGTCAATCTTTTTTAAAATATCAGTTTTGCAAAATTAAAAGGTTTTTTCCGATTTTTTCTAGAATAAAAATTGATAGCAACTCCATTAAATTATTTTTTTATATTTTTTGTTGTCTCTCGTCGTAACGCCCTCTAGGCACGTTGTGACATAACCATGAGTTTCTAAACATCCCTTTCTTTCTTCCTAAAAGTTCTTCCATTCTTGTTCTTAATATGCTCCTATAATATTAAGCAAAATAAAAGAAATAACGAGGCTATAGAAGATACAAAGTATGCTCTACACTAACCTCTGTTAGAGGAACCTATGCATCAAAAAAGTATCCGTGTAATGATTCAGCTTTCCAGTCCTCTTTATTTTTGGTATATAATCCTTATGAGTAAGTAGGGCTGGATAAGTAGGCTATTATAGTTTCCTATGCATGCCTTTCGCCATTCATCACTTCCTAGCATATGGGGTAGAACCATGAGTTGCAGTCGCAACTTGGTTCACATATTCTTGATCCAAGAATATCCCATAAAAAGTGGCCATCAATTTTGTCAAAATAAATTATCTGTCTATTTGCTTCAATAACATGGATTGGTAGCTTCTTTTCAGCTACTCCAAAAGTAATCATCATTGTGTGAAAAACAGGAGGATCTTCGTCAGAGGGTTTTTCTTGATCTAGCCTTCTAAAAATAGTTTTGACAATTCCATCAGCAAATCTATAGAAATTTGCTTCAGTGACCATAACAGAGGTGTTGTTCTTCTTAAAATTCTCATAATTGCTTATCCACTCGAGTGGCATAAGCTATAAGAATTCCTTTTCTAGAATTTGCTTTTGGATCTAAATGATGGAAGGTGTCTCATCATTAGAAGTGGCCAAAACCATCAAAGCATTTGCATTAAAGCCTTTTGAAGTAGGCAGATCAAAGCAATGATCTTAAAGCCTATAGATAAGCTAGTGTTGTAGTGAGGTGGCTAGAGCAACTCCATCTTGTGGAGCCCCTATGAGCTGGACTTGTACTTTGAATCTAGTGGATAAAGTAGGATCTCTAAGATGGACATTAAAGTTGGGGAACATGGTTAAAATAGCACTGCCTACATTTAGTGTTGTTAGAACAGTTACGATGGTGGCATGTTCAAGATTTCGAAAAATAGTGTCCAGTAGGCTAATTCTAGCAGTAATAGGAAATCCTTGTCTCCCATGAAGAGAGAGGACTAGCCTAATAGCACCAAAGTAAAGGCTGAAATATCCTTTTCTCTGCCAAAGCCTAATGAGAGTAAGATTAATTTCTAGATCAACATACTGTTCACCACTAGTGGCTTGAAGAGCACATTCATCCATCTTAGTAGTCTGGATATGCTCTTTTACACCAGGTCTAGGAATTGAGATGAGCTTTTTTTGGAGCCACCTAAATGGCCATTTTTCTTTTTTGAGGACATTATAGGGACTAAGAAGAGGAGGGATAAAGCTTTCTATCTTGGCATCTTTAGGGACATAGGGGTATTCTATAAGGTTTTCTATTTTAGAAGAAAGGGTTTTTATACATGATTCTGAGATGGATAATTTTGAAGTTAAAGATATGGGTTTTTGGATGGCAATATCTGAGGAAGACACCATTTGTGAATTAGGTTCTTCCTTATTCATTCTCCTTACTAATACCTTTAATATGCTTCGTTGTTTTTTAGGAATATAGGAAATAATTTAGCTGGGCCTTTAGGCTCTGATACCACTCTATTGGGAGCCTCCTTATCCTTGATATATAATCCTTACTTTGGCAAGGCGAGTATTTCGACTTCAACACAATAACCTACTTATCTAGCCCTAGTTACTCATAAGGATCATATAGGAAAATAAAGAGGACCAAAAAACTAGATCATTAATTGGATAATTTTCTAATGTACAAGTTCATTTAATATAGGCAAGTGCAAACCATACTTCGTATCTTCTATAGCTTTGTTATTTCCTTTATTTTGTTTAAGATTACAGGAGCATATTTAGAGCAAGGAAGGAAGAACTTTTAGCAAAAAAGAGAGGGATGTTTAGAAAATCATGGATACATAAACACTTTCGTATTATTGATGTTCGATGATCTTACAAAGGATGAGTTCCTCTTTTAAGTCTACGGTGACATAATTATTTGATAAGACTAGACCACTAGACTTATGACAAGTCTTAACTATACAAGGACGTGGTCTTAGTTACTAAAGGACTTAACACTTTATGACTTGCTATTTTACTATGGCTTCTAACTATTACAAGAAGACAACTCTCAAGTATGTACAGACTTGATTTGACTTGATAAGGACTTACTTTATTACAAGTGGACAAAATTATTTATTATGATAAGACTTGACTAAAGTCTATAAACTTGCTTCTGATCACTTCTCATAGCTTTTGCTTTTGTAGTGGAATGCATGAGGACTTGCCACCTTTACCAATGTTTTAAGATAGGCTCGTGACTAGGTGATAGATTGGCTCTTTCATCTCTGCTTTCTTGTTTTCTATGCTCTCTCAACTCTACTTTTAACGGTATTTCTTCATGGTCTATCTCTTTCATATCTTCATCTAGATGTTGAGAATCTTGCATGATAAGATCTTGTATTGAATTCTTTTCAATGGTTGTGCTAGTCTCGCCTATTTCAATTTCTCCAGCTGGTGCCTTGCTTGCATGAGTGATCTCAGATGGCAGACAAATACTATCTAATGGTCTGAGTTCAATACAGGTGGCATCATCATCTGTGCCATTGATTTCTTGCAAATGAGAGATTAAATTTGCTTTATTGAACGGAGGTTCATTGTTCTGAACAAGTGCTTTCAAGTTAGGGAGTAGTGCATACACCTTAGCATGGTTTTGTATCCAAAAGAGTTTTGTCTGTGGATGTTGGAAGTATGGACGGTGGATAATAAAAGGTAGAAACATCAGATGAATGCCTAACCATTAGGATGTTTCTAAATGGGCGCCACCCGAAGAATGGATAATACACCGCAGTAGAAGCATGGAAAAGGGAGATCCAACTTCACTTGGGTAAAAATAGTCTCAAACATATAGAAACATCATTCTCTTGGATCCTTGGTCTCCCAATCAGACAGTCCACAAAGAAGGGGTTCATAATCCTCCAGGGCATCTGATAGACATAATGAAGACCAAATTTGGGTCAAGTCTTCTGTAGATTAAAAGACATAAGCTATTTGTGCAAAGCTCTCTGCCGCATCGGAAGATTGGGAAGTTGCTTCTTCAGAAGGCCGACTTGTTGTGTTCCCTTAAATGCTTGAGCTACTTACACTGTCCCACCCATCAGAAGAAATGGGGTAAAGGCCCATAAAATTGTAATCGAGCATTTCGATCACTTGCTTCCTTAATTATCAATTCAAACCGAAGTTGATCCTCCATCCAGGCTAGCCTGGGTAATCTCAAGCTATAGTAGACTTTTCCCTCAATAACCTTACATTGGCAACCTAAAGAAGGGGCTAGTCTATTAAGTGATAGGCTATTAGATCCTAACCTGGCTTAGGAATTTGAGACATCAAATTGTCTCGAGCCACAGCCCCCAACACTATTTTTTTTTTTTTTTTTTTCTGCCGCCACTATCTTCCCTACTCATCTTTTTGAGAAATAATTTGACCTTCACAACAACTCCTTTCTAACACAATAATATCATGCAAACTACCTATATTCATAAACAACTATTACTGCCTAGAAAATGCAATCAACTACAAAATGAATCAATAGTAGCTATCAACGAAAATAAGTTTTAGAACTTGAATATGAAGCAAAAAGCATGAACAATCAAGGGAATTCACATAAAAAAATAGAAAAAAAAAACTTGCAAAAGCAATCACATATATAATAGTATCATGCAAAAATTAAATCCTCACACACATAGTACACATTCATAGAAGCATAAGAAAGAAAATAGTGTGCTCAGGAAAACTCATAAGAAACGTCACACTAAAATCATCACTGACTCCACAACACCACATCGCAATAGGGCTCTTGAACTAACAAGACAAAGAAACCAAAGCACTGCAAGCATAGAGATTAAGAAGAAAGAAGAAGTTATGTGAGGAAGAAGATGAAACGGGAGGAAATGGAAAAGGGGGAAATGAAGGAAACAAATAAACCCCCACCGAAACTACCAGCTAGATCCAACGGTGAAGGATGCGAGACCATTCAAAAGCGACGATTATGATCACATCATTTGCACAATGTGATGTGATGAGATTGGGGCAAATGAGAAATTCAAACATGGCACATATTGCAATGTATCAAAAATTGCAAAATGACATAGATAAATACAGAATCGCCTTAGCAATGGTAAACCACTTCGGAACCAAAGTAACTTGGTCGACATAACCTAACCTACCAAGCTCGTTCCCTAAGCCTCATCACTCTATTGAGCTCAAGGCTGGGGGCTTGCGGTTTGGTCAGCATAACTGGACCTACTCAAGTTCGTTCTCCAAGCCTCATCGCTCTGCTAAGCTCGAGGCTAGGGGCCTTGTGGCCCAGTCGGAATAGCCCGACCTTCATGGTATAGCCAACCTACCCAAGCCTATTCTCTAGGCCTCATTGCTCAACTAAGCTTGAGGCTGGGGGGCTTGTGGCCTGATCGTCATAACCTGACCTTCATGGTCAGTTGACCTACCCAGGCTCATTCTCCAAGTCTCATCGAGACTAGTGGGCTTGTGGCCCGGTCGGCATAACCCGACATTCATGGTCAACCAACCTACCCATGCTCGTTCTCCAAGCCTCATCTCTCAACTAAGCTCGAGGTTAGTGGGCTTGTGACCCAATTGACATAACTCGACCTTCATGATCAGCCAACCTAGTCAAGCTCGTTCTCCAAGTCTTATCACTCAATTGTTGGTGGGCTTGTGGCCTAGTAGACATAACCCGATCTTCATGGTCTAGCCGACCTATCCAAGTTCGTTTTCCAAGCTGACCTTCTGGGAATAGATTTACCAACCTTCAGGTGCCCGATTGAAGAGCATACGTTACTTCATTAACTACCACATACGTTACTACATTTACACTTATTTGTTAAGGTTTCCCTTCTATAACTTATGTCCCAATGGGGTCCCTACCATAATGACACCAAGCTTTACATATACCCCTCCTTTCCCTACGAGGGAAGGATTCTCTAAGCCTAAATACTAACCTACCTTATCTTAGAGCACGAGACAACAACATAGCTGACCCCATTTAGTGGGACAGATTTTAGTTGTTGTTATTGAGTATTATGACCCCATCATGTCCTCCACAATATGCATTCTCCTCACTGCCCCCCCAACTCTGCCACCCCACCTCAGCATCACCCCCCACCACTACCCCTTCCACCTGTCACTACCTGTACTTCATCAAGGAGGCTCATTGAAAATGTTGATCTTGGCCCTTGTCATTCAAGGTTCTACTAGGCTTACTCCATTGATAATTGCCCATGTGTCATTGTTAATCCTTGGGCCACTATTGTCAGTGTTTGTTGCCATGGTGTTACCCTTATTTCACAAGGGATGGCTCAGACCATTATGGATATAGACTTGAAGAGCATTCGCCATGATTGCCACAATTCCTATTATGACAAGGATCGAGTTGTGGATGAGGATTAGGAGGATTCAAGGTTAGATTAGAAGCAATCAAAGCACAATTTTGAGGATTTGAATCAGAGGAAAGGGTTTGATCCATCCAAGGATGGCAGTGGTTATGGAGGTTGTGGAGGAGGAGGAAGGGATATGGGTTTGATTCATTAGTAGGAAAGTTTCTGCAGTAGGTCAAAGAGGGAGTTTCTGAAGGGGTTTCGGCCGAAGATGGCGAAAGGTGAGACTAGGTGGTTGGTAGCGCGATGGGGGTTGGAGTGGGGCTTCTTTTACAGTATTTTAATCAAAATTCAAAATTTGGCCCCACTATTATCTTAGATCTTAAGAAATGACCTTAGTGACTAGGATACTAACTCAACCCCTCCCTACTGTAGAAGATGCCTTGACATTCATGTTTCTCTCTTCTAGAAACATTGCAAGATCTCCATAAAGCTCATGAGGGTGGGCACATGGTGCAAATAATGACTTTATTACTAATAATCCAGGAAAAAATATTTCACATTTATTATTATTTATTTTACCAAATTCACTAATAAGATAAGGAGCCTTCTAATATGGTTCTTGGTGAATTAAGGTATCATGGTTATTTTAATCTAATAGGTGATATCAAATAGTGCATTGATACACTAATCATCTATAATACACTTTCATAATTCTTTAATTTTAGCGAAGTTTCAAAATTGTGATTAAATACGTTTTAAAAGTGACACAAATTTATCTGCGTGACTTTGAAATATTCCCAAAAAATTCTATTTAATTTTAAGATCATAAAGACAAATTCTATTTAATTTCATATCACTTGGATAGATTTTAGGACTACTACGGTACATCACAAATAATTAATATATCGATGTACCATTAGATTACAAGGACCATAATCGTTCATAACTCATTAAAGACAATGTTAGAATCCTCCATAAAGTAATTAAAATTCCCAGTTATTAACACATAATTTTACTAATAACATAACCAAAATTTTCAATTATTAACACATTATTTTCTAAGTATCCGAACAGCATGTATGAGATTGAAATATATACAAATAAAAATAATCATTTTTTTAAATTCTAATTTCTCAACTTTCTTTATTGCATGGCATATAGAATCCTGTATTCAACCATCCGCCAAAAGACACTGTAGTATCCAAAAAAGTAGACCTGTCAAACAAGCCCCAAATCATGGGGCTGCCCCTTCCACTTTTTATAGCCCACAGCCCCCAATAAGAGATGCCACTTGTAACTTGCTAGAAACTAAGGGCGAAGTGTGTGGGTGAGCTCGGTTGTACATTGGGTGAGACGGTGAATCACCGAGCAACGAGTCGCAAGTCGTATCCGCAACAGAAATAAAAAGAGAGTAGTGTTTGTTGTGTAGCATTTTTTCAGTTTTTCGATTGCAAGCTCCTTTTTTTTGTTTTTTTTTTTTCCCTCTGAAGTGCAAAATGAAGAGAATAAGAACCAAAAGCGTGTGCATGTGTGTGAAGTATTGCACTGTACCCGTCATTGGGGTTTTTATGGACTTTTAACTATACAACTAGTTTTGAATAATTTTCTATTTATTTATTACTTTATTTTTATAATTTAATTTTCAATTTTATATTTATATAAAAATAAAAGATATCTTAACATTATATGGCGGGGAGCATCATTCTCTAGTCTCACATTTATATGTTTGTATATTGTATTGCAAGATTGAATCGATAAAATATTCCAATGCTTAATTCATTTATATTTTTAATTGGCACTTTTTTAAGAAATGTGAAAAAATATATATTTGTCTTTAAGAATTCGTTATTGGAAATACAAATTTTATGCAAAAGTTGGTTCTTTCAATGACTTGGTATGGTCAAATTTTTAGGAAATTAAAAACTATTCATTAAGAAAAGATTATCATAAATATTTTGAGTAACAAAACATTTTCAATGGAATTATATTTCAATAATAATTTTAGGAAACATTTTTTTTGTCAAATCCTCATTTAGGTTTTGTGCTAGCTAAGAATGTAGACTTAAATATTCATTGAGTGAATTTCGGATGATATATGATATCACATAGAAGAAAGAAGAGCATAAAAATTAAAATTAGATTGAATATTAACATTATAATTCGCTTGCCAACTTATTCTTTTCATGTCATGGTGACAAAAATCATTTCCTATGTGATTTGCATATGATATCATTGAAGGAATTATTCTAATTTACTCAATAATATTATTTATCTCAATCTTAATGGAAATTTATTTCTTAAAATTATAATGTTTTAATATTTTTTATTATTATCTTAAATTTATAAGGCTAAGACTAGAATCAACTCATTAAAAAATTGGATAAATTTTAGAATTTTTGTAAGTGGTCTAATTTAGTGGGTTAGAATTAGCCCATATATGAGCTAGCATTAAAGTTATTTTATTAAAAAAATTTAATTATTTTTGCAAGTGAGTTGACCTATGAATTGATTCTAGCCCATTTGGCTGTGGCTTTTTTTATTAATATGAACTTTTTGGCAGCTTTAATCCACTTAGACCATATAAGCTTTTGGCATTGTAAATTTTTTATTAAGATAGGCTTTTCGGCCCTAACTCATATCAGAAAGAGCCGAATAAAGATGGGCCAATCAGCACCTAAAGGTTAGCACACATAGCTCAACAGACTACCTCTTAGAAAAATCAGGATGCAGGGCGCGAGTTCGAAGAAAAAAATATAAAATAAGGGTGGGCCAACCCATTTCACGACTCTTCTACAAAAAAAAAAATGAACAGGCCATCCGCATCAACTAGTTCAAGATATTATCCAAAATCTCGTCAAGCATTAAATGGCTGCCACATACACATACTCCTGCGCGTGTACAATATAAAGGCACCCTAATATAATATAATATAATATAATATAATAGTAACTTCGGTGTCCTGGATGGACCGTCAATCTTACCCATGTGATATGAGCAAGCGAGTATAGTTTTCACTTTTTAGTCATTGAGGTATCAAATTGACAGATTCGGGAAAAAAATGAAAAGCATCCTGCATTCCCTTTCCCTTGGAAAAATTCCAAAGTCTCAAGTCTTAAATTCGCCACTCTTAATACTCTCCAATGCCGCCACTTCAGCGGCTTTCAGTCGTCATTTGCCCAACTCTAAGTGCTTTCTTTCTCGATCTCAGCTACCAGGCCGAGGCGGACCCAAAGCAAAGGAAAAGCAGATCCTGGGAGTGGGAGCTGTACACGCCTCACAGTCAGGGTCAGAGGCTCCAAACCCAACAACAAATGCTTCAGAAAAATGGCTTCTTGAGCCAATTGGTCAGTTCAGTTCAGTTGCATCTTCTTCAGTATAAATCAAATCTACAAGCTACACGTAACGTAATCACATGAAAACTTGTTAATTGCAGATAATAGGGTGAACATGAATTCTACTGCGATTGTCTTCTTGGCAACATCTCAGTCTATGATTCTGCTTTGAATACAAACTTTATAATGAATAATCGATGATCGAGCATTACAGAAGTATGATGTGACCAAAATTCGGATTATTTTTTTATCATGATTTGCTAGGATGGTTACTGGGACATGCATCATTTTTTCTTTTGATCGTAGGAATGATCCTTCTGTCCTAACAAAAACTACAAATTTCACAAGCCTTTTCACCTTCAATTGCTTTGTTCTTGCTAAATATAGAGTTCTGAATCAGAGATGTCAAATATTTTATGGCTTTGTGGTGTGAACCTTGAGCTTTTAATTTGATGCTTTAGTGCTTGAAAACCGTGTTGTAATCTTGCTCCATATCAAAAGATTAAGAATATGCTCATGACTAAGCATAATCCTTCACATAATTAGGCCAACCTGATCAAACAAACACCTGTGGCATTGCAAAGTTTCTGATTTTGTAGACAACCAGAGGCTGCTATGCCATAAATAACGTAAAATGATACTTATGCCATGCTCATACTTTAGCTATACAAGCAGTAGCAAGAGTACATGATTTACAAAATAGACAACTTAAAATTTTAAGCTGACTGGTTTATAATACAAGGGACAAGTGATTCTGCCCCTTCCTACTTTTACAGTTATTGTGGATAACATGTAACATGCTGCTTCTAGTTCAGGGACTTGCATTTTGGGATATTGGAAATCCTTTTCCTTTTTCTTTTTTCCCTCTTCCCTACTACTTTATTTGCAGTACAAGCTTCCCTGTCATACTAGATAACTTAATACAGAAAATTCGATACGAACCATGACGCCAAACTTTTCTAATTTTATCTTGATGGACTAGATAACTGAGCTTAATCCTTCATAACATTATAAATAGGAATTCCTTAGTTATCCACTTAAAGTACTCGTTTGAATATGATTTTTTCAAGACCCATGATTGACAATGTGCTTGATCACATTGGAAATATAACCAATCCACATGCATTTGATAGGAGATGGTGATACGAGGCACATAGGCTTCAATGTTGAGATGCCAGGTGCATATGAAATTGCTTCTGTAAGTAATTTAAGAATCAATAATACTTTGTGTGGCTGAGCATGCTTCAGATTAACTAGCTTGTTTTTGAATTATTTAGTCCGAGGTGACTGTTGGACGCATTCCTGAGAAAGCTGATCTGGTGATCCCAGTTGCGACAGGTATAAAGTTCCAGTTGATAAAATTGCTATTATTTTGACTCTTACAACTGCAAACATACAGGGAATTCAATATGGCAAAATCACAAAAGTCTAGATAATCACCACCTCTATTTTCTTAAAATGCGTAAAGGGTGCAGGTGACACATTTGTCTGATGATTAATCATATATATACTTATTCTAGATGAGCTCCTTATTCATAGTATACTATGCTATGCTTTGTTTCTCTTCTAGAGAGTCTATCAATTAACCAATTCAAACTAAGCTATTTCCATAATTACCCATTTAGTTCTCATGACTTTTTGCAAAATATGAATGTTACTTTAAATTTTAAAATTGATCTTATACTTACAGTGTCTGCTGTGCATGCACGCATTCAGAAGAAACAAGGGAATCTTCTTGTCACAGATTTGGATAGCACCAACGGGACGTTCATTGATGACAAGCGGCTGAGACCTGGAGTAGTCGCCACTGTATCTTCTGGGAGTTGTATTACATTTGGTACCTATTCTATCACATTTGTATTTATTTAGTTGTTTTCCTTTTTGGTTGAATAAATTATTAGCTATTTTCTTGTTGTGTGCATAATTAGCACCCTTAACTGTAGTAGGATTATAGCAGGCCCATTAGAAACAGAGTCCACACTGGGAGGGAAAGGAGGGTATCAGGGGATAGTACCTCAAATAAATGAATGTAAACAGAAAAGAAGTTATTTATGTGTCAGCTAGGAGTTAGTTAGCAACAGAAGTTGTATATAAGGGAGGTTAGAGAGAGAAAAAGGCAGAATAGATGAGAATAAGTAGAGAACAAGATCAGTCAAACACCCTGGGGTTCCATTGTCACTATTTATTTCTGGTTCAGAGGCCATTGTTCTAGTGAATACACACCATTTTCATTACTCTCTCTCTTTTTTCCTATCTGTGTGATCCAGGTCTCTCTAGGATCTTAAAAATCTGCCTTAAAACCCAAGCCCAACAAAATTATACTGAAAATTGAGCAGAGTGTGAAAGTGTGGACTATATACAGGATCTCAATTGGCAAGTACTGAAGCTAGACACTGTTAACTTAAAAGTTCGAACTATTAGGTTAGGAGTCAAGAATGGTTATTTTCTATGACTGAAACAACAATAATGTCAATGTTTCAAGTAGTATCTCACATTGAGCAGCTATCCAAATGCGAATCTCTCTAGTATTATTTAATAGACAACTATGCTCTTGGTTTAAATTCCAAGAATAACTTGAGAAGAAACTTTTTCATGCCATAGTTGCGTTTGCATCTACACAAGCTACACCAATACCATTCTTTTCTTGTCATACAATGTGGACCATTAAAATCCATTATACTTTTAATCTCTGGATCCATTCTCCTTAGCACAATCTTTATCTATAACAGTCCAATGACTGCATGTCACTTAAGGGAATGTGATAGGATTCGGGCTTGGCCTCTTGTTAATGGGTCTTTGATAGAACACTTAGTTAGTTAGATGTAATTGTTCGGGAGATTAGTTGGTTGTTTGAGTTTAGGGTTCTTGGATCACATTGATCAAGAACTCCATTGGATAATACAGATTCTTAAGTTTCCATACGTTTCTTTGTGTTTTTTTTTATCCAGTTCTAGCAGTCTTGTAGTTAGATATTAGAAATGTATACAAGAAGGATTAGGAGAGGGTATGATTTAAGAAATTAAGAAGTCAGGAATTAGGAGAGCAAGGGATCTCTCGAATATCCGTAACCATTGTAATCTCAATAGGAAATAATACACAATTTCTTAGTTTTTTTTGCTATTCTTTGGACCAGTTCTATCAGAATGATATAGAAAATCATAGTTAAAAAATGTATATATATATATATATATTATCAAAATGCATGTCAAAGTGGAACTCCAAATATTCTTTACATCTATAGAAAATTACCTGGTTCTGTTCACATATACTTTCCTAATGCATGCCTCTGACTCTATGGTCAACAATATGTAATGCTTGGTTATGTTGTCACCCATCAACTACACACTGATTGGTAAATTAGAAACCCTTTTTGGTATGAGACAAACTCTTAGGAATGACATGTTACTGATGATGGGTGTTTATGTGGGGTCAAGTTTGAATATTTGACTACATTGTATCACTTGATTACCGATAAAATAGCAACCTCCCCTTCTTTTATAATTCATTCATGCAATTCGTACAAAGACAATTTCGTGCCATTTATTATTACTCTTGATGAATTCTTGTCACGGGTAGCTGGACAGGTAAACAAAATGGGGGAAAAAGTGATTGATTAATAAATATATTTATTTATTTGCTTTGTGCTAGGATATGCTTGAATGCATAGATCTAAGAAAGCATTCTTTGGTGTACCCTGAGGTCTTTCTAAAGGAAACTATGAAACAAGGAAAATAGTGAACACTTGATATGATCTTTATGATGCCTTCTTGTTGCAACTAGTCTAACAAAGGCAACTTCGGAAAAGTGGTTCAAGTGTCCTATGCAAGGTGAATCAATTGAGAACTATATATATTATAAGCAAAAACTTGGGATAAATTTTACAGAATTACTCAAACAAAACAAAAGAAAATGAAGTACAGACTATAGTGTGGTATGAAAGCGTGCCACTGTCATCCCAATTATGTACAATTTTAAAAGAGACAGTTAGGACCCCGTTAGTGAAGCAAGGGTGTGTACAATATAAGGAGGCATGAATGAGAGAATGGGCTGCAAGATAATATGAGCCCAAGTTCAGTTGTTAATAGGAACAGAGAAGGAGGTAATAGGGGAGTAGAAGGGGAGGGAAGTCAGTTGGAGGTTGTTAGGGAGGTTAGTTAAGTAGTTGGGAACTTAGTCATTAGACAAGGCTGGACTTAGAAGAGGGAGGGTCTCTAGTCATTTTGATGAGTTTTGGAGAGGAGGAGGAACTCTAAAATGTCCTCTGAGTTGTATGCATGATTCCAGCATTTCTTTGACGCACTGTCAAGAATCCCCATCAATAATACAGTATCTTTTCTTTCAGTTTTCCTTCTGATTCTAGTGTCTAACAGAGACAGTCATATGTGGAACTTTATGATGTTGTAGCATATATCTATTCGGCGTTATAAGCCTACATGTTAAATGTTATGAAGAGAGTTTCAAAATGATAAGTTCATCATCCCTAAAAGTCACATAAAATATTGAGTTGAGATACATACCATACAAACGAAGTACTACAATAATCTGGCCTTGTTAAGTGGTTTATTCTGGCGATCATTTTATGAATCTTTAAAGTTACGAGCTTAGCTGCTAAATCGCCGTCTTCACGATTGGCAGGAGACACCCATTTGGCAATGTTCCGTGTATGTAAGCTTGAAGATGATACGGCTGCAGACACAGCTGAAGCAACTGAAGCTGAACAAGAGACTGATAATGAACCTGATAATACTCAAACAAGTTGAACTTCTAGTGTATGTTTTGTCTACGCGAAATTTGAGAGTGATGCAAGTTGTTCTATTCAGAATTGTGTGTGTTACATCAGGTATAAACCAGTTTTTGCAGACAGTGTCCATTGTGATTAAATTGATTCTATTCTATTTACAAGAAATTTTGAATGTATGCTCCGTGGTTTTAGCTTGATTATATCTCCTTGATAGTTTATGTCTTTGTCTATTGGCTCCCTTATTGTTGCATATATTGTCAATGTTTTCTCTTGATTTTTCTTTATTGTTGATTCACTTTTCTTGAACTTGATAACTTGCATCTCCATCAATCAATTCCTTGGTTGTAGCACTTGATCTTCTTTGACAGCTTGATTATTTTTATTCAAAATCTTTGTTTCCCATATCATTGTTTTGTACGGTTAAATTAAACAAATGAAATACCTAATTATGATTGGTCCAAGTGGAAGTAGATTGCGACTCTAGGTGAACTTTACTTCCAATGTTTGAGTATGATCCTCACTTTAGAGGTTTTATCTAATTAATACTTCCGCTCTAAAATAACATGAGTATTTCTTAAGACCAAAATAAACAAATGAAATTTTCCGCTTTGATCATTAAGCCACTAATGCATAATTCAAACTTTGTTTTTCAATGCGATTTTGATAATAGTATATTCTATGTATATTACTCCCTCCATTCTCCAGTAAGTATCTATTTTCAAAATTTTATTTTTCTATAATTATCTGTCTTTTTAAAAAATTTAGGTAGTGCTAATTATTTTTTTACTTTTATATCCTTATTAAATAAATTATTAATATTTGTGTTTACTATCCTATTATACTATTACTATGTGTACGAGAGAGAGTAAGTGGAGGGATTAAGCGATATCGACAGTTTTGTAAAATGTATTTAAAATTTTCAAATAATGAAGTATATTCAATTATTTCTTTAATCTATATGCAGATGTAAAAACAGACATTTATTAAAGAATAGAGAGAGTAGTTGATATTTTACTCAGATGTAGTCATGTAGTTGCTACCAAAAATGAGGAGGAAAAGGTGCTTTTTGATTGGAGCCGATGAGGAAGGGAAAAAAAACTAGGAGTTCTCAAAAATAACTCCACATGATAACTTGACTAGTTTGGATAACACTATAAATAACTAACATTTTAAAAATTTTTAATTTTTTATCCCATTTGACAATAGCTTTTTAAGAAATTATTTTTTGTATTTTTTGAGAAGTTAAATTATTAAATTTGTCAAAAATTGCTATTAAAAATATTCAAAATAAATATTTTTATTCTTACTCATCCAAACACAAAATAATCTATTCATAAATTATTTTTGAGAAACTTTTTTTGCATAAATTTTTTATTTTGGTCAAGAATGAGGGTTTCATCTACATACTTAAATAAATTTGATAACTCCCTTTGGTAAGTTATATTTTTAGTTAATTTTTGTTTAAATTAGGTTGTGATTAGTTAATTTAACTACCATTTTCTTTTACTTTAGTAAACAATTTAGGTTAATTGCATGGATACTTATTTTGGATTTATTTGATGAATATTAGGTGTAAGTGGGCTAAAAAAAAATTAGAAGAGGCCACAGAGTAATTTTTGGTTCAACACTTTGCGCTCTAGCGCAAAATTGTTTACCCAAATGGCCCTAATAGAGTTTAAGACTCTCCGCAAGATAACTCGAACGTTAAGCTAATTTCAGCTTCTTAAAATAAAGGCTGGCATATTTTCAAATATGCTTTAGGTTGTAATTTCATTAGCTTGACTTGCTTCGATTTGACATTATATTTTAAATTTATATTTTTAAATTAATAATAAATAATAAGTTTTCTTAACTTAAATTAATATTATTTTGCAAAGACTATAAAGATTAATTTTTTTCATAACACGATAATATTTTTATATTAATATATTTAATTTTTTAGTAATTCTTGTGGACTACAATCAATTGAAATCTTTTGATTTTGATAGAAACGAGCTAATATATTAATATTTTTATATTAATATATTTTTAGTAATTCTTGTGGACTATAATCAATTGAAATCTAAATCAATGTTGGAATGCAATCTTGAAGTTATTGATTTAAGTGATCTATTTATTTTGGACTTAGACATCTATAATTGATCAGTGTGGGTGATATTGTAGACCTTAAAATAATAGGTTTTGGATGGGAAGGTCAATTAGGTTTTATTTATATATAGGTTAGGTCTCCTCTGCATTCTCTAACCCTAGCAGCTTGCTACTTTACAGCTCGCCTTGTTGACAACTGCAACAAGGAAGAGTGGGAGTTGCAAAGGAATAACTAGTCATTGAACCTTACAGGTTATCATGATGGTGATGGGAGATACACACAGCTATGGCACACATAGCTATAGCTTCAAAGGTAACCTTTACTTGATGTTCTATATTCCTAGTATAAATCCATTGAATTTCTTGCATGTTTGCTTCTTTTATCTATAGATCAGTTATGTGAAATGTCATGCACCTCCATACCGTTTGAAATTAATGGGCCCTACATTTTAAACTGAATGTTAAGTTGACTTGGATTAAGAAAATTTTGCTGAATGATTCCTTACACTATAATGAAATGACTTGGTTGGTTTAAATCCAAAGCAGTCAATTAGACTTGTCTAGCCAGCATATTTTCCTTTATGTAGATCAACATCTTATGATGAAACTCCATACAACATCAACAAAGCTATATCAAGCTTTGTGTATACAGTGGAGCACTTTATATGATTCTTACATGTATAGCGTAAATATTTCTTATCTGTTATCTTCAATGCTTCCTGCCCTGGTGATTATTGAGTTTGTGGCATACATGCACTGTGTGGTTTCATATTAAGTCAAAGGTACATTTTGAACTCGCTGTTGAACTTTGCTTCAATAGATTCACAAGTGTCTTCAATTTGTTGCTACAGATTTACCTGCGCAAACCTTTATAGAAGTAAACAATTACAAGAAACTGAGATGGAGATGATAATTATTTGCAGCTGTTGATTTGCGAACCAGAAGATGAACAATCGTGTTGACTGGAAACTTGGATATTTCATAATTGAAACAATGGCAGAACCTCCTGAATTGGACAATCATATCGATGCAGGGATGACTATTGAAAATGAAACAGTCACATATGGGATACATGGGAGAGGTAAGGAGAATGTGAAACCTGAAAATATGGCTGTTATGTACATTTGTAATTAGAGGGGGGAATGGGAGCCTTAATTATGGCAGTCGTACATATGTAGTTGGCGCACATAATGAAAGCCCATGCTCCATTTGGTTCTATATCTTAAGTTTTTAAATCCTTTTGGTTTTTGGCCAGGTAGATTTTCATTGGCCACTCTCCACTCCAAAAAAAAAAAGGCGCTGGTCCCCTGTGGTATTTGATGTCAAATTTTCTCATTTATAATAAGAAGTTCCTTTGCACTTTTAGGCTTGGTATAGTAATATTATGATTTTTTTAGAGTTGTTCAACTCTTTGAGCTCTTTCAAAGTTTAAAAAATTATAATAATACTATTTGATAAAATTGTTTTTAATATCCAAAATCACTATAATGGATTTAAAATTTTAAAATCTAAGCAAAAGTCATCAAAAGATTAAAGTTGAATTTTTATTAAAATTTAAAATCATTTTAGTCTTTTAAATTTTAGAGAGCATAAATCAATATTGAAAAGCATTTTATAAAGATTCTTAAGAGTACCCTCTAACTATTAAAAGTCAAAAGTACCCTAAATTTTTGTTTATCAAACAAAAATAATTGATTTATACTTTTCATAAGTAGAAATATTTCTTTAAAATGCACTATTAAACCAGATTTTAATAAGAGGTCTCTCCTTCACCTATGTATCAATTCATGATTTAATTTAGTGCTAAACTATTCTACAATTTTGAAAAGTCTAATAAATAAAATTACTTTCAATATTTTAAGGATGATTAATATTTTATTCGAAAAATTTGAGCCATATGTTCAAATCTCTTTATCATCCATTAGTTAAAAATAAAAAGACCATCGATGGACCAAAAGATAACTAATCCATGATATAATCCACCTAAACCACATATGTCCTTTTAGACTTGAGCTAAAAGCCTATGGCTATATTTAGGAGTTTTATAAAGTATGGAAGGGAATGCCTAATAATGAATTGGAAGAGAAAGGCGAGGAATAGAATAGAGTAGGATGAATCATTCTCTTGTTTGGATGTTCAACAATTTTAATGAGAGAAAGAAAAAGAAAAGTGGGTGATTCCTCCCTTCACCCCCTCCCCAATTTCGAGGGTCAAAAAATAGGGATTTGGGTGGCAAGGAAGGGACACTTTCTCCCTCCTTAGCAATTCCACTTCCTCTCTTAAAATTTCCAAGCATGGTTTACTTAAATTTAGCCATGCCACTCCCTTCAATGCCACCCATCCAAACACACCTTAAACACACAATCGAAAATCATCGTTTTTGGCAATCCACCACCAATAAATGAGTTGCTACTTAGTGATGATGTCCTTTCCTTCTCTTTCGCTTTCTGTTATGAAAAAACTGGGAACCAAAACAAGAGTGTTGCCTTTGACTTGAGCTGACCCCAAAAACTATCTTTGTTATTATGGATATTCTCCAATACCCAACCCTTGTTCGATTCTTCCCATCCGAAAAGCCCACCACCCCCACTAACACCAACACCTTCATCCATCTAAACCTGGCTCATCAATATCAATATCAATATCATCCTCGTTATCATCCTCTTCACTGCTTCCTACCTCGTTATCAATATTCAATGTTGGGGATATGATTAGCATTGACTCATTACCATCGAGACCCACAATCTTGGTAATTTCTTTATTTGGTATAATATGTCATAAATGCATAGGATAGGTAAGATATTTATTAGAGTATTAATTATGATGGCATATTGGTGATAAAGGTACAATAAGGCGAACCCATTTGGCGAGCTTATGCCTTTGCGAGTGATGGGTGAGTATTGGCTTGCGAGGCCCAGTATGTTGCATTGTGGCGAGCATACGAGCCCATTCCATAGCCTCCAAGCTTGGCTTGGTTCGAAGCGTCTCAGCCAAGCCCGAGCTCTTACTTCCAGGTAAGTTCTCGTTGAGGCAAGCACTCAAGATGAGGCTTTCCTAAGGTGAGCCTCCTAAGGTGTGTGTCAGAAGCTAGGGCATTTGAATTTCTTAGGTAATTTAATTTGGCGGTAATGGGCTAGAACCCATTTCTACTTGTCATATTAGGATTAGCGCATTCTCCACTAAAGTCGTGGTTGTGCAAGGTGTGGTCACATTAGCCAATCTCATTCATTTATTTTGAAATGGCCCACCCTAAGCCATAGATTCATTGGGTGATTTGGATTTAATTTTAACTTAGTGGATCTGGAGCGACCGTCGAATCTAAAACGGTTTCTAGGATTCTTTTAAGAAAAGACTCTTCCTCTTCATTTCTTCTCACTTTACCAAATTTGCGCGAACAAGGATACTCCTGGGAGTGTGTGTTTAGTGCCTCTTTCTTCTTCATTTCATCCTCCTTCGAGAAATCTTTCTGAAACCAATGAGCACTTCTCTTCTCCTTTCCTTCTTCTTACTGTTCTTCTCTACTCTGTTGTTTAGCCTTAACTTCTTGTTCGGCTTTCATCATCCCCCCTTTTTGCTTCTGCAAATCGGTAAGAAAAAGGGTAAAAGTGCACCAGTGTGGAGTCACGTGGTCGGGGGCAGAAGACCCTTATTACTGGGTTAGCTCTGAGGTCTACAAGGCTCCTTCAGAGATTGATTTGGATCATGTTATGTTGAAACTTCTTAAGGAGGTGGAGAAAGCTTGTTCTGAGGACGGCCAAGAGTTCGAGTGTCTTCCTTGTTCCTTGGAGGATAGGGTGTGTGATTCTCGGGACCTGAAGGCTGTTGAGTTCATATAGGTGATTCAAAGATTTGGGGGTAAGGCTTCCCTTTACAGAGTTTGAGCATGGGGTGCTAGTCTAAATTAACGATGATTCCACTCAACTCCATCCCAATAGTTGGGCCTTTGTGCATTACTTCAAGGTGTTGATGGAGTTCCTCAGGCAGGAGCCCAATTTGAACATATTCTTCAGCTTCTTTCAAGTGAAAGGGATTTATAAAGGCACGTGGTGCTCTTGAAGCGCTATCCTCGGCCTGAGGTTGTTTAGCTTGTTCCAAAATAACTACAAGGGCTTCAAGAGTCAATTCTTCAAGGTGAGATATGTGGAGAGTCTGTAACATCCCTACTTTCATGAACAGAATAATGGTGCCTCCGTAAACTTTTGTTAATTTCAGTAATGCCCAGAAATGTTTTAGAAATTATATTTTGTCCCCAAAGACTTATTCCCACAATAACCCTAGGACTTTTCATGAAATGACTTTTATATCCCCACATCTGTAGAATTAGCTGAATGGGATTTTTAAACAGAGCAAAATCACGTGGTGAAACCGTAGAAGTTTAGATCTCTGCCAATTGGGCCATGGAGGCAGTCTGGTGTGAAATGACGTGGGATGTCCCTGGACTTGTTCAAAATTACGAAAATACTATTATCTATGGAAAATAGAAAATAGAAAAGTTCCGAATTTGTAAAAACGATTATTTCACGTTAACAATCAATTTATTCGATCTTATTGACTAAGTAAGGTTAATTAGGAGTTAATTATATGTTAATTAGAGGGATCAGACTTAGGAGCAATTAGAATAGATATATAGAAATTCTCTCCGAGTCATTTAGTAAAATTTTGCCGATTTGAAGAAAATCGGCGAAGATTCGGTATTTTAAACTATCGGAACCAGACCAGTAGAAATTATACTATGAAAACTCTATGATGGAAGGCCAAGATTTAGCCAAAAACATCCCTACAAGTGGTGCCTCCATCAACCATACAAGAGGGAAGCCAAGCCAAGATTGAATGAGGATTGAAGTCTACCAATCAAAAGCTAACTTCCTTCATAAGTTTTCATTTTCCTCTTCCTTCTCCCTTTAAATTTTCGGCCTCCCCACAACTAGCCTCATTTTCCCACTTTCCTTCATCTTCTTTCACTTCCTCTCATCCCCAAGCTCAAGCTCCAACCATCAACTTCACTTCAAGATCAAGTTCCATCAAGATTTCACACCACCAAGGTAGGAATCCTACTCCTCTTCTTATTTTCCTTGGTTTGGAGTTGTGTGTGGGTCTTGTATACCTTGTAATACTAATGTTATGTGAAGTGATGATGATGAATTACAGTTGATTATGCATGAATATTATGATTAGAATTAGAATTAGCATGAAAGAACTTGAAGGAAGGAGAACAATCATGAAGCTGGTAGAGTTTTTCCTTGGCAGTCTATACGGCGGAGTGTACGACTCCGCCTGCAGCAGTTTAAACTCCAAGAATCTATTTTTATATGAAACTAGACATTCAGGACTTTCCATACATATATAATATAAGGTCATTGGATTAGTAATGAGGAAGTTATGAATTTTTGAAGTTTGACCTAGAAATCAGGACTTCTATCTAAACAGTATGAGTTGAGAAGGGTGTAATTCACCCTATACAACTCCAAATTGAGTGAAACTAACTTTGTTAGAAAGCTTACACATAGGAGAATATCCCATAAAAATTTTCGAATTTGATAAGGTCTCATTTGTTCCCAATGAGTCGAGAAAGTTGCCCTATGTCCAATCCGCGTTATAACAGGATAGTCCAGTAGGGTCAAGTTTCAAAGCTTATATCTCAAATTATACTCATTCAAATGATATGAAACTTCCTTCATCTGAAAGCTTGTTCTGTTAGCTTTACATGGATATAAATTTCGCATGATTTCACCATATTTCTATTTTTAGTAAATTTTCCCTCATAAGAGTGCAATTCTGGCTAGAAGTAGGACAAGTCTGGGATAAGACACAAACTATTTGAGTTAATGTCGGAAGTCAGGATTTAGCAACCAGGGAGCTAGGTCGGTACACTTAGAGTTGAACTATAAACCTAGTAAATGAGGATCTAGGTCGGGAATACTCGAGATTGAAGTCGGGACTCAGTAAAACAGAAGGCTAGATCGGGAATACTCGAGGTTGAGTCGGGACTCAGTAAAACAGAAGGCTAGGTCAAGAATATTTAAGGATGAATCCGGAAGGGTATAGTTAAGGATGAACTTGGAAGGGTATAGTTAAGGATGAACTTGGAAGGGTATACTTAATGATTAAACTCGGAACTTAGTAGAAAGAGCTAGATCGGGTATGATTAATATTGAACTCGGACTTAGTGAATAGGAATTCATATCGGGTATATTTAAGGTTGAACTTGGAACTTAGTAGAGAGAGCTAGATCAGGTATATTTGATGTTGAACTCGGGGCTAAGCATATAGGAAACTAGTTGGGCATAGTTAATGTCGTAACTCGGAAATTAGGGAGGACGGGGCATGGTTAATGTCGGAAAGTGGGAAGTAGGAAAGCATTCATAAGTCTTGGAAGACCATATTAAAGTCGGAAATCAGAATCGAGATATTGACCTACATGCATGATCCTGGAACTCAAGGACCAAGACCTGAACATTATAAGCTTAATCCCGGAAGTCGGGAATCAAGACCTAAACTTATAACTCCAGAAGTTGAAGTTGATATTACATCGGAACTCGGAATTCAGTTATGAACTCGAACTCGGGAACCTTAATAGAAATCAAAAGCTTGCAAGATAGATTGATACTCAAGATTCTAAATCTTGCACTTATTGATATTGTTAGATTCTTGATATGAATATGAAGTTTTGTATTGAGTTTGTTGTTTGATTTAAAATTCCCTGATAGTCTGGCACTATTCATGGGGAAGCGGACTTGATCCGTTATGCTGCCAAAATTCTGGCAGAAATGCGTGAATTATATGAACATTTATATGTCATGCTCATAAGATTCATATATACAAGAATGATATGAAGTATATTAATGAAAGCATGTAGCATATGCGTGTGTAATCACGTTCAAAGGAGAATAAGATTTATGAGAACTTGTAAGAAAGACGTATCAAGCTATCACGTAAAGTATGGCAATAGACCCAGCTACCGTGGGCCAGAGCGGTATTATCTAAGACTTGGGCTAGCCCTCGACCAGATTTAAGGGGAATAGACTGGTGTGAGGGTCGGGGAAAGTAAACCCGTCACTCATGTATAGGGACAAGCTCGAACCTGAAAAGCAGGCTATTACCCAAGGGTGAGAAAGGCCATTCACCTCGGGGGGACCAAGCACAGAAAAGTAAGATTAGGTTGCAAATTAAATAAAGAGATAAATTAAGTCAAGTACACTCGCATACAGTCAAGTATAAACACTTTTATGTGCATCTTCAATTATCTCATTAATCATAATGTTATTATAATTCTTGTTGAAGCATATTATGCTATTCGCAAATTCTATGTCTATCCTATAATATGACAGGTGATTGCTAAAAATATAACCCGCTTCGAGGGAGATGTTTTCAACTTAAAATTGAACTGCTGGTTGTGTATATGTGCTCACGTTTTTATAAGAAACCGAAGCGGTTGGAACGTTTATGACGATACTGTATGGTTCGAGTTTACCTACTGAGAACCTTAGGTTTTCACTGCTTATCTATATGTTCTTCTTTCCATAAACATTCCAGATCATATGCTAAAACTTAAGAACGAGGTAGAATACTGGGGTGTTCATCATATAAGGCTCAGGCATATGTTAGCCCAGAAGACTATGGAAGCCGGTTGAAGTTCATAAAGGGGCGACAGACGAAATGTAGAGGCAGTTTTCTGCGTATAACATTAGTTACAAAGGTTTCTTAATTTGTAACTATTTTATTTTCTATGTATCAGAGATAGAATTTATAAATTATTATTTAGTAATAAAGGATGCAGTTAAAGGGCCATGTATTATATTTTCCATATTTCAAAGACCCTTTTAGTACAATGACAACCTCTTAATATAACTCCATGACTAGAGCATGACTTATATAATAGAGGGTGTTACAGAGTCAATGGCCTTTCTATTTGGAGGATAATGCTAAGGCTGGTAGGGCTAAGAACTTCCCCTTGTATTGGCATTTCGACACCAAGCTAATTCTAGATTTCAAGAAGGGTAGTCTTTTATAGTTTGAGCAGTCTCTAGCGGAGTTCTTGGTTGAAACAGCCCCATGCTCAACCAATTTACAACCATCAGAGCTGTTAAAATGGAACGATGATGATTTGCTGGTCAATGAGCATATGAGTAGGTTTCCTTAGATTCTTAGATTAGGTTTTGAACCATTTGCTTGGCTGCTAATATTTTACTTGATTGTATGTCTTTTGAGCACATATATGTGCTTCTTATCTTTTGCAAATAACATGGCCCTAAAAATGTCTACTGCATACCTGTTGGCAAAATAGAAGGGTAAGGTTGTGGACAAAGGTTCGAGCAAGGCCATCATCCTTAAGGCGGTAGTTGCTGACCGTGGGATTGAGATTGTGGAAGTTGGGGAGAAGAAGGCTGCTCCGAGGATGACCGTTCCTCCTCTAGGAAGCAATCCATGAGCTCATCCTCGAAGTCTCTTCATGCTCATGCCCAAATGAAGAAAAGGAAAAAGAGGGAGGAGATAGAGAAGGGTGACTTGGTTTCGTCCACAAAGGTCCCTAGGGCTGAGGCCGAGGCCAACAAGGAGATCGCCATTAAGGTCACTTGAAGGCCCAAAGCTATCAAAGCCCCAACGGGCACTGGGGGTGCTAAGGCTGTGGAAAAAGGTCTCCCCTCCTTGAAGGATGTGGAGAAGAAGACTTCCTTTGTTGAGTTTTCTGAGGTAGTTTTTAACAAAGTTTATGCATGTTGTTCGCAAGCCTTGCAATTTCTTGGGCTGATGGATCCACCACAGGTGATGCGGTGACTTGAGGGTTTTCATGCTTTTGGTTCCGCCAATTCGGTGTACTCGGAGGAGTTTCCCTTCCATCTCTTGGTGGATGAGCATTTCTAACATGAAGTGTACAAGGATTTGGTGCACAAGTGCAAGCAGAGCTTGTTGGTCCCGTTTTGTATTTGATGTCAAATTTTCTCATTTATAATCAAGGGCTCTTTTGCACTCTCTGGCCTGATTTCATAATGATGTGATTTTCTCATAGTTGTTTAGCTCTCTAGACTCTCAAAAACTCTAAAAAACTATGGTAGTACTATTTAATAAAATAATATAAAAATTGATCTTAATAAGTAGAAGTTAAAAGAGTAGTATTTAATAAAATTATTTTTAAAACCTAAAAAAACTATAATAGATATGAAATTTTAAAATCTAAGTAAGAGCCATCAAAAGGTTGAAATTGGATTTTTATTAAAATTTAATATTATATTAGTCTTTTAAGTTTTAGAAAGTATAAGTCAATTCTAAAAAATATTCTATAAAGATTCTTAAAAGTGCCTCCTAACTTTTAAAAATTAGGAATATTTTTTTATTTATCAAATAAAAAAATTAACTTATACTTTTCATAAATAGACATATCCTTTCAAAAAGTGATATAAACTAGACTTTAATAAGAGGTTTCTCCTTCATCTATGGATCGATTCATGATTTAATTTAGTGCTAGACTATTATTCTACATGAAAGGATTAATAAATAAAATTACTTTCAATATATTTAAGGATGATTAATGATTTATACAAAAAATTTGAGCCATAGGTTCAAATCTCTTTATCATCCAATTGTTAAAAAATAAAAAGACCATCAGTGGACCAAAGATAACCGATCCACGGTATCATCCACCTACACCACACATGGCCTTTTGTACCTGAGCTAAAAGCCTAAAACACGATCGAAAATAATCGTTTTGGGCAATCCACCACCTGTCAATGGGTAATGATGTCCTCTCCATCTGTTCTGAAAAAACTAGGAACCGAAATAAGAGTAGTGTTGCTGTTGGCTTGAGCTGACCCCAGACACTATCATCATCATCACCATCATCATGGACATTCTCCAATCCCCAACCCATGTTCGATTCTTCCCATCCGAAAAACCCATCACCACCACGAGCACCTTCATCCACCTGGACCTATCTCATCAATATCAATATCAATATCATCCTCGTTATCTCCGAAGCACAAAAGTGGTGGCACCCACCTCACTCACCCACCGGCAACTGTTCGACGAAATCCCCCTGTGGGACACCTTCGCTTGGAACAGCCTCATTCAGACCCATCTCGAAAGCAACGACTTCACCCTCGTTCTCTCTACCTACATCCAAATGCTTCAGCGTGGCGTTCCCCTCGATAGGCGCACTCTTCCTCGCGTCGTCGACGCCTCTCGCCTCATGGGTGATTTGCTCGTTGGCAAACAGCTCCATGCCCATGCTCTCAAACTTGGCTTCTCCTCTGACCAATACGCTGTGACCGCCTTCATTGAGATGTATGGCCACCTGGGCACTCTTGATATGGCTCACACAATCTTTGACAAGTCCCCTCAAAGGAATTTGGTTAGTTGGACACTGCTTGCAAGGTTGTACATTGATGCAGGGAAGCCAAGCTTGGCCCTTGCTTTGTTCCATCGGATGGTGGAGGAGCATAATGTGGTTGTTGATCGTGTGGCATTGTCGACCGCGTGCAGTGCTTGCGGAATGATGAAGTCTCTGCCTCGTGGAAGGAATGTGCATGACATTGCTCGGAAATGTGGGTTGGATTCTGATGTTTTGGTGTGTAACTCGCTGTTGAAGATGTACATTGATTGTGGTAGTATAAGGGACGCTCGGTTGGTGTTTAAGCAGATGCCTTGTAAGGATGTTATTTCGTGGACATCAATTATCCGTGCTTATGTCAAGGGAGGAGGATTCAACGATGCTTTCAAACTGTTCCGGCAGATGATCTTGGACGGATTGAAACCGGATTTGCTGTCGATCGCTAGCTTTCTTCCTGCTTGTGGAAGAATTGCCTCGCACAAACAGGGCAGAGAAGTTCATGGCTACTTGCTTAGAAACGGGATTCACTCTAACCTGAAGGTCAAGAATGCACTCATGGACATGTATGTAAAATCAGGAGCTATCACTTCTGCTTCCAATGTTTTTGCTGAAATGAATGAAAAGGATACTATTTCATGGACCATGATAATACTGGGATACAGTTTACATGGACAAGGGAAGGTTGGAGTTGATTTATTTAGGCAGATGGAGAAGAACTCAAAGGTACAGCTGGATGACACCGCTTATGCTGCTGCCCTTCATGCTTGCAGTACTGCCCGCGTGGTTGAGGAAGGAAGGATCTACTTTGATTGCATTAGGGTGCCCACAGTTGCACACTGCGCTCTAATGGTGGCTCTGCTAGCGCGGAGTGGACTTCTTGATGAGGCGAGGATCTTTATCGAGCAGCAGAAGATTGGAAAGCATCCTGAGGTACTGAGGAAGCTGCTAGAAGGGTGTAGGATTAATGGTCAATATGCTCTGGGGAAGCAAGTCATCGAGCAGCTTTGTGAGCTGGAACCTCTAAATGCTCAGAACTACGTGCTACTTATGAATTGGTATGCAGGCAGTGCAAAATGGCACATGGTCGACAAGCTAAGGGAAACACTTAGAGACATGGGTTTGAAACCCAAAAAAGCTTATACTTGGACATTGTTCAGGAATAAAGTACATGTATTTGGAACTGGAGATGTATCTCATCCAAGATCAGGGAGAATATATTCAGAATTACAGGGTTTAATTGAGAAAATGAGAGCCAAAGAACTTGAATCAAATTGGGATTTCAGACTTCATGATGTGGATGAAGAGAGGGAATGCATTCAGATTGGGCACAGTGAACTCTTGGCACTTGCTTTTGGGCTCATCAGTTCACAGGCTGGACCCATCCGTCTTGCAAAAAATTCTCGGGTCTGTCATGGCTGCCACAGTTTTGCAAAGTTTGTATCAAAGATGATGAGAAGAGAAATCATCCTCAAGGACCCAAATTTCTTTCACCATTTTAAAGATGGTCTTTGTTCATGTGAGGACTTTTGGTGATTATCTTCTGACCATATATTCTTTTTCTTGAGTTGATCATTTTGATATTAGAGTGCTAGTTCTTTATGGGGATCGCACTTGTATGCGAAACTGAATTCTCTAGTGTAGCTGGGAGGCATGGAAGTTACTTGGTTCTTCTCTTTTAAATTGTTAAAGGCAAGCATTAAAACTCTTAAAATTTAATTAATTATTTTTCATAAGCTTATACATTTTTTGGGATAAGAATAAGCTTAAACATTTTTTCAGAAACATCAGTCATTTAAATTTAGCAAAAATTTCGCTTTAGCAACATAATAAAAAAGAAGTAACTTCTACACAAAAAGTGACAAGTCTGTCACCCATGTTTGTCAATTTACATAAATAGAAAATTCAAACTTTTTTATGAATTTAATTTCAATGCATTGTCAGTATAAAGGTTTTTTATATGGTTATTCAATCATATATTATCGCATTAGTAAAAGTATTTGACTCTTGTTATTATTATCTCAAAAGTCATATAAATAGTAACATATAATTTGACGATAGTATAAAACCCTTTACATTTAGGAAAATATTATGTGTACACCCCATTTTCTAGGACATCGTGCTGACACCTAGCCATCCACCATTGGATGGGGTGTGCACCCTAGTTTAAGTGGGGTCCACCCCTCATCCAATGGTGGATGGGTGGGTTTCGGCATGGTCCCAGAAAATGGGTGTACAAATAACATAACTTTTACATTTATACTATATTAAAAAGTGACAAGTGATGTTATTGGTACTCTGTGTGTCAAAATATTACCTTTATTTTGGGTCTGCTGTAGTGCACCACATTTAAGGTGTAAGGTATAACTTAAATCCAAGAGAAATGTTATTTTGGCTCATTTGAGTCGACAAATACGCGACACACGCATACACAACACATATGCATAAAGTGAAACCCACAAAGGCGACAGGCATCCTGCATCTACAAAGGGCTATTATCCTGACAAGGTGAGTCTATATTCTTTCGGTTTATGATTCTTTTTTTTGCCTTAGAATATTGGTGTTTTGGTGGTGGTGGTGGTGGTAAAGTAGTTGCATTTAGAAGTTGAGTAATGGAAAGGAAAATTCATTTTTAGGGATTCTTGGGACAAAACTCTTAAAGATAGTTGATATTGGGGGTTAAAAAAAGGATGGCATGTCTGAGAATATAAGTGATATCATGTGACAACAATCAATAGGAGTGAGTGTTAGGGACCCATGGTATGTGCAAGTGTATGTTAGAAAACATAGGAGGAACAGGGGAGTGGTCTTGGATGACTCAAGCCTCGTTGTAACTAATATGATAGAGGAATAGAAGGTAGTCAATTTTGGGCGGGAAACTCTGTTAGAAGAAAGTAAGAATAAGAGACCGAAGAGTCTCAATTAGGGAGTGACTAGTCATTTTGAGATTGTTGAAGAGATTGGAGGCTCTAGTATTCTTCCAACCTGAGAGTCTCTCTCTTGTATCCTCTGTACTGATTTAGGGTTCCTAGCACATTGCGAGGGATTCCTCTTGTGAATACACATTCTTGTTCCTTTCTACTCTAATTCTGGTACCTAGGTCTAACATTGATATCAGAGCAATTTTTGATCTTGGAAAAGCTTCCATGGTTAATTCTCGTATGGAGAAAAAGGTTGATAGTTTAGAATCGGTGATGAATGTGGTGCAAAAACATATCGATGAGGAGAAGGAACGCATTGCTCTGTTGGTGTCTTCAATCACGTCCATCACGGAGTCTCTGGCTCGCATTGAGGGCCAATTAGACAGGGTGGAAGGCGGCAACGATGACAATCGCCGTGAAGAGGAGCCGAAGAGCACCGATGGCGGAAGAAACCGCAAACGCAATGTCGATGCCAATGGTGAATTGTTGCTGGGAAATCGTTGTGTGCGATGTAGGGAACCGTGGCGGAAGATTGAGATCCCTTTGTTCTATGGGGAAGAAGTGTTCGCATGGGTGGACCGAATGGAGCGCTATTTTGAAGTGAGGGGTGTGCCAAAGGATCAATGGTTGTACGCCACCAAGATTGTCATGGAAGGGAAAGCATTGCCATGGTTTCGTTGGTGGGGCAGCAGTCCACTCCTGGGCCAATTTCAAGAAGGCGGTAATCACAAGGTTCCAACCAGAATTGGTGCAGAATCTGTTTGAAACCTTGCTGAGCATAAGGCGAGAGGGCTCGGTTGGAGATTTTCGGGAGAAGTTAGAGATGTACTCTAGCCTCCTCAAGGTGACAGAGAGGAGATACCTTCTAGGGCTATTCCTTAATGGCTTGAAAGACGAGGTAAGGGTTGAACTGAAACTCCAATCTTTTCATACTTTAGATGAATTAATGGACTTAGCAGAATTGGTTGAAAGTCGTAATCGATTGTTGTCAAGATGTGGTAGTAAACAGATAAATAGATTTAGGTTCCCTGGAGGTTCTAAATTGCCTATGAGGAATATTCCCATCAGTAGTAATGGGCAAGGTGGACTCGTTGGGGTGGGTAAGTAGGAATCCAAAGGGGCTAATTTTGGGAACAAGGGCAGGGGGTTTTGGCAGCTTTTGGATGAGGAGTATAGGGAAAAAAGGGCCAAAGGCTTATGCTTTCACTATGACAAGTGTTTTACAACTGAACATGTGTGTAAAAATAAGAGTTTTAGGCTCATGATAATAGAAGAAGACCCGGAAAGCATGGGAGAATTGGATTGGCATGATGCCGTAGAGGAATTGAGTGATGCTATTCCTCCACTGCAATTGGACTACAAGAGTATGGTTGGGCTCATTACTTCGAGATCAATTTGGCTATGGGCGATGATTGCTAGTCATAGGGTGCGGGCCTTAATTGACACAGGGGCTTCTCATAATTTCATTGTCCCAAAGGTGGTACATGCAGCGAGGTTAGATGTCAGTCCCACTATAGATTTGTAGTTACGGTCGGTAACGGGGAACAGGTCACAAGTTTAGGGAAGTGCGTCGAGGTGTAGGTTCAGTTCCCAAATTTGTTGGTCTCTCAAGATTTTTGTATTTCCCTTGGAAGGATTTGAGGTTGTTTTGGGTCTAACTTGGTTGGATATTGTTGCTAATTTTAGAGAGTCTCGGTTGGTCATTCAGGATTCACAGGAATGGATTGTGTTGCAAGGGGACCCTGAGCTATGTTATGGGGAGGTGGCTTTGCGGTCAGCCATGAGGGTTCTGCTAGATGGGGGACAGGGATATATGGTGCAATTATGGCCAAATCGGGGTTAGGAAGGGGCAAACTAGTTACTTCCTTCTAAAATACAGCAAGTGATGGAGACTAATGAGGGTGTTTTCCAAATATGCCAGACCTTCCCCCACATAGAAGCCATGACCATGCCATTACTCTGCAAGCCGGAGCTAGCATACCCAACTTGAGGCCATATTGCTACCCTCACTATCAGAAAAGCGAGATTGAGAGGTTTGTGCAGGAAATGTTGACAGCAGGCATTATACGGCCAAGTATGAGCCCTTTTGCTGGCCCAATTATTCTAGTCAAGAAGAAGGATGGGAGTTGGTGCTTTTGTGTCGACTACTGCGCCCTCAACAAGATCACCATCCCGGATAAGTTTCCCATTCCCGTCGTCGATGAGTTGCTTGATGAATTGGCAGGGGCCACAGTCTTCTGGAAGTTGGATCTTAAATCCGAGTATCACCAAATTAGGATGGTTGATGAGGACATTAAGACAATAGCTTGCCGGACTCATGACGGGCACTACGAGTTTTTAGTGATGCCGTTCGGCCTCACCAATGCCTCATCGATGTTTCAGGAACTTATGAATGATATTCTTCGGCCTTACCTTCGCAATTTCATTTTGGTATTTTTTGGTGACATCCTTGTGTATAGCAAGGATGTGTAGGCCCACGCGAAACATTTACACACTATTTTCTGGCTTCTGCAGGCTAACAACTTGGTTCTTAATAGGAAAAGTGTGATTTTGCAGTATCACAAGTAGAATATTTGGATCACATAGTTTCTGCAGTAGGTGTGGCAGCAAACCCACGCAAGACAGCAGCCATGCGCTAGTGGCCACTACCTAAGGATTTGAAAGCGCTTCGGGGATTCCTTGGTTTAACCGGTTACTATAAGCGGTTTGTGAAGAACTATGGAGTGATTGCAAAACCACTGACCGACCTTACGAAGAAGGGCGCTTTTTGCTAGTCTGAGGGGGCTCAGCAAGCATTTGACACCATCAAGGAAGCTATGGCAGAACTGCCCGTTTTGGCTGTCCCAGATTTCTCACAACCCTTTGTCTTGGTGACGAATGTGTCGAGTCAAGGGCTGGGGGCTGTTCTATCTCAACAAGGGCGCCCTATTGCTTACCTTAGCCAAGCTTTATCTCCTAGAGCCCAATGGAAGTCGGTCTATGAGTGGGAGCTTATGGCTATTGTTCTTGTAGTTCAGAAATGGAAACATTACTTATTGGGGCGCCATTTCATCATTATGATAGACCAACGCAGCCTTAAGTACCTAACGGACCAGCGATTGATGGGGGATGACCAGCTGAAATGGACCTCTAAGCTGCTAGGTATGGATTTTGAAATACAGTATCAGCTAGGCTTGGAGAATAAGGCTGCAGACGCTCTGTCTCGGCAGATGATGTACTGGGCCATTTCGGTAGTTCAAGCTAGTCTATGGGAAACTACTGCGGCTGAAATTGAGGAAGACTCTCAATTGCAACAGATAATCAAGGCTCTTTAGCAGGGTTTAGACACTTATTCGGGCTATTCTTTGGAGAAGGGGGGTTGTTTTAACAAGGGCGGGTGGTGATTCCTAAGGATTCTTCTCAGATCCCTTCCCTTCCTGTAGAATTCCATGATTCAGCAGCAGGGGGACACTCTGGTTTTCTCAGAACATACAAAATATTATCTGTTGCATTTTTTTGGCGAGTTATGAAACAAAGGGTGAAAGATTATGTGGCTGCTTGCCAAGTGTGCCAGACCAATAAATATGATGCATTATCCCCTGGGGGCCTTCTACAATCATTAGAAATTCCTAATCAGGTCTAGACTGAGGTGTCCATGGACTTTATTTTTGGTTTACTGCATTCCAAAGGAAAGGATGCTATCATGGTAGTAGTGGACCGCCTTACAAAGTATGCGCATTTCCTGGCTATCTCCCACCCCTTCATAGCTAAAGATGTTGCTCAGATGTTCGTTAAAGAGATTGTGAGGCTCCACGGATTCCCTAAGGTGATTATCTCGGACCGTGGCCCTATTTCCCTTAGCCATTTCTAGTCTGAGTTGTTCCTCAAGGTTGGCACCAAGTTAAAGTATAGTACAGCCTACCATCCACAAACGCAGGTTACTAACCGCTGTTTAGAGACCTATCTATGTTGTTTTGTAGGGTCTAAACCTCGGCAATGGGTGGAATGGCTGGCTTGGGCTGAGTAGTGATTTAACACGATCTACAATGCCTCTACTAAGGTCTCACCATTTCAGGCTTTATATGGAAGACCCCCACCTATACTCTTTAAGGGCAAGACATATCCCTCTAAAGTTCCAGAGGTTCAATCGTTGATGGCTAGCTGGGATGAGGTACTAGCGGAGCTTAAGACTAATTTGAAAATGGCTCAACAGCATATGAAATACTTTGCTGATAAGCATCGCATGGAAGTGGCGTATGGGGTGGGCAATTGGGTTTTACTAAAATTTCAACCTTATCATATGAGATCCTTAGCTCGGTGTTAGGACTCCTCATATTGATATTAATGCTATTATTAATAGTATATATTAGAAGAAATAGGAAGACAGCTGATGGATATAGGGCATGTAGTAAAGGCAAGGATGAGGGGTTTTGTAACTAACTGCCAGCTAGGCAGAGGAGAGAGAATATTCTGAATCTGTTAGGGGAGAGAGGTGGGAAGCAATATAGGCAAGAGGAGAGGTGCTGAGGGGGCATCTCAGAATTGGGCAAACTTGGAATTGGGAGAGTTCTAGGTCTCTCTAATACCTAGAAACCATTGTATCTCTTTAGGAGACTGATATCACACTGATATCATCTTCTCCAGTGAAGTAATATAGTATTTCCATTTTATTCTCCATGGCTGGTACCAAGTTCCTAACAAATGGTATCAAAGCTCCCGGTCCTGGGAGCCCTGTGCCGGAAACCATGCACGCTACTGCAATCAAATCGGAGTCAAAGTGGGAGAAAAGCATGAAGAGGGTAAAGCGGAATTTGAAGGAAATCGAAAAGCTGATAAGGAGAAGGAATCCTCGGCGACGTCGACTACCAATTTGGGAGGATGATGAAGCTTGGTGGTGGTTAAGAAGGAGGAGATCCTCCATGGACGATTGGGCTCCTAATGTTCGTGTTTTTTTTCGAAAGCATGCTAGATGAGGAAGAGGTTGAAGATGAAGAGAAGGAGAAGGAAGTAGACGATGATTCAGTGGAAGAAGTAGTGGGTGAACTTGTGAACGGGGAAGCAGGGGAGCAGCAACAACCTCAATTGAGTGAGGAAGATGCAGTGAAGATTGAAGGGCTGAAGAAGATTATCAAAGAGAAGGGAGCACTGAAGGAAGGGGAGGACAAGAAGATGGAGCCCAAGAGAGATGTGTGGGTTGAGGAAGAAGGTCTCAAAAAGTCGAAGAAAGAGGAATCACAGACAAAGATCAGGCTGGTGGTGGATCTTGAAATGACGACCGCTAAGGAGGAGGTAGGGGCGGCCGAATCATTGGTTAAAGCATTGAAGGTGACGGTGTGCACAGAGGGCAAGACTAAGATAGGAAGGGACGTGAAGTGGAGTCCCGTGTTTGAGCTCCGGGCTTCGATAATGCAGGTAGTCTTACGTCCACCTCCGGAACCACCAGATTCGGAGGTCTGTGCAATAGCCGTGGCGCAGGCGCTGACGGAGATGTTAGCGGAGATGGTGGCTGCCAAACATGATTCCCTGAGCTGCTTCATGAAAGTCACTCGGCCACCTTAGCGAAACCCACCTTGAGGACGAGGTGATTTTTCAAGGGGGGAGTAATGTTAGGACTCCTCATATTGATATTAATGCTGTTATTAATAGTATATATTAGAAGAAATAGAAAGAGAGCTGATGGATATAGGGCATGTAGTAAAGGCAAGGATGAGGGGTTTTGTAACTAACTGCTAGCTAGGCAGAGGAGAGAGAATATTCTGAATCTATTAGGGGAGAGAGGTGGGAAGCAATATAGGCAAGAGGAGAGAGGGGGCATCTCAAAATTGGGCAAACTTGGAATTGGAAGTGTTTTAGGTCTCTCTAATACCTAGAAACCATTGTATCTCTTTAGGAGACTGATATAACACTGATATCATCTTCTCCAGCGAAGTAATACAGTATTTCCATTTTATTCTCCATGGCTGGTACCAGGTTCCTAACACTCGGAACTGTGGCATACTGTTTGGCTCTCCCTCCCACATGCAAACTGCACCCTGTTTTTCACGTCAGCAGGTTGAAAAAGAGAGTTCCCGTATAGGGGCAGCCTCAAGAGTTACCAGTGGGACTAACTGAAGATGGGGTGCTGCAAGCCCAGCTAGACCAGCTGCTGCAGGTTTGGTACACAGCTGCAGGCACTGCTGAAGTCTTGGTAAAGAGGCAGGGTCTTCCCTGACTGTGATAATTCTTGGGAATTGCTGAGCTCCCTCCTTATTCAGTTTCTGAATGCTCACCTTGACGACAAGGGGGCTCTTTTTTTTTCGCGCGCCAGAGGGGGGGGGTGGTGGAGGGACCCATGGTATGGGCAAGTTTATGTTAGAAAACATAGGAGGAACAGGGGAGTGGGCTTGGATGACTTAAGCCCAGTTGTAACTAGTACGATAGAGGAATAGAAGGTAGTTAATTTTGGGCGGGAAATTCTGTCAGAAGAAAGAAAGAATAAGAGACCTAAGAGTCTCAGTTAGGGAGTGGCTAGTCATTTGGAGATTGTTGAAGAGATTGGAAGCTCTAGGATTCTTCCAACCTGAGTCTCTCTCTTGTATCCTCTACTGATTTAGGGTTCCTAGCACATTGCTAGGGATTCCTCTTGTGAATACACATTCTTGTTCCTTTCTACTCTAATTCTGGTACCTAGGTCTAACAGTGGGGGTCTATTTTGGGATTTGGGAGAAAGAAATTTTGAGAATAAGGCAAGCTATGGTAATGATGGGAAGCAGAAAATGTTTTAAAAGCTGTCACTATTGGTTAATCAGGGGATTTGGAATGGGCAACAGGGGCTCTAATTTATTTAGTCTGACCTGTAGAGTGGGGAGGAGTATTTACTGTACGTTGTAGCACCTCGTGGACTTGAATTTTTGCTGCAAGGACTAAGCTTAGAGGAAGGAAAATATTTCTCTTTATGTTGAAAGTTTGAATTAAAAAGGGAGCTTTCTGTTATCTCCTTTTCTTTGCTGCTGAACTGATCGGTGGCTAAGTGATGTGGATCACACCAAAGGAGTTTGGATGGGCCTTGCACCACTAAGGATGATTTAATAGTGTGGTTTGTGCTTCTACGGTGTCTAGAATAAGAAAACTTGTGGATGCTTGGTTGTCTTGAAGAAATGTCAGGTAGTGATGTCCTAAATAGATAAGGAAGTTTTTTGATGCTTGGTTGTGAGTGTCTTTTATGGATTTGAAAGTAATAGGTCCTCCATTTTCTTGGCATTGTCTTGATTTATTTGGCAAAATAGGAAACAAATGGAGATTAATAATCATGCTTGAACTGAGATGTGTGATGCAGCAATTAAAGTATATAACTGGAAGGATGTATGGAATTAGTGTTCTAAGAAATAATTAATGGGACTTTGACTATGCAGTACCAGAAGACTAAACGTATGTAATAGTGTTTTGGCTCTGGTTTTTTGTTCCTATACGTTGTATTTTGTTTTCCTTTCTAGTTGTATTCTCGTACTTTTGGCTCCTTTCCTTGTTGGAAACGGTTACTAGTCTAAGCCACCTGTCAAAAAAATGTAGTTAGCAAACAGCTAGTGACAAATAAGCTCATTTGCTTTTGATAATGAAGATTTATTTTGTTATTACCAAATCTTCATTTTTATAGTTTGTTAAAATAAAAACAGCATTCCTTGGCTCTTTTTACCACCTTTTGGATCAACTGTTGCAAAAGATGATACTTACCTTCCTATTAGGAACTGACAATCTCTTTGTATGCATCGGGGACTGTCAACATTACAAAAAAAGAAAAAGCAAAAAAAAAAAAAGAAAACAGTAATTTTAAGGTGCTTAAATGATGGTGGTTTCAAAAGCCTCTCCATTATACCTTTCATTGTTGCGATTTCATGAGCACTGTATTCTGATAGAATAAAATGGCAATTTTAGTAAAATAAGGTGATTTAGAATCGCCATAATTTTTTTCGGTTTAATTCGACATTTGATCTACCAACACTAGTCTTACATCTTTGAGATGACAAAAAAGCATAGCTGCAGCCTTGTCTCTCTATATTCCAAAACCTTATGTTAATCCTTCTGTGGTGTGTCCCTTCAATCTCTCTCTCCAATACCCTAACCCTTTAGCCACCAATGCTGACTCCAAGAAGCCTGCTACCGGTGCCGTCAGAGATCAGCCTCGAATCACTCCCGATGGCCATCGTGGATCTTCTGCTTTGTTCCACCAGGGAGTGCAGCGTGTTCCAAATCCAGTGCCACAGGTTCTCCGGTGATGTGCAGGTCATGTCATGCTCCTGCTTCACCGGCAAGAGCATCAACTACCATGCTGCCAGCCTTTCCTTCCATGATGCAATTCCCAATTCTCACACTCCTTCCCTTCCAGGTTTGTGTGCTCTGCAATTCTTGCTTCCAACTCCGTTTTTGCTTTTGTTTCATTCGTTCTAAATTGCTTGCTCGTGGAATTTCAAATTTCGCCACCTAATTGTTTGTTTCAATTGTTTATGTGTTTTATTGTCGTTTGGATTGAATTTGAAATAGTAGGAATTGGAAAGGCTTGTGTGGTGTTGTTTGCTTGTGACGTTGGTCGTGAAGATGGGGAAAAAGCAATGTTGCCAGTGAAGGACGTTGACTTGTCCTCTGTCAAGTATGAACATGAAGTTATCGAAGGTCTTCATTTCCTCGCTTCTTCTCTAATCAAAATCATCTTGATGATTTGATTTTTCGGTTTTTACTAGTAATATTTGATTCGATTTCTTTTTTCTTTTTTTTTTTTTTTTAATTTTTTGCAGCTCCACGTTTGACTGGCTTTGTGTTTAGACTGTTTGTGAGGATACTTGAAACTCCACTGATAGGCCCTGCATCATGACGTTTTTGAAGGACAATAAAATTGATGAAGTCTCTCTGTGTTTTTTTGGTTGCCGAAATTGTAGCTCACTGTTCCTTTCATTTTTGTAATTTGATGTGGTGTTAAAAGTTTAATTTCACTTGTGTCATATTTGTGGTTCATAAATATTGCTTGGGTGGAGCGTGCATGACCGTGACGTGACCAATTGAACTGACTAAATGTTCTGTCAATTGTTTTTGTCTTTTTGTTATCAACAGTTATTGTGGAACACTGTCATACCTGAGGAAGCAATGTTTAAACCTGAATATCCATCCCAAGGTGGTTTCATCTGCATCTTTGTGAATCACTTCATGTCAATAGTTATATGCAGTGGTTATGATGATTGAAGAAGCACAATGACTTTTTCTTTTGTTTTAATAGCTATATACGGCATTAATATATCTATGTGTTTGCATTGCATGTGTTCTTATGTGTTGGGTTTACTTAAATTTTGTGGTGTTTATTCAGTGTAATCCTGGTAGTGATTTCAATTATGTGTGTTTCGGGTACTACTAAGAGAGACTATAACCTGATTCATTGATATCAGTTTTGATGCTGAGAGGAAGTACTTACTTTTTTACTCAACAGAAGGATAGATTCTTTCAATTTTTTACTTCAGTTTATGCTATTCGTGAACCCTTATAGCTAACTCTTGTTATAAACACCATGCTAGTAGACATCAATCTGCTCAGTGCTTTGGAAACCATTAAATTGTTTATAAAGGTTTCTGAGACCGATCCTGGGAAAGACTTGAATATACAGACGAATAAGACAACTTTAGTTCAGGTTTGTGAAGAACTTAGTCTCATGATGATTGCATAAAATGATAAAATAGCAATCTAGTGATCTTATGCTGCTGTTTTATGGACTTGGTTGTTAAAAAGATTTTGGACCATCTGTTGATATTAGGTGTTGAAAGCCAATGAGCACCTTCTGTAGTTCGCTGTGCGTAAGATTCTTTCCCCCTCATATTTGCCTCAAGCATACAAAGTCTATAATAAAGTTATAATTATATTATACTATGTTGTATAAATAAAATGAACAGGCCTTGTAACCTAGAAACAAAAATGATCTAGGCATCCTTTGTTTGCTTACATTATTATCTCTCATTTTGCACACTGCACATGGCATCTAGATATGGCTGTATATCACTGCTCTGTATAATGTTACTAGTAAAACTAGTTATAGCACGGGTCACAAGTGAGTAAAAAAATATTATAAAATGTAATTTTAAAAATGTTATTTTCTATTAATGTTATACATTACTTATTATATAAATATAACAAAAAAATTATATTATAATTGAAGGATGAGAGAAAATGTGCATAAATTTAAATAAATTTGTTAGTATGTTTGAAATAGAGAATTCACAAACAAAATTTAAATGTAAATTTATGATATATATATATATACTTAAAAATTAATTTTAAATATATAATCCGAATAATTTTCAAATGGATTACAAAATTTTTTAACATTTCAAAAGGTGTGAGGAATTAATTATATCAAAATTAAGGGATGTTAAAATCTTATTCATATCCTCCTATTTGTTATAGGATTGAGAAAAATATTCTTGGGAGTGTTATATGAGCTCAGAGGGCAAATTGGACATTCCAGCATTAAAGGGTAACATGAGAATTTCAACATAACCGTGGGATCTATCAAAAGGGCGAGAGCAAAGATGCTAAAAGAAAGCTTTGGGAGTTTAGCCAAATTATTTATGAAAGAGATGCATTTAGAATGAAATTTAAGAAGAAAACCAATTAAATGGGTAGAAATGTGCAAAGTGGGCAGTTTAAAACTCTAATTGTGGCACAATGACAATAAAATGTATTACTTTCATATTGAGCCAAATTTTATTTATTGACTAGTTTTTCTTTAAAGACATGTAGTTATTTTGAGGTGTTTATTCAGCCTAATTGTTAGTTTAGTAAGTTGGGCTTTTTTTTAGTGGGCTTAGGTTTATTTTAACTTAATGTAAGAGGTATAAATACCTCATAAACAATTGCAGTAGCAGTTTTTGTTGAATAAGAATTTCATTTTCTGGTTTCTTCTAAAGAAACTCCCAAGTGTGTGCAAGTGAGAAGTGATCATGTTTACTTGTTGCATCAAGAAACTGAATAGGCAATTATAAAGATAAATTCTCTTGTGATATTTGTTGAGTTTTATCTTCTTTATCCCAATTATCTACGTTTCTAATAATGGATTTCTTAGGAGTTTAGTAGGGAGGATATTTATTCTATTATTTGTTTTCTATCAAAGTGTGTGCCTGAGATTTTAGGATCATTATATCCTTGAGGTTCCGCATCATTTGGTATCAAGAGCAGGCTGTAGATAAATTCCTATTTATCTGCATTTGTGTTGGCTACATTTTTGTCATTTTTTTTTTCTAGTTTACATTTCTGTTCTATGGTTTTGTGTGCTGTTTTGTTCTTCTTTTCTACTATTTCTATTCTACTGTTCTGCATTTTAGATAAAAAAAACGTGAAAAAAAAAGAGAGTCTGTGGAATTCATTAAGAAAAAAAAATTATGAAAAAAAGTAAAAAAAATGCAAAAAAAAAAAAAATCTGTAGAATTCATTTGGTTCTAGATTTGTGTTTCAGTTATTGTTAGTGTTTTTGTGAATTTTGGGTTGAGTCCTTGCATTGACACTATGCTCCGTCACTTTTAATCTAAATTGAAACCTGTTTTGGATGTGTTTCTTGTTTTGTTTTCTACTGGTCACCTCTTTTATTTGATCCTAGTCTTGAGTTTTCTTCACACATTCTTGATCTTAATTTGCACAAGTTTTCCTTTGTGTGTTAGTGTTTATTTTTCTTGTTGGTTTATCATTCCTTTTCTGTCCTAAATATTGCTTGTGAATTTGACTTTGTTTGTGTTTGTTTGATTTCTAAAGTGCAACAATCAAAAGTAGTCAAGAGAGGTAAAAGGCAAGAGTGGTGAGCTCAAAAGAGGGTAAAAGCCTGAATTGAGTGCAAACACGGGTGCACCCAAATTTTTGAGTGAAACACGTGAGAAAGTGAACTGAGATTTTTTTTCTTTATTAACACTTTATATGTTGTTCAAATGGCTGAAGAGGAAGTTCCCATGACACAAGATATGAAGGTGATGTACAAAGCCTTTGTTACTCAATTTTAGAAGTTGAATAGTAGACTTGATGACATGGATGAGTGGAGAAGCGAAGTGACACAAGCTATCTTTGAGAGTAGCAGACGGGGTGATCCGAGGCATAGATGAAATCATAATGATTTCAACCATGAGCTATCTAAGGAGGAGTCTGATGGAGCTGAGTCAGTTAGAAATAGGAGAGCTAGGAACAAAAGAAGACAAGATAGCAACATTAATGCTATCAAGATGCAAATACCTCCGTTTAAGGGAAGAAATGATGCTGAAGCCTACTTAGAATGGGAAAGGAAGGTTGATCTGATCTTTGCATGCCATGACTATGCTAAAGAGAAGAAAGTGAGATTGGCTGTAGTGGAGTTTTCAGATTATGCACTAGTTTGGTGGAATGAGCTAGTAAAGTCTAGAAGGAGGAATGGTAAGCGCCCTATTGAGACTTGGGAAGAGATGAAGCGAGGGATAAAAAAGAGATTTGTACCTTCTTATTACTATAGGGAGGTGTACCAGAAGTTACTTAGGCTCACACAAGGCTCTAAGTCAGTGGAGGATTACCACAAAGAGATGGAGATGCTCATGATCAAAGCCAACATAGAAGAGGACATGGAATTAACTATGGCATGATTTATGGGTGGTCTAAACAAAGAGATTGCAGATGTGGTGGAGTTACAACATTATGTGGAGATGGAGGATTTGGTTAGCATGGCAATAAAGGTGGAGAAGCAACAAAATCAAAGGAGGGCAAATAAGGCATTTCCTAATTCCAGCTCAAAGTAGAGTTCTAAGTGGCCTAAATATGAGGACACAAAGAAGAATAAAGGTTCAGATTCTAAGGAAAGGGGGCTAGATAAGACAAGGGAGAAAAGTACTTCTAACTCATCTTCTTCTATTGCTACTTCTAAACATAGAGATATCAAATGTTTCAAGTGTCAAGGTTTGGGTCATTATACATCAGATTGCCCAAACAAGAGGATGATGGTCATTAAGGGTGGAGAAGTTGTATCTGAATCTGATGATGATAATGAGTCTGATGCGAGTGATAGCATGCCACCTTTGGAGGATTGTTTTGATGCTGATGAACATGTGGAGTATGTTATGCATGGTAAGTCTCTTATTGCTAGGCGTGCAATGAATTTGTAGATTAAGGAGAACAGCTTGGAACAATGGGAAAATATATTTCGCACTAAGTGCTTAGTTGGTGGAAAGGTGTGTAGCTTGATCATTGATGGTGGAAGTTGTACTAATGTTGCTAGTACTACTTTAGTTGAGAAGTTGGGGTTGAAGTGTGCTAAGCATCTTGATCCATATAGGTTGCAATGGTTGAATGATCGTGGAGAAATGAAAGTTAGTAGGCAGGTTGTGGTTGGATTCTCCATTGGGAAGTATAGAGATGAAATGGGGTGTGATATAGTACCCATGCAGGCTAGTCATTTCTTGTTAGGTAGGCCATGACAATTTGATAGGCATGTGCTACATGATGGGTACAAAAACAAGTATTCCTTTGAGCATAATGGTCACAAGTTCACGCTTGCTCCGTTATCGTCCAAAGAGGTGTATCTTGATCAAGTAAAACTTCAACAATCTTCTCCTAGGAATTTTGGAAGTAAGGCAAAAGAAAAAGAAGAAAGAAAAGAGGCCATGAGAGAAAAGAATAAAGATAAGGGCGCAATAGTGAGTGAAAATAAAGGAAAGAATATGAAGAGTGAAAAAAAAATAGAAATGAGTGAAAGAAAAGAAAAAAAAAAAGAGTGAGAAAAATGAAGAGAGTGAAAAAGGAGGAAAAGTAGAGGGTGAAAGAATTCAGAGAAAATCATGTTTCTATGCAAAAGAAAGAGATTTGAAAGGTGCTTTTCTAAACAAGAGAGCAATGGTTTTGATATGGTTTAGGGAGGTTTTCCTTTTTGAAACTAACATTAACCTAGATTTATCTAGTGGATTTGTTTATTTGTTGAAAAAATTTGAGGATGTTTTCTCCAATGAGGTGCCGAGTGGATTACCACCATTGAGGGATTGAGCACCAGATTGATTTCATGCCTGAGGCTAGCAATCCAAATAGGCCAGCCTATAGAAGTAATCCTAAGGAGACAAACGAGCTTCAAAGGCAAGTGGATGAGCTACTAGCTAAAGGGTATATGAAGGAAAGCATGATTCCATGTGCTGCTCCAGTTTTGCAAAGAAAGATGTCACTTGGAGGATGTGTGTGGATTGTTGTGCAATTAATAAGATAACGGTAAAGTATTGCCATCCTATCCCTAGGTTAGATGACATGCTTGATAAGTTGAATGGTGCATGCATATCCACTAAAATTGATTTGAAAATGGATATCACCAAATTAGAATTAAACTAGGGGATGAATGGAAGGCTACATTTAAAACAAAATATGGTCTTTATGAGTAGTTGGTTATGCCTTTTGGGTTAACTAATGCACCTAGTACTTTCATGTGTTTAATGAACCATGTTTTGAGGGATTTCTTGGGGAGATTTGTGGTTGTTCATTTTGATGATATTCTGATTTACAGCAATTGTTTGGATGAATATATATTCCATGTTAAGGCTGTTTAAGAAGTTGTATGCCAACCTTAAGAAGTGCATATTTTGCATTGATAGAGTTGTGTTTTTTGGTTTTGTTGTGCGTGCACGTGGTATTGAGGTTGATGAGGAGAAGGTGAAGGCTATTCGAGAATGGCCAACGCCTAAGAGTGCTTCAGAGGTAAGGAGTTTTCATGGTTTAATTGGATTTTATAGGAGATTTATGAAAAATTTCTTTACCATTGCTGCTCCTTTGACTGAAATTGGTAAAAAGGATGTTGGGTTTAAAGGGGGACAGGAACAAGAACTTGCTTTTAACACTTTGAAAGAAAAATTGTGTTTTGCTCCTATTCTTGTTCTACCTAATTTTGATAAGACTTTTGAAATAGAATATGATGCTTCTAGGATTGGTATAGGTGCTGTTTTGATGTAGGAAAAATATTCCATTGCATTCTTCAGTGAGAAGTTGAATAGACCTCAACTCAAATATTCTATTTATGATAAGGAGCTATATGCCTTGGTTCGAGCTTTGGAGGTTTGGCAGCATTATTTGCTCCCCAAAGAATTCGTGATTCACATTGATCATGAGTCTTTGAAGCATCTAAAGGTTCAAGATAAGTTGAAAAAAAGATATGCTAAATGGGTGGAATTCATTGAGACCTTTCCATATGTGATTACTTATAAGCAAGGTAAAGAAAATGTAGTTGCTGATGCTTTATCTTGGAGATATGCTTTAATCACTACACTTTCTTCTAAGTTGTTGGGGTTTGAGCATTTGAAGGATTTGTATGCAACTGGCTTTGATTTTGTTAATATATTTGCTACATGTGAAAAGGGTGCATTTAACAAGTTATATAAGCATGAAGGTTTTTTGTTTTGTGGCAATAGAATTTGTGTGCCTGTTTGTTCAACTAGAGAATTACTTGCTAGGCAATCACATTGTGGTGGATTAATGGGTCACTTTAGTGTGCATAAGACTTTGGATGTGTTGTTTGAACATTTTTATTGGCCTCACATACGAAAGGATGTTGAGAGGATTTGTGCTAGGTGCATTAAATGTAAACAAGCTAAATCTAAATCTATGCCACATGGTTTGTATACACTATTACTTGTTCCTACTCATCATTGGATTGACATGTCTATGGATTTTGTGCTTGGATTGCCTAAAACTAGAAGGGTAGAGATAGCATTTTTGTTGCAGGAGACAGATTTAGTAAAATGGCTCACTTTATTGCATGCCATAAAACTGATAATGCAACAAACATTGCTAATTTGTTCTTTAGAGAAGTTATGCATTTGCATGGTGTCCCTAGGAATATTATGTCTGACTATGATGCGAAGTTTTTAAGTCATTTTATGGAAGGTATTGTGGGGTAAGTTGGGAACGAAATTATTATATTCTACTACTTGCCACTCACAAAATGATGGTCAAACTGAAGTGGTGAATAGAATTTTAGGAACTTTATTATGTGCTATTGTTGGTAAGAATTTGAAAACTTAGGAAGATTATTTGCCTTTTATTAAGTTTACTTATAACAAGACTATGTATTCTTCTACAGGTTTTTCTCCATTTGAGATTATGCATGGTTTTAATCCTTTAATTGTATTAGATTTGATGCCTTCGGCTTTGAGTGATCTTGTTAGCTTAGATGGTGAAAGCAAGGCTCAAAAGGTTAAAGCAATGCACATGAAAGCACGTGGTATGATTGAGAAGAGAAGCAGGTTGAAGGCCCAAAGAATGAATAAGGGCTATAAACAAATTGTGTTTGAACCTGGTGATTGGGTTTGGGTTCATTTGAGGAAGGAGAGGTTTCCTACTCAAAGGAAGTCAAGTTTGATGCTAGGGGAGATGGTCCATTTCAAGTGCTAGAAAGGATCAATGACAATGCTTATAAGATTGACCTTTCGGGTGAGTATAATATTTTAGCTACTTTCAATGTTTCTGACCTTTCTCCTTTTGATATGGATGCAAATTTGAGGACGAATCTTTTTGAGGAGGGAAGGAGGGAATAATACAAGCTCAAGAGGGCAAATTGGACATTCCAGCACTAAAGGATAACATGGGAATTTCAACATGTCCATGGAACCTATCACAAGGGCGAGAGCAAAGATGCTGAAAGAAAGTTTTGGGAACTTAGCCAAGTCATTTGTGGAAGAGATGCATCTAGAATGGGCTAAGGAAGAGAAGACAAAACTAAATGGGCCAAATGTGGAAAGTGGGCAGCCCAAAACTCTTATTGTGGCACAATGGCAATAAAATGTATTACGTCCATATTGGGCCAAGTTTTATTTATTTACTCTGGTAGTTTTTGTTTAAAGACATGTAGTTATTTTGAGGTGTTTATTCAGCCCAATTGTTAGTTTAGTAAGTTGGACCTTTTTCTAGTGGGCTTAGGTTTATTTTAATCTAATGTAAAAGGTATAAATACCTCATAAACAATTGTAGCAGCAATTTTTGTTGATAAGAATTTCATTTTTTGATTTCTTCTAAAGAAACTCCCAAGTGTGTGCAAGTGAGGAATGATCATCTTTACTTGTTGCATCAAGAAACTGAATAAGCAATTACAAAGTTAACTTCTCTTGTGATATTTGTCCAATTTCATCTTCTTTATCCTAATTATCTACGTTTCTAAGAACTGGTTTCTTAGGGGTTTAGTAAGGAGGGTATTTATCCTATTGCTTATTTTCTATCAAAGTGTGTGCTTGGGGTTATCCTTGGGGGTTCCGCATCATGTTGCATTTCTAGGATTGAATTTTCTTCAACATTCCCTTCAAAATAATCTCATTTCACACATTGGATTATAACATTTGAATGTTTTCCTTTTTGAAAAGACCAAATTACATCTATTGCCACCCATGGCCACCCACGTGGGTTGCTATCCACCGCTGCTTGTGACAACGTGCCCGAAAGGGCATTGCGACGAGAGACATAAAAAATTATTGAAAAATATTTTAATGGAGTCACCAATTTTTACTAGGGAAAAAACAAGAAAAAAATTTTATTTTTCCAAAAATAGGTCTTTTTAAAACATTGGGTTCGGAAGTCTAATTATGCACAGGGAAGAGTGGAAACTTAATTCCACTGCACCCCTACATTCGTCTCATAACGGTTACTTTAGAGTTTATTATGCAAATTAATTAATGACTATAATAATTTTTATTTTTCCCCTTGGAACATATAACAATCATTTGCGAAAGAAAAAGAAAGTAAAATTAATATAACAATTATTCACAAGAAATAAAATAGGAGAAGAAACAAAATTTAAGAAAATTTAATTTTTTGCTTGATGGGAATGACCTACTCCTACATATCCTCCGGTGTAATGAAAATTTCAAAGTCATCGTCATTCATATAGAAAATAATTGTGTGTTGAGTTAATTTTATTTAAAAAAAGATTTCTTTTCGAAAAAAAAAAATCGATCCCACTCTTGCTCAAGATTTACGATAGTATGAGCTATATAATAAACCTTTACAATTCTCACAACCCTTGAGGATGGTCAAATTATACATCAATATCGTAAGTTTGTTGCGTGGATTTTGACCATTTGAAAAAAAAAAAATTAGCTAAAGATAATGTGATATTTCAAAATTTAAAAGAATTCAACTAATTAAAAAGACACGTCAAACAAAAAAAGGCAAACACTAAAAAAAAAAACATAAACTTGAGTAAAAATAGCAGAAAAAAATGAAACATCAAATGAGAAAAATAAAGCTTATGGTGGCAAAGAAAAGGTTTAATATAAAAAAAATTAGTATATTTTTTTAAAGAAAATAAAAAAAACAACAGGCAAAAAACAAAACCACACAACATGCACACAGGAAAAAGATTAAAATCAGTATGCAGAGGAGACTTAAGGCATTAATGATAGTGATGATGGTAGAGCGCTCTAGCGGAGGCTGAGGAAGAGTGGTGGTTGTGTGGATTCAAACAATGTGGCAACGGTGATGGGCGTGAAGATGAAGAGTAGTATTTTATGCTAACCTCTCCAAGCTCATAATGACCATTATTGGGTTAGGTTACAATGATAGATTTGAAGGTTTGTATTTGAACAACACTCACACTAAATCACTCAAAGTGTAATGAAACTATTAAAGTTCAATGTGGAGTGACTTTTTAGTAATCTCACTAGGAATATATTGGCTATTACAAAGCAAATGAGATGATTTTCTTTATGAGAAGTTACAACGAGTAACTTTCTGGACATTCAGAAGGTTGAGCAAGAAGAAAACTTGATAAGATATTCAAATGCCCAAAGTTCCAACTTCTTCTTTACTGTTTTTAAGGTTTATATAGACTTCAAAATCTAGCCGTTGAGCCTTCAAACCTTGAGCCCAGAGCCTTTTGATCCACTAGTGTAAAATTAGTGAGAGAAGTAGGTTGCTTTCTTTCTCAGCAAGTAAGTGCATTTCCAAAGAAGAAAACTAGCCATTTAGTTCCACCAACATTTCAGAGTTGTCAGTGCTTCTTTTAGATCATGTTGCTCAGAGGGCACAATTACCCTTTTCATCATAGAAGGAGGGTTTGCTTCCTCTATCACCACAAAGTGCCATTTTACCTCATGAAAGATAGAAAAGCTTCTTAGTTTTGATGCTTCTACTCCAGTGGCTTGATATCTTTGTCTCTGGAGCCATGCCTCCTCTCTCAACTTGTTCTCCTCTACTTCCTTCTTTCTCTTCTAAGGGGAAAAGGTGTAGAATCTCTAGAATGATAGTAGTCCCTTTCTTCACTTTCTTCTTCCCCTTTCTTTTTGGAACCTCTTTTTGAGCAGGTTCTTCTTGTGGTGCAGGTTCCGTTATCACAATCCATCTTTGAGTTCGTCTTGTAGCTCGAGAAGCAGGAAGGGTAGCAATTGTTATAGCAGTGTCAGCCAAGTTGATAGGTTCTACAGCAATTGCAAAGACCTTATCTTCAAGCCTTGAGGAGGAAGAGGACTTCTTAGCAAGTCTCATCACTCTTCTATTGCTCTTTCCTCTTTCCTTAAGAATTGGTGAAGGGCTCCTTTCTCTTCTTTTCTTCTTTTTCTTGCCTTCTTTTGAAGGCTTGGATATTCCTTTTTTGGTGCTTGGCACCTTAGCAACAACAGAATCTTCTTCTTCTTGTCCTCTTTCTTTTTCTCTTTATCTTGGCCTTAGGATTTCAACCCCAATGTAGAGAAGGTTTTCATGGTAGTCGTGGGTCTCTTGTTATCAGCTCTGTGCCCATCAAGAGGGAACTAAACCATGATTAATATCTTGGTGAGAAACATGCCATACGGTAGAGTGGCATGCCTTCTCCTCTCAGCATTGACAACAGTAAGAATAAAATCCAACCTCACCAGGTTCATCCTTTTCTGGTCATGAGGTAGAACACCTCCATTTGGTCTACCTCAGTCATTACATCTGTGTTACCACTCCTAGGTAACATAGTGTATTGAACCACAGAATACACAGCCCTAACAGGAATAAGTAAATGAGAAGTTCTAATTTCTGTTACACTCATATTTCTCTTTCTTGTAAGGACCTTTGCAACTTCTTCATTTGTGGCACCTAGTGCTTCCCATCATCTATCTCAACCATAGCATAGGATATCGTCGTTGGGTGTGTTGGTTATCTTGGCTATGTTAGAAGGTAGGACCTACAACTTGAAGCTTCCAATAATGCTCCTGAGCAAAATGTTGTCTTCATCAGAGGCAATGAGGGTACTATAAAAAGCAAGAACCAACCTTGTGTAGATCTCCTTTGAAATCCTCAAGTCATTCCACCCTTGGAACTCAAAGATGTTGAAGACTTTGGGAAGAGCGGTGAAGCTCTTCAAATAAAAGCTCCTTCTTCTGGCAATGGGCCTCTAAAAGAAGTTATTTTGGAAGTTGGCTTACATTTCCTCATCTTCAAAAATGTAGGGGGCACTTTGGTAACCCTTGTCAGCCATTTAAGAGTGTGCAAATGTTGAAGCTTGAAACAAAAAGGAAATATGTTTAGGTTGGTGATGAAAGTGAAGGCAGAGATGTTTGAAAGTTTGAAACGTGAGGGAAGATGAACAATAAAGTAGTTTTAGTAACTTGGGAGAGAAAAGGTTTATAGAGTGAGTGAATGAGTCCGGTGGTTAAAGAAAATAGCCAAGGTTCATGGGAATATGAAATGTTTGAATTCAAAATGATGACTCTTTTTAGAAGAGATGGTTTTGGCTTTCCCGCTTGATTGAGATGTGCAATGTGGCACATTGGAAAGTTAGAAAATCAACCCACATTCCAAAAATTGCCTTGACTCTTCATATTCAAATTTCTTATCAGAAGCTTGAGTCATCTTTTTGAGGGAAATCTTCTTTCTAAACCCAAAACCTAAAGCATCTTTTTAATTTACCCTTTCTAAATCAATATTCTAAACACACCTTTCTGAACACATTTTGTATACTATTAGGAATTGATCTTTCTAAATACATTCTATAGATAATTCTGAAATGATCTTTCTGGATCATTTCTGTAGATGTTTCTTAATTGGTCTTTCTAGACTACTCTTGAGATGCCTTCTTCAGAAGGGAATACACTTGGACGTTGCAATCTTAGCTTTTAAGTTCTTTTACAAGCTTAGGGGGATAGGATCCATGTGTTATGAATGCATGCTCATAAACTAACCATATTCAGAAGGTTCTTAATATAACAGAAATGATCTTCAGTTAAAGGTTTTGTAAAAATATCAACTATTTGATCTTTTGTATTTACAAAACTTAACTCAATATCTCCTTATTAAACCTAATTTCTTATAAAATGATGCTTAATATCATATGCTTTGATCTAGAATGTTGAATGGGAATTTTAGCAAGACTAATAGCACTGGTATTATCACACAAAATAGGAATTTTGGTATATCTCAAATTAAAATCTTCTAATTGATGCTTAATCCACATAATCTAAGCATAACAATTTGCTACAGATACATATTTAGCTTTAGCAGTTAAAAGAGCATTTGTGTTTTCTTTCTTGTTTGACCACATTATTAAGAATTTTTTGAGAAAGAAATAGCAGCCACTTGTACTTTTTCTTTCAACTTTGTCTCTAGCAAAATCAACATCACAATAACTAGTAACATCATAGAAAGTACCTTCATCATACCAGAGACCAAGATTAGTAATACCTACTAAGTATCTTAGAATTCTCTTGACAATATTTAAGTGTGATTATTTTGAGTTAGATTGCAATCTAGCACAAATTCCTACACTTAATTGTTAAGTCTACTAGCTGTAAGATAAAGCAATAAGCCAATCGTACCTCGATAAAGTTTATTAGAAACTTTATCTCTATCTTCATTGGCTTCGAAAACTTGAGAAGGATGCATGGGAGTGCTAATGCTCTTAGCTATATCCATATCAAATCTTTTGAGTAGATCCTTGGCATATTTCTCTTGATGAAGAAGTAGCCTATCTTTTTGTTGCTTTATTTGCAAACCTATAAAGTATTTGAACTCTCCCATTATGCTCTCAAATTCTCCTTGCATAAGCTCAGAAAAACCCTTGACCAGATTTTGATTAATAGCGTCAAAAATTATATCATCTACATAAATCTAAACAATAAGAAAATCATCTTTTTCATGCATGATAAATAAAGTTATATAGACTTTTCCTCTTTTAAAAACATTTTTAAACAGAAAAGAACTAAATCGTTCATACCAAGATCTTGGAGCTTATTTTAGACCATATAAAGCTTTTGATAGCCTAAAAACATGATGAGGAAAGGTATCATTTTAAAACCAGGAGGTTGTTTAATATACACTTCTTTAGAAATAAAGCTATTTAAAAAAATAAATTTAAAATCTACTGATAGAGAAAAAAAACCTTTGTGTGCTGCAAAAGCAAGTAGCATTCTTATGGCTTCCAATCTTGCAATAGCAGTAAATATCCAGCAAATGTCCCATCATAGTCAATTTCTTCTTGCTGATTATTTCTTTGTGCAACCATCTTTGCCTTGTTTCTGACTACCTTTCCACTTTCATCCAATTGGTTTTTGAATACCCATCTTCAATGATAGAAATTCCTTTAGGCAATGGAATTAGAGTCCAAACCTTGCTCTTTTCAAATTGATTTAGCTCTTCTTGCATGGCTTTTATCCAGCTTTGATCTTGAAGTGCTTCATCAAACCATAATACCTAAGCCAAGAATCACATGAATTGTTTCTTAAATATCAAGAAATGTAAATAAGCATATTAGACCCGGGCTTGGATGGTATTAGAGGTAGGAACACCGAGAAGAATTCATTTAGCATTTTGAACCTAGGAAAGGGTACGTTTGAGTACAACAAGCCACGCTCAAGTGTTACCCTAGCAGAGTTAAGGAACCTTCTGAGCCTAGGCTATGCACAAGAGCAGCGAGGCAACAGAGAACCTAAAAATTGATCACTTACTCATTCACTCTCTCACTCACTCTCTCTCTCTCTCTCTTCTCTCTAACATCACTCACACGATATTTTCACCATCTTATGCCCCCATTTAACTCTACCCACTCCTTATCAGTTATATTCCTAGCCTTCCTATTGATTGATTTTCCTTAGTAAGCAAGTGAGGAGAAGCTCTTGAGGTCTTGGGAAAAGACTCCAACTCCCCACCTTGTTCCTTTCCGATCCTTAACACCCTAGGTAACCTTTGAGCTTAGTGTTTCCCTTATATTAGGATTTAAGTAACTTTTTTCCTGCAAAACAAATTCTTGGGCTAGGTTATGGAATTCTAGAATTCTAACTCTAGGGTTTTGGGGGATATAGGAGAAACTTATGTGGATCTTTTGCCACTATGGCTAATATATGATTATGTTGTCATATTTAGGGTGTTAGATTTATGCCAAAAGCAACTTGTTAGTTCTGTGGCTCCCCAGAAGAGCTCTTACTTTGTGGTTTATGTACTGTGAGTAGATAATTTATTTATGGTAGTTTTTCTATCATCTATATGCACATGTATTTGTGTTTAGCTAAGCATATTTTGATGACTTTGTGTATTTAATTAAATATTTTTCCCAACTACATGTTATGAAAGGAAATTAGCGTGAACTTATGATTTGAAAAGTGCATGGGATTTGGAATTATTTTCTACATATGTTATGGAAAAATGATTTGTCAGGTGAGTCCTTCATAGAACCATAGCTAATGGCGGTTGACATTAGACTTAGCGCACCTCATATGAACTCCAGTGTTAAGTCAACATGGCTAGATTATAATTCATTGAGGCCTGACTGATGATGCCGCTTAGTGCCTCAGGGTTGGCCAATGATGTGGCTCAGGGTATTATAGCAGAAATTCTATAATTGTGGCTTCTCACCAATTATAAGTGCATGTTTTGACTTCCCTTGTGTTATGAAAATGTGTTTCAATAGGATTTCCAGAAGAGAATACAACTTTTGCTTCTTTTCAATTGATTCAAATGATTTCCTATATACATTATCTCTCACTGAGTTGTTTAACTCACTCGGTTGTTTCCTCTATTTTAGATTCTGGTGTAGACTTAAGTTCAACTCCACCAACCTTTTAATCGGCTATTGGACACTTTTGGTGAACCCGCCACTTAAGTGTGGGCTTTCTTTTGTATGCTGGATTAGAGCTCCATTGAATATCAAGCAGGGTCCAGATTTGTATAGGGTTAATAGACAAGATTGTGCAATGCCTTATGATATGTTTTAATTGTGTATATATATATATTGAATGTTGAGAAAGGTATGTATATGCATACAAAAATATTTCTATACTATTCTATTTTGGATGATGGTCTATTGAAGCAGGTTTGAACAAGTTTAGCAACTAATAAGAGTCCAAGTTTAAAAGGAAACTCCATCCATTTCCCGCAAAATTTTAAGCAAGCTTGTTGGGGAGCCAAGGCTTCCTATGTACCGGTCACGGCCAGGCTAGGTCATGACAAAAGTGGTATCAGAGCTTTAGTTTTCCTATGTTCAATAGAGTAAGTGTTCTTTAGTAGGATCACAATTGTGCAAATGGTAGCCAACCTATTTTCACAAGACGTGGTACTACTAGAGACCTTCAGAAATGTTATTCCTTTGTTTATGATCTTATTCTTTGGAATCTTCAATATATCTTAAACCTTTTGTTCCCATTTATAGATGGGAATGCCACCTAGAATTCGAACTTGTGTTCGAGGAGCTGGAGTCCATAAGGATTCCGATGCTAAGTTTGACAGGGCCCCTTCTCTTGGTGCGAGGGGAAGGGCTCATGGTAGAGGAAAGAGCCGCGGCAAGGGTAAAGGCTGTGGAGGAGCAGCCCGGTAGGCTGATAAGCTGGCCCCTAATACGAGCTTGGCCAAGATGGTGGTCGACCTTCAAATAGTCCACTATACCTTAGAAACTCTAGTTAGGCTTATGGCGAATCAAGCTGAGGTGGGAGCCAAGCCCCATACACTTGGTTAGAGGCAACCCCAGCCTCTAGGAGAAGTTGAAGTGACTATTGAAGTGTTGCTTATGCTGCAACTGCCTACTTTGGTGGGAAATTTGCTAGTGGAAGACTTGTAGATCTTTATCGATTAGACTGTTAAAGCTATTAGAGTGATGAGGTATTCCAGTGAAAGGGTAGTGGAGCTAGCTGCATATTGGCTGGGAGGTCGTGCAAAGTAGTGTTACCAAACCTTCCCTATAGGGAGATCCCCCAACTTACCTCCACTCACCTGGGAGGAGTTCTCTAATGCCTTTATGACGAGGTTCCTCCTTACCAATAGGAGAGCCATGTGATTGTTTACATTGCAGGTTTTGATGATGCAAAGAGCAAACAAATTATTGCAACAAAAATAATGCAAACCTATTTGAAGAAGAACAAGTCCATAGTTCACATGGTTAGATTTTTAGGACTTAAGTTTTTCTTTTAACAAGTTTTCCTTTGGTAAACTAATTGGCCACTATCTTGATTAAGATTCAAACTATTCTTAAACTTCGTTTTAGACATGTTTTACTTTGAATCTTATAACTTTATTAAAACAATGTTTCTTGAAGAAATTGAGGTTAATGAAGTTAATGAAAACAAGCATTTTCAATGCATGTAATCAATTACAATTGTTTATGTAATCAATTACAATTAATTTTCGTAGTAAATTTGCAAACTGTCATTCTGGTAATCGATTACAATAGTTTTGTAATCGATTACAAATGGGTTTCTAAACTAAAATTTGAAATTTGTCTTTCTGGTAATCGATTACTAAGTAATGTAATCGATTACACTGTTCTTGCTTATTCCCTAAATTGTGCTTTTACACAATGTAATCGATTACTCAAGGTTGTAATCGATTACAATACAATTAAATGTAGAAAGCGGCTAGTTTTGAAAAGTCATGTCTGTTGGGATAAAATTTCACAATGGCAAGCACAATTCTATGGCCTATAAATACCTATTAAATGACATATTTGAAGACAAGAAAAACCAATTATCAATTGCTCTTAATCATCCTTCTTATTTATTGATTTGTTTATCAAGTTTTTTGGCCAGAAAGCTTTATTCCTTGAAAACTTTCTAGTGCTTCAATTTGTAACAACTACTATAGATAAAGAGTGAATTTTCTGTTTTCCTTTACTCTAAAAACTTGTAAGAGGGTGAGGCATCCCTCAAGAGCATTTAAGGGTGGGGTATCCCTTTTGTTCTAAGAGTGACTCAAACACTAGAGTAAGGATTCTCAATAGTCTTGTAAAGGTTTCCAAACACCTTGAAGGGTTGGAGAATAGTGAACAATCCTCAGTATTTGCTTGGGGACTGGACGTAGGCCACACGGAGTGACCGAACCAGGATAAATCTAAGTTTGCACTCTTTCTTCCCTTATAAAAAAGAAAGGGATTTTGTCAAAAGGTTACAAGAAATTTTAGAACTTAATTCACCCCCCTCTTAAGTTCTTAAGGCCACTTGGTAACAAGTGCTATCAAGGCCCAATTCTTGTAAAGGCTTAATTGTTTCAAGCAGTAATGGCCTCATCAAACCTATTTTTGTCATTAGGAACTTCCATAAATAGGCCACTAGTTTTTAATGGGGATGGGTATTCTTATTGGAAAACTCATGAGAATATTTATTGAAGCCATAGATTTAGATGTTTGGGATGCTGTAGAAAAAGGTCCTTTTGTTCCAACACAACAAGTTGATGGAAAAATCATTGAAAAGCCTAGGAATGAATGGACTGATGAAGATAAAAAGAAGGTTCAATATAATTTGAATGCAAAAAAATTATCACCTCTACTTTAGGACATGATGAATTTTTTTGTGTGTCAAACTGCAAAACAATCCAAGAAATGTGGGATTCCTTACAAGTTACTCATGAAGGTACTAGTGAAATTAAAAGGGCTAGAATTAACACTCTCACACACGAATATGAACTATTTAGAGCGAATCAAAATGAGAGTATCCAAGATATGCAAAAGAGATTTACACACATTGTTAATCATCTTGCTCTATTGGGGAAGACATTCCTAAATGAAGACCTAATTAACAAAGTTTTGGGATGTCTAAACAGGCAATGGCAGCCAAAGATGACAGCAATAGCAAAATCAAGGAACTTGGCTACTATGTCTCTTGCTACTCTTTTCGGGAAACTTCAAAAGCATGAGTTGGAACTCAATAGGCTTAATCAACATGAGGAAAGTGACAAAAGGAATAAAGGAATAGCTCTAAAAGCCACATCCTTTATGCAAGAAGGATGTGATGAAGATGAAAAAGATAGTTTGGAAGGAGTAGAAGCAAATGATGAAAACCTTAGTCTCTTTGTGAAGTAATTTAGGAGATTCCTTAGAAAGAAAGGAAGTCAAAGAAAATTCCCCTTTACACCAAAGAAGAATTTCAACAAAGGAAAAGACGCTTCATCCATTCCAAAATGTTATGAATGTGGTCAACCTGGCCATATGAAGATAAAGTGTCCAATCTATTTGAAGAAATTAGAAAAACTTGGGAAGAAACCAAACAAACAAAAGAAAAGCAAGAAAGCATATATAACATGGGACGAGAACGATACTGAATCATCGAGTGACTCCGAGTGAAGTTGCAAACCTTAGTCTCATGGCAATAGATGGTGAAAGTGATGAAGAGGTAACAACTTCTAATACTAATCTCTCTCCTTCATTTGATGAGTTTCAAGATGCTTTTAATGATTTGCATAAAGAATCTCTAAGACTTGATAAACTTTTTATTTCTTCTAAGAAAATTATTTCATCATTGGAAGAAGAGATTTCTAGGCTAGACAAAGAATTAGAGGATCTGAAATTAAAAATAAAACTCTTGGATTAATAGATGCAAATTCTACTTGCTCTAAATGTCTATCACTTGAGAATATAACTACATCAATTTCATGCTCATCTTGTAAAAATTTTGGGAAAGAAATCATTGATCTAAAAAATGTGCTTGCTAAGTTCACATTTGGTAGAAATAATCTAGATATATTGTTAGGAAAACAAATATGCATGTTTGATAAAGTTGGATTAGGATATAATCCTAAGGGACAATAAAAGTATTATAAAAACTTCTTTTCCTTATCATTTACCTCTAGCTTTCCTTTTATAACATGTTTTTATTATGGTAAGAAAGGAATAGTGTGTCAACATGTTATATTAGAAAGAATGAATATGCAAATGGAAAGATGATACGGGTTTCAACGGGGATGTTGCCCAAGTCTAACAATTAAGGACCTAAGAAAATTTGGGTGCCTAAATAAAAAATTTTAACATGTGATGTAGGTATGCCTAAAGATCAAAAGCTCAAATTGGTACCTTGATAGTGGATGCTCTAAGCACATAACAGGAGATGTATCAAAATTCTCACAAATAACTCCTAAGAAGCATGGACATGTGACCTATGGAGACAACAACAAAGGAAAAATACTCAGAGTTGGTAAAATTGGTAAAACTCCTTCTACCTCCATAGAAAATGTGTTATTTGTTGATGGCCTTAAGTATAATTTACTTAGTATTAGCCAATTATGTGATAAAGGAAATAGAGTCATTTTTTATTCAAATTGTTGTGTTATAGAAAGCATTAGTGATAAAAGAGTTAAGTTTGTTGCGCATAAGGTAGACAACATCTACATGATTAGCCAAGATGATATTCCTTCAAATAATATTCGATATCTCATGAGTAAGGAAGATGATTCATGGTTATGGCATAGAAGAATTGCACACATTCACATGGATCACTTAAACAAGCTAGTTAAGAAAGAATTAGTAATTGGACTGCCAAAATTTAGATTTGAAAAAGACACTTTGTGATGCTTGTCAAAAGGGTAAACAAGTAAGGGTATCTTTTAAATCAAAGAACATTGCTTCAACATCTAGACCCTTGCAACTATTAAATATGGATCCTTTTGATCCTTCTAGAACTATGAGTTTTGGAGGGAATTACTATGCATTAGTGATTGTGGATGATTATTCTAGGTATATATGAACATTATTTCTAGCTCATAAAAGTGAGGCATTTTGAGCATTTAGAAAACTTGCTAAGGTTATCCAAAATGAGAAAAATCTTAACATCGCATCTATAAGAACTGATTATGGTGGTGGATTTGAAAATGAATCTTTTGAAACCTTTTGTGATGAACATGGCATTGAACATAACTTTTCAGCTCCAAGAACTCCACAGCAAAATGGAGTAGTTGAAAGAAAAAAATCATTCTTTAGAAGAAATGGCAAGAACCATGCTAAATGAACCAAACCTTCCTAAGTATTTTTGGGTAGATGCAGTAAGTACTGCTTGTTATGTAATGAATAGAGCCCTAATTAGACCAATTTTATAGAAAACCCCCTATGAATTATACAAAGGAAGGAAGCCTAATATATCCCACCTTCATATCTTTGGTTGTAAATGTTTTGTTCTAAATAATTGAAAGGATAACCTAGGCAAATTTGATGCTAAATCTGATGAAGGAATATTTCTTGGTTACTCATTGCATAATAAAGCATATAGAATGTTCGATAAGAGAACTTTGACTATAGAAGAATCTATTCATGTTGCTTTTGATGAGACTAACCTCTTTGGCCCAAGAAAAGATATTATTGATGATAGTGTAGAAGCTCTGGAAAACACTCACATCAATGACAAAGAAACGGACCAAACAAAAGAGGAAGAAAGTGAGAAAGAGATTATACAACAAGAGCAAACAAGAACAAATGATCTTCCAAAAGAGTGGAGAACTTCAAGACATCATCCACTTGACAATATCATAGGTGACATCTCAAAAGGGGTAACAACTCGAAATTCTCTCAGAAATGCATGCAACCATATGGCATTTGTTTTTCAAATTGAACCTAAAAACATAGATGAAGCTATTAGTGATGAACATTGGATCATAGCCATGCAAGAAGAGTTAAACCGATTTGAAAGAAATGAAGTTTGGGAACTTGTGCCTATGCCTAGTGATCATCATATAATAGGCACCAAAAGGGCATTTAGGAATAAACTTGATGAAAATGGTGTCATAATAAGAAATAAGGCTAGATTAGTAGCTAAGGGATATAATCAAGAAGAAGGAATAGATTATGAGGAAACATATGCTCCCGTAGCCAGATTAGAAACAGTTAGAATGTTACTTGCATTTGCATCTATCATGGATTTTAAACTTTATCAAATGGATGTGAAAAGTGCATTTCTAAATGGTTATATATGGGAAGTAGTGTATGTTGTTCAACCTCCTGGTTTTGAAAATTATGATTTACCCAACCATGTTTTCAAATTGAAAAAGGCTCTTTATGGGCTAAAACAGGCTCCTAGAGCTAGGTATGAAAGGTTAAGTAAATATCTTTTAGAAAAAGGTTTTTTAAGATGGAAAAGTTGAACTACACTATTCATTAAAAATAAGAATCATGATATTATCTTAGTACAGATATATGTAGATGATATTATCTTTGGTGCCACTAATGATTCTTTGTGTCAAGAATTTTCTAACATAATGCAAAGTGAATTTGAGATGTCCATGATGGGAGAGCTTAATTTCTTCCTTAGACTTCAAATCAAGCAAGCAAAATATGGAATATTCATCAATCAATCAAAATATTGCAAGGAGTTACTCAAAAGATTTGGTATGGAAAATGCAAAGGAAATAGCTACACCCATGAGCACTTCATGCTACTTAGATAAAAACGATGAAGGTAAGCCTATAGAAGTGATGAAATATAGAGGTATGATTGGTTCTCTCCTTTATGTCACTGCTAGTAGGCCAGATATAATGTTCAGTGTATGCATGTGTGCTAGATATCAAGCTAATCCTAAGAAATCACATCTTAGTGCTGTGAAAATTGTAACGTCCGAAAAATCTTATCGTTAATAACCGAGTTGTTCAGTTTTTATCGAATAAGTGAGTTTAATCGAAATTTGACCAAGTATTCACCTAAAGCCAATTAAGGGTGAATTGAAAGGATTAGGCTTGATGGAATCAGATTAGGAGCGTAGAAAACCTCACAGAAAAATTTCAACCGATTTACCAATTTAAGAGCAATCGGTAAGATTTCGGAGTTTTAAATTGTCGGAACCGGATTAGTAGAAATTATGCCATGAGTGCCTTAGGATTAATGGCTAAGATTTAGCCAAATAATGCACCCAAGTGGTGCCTTGGGCAGCCCTTGATGGTGGAAGCCAAACCAAAATTGATAGCATGGAGAAGTCCACCAATCACATGCCATCTAGCTTCCAAATATCTCTACCTTTTCTTTCCTTCTCCTTTTGCTGAAGCTCTCTTCATTCCTCTTCTCCTTACTCTCATTTCCACTCCATTCTTATCCATTTTCAAGTCTCATCACAAGTTGCTCTCATCAAAGACACAAAATCAACACAAATTCAACTAGACAAGGTAGGGGATCCTACTTCTTTTCTTATTTTTCCTTGATTTGGGGCTGCATGGTGGTCATGTATAATTTGATATATTGATGTTATGTAGAGTGGTGATGATGGTTTATGACTAATTTCACATGTATATTATGATTAAAATTGGAATTGGTAACAAATAGCTTAGAAAATAGAGAACAAATTAAGAAGCTGTTAAGGTTTTCCTCGGTAGTCCGTACAGTGGAGTGTACGGCTCTGCCTACAGCTGATCAAAGTGGATGATTCTATTTTTATATAAAACTAGACATCCAGGGCTTTCCATACACATATAATATAAGACCATTGGATTAGTAAAGAGGAAGTTATGAATTTTTGAAGTTTAACTTAGAAATCAGGACTTCCACCCAAACAGCATGAGTTGAGAAGGGTGTAACTCACTCTATACAATTTCAAATTGGGTGAAACTAGCTTTGTTAGAAAGCTAACACATAGGAGAATATCCCATAAAAATATCCAAATTTGATAAGCTCCCATTTGTTCCCAATGAGTCGAGAAAGTTACCCTATGTCCAATCCGAGTTAGAACAGGGTAAGCCAGTAGGGTCAAGTTCCAAAGCCTATAACTCAAAATATACTCATCCAAATGATATGAAACTTCATTCATTTGAAAGCTTGCAACTTTGTATGTCATGAAGAGAGGCTAATTCCAACCGTAGAGAGCACTATGGAGCTCACAAGTTGATAGTCTAAATCTGATCATGCACTAAAATGTGAATTGGGCTTCCCTAGCCTAATTGCAATACAACCAAGAGTTAATTGGAACTCTTCCACTCAACCTTGGCTATGTCCCACATCAGAATTGATGGATAACATTCTCTTAACCCTAATATTTGATTTAAATAGAGGAAATTAGAGGCTAAAGTGGGGTTCTACACGCTGCCACATTATTGTGCTCTAGAGGCATACTTGGAATCCTTGTTTTGGATAGCATAAAGGAGTGGAAGCTTTGGAGATAAAGATTAACACACTTATTTAGCCATCCTTTCTCATCTTTTCTCTATGTTTATGATATTTGTTTCTTTATTGAGTATGAATATTATCTCTGTAAGTGGCTAAACTCTTAAATGATATATATGTGTGAGTGTGTGTGTGTGTGTGTGTGTGTGTGAATGATAATGTATTGACTTTCATTTGGATTTATTTGAATCTTATCTATTTCTATTGAGTTTTTATTTCTATTAATGCTTTCATTGGCCTAATCATCCATAGGGATGAATCTAGAGTTGTGTAGACTATGAGAAATCTAGGTACACACGTAGAACATGAAATAAAAACCATTATCTACTTATTTGTCTGAGTAGTTGTGGAATAACTATGGGACATTAGTCAAAAGGTAGTCATGAAATATTATTTCTCTTGTCTTAGAATTTAATATCTTGGAAATTTGGTTGTTTTTTAAGGTTTAGAATAGGTTTAGTAAATGAGAGAAATTCACTACTAATTTCTTTAGGATACCTACCATTCAATCGAACCCCCTAGCATGCGTCGCCTTCGAATTCTTAAACCTATAATTGCATTCTTGTCTTTTATTTATTTTGCTTATTTATTGCCTTCAATCACTCTCATATTACTTTTGGTTAGCCAAAATAGATTCTTCTATTTGATAATTGTAATAGTTGATTAGTTCAATCCTTAGGGAAATACTACTTTATTCACTCTTTTTTACTTGATCAACTTGATGCACTTGCCAGTAAAATGGGTTAAAGAAGAGAAACCACCCTTCACACTTGAAATGCATAATATGAACCTCATCACTGTGTGAATTTTGTCTAGTTGTTGTGACTTTGGTGTAAAGGACTGAATGGTAGCAGGGTTCTTGCCATTTGTTGTCTTTCTAGCTTGATCCTATGCATTTGTGGTCATGTTTTTTAGCTTTACTATTGGTATGGTTTTGGATTTGATGCTTGTATCTCCTCACTACATGCTGTGAGTCAAGTTTTGTATTCAATTATCGAAAAAAGAAGGAAAGAAAATAATAAATAAATTTCCATGTTCTTAAAAGATTGCATAAGTAGAAAGCATAAGCAAATACATATTCATTTTAGCTCAAATTGCTTTTACAAGGCAAACAAAAGCAAACAAGTATAAAGAAAGATCATACCCTAAAAGATTTTCAATATCGAATAGGTCTCTAAAAGGTTAAATATGACATCCTATTAGTCATTGAAAGATTTTGATACTAAATAGGTCCTTGAAAGTTAAAATAAGACATCAAATAAGTTCCTAAAAGTTAAAATATAACATCACTTTAATCCATTCAAAAGAAGTTTTCAAGGACTTATTTGATGTCACATGCATCTTTTAGGGACCAAAATAATACACATTTTAACTTTTATGGATCTAGCTATTTGATATCAAAAAACTTTCAAGTGCCAAGTTGATGTCACATGTATCTTTCAGGAACCAAAATATATGTTTACTCAAATATATACTATCATAACGCGCTTGGAGGGCGCCATGATAAGAGATAACAAAAATTATGAAAATTCAATGAAATCGCCACCAATTTTTATTTATGAAAAAGTTGGAAAAACAATTTATTTTGCAAAGACTAGTCCTTAAAAATGAGATTGGGTTTGGGAGTCTAATTATGCATACGCAAAGGATGGAAACGTAATTCCACTACACCCCTAATACATCTATCTTATAATAGTTACTCTAGATATGCCAATTAAATAATAACTTAATAATTTTTATTTTTCCCCTTAAAAATTTAACAATTATTTACAAAAAGAAAAAAAATATAATTTTGGCTTGCCTTACGCTCCTATGTATCCTCTAGTGCAATGAGAAACTTAACTACGTGCTTCTTCAAGAAAACAATTATGTATTTGATTAATTTTATTTGTAGAAATTTCCTTTTTATAAAAGGAGGATAAAATAAAAAGAAAAGTACAGTAATCCCTTTGAGGTTTCTACAAAAGACACTAAAGTTCAAATTTATTTTTTAAAAAAAAGGACACTCCACTTCATTATAAAAATAATAATAATGATTAAAACAAAAATAATATTATTATATGCTAAACAATTATATTTTAATGATAATTTAATAAAAGATTAATTTCTTTGTAAAAATTTGCAGATAATTATCATTAAAATTTTTTAATATATATGTATTTCTTGAAAATATGTCTCTCCATGTGGATTTTATCCCTTAAAGAATAAATTAATTATTATTGGTGCATCTAATATATTAATTATATTTAAATAAGTTGCAAATATTTCAGAGGTTGTCCGATGTTGTCCTTTTGCAAATCTAAGCTTTTGTTCACTTCTCTGGTGGGGATCTACAAGGGACTCCAATGCTCAAGTCAAAACTCCGTTTCGCTCAGGTGTAAATGAAAAGAATCAGTTACTTACCTTTGGCTCTTCTAAGCCCCCTTTTATATCCAAGTTTGAATTTGTAATCCCCTACTCGTCGGTGATTCTATATCTCCGTATTCTCGTGGGATTCTCCCATGCTTTGTAACTATACTTAACGGGTTAGCTACTTTCAGGCGTTAACTTAGTTTGAACTTACCCAAGGAAGAATCCATCTAGAAGACCTTGCTGTGCTCCTCTTGGGCCAAGCTCTAAGGCCCTGCAAATTTGTTCAATCCATAGTCCCCAAGCTCAGTTATTATTATCAATAATGATTCGAGCTTATATTCTAAATTCTTATTTCCAAGCTCTAAGATCCAGCTTAAGTCTTTCGGCTTCCTTTCTGAGCTCATGTTCTAAGCTTATATCATCGATAATGTTCTGAAAATGTTTAACTCCTTTGGGGGCTATGGGAAAATGTGCAAGGACACGTGGCATGCTATAGAGCCCCACTATCACGTCGTTTCTACGCAGTTATTATTACAATTACTGCTTTAAATTCTAGCAGTAAGATCTAGCCCCAACCATTGATTCCTTGTGTAACATCCCCATTTTCACCTAAGTTAATTAGCTCGGTGTTCCTGGCTAATTAGAGGGGTTAGCGATTAATTAAGAACTAATCGATTAATCTCGAGAGTAAGGGCTTAGTAAATAAAAGGTAAGTCACCAATTGAGACATAATGCATTAAAAGTTACAATTAAAAGCCTAATTGCCCAATCTTTATTAATTCATGACTTAGAAATATAAAATCAAAGTAATCTAACCTCATTAACTAAGAGAATGGCAAGCATCACACCCTAATCACATGAAAAAATTAATCCTCACACCCTCTTCACATAATTAATGAGGAAAATCCTTCTCAATTAAAATGTGCTAATATGTAATTTAAACCAATTGAATTAATTAGCATTTAGATAATTATAACAATTATAAAAATTTAGAAACTTCCCTTTAATTATTATTTGAAAGTTTGGTCAAAGCAAGAGTCATATCCAACCATCCATTTGCCTTCTCATCATACACCACTAGATCAAGAGTCCATGTTAGTAGATTCCTTGAGTCATGACAAAAGATCTACTCTCCTCTATCAAGATTGTGACACTTGAAGTGATCACAATCATCCAATGCCAATCCTAGGATAGATCATGCTTTTAACCACTTGAAAAGAAACACTACAAGTCTTTACCCAAGTGCCAAGACTCAAAGGAAACACAACTCCCTCTTTTGCCCCAAGGTTTTTCCACTCTCTTGCTTGTTGTAAGAAGCAAAATTACATCATTCTTCTCCCCTATTTTTGCGCCACCTTCAGCCCTTTCTCTCTCCCTCATTTCATTTTCCATTCCTCTCACTAAAACACCAAAAAGCTCTCTCCGCTCTCCAAGTCTCATCCTACTCTTTTGTTCTCCCCATCTTTCTTATTCTTCTTCCAACCTTCTTACTACTTCCTACCTCATCTCCATCACCACACTCACAATCCCTTCAAGGACTACCATTTTTGGTCCTTGGAGAAACAAAGCCACTTATACACAAGCCCCAATATCAAGCTCAAGGAGAAGAAGACCATCTCCAACCATCTTCATCCTTCAAGCTTCCAAGAGAAACTCATTTGGTAGTGACTCTAAACTTCTCTTTTTCATGTATTTTTCAAGCTCTAGAACTCCTAAGCTCTTCATAGCTAGGTGGTTTTAGGACTTGCTTCAAGGTCTCATGACCATTTCTTGTTCTATGAGTTTTCTTGTCTTGTTGAAAAATGTTGCCTTGAAGTGAGAATATGTGGCATGATGGTTTTATATATCTTGCTTTATTTTGGTTTAAAGTACTGATTTGGTGACTAAAACTTTGAGTATGATGATGAGATAAAACATAAAAATGGTGATTTTAAGTGGTATAGCAACATTTCCACAAGATTGATATGTAAAACTTAAAAACTAGTTAAGCTGGAATTCTGGTAGTCTGTAAAGCATATAGTATAACTCACTCCACAAAACTAAAAATGCAATGAAACTAATTTTCTGTGAAAATAGACTCAAATATCTTTTCATACATATAAAATATGTGAGATTTGGTCTTAAAACGAGAGAGATATGAATTTTCAAAGTTTACTATTCCTGGATGGGTTTCTGTCCGGGCAGTGGGTAATAAAACGTGCATAACTCAAGTTATACATAACATTTTTGAGTGGGACCAAGTTTTTTAGAAAGCTAAGACATAGAATAATACTCCCATAAAACAGTTTTGTCAGATTCCATGTGAGGAACTCCCAGTGAAGTGGACAAGCCACTGACCCGAGATGAACTTTCAATCCTAAATAGTCAGAATAAAATGTGCATAACTTAAGCTACAAAATGAATTTTTAAGTGGGGTTTATTTTGTTTAAAAATAGACTCAGAGAAGTACATCCACACAAAAATTCGAAATAAAAGAGTAAAAGATGAAATTATGGTGAATTTTCAAAGTTACTGCCCCACTGTAAAAGTAAAAATTGATTATGGTAAAAGTTAAAGAATAAGGAGGAATAAGCTCTAAAACATTAATACCCCTGCCTTAAGCATTGGAAAAACCTTTATAATTCAACTTAAAAGTTTCAAAAAGGATAATAGATGAAATTGGCCCCAAGCCCAATAAAAGAAGTTTACACAAGAGACAATCTCAATTAAAAGCTTGCACCAAATTTATTAAGCTAAGCTCATAAAATGTTGCTTGAGAATATGCCTATGTTTATGTGCAAGTATGATGATGATGATATGATATGATGATGATTATTATGATAATGATATGATGACGATATGAACATGATATGTTGATGACATGATGCTTAATGTTATATGATATTGGTTTCTTTGTTTGGCAAAATTTTGGGAAGCTTCGGTCTAGCTGTTATGCTGCCAAAATTTTGTAAAACTTATGGACTTAGAAATATTTTGCATCATAAGTTTTAATAAGAAGAAATTTAATTCAAGTAAGTGATCCTTCAAAGGGAAAGTAACCTAATTTAAGCTCCCCTCACCCACGACTCACATGAGGCATGGCATGACCCAGCTAGTGTGAGTATAGGGGATAGGTCTTACATGAGGCATGGCATGACCCAGCTAGTGTAAGTACCGAAATTTTATGGTGGCGACGGCCACGGTATGAGCTCATTACCACTTATGTTTAGTGGGTGAAAAGATAAAGTCAAGTTAAGAAAAGAAAAGGGACTTCGGTCCAAAACCTTAGAAAGGGAAGAAGTTAAGAGAATCTTATAGCTTGGACATGCATGTTTTATGTAATTATATTTGTGCTCATGTATATGATGATGTAAGTGATTAGAGGATACCCTAAAATTGAATCCGCTTTGGATATTCATGATTTCGAAAATCCAAGAATCGAACCTTATGCATGCTCACTATTTTCATTAATAAAACCAAAGTGGCTGGGACGATGACGATGACACTTATGTGTCAGGGTCGAGTCCTACTGAGAAATCTTATTTCTCACCCTAATTGTTTTTCCGTCTCATCACCAGATACTCATGGCACATCCCGTGGAGTGGAGCATGGACCCTCCCCACCGTGAGTGGGCTTACGATGGGGATACTCACGCTATTGTGGCCACGACCACCACAATAGTCCGCACATATTTTTATCTGCGTCGAATTTTTGAGCAAGAGGAGCCAGAAGTCCCGCCAGCCCCAGTAGACGTTTCATCGGCTCACCTTGGATCGCAGCTAGGTCCTTGGGATTTCCTAGCTGAGCCATTACCAGAAATCGAGATGGAGCCCATGTCTCCGAGTCTACCTGCAGCCGAGCCCATGCCACTGCCGGAGATCCCTGTGATAGATGTGAGTTCAACGGCCACTCCTAGGGCCGCTTCGCCGCTGCTCCCCGAGTATCACCCTGCCGCGTCTGAGGAAGATCCCTCCGAGAAACGTTCTTCGGTCGCCAGCTATACTCCTGGCCGTCGCATCCGTCTCGTTAAGGTGAATAGCAGGCACCCTCATCTCATCCGTACTCCTCATGTTCCCCGAGGCCGAGGAGCGAGGGGGACTAGGCACTCCAGAACCTGAGTCCATCCAATTGAAGGGCGTGGAAAGGGCAGAGAAGCCCGCCTGTGTCTACGTGGGCCTATTCCATTGTTGCTCCTTATCTTTTGTATTTCATTTTGTATCAGACCTTGTCAGACTTGTGTACCTTTGATTTTGGGGCCATGGCATGACCATGAGTTCCCTTTTTATGTATTTGTTGGATATTATGAGACAAATTATATTTATATGGTTGTTGTAGTAATTTGAATGCATGGTATTTTGATTTATCCCTTGTTCCTTCAACTTATACTGAATTCTTTGCGATACGCTCGTTTATTGCTATCTTCTCGCGCGAGGCTTTACTTTCCAAAAGTGATGGCGTATTTCAAAAAAAAAAAATTTACCGTATTTTTCACGTAATTTAATTTCAAGTGAAGTTTAGTTTTCCACGAGCATAAGTAACAACTAATAAAACGTCGTAATACGACTTAAGCGTAGTATGGGTTTATTAGGGTGTTACACCTTGGATGGTCATGATTTATCCTTAATGGTGGGAAACTTCATGATCCATCAAATCATTTTCCCTCTCTAAGAGTAGGATTAAACCCATTCCCTCGATACTATTCCTTACAACTCATTCGTGTTCTCTAAATTTCCAAACTCTCCATTTCTTATCCCTCCTTCATACATTTCTTCTAATTTCAGTTCCTTTCATTCTCATTCTCATTTCTTTATTTGACCTTCCTTTGATTTTCTCTACAAAGATTGTTCCAGTTTCAGTAATCCTTCATTGCTCCTTTGTTTTTCAAGGATTCAAGTAAGTACCTTGTTCATTTCTTTCTCCTCTCTTCTTTTTCTTGTTTTCTAAATAGTGTTCTATAAATTATTGTTGGAACCCTAATATAGTAGATAATTGGTCTCACTTCTCCCTACTACATTAAATGGTATTTTTATTTTTGCTTTGCAGTTTATAATTTCTGGAGGTTGTTCTGAGCCCTCAGTTCTGATTGTGTGTTGTCCTAGATGGAAAAGGAAACTTAAGAAAATGCCTCTCGAATTGTTAACGATACGAGTTGCAGGAAATAGGGGCCATCGGACTACTATTTCTAGGTCATGGTCGAAGTTAAGAATGCCTACTCCTTTTATATCAACTAAGAAATTTTAGGTCACTGTCTTAGAGATTATAGGGTTGCTTGCCTCGAAAAGGAACATTTTGTCGAGTATCTCCCTTGTAAACCTAAGTGACCGAGCTTATCACATAACCAAAATGTTCGATGATAAAGAGTCCATATTCTTCTTTATCTATGATTTTTTTTTCCACTTTAGGAGTTAGGTTTCCCTTTTCATCATTTGAGGTTGAATGCCTAGATTTCATGAGTGTAGCTCCTACCTAACTTCATCCCAATATCTGGGCTTTTGACATTTAAATGGATTTTCAGGGCACTGTTCCGAGCATTGGGGTTTTACTTTCTTTATTCCAAGTAAAGGATGTTGAAAAGGGGAAATGGATTTCCGTGAGTAGCTTGCCTAGGAGAAAGAATTTTGACCTTTTCACTTCCAATTTTAAGCACTTTAAGGACTAATTCTTTAAAAGCTAAGGCTTCCAAGCATGAATATCCCTTCTTCTTGGACAAGAAGAGCCATCCCAAATTTCCTTTTATTAGGATAGGTACCCAAAGAGGGTTCTTAGCATAGACTTCCACAACCTTTCCCAATATGAACAAGTTATCCTCGTCTTTCTTTTCGAGCATTTATCTAGTCAGAATAAGGTTTTATCCTACACCAATCTATTAAAGTGGACACTAATACGCCCAAGGTGCTCAAACATCTCAGTAAGTTTCTTGGCAATTTTCTTTTCCTCATTGTTCTTATTACAACTATTTCCCTAACTTTGCTTCATTGGTTCCTTTCATTTTGTAGGAGAAATGGTCCCTAAACTATCCTTCCAAGCTACCCTCGCTCTTCACCAAGCACAAGCAGCATCGGGTGGTCCCCAAGGGCAAGTTCTAAGCCTACTATAGACAGTTCAAAGACGACCTCAGACTCCTAGCCCCTGATTATCAAACGGGGCAAAAAAAGGCACTTGATAATGTAGTCAGCTTGGAGGCCATGTCCCAACGACAATTCACTCCCTCTCTTGTAGCAGAGGCACCTTCCCAGCTGAAGAGGGTTTGTTCCAGGTTTTTTGAGGGCTCCTACCTCCTTAACGATCCAACGCACCTCCCTTTTCCCTTTGGTGCCCTAGTTTCCCAATTCAACAAAAAGGAGATGATCTCCTAAAATCTTATTTTGATTTCAATATGTTCGAAGCTGTGGGAGCAACGGGCATGTACAAATGAATCTAAATGGTAAGCTTGTACTCTTGCACAATAACCCGCCACTTGGAGCTAAGGGAATGATTTGATGGGAAGGCTATCACTAGCTGACGGAGGAATTTTCCAAATTAAGAGAGGCTTATGCTGAGGAGGTCCAATCCCTAAAAGAGAAGTATAAGAAGGCCGAGGATAAACACTCGGCCAAGGAGAAGGAGTGCAAGGCTCAAGAAAAATCTTTCCAGGTCCAAGTCGTCACATTGGAGGGCAAAATAAAGGAGCAGGAAGACTCCCACACCACTGAGGTGCCCAAACTTAAAGAGGCACAAGCCGTTAAAACAAGGGATGCCAAGAATCTCGAGAGGGAAGCGATTGAGCAATATACAGAGGGATTTGATGAGGCCATAAACCAAGTCAAATTCCTCTAAGCCGACTAGGACATATCTTCTTGTGGCTATTTCAAGGTGATCCAAGACAGATAGCTGATAGATAAGCCCCTTTCGGGTGCTGATGCAGCCGAGGTTGAGGTCGGGGATCAAACAAGGACTCCTAATGATGTTGCTATAGCAGCCACTTTATTCTTATTTTTGTTAAAATTGAACAATAATTTTTCCTTTTCATGTATATTTTGGATGCTTGATCTACATATTCATTTTCTTCCTTTTAATTTTTATACTCCACAAATTTTCCAATTTATCTTTGGGTAGTTGGTAGTTCCTTTTGCGCTTTTATTTCTGTGGTTATTTTTTGGCAACTCTCTTTTTGGTACTAAATGCTCCCTCAAATTATTTTCTCCATACAACGATCCCCGCGCTTAACTTAGCAAGTATAGATTTCATTTCATACATGTAAGACTTCCACATTTGCTTTCAAGTAAAATTATTCTCTTTCCAAAAAATTTTCCTTGAATAGTTCAAGGCCTAAACCTATAGACAAGGCTATTGACTTTTTAAGAGGCCTTCGCCTATAGGTGGAGAATTTCTCCTAAGTCCTTCTCTGGACTTATGTTTATTCCATTTAGTTTTCCAAGAGGTCCTTACTTACGAGCAAGGAGTTCCTTATAAGTCCTTTTCTGGACTTTCTTTTATTCTATTTAATTTTTCAAGAGGTCCTTGCCTATGGACGAGGAGTTCCTTATAACTCCTTTCTAGAGTTACCTTTGTTCCATTTGATTTTCGAAGAGGTCTTCACCTTCAAGCGAAAAGTTCCTCATAAGTCCTTTCCTAGAGTTACCCTTGTTCTGTTTGATTTTCCAAGGAGTTATTTCATCACATATTAGTAAAGAGTTCAAATAATTTGAATAAACTTTATTCAATTAAAAAGTTTACAATAGTGAGCTATTAGGAAATGCTCACTTTTTTTCCTATCATCGAGACTTGAACATGCTCAGCTTATGTAGGTCATACCTCATTAAAACTTCTTATGTATGAAAAACCTTGTGAGAAAAAATACATAGGAGGAAAAAGAGTGCACCCACCTACATAGTTCAAAGATTTCTACTTCAGCTAAAATATCTTTAAAGAGAGGACACATTCCATGTCCTTGGCAATTCCTTTCTTCCTAACTTGGCTATCTTGTAGGCTCCTTCCCCTATCTTTCAAATGACTCGATAGGGTCCTTCCTAGTTCGATGTTACCTTTCTCCTCCTTAGGGCTTCCTTTGAAGCTCCTCTTTCCTCAAGACCAAGTCGCCTTTCTCGAACACCTGTGGATTCATTGTCCTATTGTACTTTCTTGCCATTTGGTGTTTAATGGATTCATCCTTCACTCTGGCTTTCTCCCTATCTTCCTCAATTAGGTCTAGCTTGGCTCTTTGAGCAAACTCATTTGATTCCTCGGTCATGGTCATTGTCTGTGGACTAGGTTCGGATAATTCAATGGGGATTGTAGCGTCCAATCCATACACCAATTTATATGGTGTTTCTTAGGTCAACGAATATGGCGTAGTATGATAAGCCATAACACGGCGTGCAATTCATCAGCCTATAGACCCTTGACATGCTCCAATATCTTTTTTAATCCTATCAAAATGACTTTGTTGGCAACTTCTACTAGCCCATTAGTTTGCGAGTGCTCTACGGATGAGAACAATTGAATTATTCCTAGCTCTCTACATAAGTCTTCGAACCTTTAGTCTATAAATTATGTTCCTTTATCGCTGACCAATTGGCAATGTACTCCATATGTACAGATTATTCTTTTCCAAACGAATTTCCTCACTTTCTCTATGGTAATTGTAGGAAATGGCTCAACCTTAATCCACTTGGTGAAGTAGTCAATGGCTACCACTAAGCATTTGAACTACTTAGGGTACAAGTGGAAAAGGTTTGAGGATGTCAATGTTGTACTTGTAAAATGACCAGCTAATTTCACAATTCCTTATATGGTGTATGCTTCAGCTATCCAAATATCTAACACTTAACACATTTTTTCACAAATCTCAAACAATCTTGTTTCTAGTGGGCCAAAAGTAATTAGCTCGAAGTATCTTGGCTATTAAAGCCCTGCTTCTAGCATGATTTCCACATATACCTTCATGCATTTCTTTTATAATTGCCTACTCACGCCTTCCATGCACACACTTCAGTAGTGGCTGAGAATATCCTCGGCAGTAAAGTTCTCTTGCCACTATAGTGTAAAAGCTTACCATGCCTCATTGTCTTAGCTTCTTTTTCTCCTTCGGGTAACTTTCCAATAACTAAGTATTCCACAATGGGCTATTGCCAACCCATCTCTTGTTTCGTGGAGCATACATCAAGGGGCATAGTCTCTAATATGCTCAGCTCATTAATCACCTCCTAAATGATCAACCTATTGTTCGCCATTATTTTGGTGCAAGCAAGTTTTGACAACAAGTCAGCTCGGGAATTTTGATCCTTGGGAATATACTTCATGGTGCATTCTTCAAACTCTCGTACAATTTCCTTTACTCGAGTGAGATATTGTTGCAACTGGGCTGTTTAGCTTGAAACTCACCTCTAACTTGGTCGACCACCAGTTGAGAGTCTTCTTGGATAACTAGCCTTCAGACTCCCAATTTTTTGGCTAGTTTTAGGCCAGCTAACAAAGCCTCGTATTCGGCTTGGTTGTTACTGGTTTTGAACATAAACCGTAGAGATTGTTCAATGAACACTCCATTCCTATCTTCTAGAATCACTCTAACTCTACTTCCCTTATTATCGGATGAGCCATCAACATACAAGATCCATTTTTTCTCCTTGTGATCTTTGACCATGGGTGGTGGCAATTCCACAATGAAATTAGCTAGAACTTGGGCCTTGATTGGCCCTTGAGATCTATACTTCAAGCTGAATTTAGAGAGTTCCACAAACTAAGCTATCATTCTTCCAGCTAGATCAAGCTTTCTTAGTGCGTACCTAATAGGGTGCCCAATCACAACAATGATACGGTGGCCCTGAAAATAGGGCTGCAGCCTCCTAGTACTGACAACTAGGGCAAATGTTAGTTTCTCAATTTTCTAGTATCTGACTTTGACTCCCTATAACACTTTGCTCACATAGTACAATGGCTTTTGTTGTGTCTGCTCCTCTCTTGCTAATACTGAACTTATAGCTTTCTCAGCTACTGATAGGCATATGTAAAGTGGCTCTCTATCTCTAAGCTTACTCATTACTGGGGGTTCCACTAAGAATCTCTTCAAGTCTTGGAAGGCTCTTTCATATTCCTCCATCAATTTGAAGTCTACTTGCTTCTTCAAAAGGCGGAAAAATGTGTGTTCTCTCTTAACCGATTTTACTAAAACCCTAGAGAAGATGGCTATTCACCCAATCAACTACTGCACTTCCTTAAGGGTGCTTGGACTTCTCATGTCTAGTATGGCTCAGCATTTCTCTAGGTTTGCCATAATTCCTTGGCTGGTCAGCAAAAATCCAAGGAATTTTCCTCCTTAGACTCCAAACATGCACTTTTCAGGGGTTCAAACGCATGTTGAATTTTTTGATCTGGGAAAAGATTTCCCATAAATTATTGTAATGGTTTCCATCTCCCATGGTCTTGGCAACCATATCATCTACATAAACCTCAATGATTCTTCCGATTTGATCAACAAAGACCTTATTCATAAGGCTTTGGTAGGTAGCTCTAGTATTTTTCAATCCAAAAGGCATGACCTTATAATAGTAATTTGCATTTTCTATTATAAAGGCCGTCTTCTCCTTGTCTAGAGGGTCCATCTAATTTGGTTACAGCTAGAATAAACATCCAGAAAGTTGAGAAATTTTGCTTCCGAAGCTCCATCCACCAATTTGTCTATGTTCGGCAGTAAGTAGGTGTCCTTTAGGCATGTCTTGATCAAATTCGTGAAATTCACACACATCTTCAATTATCCCGAGGACTTAGGAACCATGAGTACATTGGCTAGCCAGGTTGTGAAGTGTATTTCCTTAACAAATCCCACTTTCAACAACTTTGCTATTTCCTACGTTATTACTTTTTGCTTTTCCAATTCGAGCTTCCTCTTCTTCTATGCCAAAGGTCAAACCTTTGGGTCTATTGCTAATATGTGACAAATGACCCTTGGATCTATTTCGAGCATGTCCTCGTGGGCCCAAGTGAAAAGATCTGAGTTTGTCTTCATCAAACTCGTCAGCTCAATCTTCATGGCCTCTAGTAACCCTTATCTATTAAATGTAAACTTCTCACCTACTACTCCAATCTGAATTTTCTGGAGCTCATTATTAGGCTCAGGTCTCACCTTTCCTTCCTCTCATGGATCAAGATCCTTCATGCTCATATTCTTCTTTCGATCGATTTCTACTATGTGTACCTCCTATGTTTTTACAATTCTTGTTTCCTTCCTTTTTTTACTCAAAGACTCATGATAACATTGTTGGGTTTCCTTTCGATCAGCATGTATGACTCCAACTTTAGTGGGTGAGATTGGGAACTATAGTGCCAAGTAAAGGGTTGATAATACAGCTGCAAGAGTGTTTAGAGATGATCTCCCCAACATTATATGGTATGGGCCTCGAGAAACAATCACAAGTATTGAACATCAATAGTTTTAATGTTTAGCTCAGCCCCAAAAGTTGTCCTTAACTTAGTGACTCCTAGGATGTTAACCCATTCTCTAGAGAAGTCCACTAGATCTCCATTGTGTGGGCTAAGGTTAGATTCGGGTATTTGCATTTTCTGTAGGGTAGAGGCATACAAAATGTTAACTGAGCTTGCGTAGTTGACTAATACCTTCCAAATTATGTAATTTCCTATAACCATAGAAATAACCACAGGATCATATAGATTCTGATCAGTTCCCTTAGGGTGTGTTTATGAGTTGGGGTTTTGCAGGGGAAGGGAGGGAAGGGAAGGGAAGGGCTTGAAGACTCCTCAAGCCCTTCCTTTCCCTCCCCTCCCCTTAAAAACCCCAACTCACAAATGTACCCTTAAAGTCCAGATCAAAGAATGATATTACTAGGTTTGATGTTTTTGGTAGTCAAACAGGGGTTGATTCCACTATCGTAATAGCTCGAAGGTGCCTCTTCCTTATTAAGCTTGTCTTTCCCTCTCTAGCAAATCCTCCAACAATGTAGTCGATCACTCCTTGTATCTCCTATGGTTGCCGATTTCTGGGTTCTTCCTTATTATTAGTCTCAGGTGTTCGCCTCCTTTAACTTTGACTTCGACTTCTCCACTGTCTTTTCATTATATCTCTTTCTCGGCTCCAACTTCTTCACTGAGCAATATATTTATTTGGTAATCCCTATCTCATTAGTCACTCAATTCGGTCTTTTAAGATGGTGTAGTCCTCCATGGTGTGGCCATAATTCCTATGGAACTCACAATTTGATCTTATCTACTCATAGGGGACCTTATTACCTCCCCACATTAGGTGATAGTCGAATTAGTTAAGCATTATATGCTTCATTGAAAATAGTCTCCCTCTTAGCATTAAGAGGTCTATATTCATGACTCGAGTGCTTAGCTCGGTCAAATTACAATAAAATCGAATTACATAGGTTTACGATAAAGGGTGCAACCCGGCTCGTCTCACAAGGATGATAATGTCATCTGATCAGAATATTTGGGGGTTTTGTTGTGTAGATTAAAGAAAACAAAATAGAAACAAAGAAATGAATAGAATTTGAAATATCTAATCCAAGAATCAAAAGAAAACAATTTTAATTCAATCATCGAGTTCTAATCATATATCAACAAACCAGTCACTAATTAATGTTAAGTTCAAATGAAACCTCAAATCGACCTCAGCATTACACATAAAAAACTTCACGCATTCGATTAACACCTAAATTATTAAACTCAGAAACCTCTAGAATCTAATCAATTCATGTTAATTTTCAAGCTCAAAACTGAAACCTGATTTTACTCATCAAAATAGTTGCATTACAATATTAACCAATTGAGCAATATGCAAACAATCAAGTAGTTAATCACAGTACTGAATTGAAAACCTTCAAATCTGAGATTGAATTAAAAACAAAGAAAAAGGGAGTGGAAGAAATCAAATTAATGAACTCTGAAGCAACAACTCTCAAGAATGCTAATGCTATCTTTGAATCCTTAGATTAGATAGAAGTTTATTCCTCCATGAATGGAGGAAAATGAATTGTAAGGTGGGGAGGGGCATGAGAGAAGAGAGGAAGAAGAAAAATCGAAAATTGTATCCTCTTTCCTAAATTCTATCTACTCAGTTACAAAGCTTTGGTCCCCTACTCAATTCGGCCAAAAATGAATCCAAACCTCTTAAAAAATATTAAATTGTGATTTTTACATTAATCCTCTTTCTCTCCTTTGAATATGGACACCTTGTTTGCTAAAATCCGAATTATAGAAAGAAAGTTACACTAAAAACATGAAATCAATATCACTAATTTCGTAATTCTTCTACCATTTTGGCTATCAAAACGGTTTTGTTTGGATTTGTGCTTTGAAGAAAAATTGTAGCCTTGGATGTCAGCTTCAAAATGCCACTGGAACGGACTCAATCAGACGTCTGTGGATCAAGATATGACCCAAATACCACACCCTGCTTAGAATTCGTGATTGCACCCCTTCAATTCACTTCTAGGCTATTCAGCTCCTTAACACTAGAATTGGCCTCTGACCTCTACATACAACTTGTAGGTCTATCTCTTATCTTTCCTACAAACTAAATATCACAATAAAATGTGCTCTATAACTCAAGATATGACCCAAAAACCAAAACACTATCAGAATTTGCCTAATGCTGGAAAATTTAACTCAAATCCAAACACAATCCAAACAACACAAAATGGTCCAATTCAAAACAATTAGGCACAAAAGAGGATTAATGAGCTAGGAATGAGGGAAAATAAGTATATAAAAATCCAATTGATTAATTCATCATAGCGAGATTGAAGCAAGTAGAAGTTACATATCTCTTCATCTCGGCCTTTCTCCCTTAAGGCAAGCTCAAGCCTCCTCTGACTCCTCTTCTTCTATCTTCAACTTTGCTTCGAGTCCTCAGCTCTTCCATTCTCTACCCAAGCTTTTGCTTTCCTTATTTCCCAAACTTATTCCATGTTGATATACCCTACTGCTTATTCCCTCAATTCCGCCAAAGACCTCAACAGATTGATTGCCAATGAATGGACAAAAGGACCTACCTATAAGACTCTCTTGATGGAGTGTAATTCCACAGTAAAGTTGAGGTCTTGTATCTACATAGCAACGGTATTAAACCGATTTAGGTATTCCTTCAATGGTTCCTGTGGACCTTGTCGTAAAGTATGCAAAGAACTCGAGGTTTTCTTATAAACTATACTTAAGGAGAAGCGATTCACAAATACTTGTCAAAGCTCGGCAAAGTCATGGATTGACCCTACTAGCAATGATGAAAAGCACAAACAAGCTGCCTTGTTCAAGAAGGTGGGGAATGTTTGGCAAAGGAATGGTCACTTGCTATGTTGACCAACATCATTGATTTGAACAAGGTCACATAAACATAAGGGTTTCAGGTTCCATCTTATTGCTTCAATATCGTTGGTAGCTTGAAATTCTCTGGAAGGGTCATAAACATGATGAATTCTGAAAACGACCTCGAGTATATCAGTAAGCCTTAGATAGTGGTCATCGAAAAGGTCTCCTCTCTCTGATGAGTGTTGCAGGTATTGTTCTCTTCCTCGTCTCCAGTGGAGTCGTCATTATTTTGACAACTATTGGCCCCATTTTTCTCTCTTATTGTTTTCTCGATTCACCATTGTCATTTGAGCTAATAGCTTCCTATTTTGGTCTTGAAGTTGTCAGACTATCCAATACAACCCCTTCATGGTAGGAGGTTGGGGAATATTGTTTGCCTCATTCCCATTATGTTGATTGTGTTGATTGTGTTAGTTGTATCGATTGTGTTGGTTATTGCCAACATGTTTAGCCATGTTCACACTATTACTCTTTGTGATGACCATTCACCTTTCGTGGGGTTAGTTTTTGGCCTCACACTGGTGGCTAATGTTCTAACCCGTTTCTGAGGTCGTTCGATGTTGTCCTCTATAAGTCCGAGCTCTCGTTTACTCCTTCAGTGAGAGACCTACAAGGGACTCAGACGCTTAAGTCAAAACTCCATTCAGCTCAAGTATAAATGAAAAGGATTAATTACTTACCTTTAGCTCTTTTGAGCCCCCTCTTATACCTAAGTTTGAATTCATAATTCCCTATTCCTCAATAATTCCATATCTCCCTATTCTCATGAGATTCCCCCATGCTCAGTAACTACCTTAACGAATTACATACTTTCAAGCATTGATTTTAGTTTGAACTTATTGAGGAAGAATCTTTCCAGAAGACCCTTCTTGAGCTCTTCTTGGGCCGAACTTTAAAGCCTAGCAAATTTGTTCAGTATATATATATATATACATGAGTTACGTTAGTCCCTACCTGCATATCTGTTAATCGATCGTTACTGTTTTGTTGACGCATTGGTAGCGAGTATCGCAGCCCGCTCCAAATTATAATTTTAAAATACTTAATTATACTAAATTTGAAGTATAGTGCAACCAAGGTCGTCTCACAAGGATGTTGTTGCGATCTAGTTAAGTAACATGGGGGTATGTGCAACATTGCAGTAAATAAGCTATAAAAGAAAATTAGATAAAAATAAAAACACTAGTTGAAAGAGTTCCTTAGGCATATGGTGAATCAATCATTAACGCACAATATATCAAACACATGGAGTGCGGCTAATTTGAGCTATTAGAGAGACCTCTACTAACAACCCCACAATTCTACCTAGAGAATTCTAGGAGTTCAACCGACACATAATTGATTAGATAATTGAGACCTCAACTCTAATTAACCTATATTGATTTCTAGCCCCATGTGTATTAGCCTAGGTTTGAACCCAAACCCAATTCCTAATTCTTTAATTAATCAAGTTCATACCAATTAACCAATTAGTAATTACCCAACTAATTCCTCATTCGTAAACCCATATATCAATACCATTCAATGCAAGTTTACAAATAAAAGAGCAAAGAATCAAGTAAACAAACATGATTGAAATTCAAGCATAGAGTTTCATGATTACAACCATAATACCCTTAGAGTCTCCTTGAACTAGCTTCAAGTCCTACTCTTCCATAGCAATGAAAGTTACAAACTAGAACCCAAAATAATTATCTTACAAAATGAAAGGAAAAGAAAAGAAAAGAAGAGGAGAGGAGAAAAGAAGAGAGAAAAATGAAAAAAAAAAGTTGGAGATGTGTCTTCCTTTTTAGCGTCTCTATTTTCTTCGTTCTTATTAGACCTAAGATGTGAATATCCAACATTTCCCTTGAGCCTAAGTTAATCCTCTGCCTCTTAGCTTTAAGTGGACACCCAATTTGCTTAATTTGGACTTGAAATGAGAGAGTTATGGCCCAATCTTTGTAGCATGTCTAGGTTGTACCTCTATTCGCGTCAATCAAATTCAATAGCCAATAAGTCCATCAAGATGTCATTATTTTGGAGAGTGTTCTGCATATGAATTGAATATCTTAGCTTTCAAATGGCACCAGTTTGACCTCAATCCAATGTCTATAACTCAAGTTATTGCCCAATTAGTGCACACTGCTCAGGTTCCAACGCAACAGCCCTATTCTGATTTCGTGACCCAATTCATCCTAATAGACATCTAAATTAGTTTTGACTTCTGCATCAAAGTTGTAGATCTTTCTCTCTGTTTTCCTACAATATAAAATTTGTAATTTTTAGAGGTTGACAACTCAAGATATGCTCAAAATACAGAAATAGTATAAATTTGTAATAATACTGAAAAATACAATTAAGCTCAATTAGAGCCCAAACTCATAGAATATGTCTAATATTGATCAATTAAGCACAAAAGAGGTCCAATAAACTAAATATAAGGGTTAATTAATATATCAAAATGTTACTTATCAAATTCCTCTGCATTTACCTTTTTGCATATCCTCATGCAAAATCCAAAATCTACTTAAGGGTGCTGAAAATGAAACATCAAAATCTAAAATAAGCACACAAGTCCTAGAAACAAAAAATGACCAAATACCATGAAAAACAAATTCCCAATGGATCCTCAAGTGTATCAAGCGTATAGGCAAAAAGCACATATAAGGCATCAAGAAATTCAACAATCAAGACACATCTCTACAAAGATGTAAGCAAGGCAAAAATCACTCCAAAAAGTATAGATGAAGCATAGAGGATCTCACAATATAATGTGTTTAGCACTGTTACACTCAAGTGTTTAAAGCTTAATTATACTACTCAAATCACCTCAAAAGGAAAAGCACTACCATAAGCTTGCTTATCATCTAATTCTCCACCACTCAAACATGTGCACACACAAATCAAGAGGGCTTTATTCAAGGTTGTAATGGGGCCAAGGTAAGGGTAGGGAAATAGTAAAGATATGCAAGGTAAAAGCTAAAGAGAATAGAAGAGCATTGGCAAAGACATGAGATCACAAATGTGAGGGCCCTCCTCAAATCCAAATAATGCAACAAATAACTCTTTTTTTATCCCATTTCTTCACTTTCTTTTTTTTAATCAAAATTGCCCCAATTTATTGACTTTTTCTTTTTTTACTTGCTTTTTTTTTTACATTTTCTTTGTTTCTTTTTCGTTTTTTTTTAATCTTTTCATTTCTTTCTTTTTTCTCTTCACCACTTTGTACCCCCCACACTTAAAGTCTTGCATGTCCTCATGCAAACCCCCACACTTATGTGAATTCACATTGCTAATGGTAATCAATGGTCTCCTAATCCTCAAGGCTGAGTAGAATCATGGTTTTCACTTTGGCTTGTAATGTGCTAAAAACAAAGAATAGGTAAAAAGGCTCAAAGGAGCTAAGCAAGGGGAAAAATGCAAGGATTGCTATTTGGTTAAGTGGCTAATCACAAAATGAATGCCTCAATCATATTCATGTATGCAAATGAATGGTGTAGCCTCAAAAAGAATTAAAGCAAGTTCTAGAGTGACAAATCCTATGAGGGAACAAAACACACAAGAAAGAAAAGAATGACATGTAATATAGCCATCCAAATATGGCTCAAAAGCTCACATGGGTCATGTCCAAGATACTCAATCTAAGCAATTGAAGATCAAGCTACCAAGCATGCAAAACATAAAGAATGAGATGAAAAGTCAAACATGTTGAAGTCTCAAGCCATGAATGTCTAATGGCTAAAGCTAACAACTAAAGAATCACCATGGGGAGACATTCAACTAAACAACATAACTAGCATACGAAAACTAACAATCAACATATTTTATTCTAAAAGTAAAATGCAAGATAGAAAATTAAAAAGGTAAAAAGTGATGAAAACTCCCTCATGGTGGCTTATGCTTGAATTGGTCAAGAATTCCCCCCAAGGTTTGCATCTTTTGCCTCTACCAGGATCCCACAAAGTGTTGACCATGTCTTGGGCCTTAAAACTATTTTTCTCCTTAGACCCCAATGTTGATGATTGTGGTGCATCCCTTGGAACTGTGAAGCTCCACCTAGTCCGCACATCCCAGAAGCAAACTACTCCTAGTGGGGAAGGATATGTATTCGCAAAAGGATTCTTCCACCTAGATCTACCTCCATCAACTTCCTTTGAAGTATCAAATACTACCTCCTCATGCATCTCACAGGTAGCTCGGAGTTGGACATCATTCTCCAAATATGCATATTCATTCTGCCCAAAAAGTGCTCAAGAGAGGGAAACTCTAGCTCTATTAAAAATGGCTAGGTGACAGGGGGAGGTAATGGGGTGGGTAGAATAGATTCTTCTATCTGAGCATCTATTGCTTGAATATGCTTTGTTAACCTCTCATTCTCAAGCTTATCATCCCTTAAATAATCATTCACCTTAGCTGCACTTTTTGTACACAGCTCAACACCAATACAATGGTCAAAAGAGAAGTCACCACCAGAGTTATCAGTATTAAATGGATCAGGGAACTCTTCCCGAGCACTATCCTATACTCCACAGCCAGATCATCAATTATACTGTTAGCACAAGCAACATCATAATCTTTTGGCACTAGAAAATCTCCTCTTCGGCATGCCTCAACCTCAGCACATATTTGGCAGATGCTAACACTATCACAATCAGTACAAATGAAACCAGCAGAATCATCAAAGACCAAAGAAGGAAATGCGGCATACAGATCACTCACGGAGTCTTCTGAAGAAGCTGAAATCTCCATGCATGTAAACATGGTCATATCCTCAGCATTAACAAGATCATGAGATATCTTCTCAACAAATGTCTCCTGTGGTGTCTCATCTAGCGGCCCAGCTACATCTTCACTCTCGCCAATCCCCTTAGCTAGCTCATGTGATTGTACATCTGGCATATTTCCTTCATGAGTCAGAATGGTATAGGAAAAGAGTTGGGTGAACTCATGAGCTTGCACTTTGCTCAATGTAGAAGTTAACTGGCTCAATTGTGTTTGCAAACCCTGAATGTTTGTATCAATCCTCTACTGCCATTGGAGATTGCTCTCCATCAACTGGTTCACAAAATCTTCTAAAGAGGGCTCAAGTATGGTGGCTAGTAGATCAACCTAATGATATGCAGGTGGTAACTCAAGCTATGGTTGCTCATACGGCTCCTGGAATAGATGCAAGTGCTGTTGAATGAAGAGGGGTGAAGGTTGGAACTGCTTGAAAATATGGGGGTTGTTGTGATGGAACACCCCCATATCCCTGGTCAACTCCATCATACCAGTCAGACTGGTACATACTAGAACATGGGTCATATCCCTGTTGTGGTTGCTGGGTGTGATTCCTCATGGCATATTGCTTTATTAAGTACTTTATCTCATCCAGCTAGTGTTCCATTCTTAATCCTCATCAACTGCTTTAGTTCCTGCAACATTCCAAGTAGAATATATCTGTGAGCTAGGAGGCATGCTAGTAAACATGATGAACAAAGTGGAAGTAATGAAAAAAAAAAATGCAAAATAAAACTACGAAACAAACAAAAGAAACTATGTGCAAAATGATATTACACTAAAATGAACACTGAAAATTAAAAATAAGCAAAAATGACTAACAAAATGTAAAAAGAGTAGGAAATGAATTTTTTTTTTTATTTTTTTGAACACCACACAAATAAAACTACAGCTAATTGAAACCTGAAAATGCAATAAAAGTTATTAAAAATTAAAAAAAGTGGTCAAAACAATGGAATTTGACCAAAATAGGGTAGGGCTCACTATAAAAAGTGAGTTTTGCTTAGAATCTCGAAAACCTTTGGACTAGTAAGTTTCAAAGTAATTTGACCACAAATAGAACAGGACAGCACCCAAAATTAACCTAAAAACACCGAAACGACCAAAACATGCAAAACTCAAACAAAAGCAAGCAAACACATATATTTACAAACTAAATAGCATCAACATCCCCGACAACGGTGCCAAAATTTGGTAGCGAGTGTCGCAGCCCGCTCCAAATTATAATTTTAAAATACTTAATTACACTAAATTTGAAGTATAGTGCAACCAAAGTCGTCTCACAAGGATGTTATTGCCATGCGATCTAGTTAAGTAACAAGGGGGTGTGTGCAACATTGCAGTAAATAAGCTATAATAGAAAATTAGATGAAAATAAAAACACTAGTTGAAAGAGTTCCTTAGGCATATGGTGAATTAATCATTAATGCACAATATATCAAACATATGGAGTGCAGCTAATTTGAGCTATTAGAGAGACCTCTACTAACAACTCCACAATTCTACCTAGAGAATTCTGGGAATTCAACCAACACATAATTGATTAGATAATTGAGACCTCAACTCTAATTAACCTATGTTGATTTCTAGCCCCAATTGTATTAGCCTAGGTTTGAACCCAAACCCAATTTCTAATTCTTTAACTAATCAAGTTTGTACCAATTAACTAATTAGTACTCACCCAACTAATTCCTCATTCATAAACCCACATATCAATACCATTCAATGCAAGTTTATAAATAAAAGAGGGCAAAGAATCAAGAAAACAAACATGATTGAAATTCAAGCATAGGGTTTCAAGATTACAACCATAATACCCTTGGAGTCTCCTTAAACTAGCTTGAAGTCCTACTCTTCCATAGCAATGAAGGTTACAAACTAGAACCCAAAACAAGTATCTTACAAAATGAAAGGAAAAGAAAAGAATAGAAGAGGAGAGGAGAAGAGAAGAGAAAAAAATGAAAAAAAAAAATAAGTTGGAAATGTGTCTTCCTTTTTCACATCTCTATTTTCTCCCTTCTTATCAGACCTAAGATGTGAATATCCAACATTTCCCTTGAGCCTAAGTTAATCCTCTGCCTCTTAGCTTTAAGTGAACACCCAATTTGCTTAATTTGAATTTGAAATGAGAGAGTTATAGCCCAATCTTTGTAGCATATCTAGGTTGTACCTCTATTCGCATCAGTCAAATTCAACAGCCAAGAAGTCCATCAAGATGTCATTATTTTGGAGAGTGTTCTGCATATGAATTGAAGCTTTATATCTTATCTTTCAAATGGCAACAGTTTCACCTCAATCCAATGTCTACAACCAATTAGTACACACTGCTCAGGTTCTAGTGCAACAACCCTATTTTGACTTCGTGGCCTAATTCGTCCTAATGACATCTAAATTAGTTTTGACTTCTGTATCAAAGTTGTAGATCTTTCTCTCTGCTTTCCTACAATATAAAATTTGTAATTTTTAGAGATTGATAACTCAAGATATGCTCAAAATACAGAAACAGTATAAATTTGTAATAATGCTGAAAAATACAATTAAGCTCAATTAGAGCCCAAACTCATAAAATATGTCTAATATTGATCAATTAAGCACAAAAGAGGTCCAATAAACTAAATATGAGGGTTAATCAATGTATCAAAATGTTACTTATCACGCATCACGTTAAGTGATATGGCATGCCATGTGACATCCTACATGTTCTTACATGTCATGTTGGTGCTACATGGCACGCCACATGTCATATTAGTGCTACATGGCATGCCACATGTCCTCTAACATGATGTGATTTTATATAGGTTCAAATTAGTCCCTAAGATTTCTAAAATGAGTATAAAAAATTCCCTAAAATTTCAAATAAGTCAAAAAAACCCCCTAAAACTTCTAAAATGTGTCAAAGAAGTCCCAAATCCCAAAATCTATTCTCTTCACCTTCATAAACTCTAAATCCTCAATTCCTTAAACTCACTAATTTCTCTCCCATTTTCATCACTACCTAGAGTAGATCCTCCCTACATAAAATAACAGGAACAGAATGTATAGAAATGAGACAATAAGATGCAATAATAATGCAAATATCCTTGCAGCAAATCCAGTTCAACACATTCTCTTCCTATTATTGTATTAATATACTAATGTGCATATTTTGCAGCTGAACAATTGGATATAATTTTCAGCTTAACTTATATATGTTTTTAACTCTAATTTTATTTTCCAAGTAGGGACTCATATATGATTATATATTATAATTACAAATTAAAATCGATGTTCTTTTTCATTTGTCATCAAAAGGAAATAATTCTTTCACAATTTTTTTAATATATATAATCAAAATTTTATACTTTTAGTTTTAAGTGGCTTACACATGTTCAGTTTTCCATATAAAGAAATGGGATAATATTCCCATGCAAGAATCAAATAATGTAACTCTAATATCTCAATAATAATGCCAAAGTAGTAATAATAATACTCTTACAAGGATACTTCATATTGGTAAATTTCAAATACTATTTAGTTACAAACACTGTCTTTTGGAACACTCTTTAACTAGTTAATTATTAACATATTCTCATCTAAACAAGGATTGTATAAAAATAGACAATTTTAGGATGGAGATATTCTATCCCAATTAATTAATATTGTCTACTCTAAAATCACTTATTTAATTCTCCATTTTTTCTCTGTTTTCAACTTTAATATTTGATATTTATGTGTTTTTATTTGAATATTTTTAGAATTATTTTAAAACTCTTACAATAGACTAATCAACAGCTAATTTATTTGAAAGCAAATTTATGTACTCTCTTTTGAGCTGTATTAAAATTGTTTATCACATCTTATTATCTCATTTCTACATATTTTATTCCTATTATTCTACGTAGAGATGATCTTGTCTAGGTAGATGTAACACCCTACCAACTTATGTTATACTTAAGTCATAGCATGAAATTGGATAGGTTGCGTTACCATTTTAGTTCTTCGTTTATAGTTGTATTCATTATATTATATTTTCTTTTTTTTTGACATATGTATATATATATGACGAAAATGCCTACGAAACGGCGCGCTGTATAAAATAAACGCGATCAGTATTGTAGGACGTAACAGAATTGAGCAAAAGCATTACAGAAAAGAAAACAGATAGTATACCATTAGTTGTATACATACGTATGTGAGTTGGAAGCCAACGCTTCTGTTTATATATATATATATATATATAGTTCAAAAACGGGTAAAATAAAGAAACAGCAAAACTCCTATTGCTGAAAAGGTAGAGACAGAAATGGCAGGAGCCAGCTATGTACAACGAGTCCACTGTTGGATTATCGTGGAGTTGCAGGTCCGGAAATCTCGATAAGTAGAGTGGCCATCAAGTCCATCACCAGCGTCTAAGAATGATGCGGAAATGCAAAACAAGGTGAGAATTTAAGGAAATTCTCAGTAGTGTTCGTGTACAGTATTTAGCTGACGTCACATTCATTCTCAGTTGTCTCGATTTTTGTTTAATTATAAAAACATGGGATTAAACTAAACTATTTGTATTCAATAAATTTAAGAAAATATCTAGTCCGAGGCAAGGTTCAATTTTACTTAAGACAGCATAAAAAGCAAAATAAACTAATAACAGCAATACACAGAATAATGAGCAAAATAAATGAACATACGGTAGTAAAGGAACATAATAGACAACTATAACTAACTTGTAATGACTGTTCAATGTAATCATGCATTTAATACAATTATGCAAAACTTATTCTGGAACTTTTCTTCATAAACTTTTCCTTCCTTCATAAACTTTTCCGTTATTTGGTCCCCTGGGAGTTCTTGGCCATTTTAGACTCCTGGGTAATAGTCTGCTTTTCAGGATCGAGCTCATTCCTATACAAGAATGCCGGGTTTACTTTCCCCGACGTCCCCACCGATCTATTCCCCTTAACTTTTTATCTGGGGCTGGCCCAAATATCATGGAACTTTCATCATAACATATTCCTTATATTCATCATAACATAGCTTTCATATTTTCCTTGTAAATGCACATGCATCAACATGTATATCATAACTCATGTACAGATCTTACCGAAATTTTGGTAGCATAATAGAACATGCCCGCTTTCCCATGAATAGTGCCAATACATCAGAACACCAATTTCTCATATAAGTCACAATATTGCATGCATAATTCATCATTGAACTCATAGAAGTATTAGTCCCATTAAGGCAGAGTTACAGCCTCAATATAATCATTCAACCCGATTTTTGTAAATCATGCTATAATTTCTATTTAACTCATTTAGACCTCAATTTTGAATATGTTAAAGTGTTATGTGCCTATTTTCTAACCTCTTTAGTTCCATCTAATTTTGATAAGTATAACTCAAATTATTTAGGTTTTATCCCGGCCTACCCAGCAGCTGGCTAGAATTGCACACTTAAAAATAAAAATCCACTAAAAATCGAAAACTGATTCAAATCACACAAAATTGGTCTCATATTAAAGTTAATAGGACAACCTTTCATTGGCAAAAAGTTCCATTTCATTTGACTTGGTAAGGATCTAGTTATAAGCCCTAAAATCTGACCTTCTTGAACTGCCCTATTTTGGCCCGGTTTGGACATAGGGCAACTTTTGTGGAACACTGGGAGCAAACGGGACCTTATCTAACTCTGAAATTTTTATGGGACATTCTCCTATATGTAAGCTTTCTAAAAAAGTTTGTTTCATTCATTTACAAGTAGTATAGGTCGAGTTCTACCCTAAACAACCCAGTCTACCCAGAATCAAAGTAAAAAACCTAGGTCGAAGTTCAAAAATTCATATCTCTCTCAATTCTAATCCAATGGCCTTATATGATATATGTATAGAAAGGCCTAGATATATAGTTTCACATAAAAATAGTTTCATCAATTTTAAACGGCGATAGGCAGAGCCGTACACTCTGCCGTACGGACTACCAAGGGTTTTAGGTTTTCTAGCCTCTCAGCTCTTCCTATCTTCATCCTTTTTTGCTTCCAATTCGGTTTTAATCTCACAAACAGCCAATAAACCAGCCATATATCATCATAATCAATCAATCAACACATCAAATATTGAGAAAATAAGCCATCACCAGTCATCCAAGAATCAGAAAATCAAGCAAGAAATAAACCTCTACCTCTTACTATGAGTGATTTGGCTTGCTTTTGGGGTTTGGGCTATCAAGACCTTGTTGAGCTTGGAGCTTTGATGGAGTTGAGTGAATGAAGAAGAGAAGAAGAGAGCTGAAAGAGGGGAAGAGAGGCACAGAAAATGGCTGAAGGAAAGAAAGGAATTGTGTTTATAAAGGCATGGAGGTAGTTAGAATGAAGGGTGGTGATTGGTTGAAGTCACATATAGCTGAAATTCAGCCAACCTTCCTCTTGCTTTGTGGCCCAAGTGGCGCCATTTTCTAGCATTAAGTGGCTGAGTTATCAACCACTCAAGGTAGGTTAATGAGTTTAAATTCTATTGGTTCGGTTCTGACAATTTAAAATACCGTAATTTTATCGATTTCCTTTAAATCGTTAAATCATTTTCAGGAAAATTTTATGAAATCTTCTATACTCTTAATTTAATTAACTTGTACCTAATCTCAATTAATTGCTAATCAATTGATCCTAAATAAATATTTAGTCGAATTTTAATTAATCTCAATTATTCGATAAAAATCGAACAATCGGACGAAAAACGATAAAAAAATTCTGGTGGATGTTACAGTAGATATGAAAATAGAAGAGAAATTAATGGATTTAAGGAAGCTTGAGGTTTTAGAGTTCATGAAGGTGAAGATGAGAGATTTGGGAATTTGAGACTTTTTTGACATATTTTAGAAATTTAGGGACTTTTTTATTCATTTTAGAAATTTTAAGGACTAATTTGAACATATATGAATCATATCACATCAGGGGACATGTGGCATAACACGTTAAAGGCCGCAGAGCATGTCACGCGTCACTTAACATGACATGTCAACAAACAATAACGATTGACTAACAAATATGGAAAAAAGGACTAACATGACTCACGTTTTATAAAGTCAGGACTAATTTGATAATTTTGTAAAATCAGAGACCAAAGTGGGCATATATATATATATATATATATATATATATATATATATATATATATATATATATATATATATATATATATATATATATATATTCTTGATTAATTGTAAATAACTATCCCTAATTATTTATTTATATAATTTAAAGGTTCTTATGTAACATCCCCGATTTCCGAGTTCCGACTTAACCTTTCCATGATTTCTGACTTCATCTTCAAATTTCACATAAAATGGGACAATTTCTGATTTTCGAGTTAGTCTTTTCAGCATAATTTTCGACTTCCAACTTCATCTGGTATAATTCCTACTTCCGACTTAACCTTCAAGTCTGAACAGCATGGACATTATTCCCGTTATCCGACTTCATGTCTCAAAGATAACGGACCCGATTTCTGATCTCATAATTTATCTCCAAGTTTCAAGCAAGATGTACGTGAGCTCCGACCTCAGACCTCATGTTTCAAAATAGTGTATATGGTTTCCGACCTCCGAATTGATAGTTTAACACAATGGTTACAAGTACCGACCTCCGAGTTGAATGCAATGAGTTCCGCCCTTAGAGTTGAACTCAACTAGAATGGACACGAGTTCGGATCTTTGAGTTGATTTCCAAGTCATACATGAGTTCCGATATCCGAGCTTATTCCCAGGAGCCTTCCATTTCTGTTGGTGTTCCCGGGTTTGAATAGGGAATTCCGAGATTATGTGATTGTAAGCCGTATGACTTCCGACATCCTACTTTAATTCCAAGTTTTGAATAAACTAGACAAGTTTTCTGATATCCGATTTCATCTCCGAGGGGCAAATAAATAGCACGAGTTCCGACTTTAAGCAGAATCGAGACGAGTTCCAATTTCAGATACAGTGGAAGCGAGTTCCACTTTTAGGACGACGTGGAAAGCAATTTGGCCACAAAAGTGGGAGACATGGCCGAACTTCAATCACAAAATTTCAACCAATCAACACTCACAATTCCAACTACCCGCATGTATTTAAGTCAGACTCCCCTTCTCATTCCTAGCTGATGTACGCCTCTCTTTCCCTCTTTCCCTCTTGTTCTAGCCTTCTTCTTCTCTTCTCTCAACTAACTCCATCACTTCTTCAAGCTTAACAAGGTTCTAACAATTCAAGCTTCAACACCTAGCAAAATCACACTCCAAAGAGGTAGGATTTCATTTCTATTCTTGAATTCTTTGCACTATGGTTGCATAAAATTTTACTCTTTTTCATATATTTGATGATATATTGGATGTATATGATGGATTATGATTGGATTAATATGAAATCTTGAGTTGGAATTATGGTTAGAAGGAGAAAACTAGAAGGAGTGGAGAATTAGGATGCTGTCATGGTGAAGAGTCCTCGGCAGCCTGGATGGCGGAGTGTACGGCTCCGCCTACAACCAGTTAAATCTGATGAAACTATTTTTATATGAAAGTAGACATTCATAGCTTTCCATACATATATCGTATAAGGTTATTGGATTAGTATTGAGAGAGATATGAATTTTTGAAATTTAACCTAGGAATCAGGACTTTTATCCAAGCAGAGTGACTTGAGGAGGGTGTAACTCACCCTACACAACTCCAAATTGAGTGAGACCAACTTTGTTAGAAAGCTTACACATAGGGGAACATTCCAATATGAAATTTCGAGTATGTTATGGTCCCAATTGTTCCCAATGATTCGAGGAAGTTGCCCTATGTCCAAACTAGGTCAAATTTCAGGACTTATAACTCGAGCTATACTTAAGCAAATCAAGTGGAACTTGTTGCAAATGAAAGGTTGCCCTATTAGCTTTGATATGGCACTAATTTCGTATGATTTAGCTTGGTTTCGATTTTTAGTGAATTTTTACTTCCAAGAGTGTAATTCGGGCTAGTGACTGAACAGGCTGAGGCAAAATTTAAATATCTTGAGTTACACAGATCAAAATGAGATGGGACCAATGAAGTTAGAAAATAGACACATGGAGCTATGACATATCCAAAATTTAGGTTTAAATGAATTGAATAGAAGAAAAGGTGGATTTTACAAAATTCGGGCAGAACTGAATAGAAATGGGCAGAAATGACTAAATTGATGGTTTCACAAGTGTTAGTGAATATATAAGGTTTGAGTTGATGGTTGGAAGTTTTATCCTGATAGATATGTTACTCTGATTATACTACTATGATTGATTTATCCATGAGAACTGGTACTGTTTATGGGGAAACGGATCTGATCCGTTATGCTGCAAAATTTACGGTAAAAATCTATGGAACTATGAATGTTTATATGCAAAGATGAATTTAAGTATGATATGAGTTATGACGTATATGAAGATAAATGATGAAGCATATGTATGAGTATATTCAGCATATCTATGCATGACCATGTATGAGAATGAAAAGGCATGAATATATTAAATGTGAATCCCTTCACTTGGAGGCAGTTGCACATTGAATCCCTCCCTATGAAGGCAGTTAAATAAGACAAAATGTGAATCCCTTCACCTGGAGGCAGTTGCACATTGAATCCCTCCCGGTGAAGGCAGTTAAAAGATAAAGATGTGAGTCCCTTCACTTAGAGGCAGTTGCACATTGAGTCCCTCCCTGTGAAGGCAGCTAAAACTATGAGATCCCTCTACCTTGGAGGCACGTGATCAGATGATATCCCTCTATATTGAAGGCACATGGTCAGATGAGATCCCTCAATTTTGAGGCACGTGACCAGAACATATCCTTTCAATTAGAGGCACGTGGCCAGAATGAGATCCCTCTAAGACTAAAGACACGTGAATCCCCTTGTGGGTGAGTCGGCATGACGACGGTCACGAGTTGAGCTGACGAGCTCACTCCAAGGTCAAGCTACCCAAGGGCAGTAAAGGCTAAAGACTAAAGACTGAAGACTAAATATTAAAGCATATGCAAGCACCCCACTCACATGAGGTATGGCATCGACCCAGCTAGTGTGAGTATAGGGGATAGGACTTATATGAGGCATGGCATGACCCAGCTAATATAAGTACCAAACGAAGGTCCCATATTCCTAAGGAACGTGACATGGCGATCACGCTCTGATGGGGTATGACATGACGATCATACTCTGGAATGTGGCATGTAAAGATATGATGATGAGTCTATATTCCTAAGGAACGTGACATGGCAATCACGCTCTGATGGGGTATGACATGGCGATCATACTCTGGAATATAGCATGATGATCCCACACCGTAAGGAATGTGACATAGCGATCACATTCTGATGGAGTATGACATGGCGTTTATACTCTGGGACGTGGCAGAAAGAACATATTCCTAAGGAATGTGACATGGCAATCATATCCTGATGGGATATGACATGGCGATCATACTCTGGAATATGGCATGATAAGCAGAAGATAAAGAAAAAGAAGTAAATTTTATGTATGTGCATAAATTCAAGTACAAGTAAAATTATGTGCAGATGTTATGTCTCCAGTATATTGATGCTATGTATTTTAATAAGTTGCAGTTATTATCCATGGTATCATTCATGAATTGATTTTGTATGAGCTCTTCCAAATACCAAGTGTATGAGTAAAATGAATTTTGCTTCGGACAGTATATTTTCGAACTATAAAATTAAACAATTTGTATAGCATATTCACCTTTTTCATAATAAACCAAAGCAAACTGGGGATGACAACGATGATATTATGTATGATAATTAGAGAATCCTGCTGAGAATTTATAATTCTCACTCCTATTTCCGTGTTATCTCCAAATAGTTCAAGAAGTTCCAAAGACGGCCGAAGTTATTGTCAGATAAGGTCCATTCTGGTAACAATAACAACTCCAGGGTATGGTACTATGACTTAAGCATAGTACTATACTTGGGAGGGTGTTATATGTTACAATACAAAAAAATCGCTTAGTTATTATATGAAACTAAATTTTATATTTTTTATTTAAAATGACTTTAGAGGTAAAAAAATATGGAGAGAGAACAAAATGGAATAAATTTTTCCTAAGTTCAATCCTCATTTAAAAATTGTTTTGTTGTATTTTTTTAAAAAAATATTTTTTTCAATAGTGAGCTATATAATATACTTCTATAAAATTTCCTCTTTAAAATTATTTTACTACCAATTTGATTGAAAAAAAGGAGAGGAAAAGAGAAAAATTAATTTTTTTAGTTGTCTATTTCTCACTCAAGAGTTGAAGGCATATATTTTAATATATGAAATAGTTTTTATATAATTTATTTTAAAAAAATTACTTTACATGAGGGAGAGAAAAACTAAATTATATTTTAATTTTTTAATTCTTACTTAAAAATTTAAAGTGAATATCTTTAATAATGTTTAAATTATTTTTCTAAAGGTTGGATAAGGGGTAGACAAAAATTAATTGATTTTTTTATGAGTTATTTTTTTCTTACTTAAACAATAACAAGTATATCTTTATAAAGTGAATTACACTTTAAATAACAAGTTGTGAAATAAAATGTTTATTTGATCTTTTTTTTAAAGTCACTTTACAATAAAGCTGAGGAATGACAATAATGAAAAAATAATAATTAACTTTTTAGTTGTTCAATTCTCACTTAAAAATTAAATGCATATGTTCTTCTAAAATAAATTATATTTTTAATAATAAGTAACTAGAGAAATGGGAGGGAGAGGAAAAAATTTTTTAGTTATTCAATCCTTATTTAAAAATTAGAAGTACATATTTTTATAAAAAATAATACTTTTAATAATGAGTTATTATATGAAATAAATTATTACAAATATTATTTAAAATAATTTATTCAATTCAAATTTCATAATTATACTTTCTTGTTTATATAATTATTTCATTTTGGATAATTATAATTTTATGATATTTTAAATTTATTTATATAATATCTTTGTAGTTCAACTTTTATAATGTTATTAAACCTATCCAATAAAATAAAATCCCATCAATAAATTATTATATTAAATTGAATTATATTATATATATTTCACATAATTTACACTCGTATATAATATATTTCTTAAACTAATTATTCAATGTGATTAGTATGTGCTCTCAATTTTTTTGCTTTGGACCATAGCAAAATTATGGTTTGGTAAAAGCATAATCTAGACTTGAAGTTAAATATTAAATTGAAATCTCACAGTTATTCTCCTCTAGTTTTATTTTATTTATCAGTTAGTGTAGAAAATTTGAGTCTTTTTATTAATTTTTGGTATAGTTTAATTTTTTTTTGTGAAAAAAAATATTAATTTTTTTTCAATTTAATGTATTCAACTCTTTTTTTCTCTTCTTGTAATATTTGATGGTTATTGAAGTGTTACTTTTAGGAATCATTCTTTGTTTTCTTTATCTGCGATGATAATGTTTTATATAGGAAGAGCACACATAATATATTAGATGATTGGTTTATTAGTGGGGGAACCAAGAAATATATATGATCTTGGAAAAAAGGATGCACTGATCCTCAATTGGCAACAGGGTGAAGTGCTATATTCTATATCAAATACTGGAATGTCAATTAAATGGAGGGGTTGATAGTTGTTAGTATGGTGGGTCTAGGCTGAATCCATTGATGAATTAGGCAGATTTGCAGTGAGAGGATGTTAACTCAAGATAAATAAATCTATAATATTTTGTTAGCTAGAGCATATCATGTGTGGTTCCCAACTTCAAATAGATACTACAAAATTATTTTAGCCACTCTTAAAGTTATGAATTAAGTTAAATTATTAGTACATATTCTAACTCTTTTTCTTTTTATTTTAGAACATATATATATATATATATATATGTATGTATGTATATATATATATATATATATATATATATATATATATATATGTATGTATGTATGTATGTATGATCTATTAAATTTTATTTGATCAATTTTTGTATCTTAACTACAATTGATGTATCTTTTATTTTTCTATATTAATGTATTGAAAATATTATACATTAATCTATTACTATATTTTATTATTATATATAAATTTTGATTATATATCAATTTTTAATTATTTTTAAATTAATTTTAATTGTGATAATTTTTTTGTGCTTAATTTTTTTAATTATAATATAATTAATAAATTATACTATCCCATGTATTATACAGCTTCAAAATACTAGTAACGCGATAGAGTACTAATGCCTTATTATTACTTTAAGGTGGCGTTTTCTATGAGACAATATATCTAGATTACTAGTCATGTTTAATTAAATTACCTGAACCCATAATATTATCTTGTTTAGTTGGACAACATTACTAGCAATCCAGATTTTCAAGGTAATATGGATTACCACCAATATAGTAATGTGGATTGCTTCCTTGAAAGTTGGTAATGTGGATTCTCACCAATGTGGCAATCCTCCTCCTATTATTATTATTATTATATTAACCCGAGGTGGCCGAAAGGGATCACAGGGGTAGTGAAGAGGGGAGAAGGCGGACTCCTATTTACATGCTATGCAATATAATGCAATGCAATAAATTAAATTACAAAAAATAAAAGAAAGCCAGAGCGCGGTAGTCTGTCGAACTGGCTGAGGGAAGAAAAGAGATATGCAGAAATAAAAATTTTATTTCAAAAAGAAAGTTTACAGAAGTATCTCAGAGCACCCTTTCAAACTCTCTTCTAAGTGTTTGTAATGGATTCATAAAAGGATGCCTTACAATGAAGATGAGCAATCCTTTTATAGAGGCCTAGTTTAACTATTACAACAGTTTTAGTTACAATACTTAAACAGTACAAGTTACAAACTGAAACTATTATAGCAGTAAAAGTTTGAACAGACACCTACAGTGACATAAAATGACAAAGGTGACAGAAGCTTTTGACTGCTTTTGCTGAAAGCAGATTCCTTCTGCTTTTGCTTTTGCTGAAAGCAGAGTTGTTTGATGTTATCTGCCGACAGTGTCTTTTGACGTTTTCTGCCGACTTAATAGCCTTCACCTAAATCAATTCCATAGCAATCATCTTCATTTTGGCAGAATTCTGATGATGATGCTAATGAGGAGGATGACGATGGTAAATGCTATTTGGCTGATGATTCAGCTTCTTCTGTTTGGAGAAGCTTCAGGATATCCTTCAAGTTTTGAGCAAAGGATTCTTTGCTTGCAGACGCTTCTAAAGCTGCCATAATTTGGGACCTCTGATTCAGGAACTTACAATTTTCTGGATCGAAGGCCGATAGTAGCTTGGGATTCTTCTTGAACCAATCTTTAACCTTTTGAGGACTAATCCAAGAAGTATCAAATTTCACCCACCATTTGACAAAAGCCTGTCTTTGTATAAAGGGCAATAAATTTTGGTTTTCATGTTTTCCAAAAACATATTGCCAAGAGAAAATCCAGGCTAATGAAAATTTGGAATAAAAATAGAGATTTATTGGGAAGGGATCTCTTGATAAATTAATCATTTTTGAAAAGGTTTGAAATCCTTCTAAGGCACTGCTAAGAAGGATTTGATCTATTGGTCCAAAGAAATTCCACCGTTGAGAAAACCAATAAGGGAACTTGTATAAAGCATTTCTTTTAAAATAAATAAGCCATGAATGGTGGAAAGCTTTATTTTGGAGCCAAAATACATTGGTCCATACATAAATATAATCCCAGTAATTATATCCAATTGGATCAAAGTTTTGAGAAAATTTTTTGATATTATTTGAATTTTTTCCAAAATCAGATGGTGTTAAAACCTTAAGAATTTGGAAAGTTGAATGAGTAATGTTTGGAGGACTGCCTTGTCCTTATAGTGTTTGATGGACACAGAATCAGAATCTATCAGGATAAATTCATAATAATTTTGTGTCCTATTTGGAGAAAAAAGTTTGAAATGAAAATCTTTCGAGAAGATTTTGAAGGGTATTTTGTTGGGATTTTTATCCCAAAATTTTGGTTTGATTTGGTTTACTGGCATAAATTTTTCTTTTGCCAGGTATTGGCTTTGGGGTTTTTTGGTAGAGGTTTGAGTGGTCGTGAATTATTTGGACGAACCTTGTTTGGTGATCTATTTGCTTAGATTTTGGATTATGACGGATAATGGATAATCCTCATCATCCTCGCCATTGTCAGAGGCAATTTCTGCCCAAAACTTTTTTGGGAGTTTGGTTAAGCCTTGATCTTGAAAGGCCAATAGTGTTTGGATTGGGAAGGAATAGTCTTTCTTGGTTTGTTTTTGTGTTTGCTGGGTAGATGACCCAGATAAGTTGGATTCATGGGTGCATGACCTAGTTTGATTTTTTGTTTGTCCAGTTAGGACAATTTCTTTTCCTTTCTATTTTTCTTTTTCTTTTGTTTTTCCTTCTCTACAGGAGGATGTTGACTTTGGCATTCTTTTCCCTTAAAAAATTCACGGGTGAGGTAATCAGGGAGAGAGTTTGAAGTGCCTTTGAGATACTCGATATCAAAATAAAAAATACTTAAAATAGCTTGCCATCTTGCAAAAATTTGTTTTGATGCAAGGTTTTTAAAATCTTTTTGCAAAATATCTTTTGCTGATTTACAATCTACACGAACCAAAAACCTTTGATTCAATAAATCATATTGAAATTTTGATATGCAGAGAACAATTACTAAAACTTCTTTTTTAATTGTAGAATTCTTTTGTTAAGCAGTATTCCAATATTTTGAAGTGTATGCAATGATATGCTCTCTATCATCTATTTTTTGCTTTAAAATGCCGCCAAAACCTAAATCAGAGATATATGTTTCAACAATTTTGAAAGCTTGGGGGTTTGGCAGGTAAAGGCAAGGAAGAGTTTTAACCTGATCTTTAACTTGTTTGACAATGTTTGTATGAACGTCAATCCAAGGAGGAGGAACCTTTTTAAGATGAATATGGAGAGGTTTGATAAGATTATTAAGCTGAGAAAAGAAGTCAAAGACATAATTAAGATAGCCTAAAAATTTTTGTAATTGAGTTTTGTCAATAATTTGATTAGGAAAATTATCTGCAAATCGGATTGCTCGATCAATAGGGACGATAGTACCTTGAAAGATATTATGTCCAAGAAATCTAATTTTTGTTTGAAAAAGATCAATTTTTGTTTTAGAAATTGCAAGGCCATTTCTTTTGATTATACTCACAAAAATGAATATGTTTGAAGTGTTAGTCAATAGACTAAGAAAAGATTAGAACATCATCTATGTAGATGATGATAAAGTTTGAATAAGAATAAAAAATATCATTCATAATCTTTTGAAACTCAGAAGGGGCATTTTTGAGTCCAAAGGGCATTACGTTCCATTCGTACTGCCCAAAAGGAACAGTGAAAGCTGTTTTGTCGCAATAACTTTCTTGAATTTAAATTTGCCAAAATCCAGATTTCATGTCAAATTTTGAAAATATTTTTGCTGAATGCAACAGAAGATCTTTTTTGTTTGGAATCGGATATCTGATCCATTTAAGAGCTTTATTTAAAGGCTTATAATTTATTATAAGCCTTGGAGTACCATGCTCAATTTCCACTTGTTTATTGACATAAAATGCAGAATAAGACCATGGACTTTTGCTTTTTCGGATTAAACATTTGTAAAGAAGATCATCAATCTCTTATCTACAGTAAATGAGGAGTTCCTCATTCATCTGTATTGGTCTAGCTTTTGTTGGAATTTGTCGTTCATGAAAATCCTTTTCATAAGGAAGACTAACAACATATTTTTTCCTTTGCCAGAAGGCAGTAACAAGATCAGAATAGATTGTAGTTTGAATATGCTCGAGAAGATCTTGGATCTTCTTTTGAACATCTGGTTTGGAAAGTTGGGATTCAATATTCTTAAAAGAGACTTCTTCTTTTAAAAAATTGATCTAATTTTGTTGAGTTTGAATCAAATTAAGCTTTCTTGAAATCAGTTTTCTTAAAAAAGGAAAATTGATTATCTCACCTAGATATTTAGTAAAAGTACCTTCATTGGTGATGTTTAATGGGAAAAGAGATCTAATAAGGGGTGTTCCTAAGATCACCGCATTACTAAAATTTTTTATTAGTAAAAATGAAGTTTTTAATCTAAAGTTCTGATTTTCAATTATCGCCTCAGAAAGTTTGAAATTATTTTTGAGCTTTGAACCACTAGCAATGCTAAGTTGTTCAGAAGTTTTTTCAAAATATTTTGTTTGAATAAGTCCTTCCTGTATGCAATTTGAATCTACACTAGTATCAAACAATCCAACAGGTTCAAGAACAAAATCTTTTATTCTTATTTTGATGTTGATGTAAAATTTTTGGATTTTTAACATGTTAATTAATCCGAGAAATTTATCATCATTTGGAGGATTCTGAGAGCTGCCATAATCAGAGACAGCATCAAACTTCTGATTGTTTAACAGGGCATCAATGATTTCCTGTTGAGAATCTTATTGATCTTTAAGAGTTTTGGCCTCAATTTTGAGATTCTGAATCTCATGCTGAAGATCATGAATAGTAACAGGTTTATAGATTTTTTCTCAAGTTTTTTGAGAGTTTCACTTAGACTAAATTTATTAGCCTGAATTGAAGATTTGACTTTAGAAGAACTAGCCTCTAAAGTAGCTTTGAGTTTGTTGAGATAAATTTTCTTTTCATCTGGATCAGGAATAGCGTTTATAGCTTTGAAAAGAAGTTCTTGTTCTCTGGTGAGAACGTTTATAGATGATTATTCAGTAGTATCTTATGAAGATACTACTTCGTTATCATCTGGCACAACATATTCTTCAGAGGACATTTCATGTTCCTCTTCAGAATTTTTAGTAAGGAGATTATTGATCTGCTCCTCAATATTGGGCTCAAGATTTAGATCCTTTATTTTTTCTTTGAGCCTACAGCTTCTGGCTATATGGCCTATTTTACCACATTTGAAACATGTAATGGGCTTGTCAGTATAGTTTGGCTATGGATGAGTTTTGGGTTTCCTCGGTGGAGATTTAACCCTTTTGGGTGGTTTGGACCTAGGAGGAGGCTTTTGCTTATCTTTGGTTTTGGATCTTCTTTTTGGGCAGGGCAAACCAAATTGTTCGCAGAAAGTATCCATTTCCCTCCTATTTTGAGTTTTTTCTTTAGCCAATTGATTTTAAATCTTATCATCTTGGTAGATTTTTAAAGCTACCTTTTGAATATAAGCAATAAGTTGACCATAACTTAACTGCTCATAGGGTATATTTCCGTCAGAAGACTGGTTACGAATTTTTTCCTAACCTTATCTCCAAGTGATTTTGGAAGACCAGCCAAAAATTTTTCTTTCCAGAAAGGCTGTTGACTATCTTCTCTAGTGAAGACTCTAGTAAGGAAAGTATCCTTATACCAGCGAACTTTCCAAGTGTTTTACACTTGAGATTGGACAATAATTCAGCTGACTTATCCTCCCAAAGGATAGGATCTCCAATAAAATATTGAACAATTGTAAATATTAAAGTATTGACAGCATCAGAGATAGGTTCCCCATTGCTAGTGATTGGTTTAATTGCAAAAAGAATATTTGATTTTTCAAAGTCAGTAAAATAATTATCCCACCAACCTTTCAACTGACCAAAAAAGCCAGTGACCAGAATTTCGACAATTGTTTCCTCTGGACAATTGAGGGTTGTTGAATATGCAATTGCAACCATAGTCATATGTAGCAAGGTATTTATAATCTGGTATTCAGTTTGACTATCTATGTTCCATTCATAGATGTTATTGGCGCTAAAAGACCTAATACTTAAAGATTTCTCTTCAAGTAATAAATCGAGAGGAGTAGCGCGTTGGTAATAAAGTTTTGAAGGTTTTTTCCAATTTTGAGAAGTAACCTAACCAATCTTTTGATCTTCAGAATTTTTCGAAAATTCATTTGTTTTTTCAAGAGCACTAATGATCCTTGATCTAGAAGTCTCTTGAAGTGGTGTATCAGGAGCAACAGTTTCCAAAAATTTGAGTTTTTCATTAATCTTGTTTAAAAGTTCATCTTGAGAAAAAAATAGTTTTGGGCTGAAGACTAAGTGCCTTACTAGTTTTAAATGGTTTGAAAAGAGGTTTAACTTCAAGAGTTTTTGAGATATCTTGAGAAAAAGACTCAATTTTGACCTGAAAATTTTTTTTTGTCAAAATCTTTTGACCCGAAGTTTGAATAAATTTGTTTGTATAATTTGATTGCTCCATGAGACTTTTGATGTCTCTAGGATTTAAGGCCTCATCCTCCTTCCTAGTTTCGAAAGGAGAAGCCATGATTGATTTTTCGTCAGCATCTTGGATGCTTGGAAGTTGGAATTTTGTGTTTGGAGGTAGTTCAGATTGAACAGTTTCATTGCTTTTGAGATGTCAAAGGACATCTAAAGTTTTTTCACTTAATTCTATTTTCCAAGGATAATCAACCTTATTTTTAACAGAATAGGCATAAAACCAGTCAAAGAAAAATATATTTTATTTGACCCTGTTAAAAAAATTATAAAATATTTTTTGAATGTCTTTTTTGTTTTTTTTCTAATAATTTTTAACATATATGATTATGAAGTAGGGAAAATAATATTATATAATAATAATAATAATTATTATTATTATTATTATTATTATTATTATTATTATATTAATTTAATACATATATTATCTAACAATTTTTTTGATATATTAAATAGATTAATATAAATTGCCATTTAAATTATCTATTCATACTAAATACTATATTTAATATTATTAATAATTTAAAAAATAATAATCTTTCTTAGCGATAATCTACCCTAATAATTTTAATAGGTATGTAAACTTTTCCCAAAATATTTTCAGTGGTTGAGATACTCTCGCTTGGACAAAGGCCGTCGTTTCTGTTTTCACAGTCCCCTGCCACTTCTGCTTCTTCTTCCATTGCACACAAACCCTCAAGATCGATCGCTAAGTGTGAAAAACTCACTCTGCAAAATGAAGGCTATTCCTCTGATTCTAATGGGCTGCGGAGGAGTTGGTTGTCACCTTCTCCAACACATTGTTTCGTGCCGTTCTCTTCACTCCTCACAGGTACCTACCACTTTCGGTTCATAATCATCGTCTCATGGATTCTTCTTTTCTGCTTTCGGATTCTGTTTCTACCTTTCCTTTTATATCGTTGCTTTAACTAGGAATTAAAACTTTGTAATGGGTTTCTGGTAACCCATTTGTCTTATAAACAATGATTTGCTTGTGGGTTATTCTTTGATTTTATTTGCTACCCGAAATCTGCATCTTGCTATTGATCACTGCAGATTATGTTATGATCGTTTTCAGACATTGATAGATAGTGGGTTCATAAAATTTTAGTGTTTTGAATTCTTTATTGGTGGCAGGGACTCTGCTTGAGAGTTGTGGGAGTTTGTGATAGTAAATCTTTGGTGGTTACTAAGGATTTGTCGAATAAGGGGTTGGATGATAGCTTCTTGTTAGAACTGTGCCGGGTCAAGCGTAGTGGCGACACTCTATCAAAACTTGGTGATTTTGATAGCAATCTATGTTTGTATTGTCTTGTTGGTGATATGAACCATTATTTGCATCTTTTTTTATGCTTACTTGCTGGTTCTGATTTGAAGGAGATAGCCAGCTAATTTTGCATCCGGAATTGCAAGGAAGGATTCTAGAGTTTGCATCTCAACTTGGTAGAAAAACAGGTCTGTCGAATTTTGTCATGTCACACGTTACCTGACTAGACTACTGTGATTGGTTTTAAAGCCAATTCAGAAGTAAGACTAGTTCTCATGCTTTCAATCATTAAGACATATGTTTCCTCTTATTTTTGGATATAGGTTTGGTCTTTGTGGATTGCTCTGCAAGCTCAGATACTATTGCAGTGCTAAAACAGGCAGTTGATATGGGTTGTTGTGTTGTTATGGCAAATAAGAAGCCTCTTACATCTACAATGGTAAGATCATCTTAAAAGTTTCTTAGTAATTTTTAGAGTGGGATGGTAGTAGATACATAAGTTTTGTCAAGTCAAGAAAATCTGTTTATATGGGATTTTCTTTTACTCTGTCTTTGTGACTTGTGGTACTCACATAGAACATAATAAGGTTTCTTTATAATTATTTTGTAAAGTAAAAACTGACATGTTAGTTTGTTTTCCTTCTCTTTGTTTCTTTGTTCAATAGTTGTGCTTGCTCATCTAATAACAAATACTATATGGAACAGGAGGATTTTGAAAAACTTTACACCTATCCACGTCGTATCCGGCATGAATCAACTGTAAGTGATATTGTTTCCTGCCTCAACTAGTGTATTAGTATGGATAATTGCAATGCAGCATATGTGGCAGTATGGAAAATAGTTATGGAGGATTTTTGACAAAATGGAATATAACTTGATCAAACCTTTCTCACTTCTATTTTCTTGGGGAATATCAGAGATAGATTTTGTGAGATGATCTGAGAGTCCCCTCTCCTAGAAACCAAAGTTCAACTGAAGCTGACCAAGTAATGATCTCTTAGGATTGATTTCTATATTTCCTTATATTTCATGATTTATTCGTTTATTTAATTAGGATTAGGATTCTAATATTATTATAAATAGGGATTCTTGCTTTGTATTTTGTATCACACCACATTGCATCAAATATATCATATCAATATATTTCATATTATTCATAGTCTTTTTTCTCTCTTTTCACCTTTCCTACCTAAAATCCAAAATCTCAATATGGTATTAGAGCGGTACCATCCTCTATGACCTTATGTCCACTATTTCACTAGAGTTTCCTACAGTTTGGAGCTCCTTTATTTTTCCTTCGGCGTTTATCCTGTGTTTTCCTACCCAACGTGTCTCTTGTTGTTTTTCTTCTATCACATTCCTCTTGCAATTTGTCTTTGTCTTCTCTAGCACTCCTCCTATGGTTTGTCTTCTCTGGTGCTCGTCATACAGTTTGTCTTTTTTTGTTCTGGCAGTCCCATACACCCAGCTTTGTTTCGTTTCTTTTTTTTCCCTTTTTTTTTGGGTACATACCCTGTTTTGTTTCTAAGAGTCCCAGTCTGGCCCTGTTTTGTCTCTTGTAGTCCTAGTCTGGCCCCGTTTCGTCTTCAGCTGTCCCAGTCTGACCCCGTTTCGTCTCTGGCAGTCCTAGTCTGGCCCCATTTCATCTCCAACAGTCCCAATCTGGCCCGCTATTTGGCAGTCCCAGTTTGCCTTGTTATATTTTCTTCTTGTTAAATTGTAACAAGCATAAGCTTAGTAAGCTTTAGCTTGAGGGGGAAGTGTTAGAAATAAAGAAAGTATTTAGTAATATCTCATAAGATCATAGAATATCTCACATCATATCTTAAAATACTAAGGACTTAGGAGTATCTTAGATGATCTCTTAGAAATATTTCATGATTTGTCACACCACATTACTTTAGAACATATCATCTCAATATATTTTGTTCTCTCTTTTCTCCTTTGCTACCTGAAACCATTCATCTTGGATCTTAATAGTGAAAATGTGTTTTGTATGAGTCATGTATATCTGTTAGGTTGTCAAATATTGTAAGATAGCAATGGATCAAGGTGCTTATATTCTTTCTTTCTTTTTCCATTTTGTCAAGGTAGGTGCTGGTCTTCCTGTGATAGCATCCCTGAATCGCATAATCTCTTCTGGTGATCCTGTTCATCGCATTATTGGGAGTTTGAGTGGTATGATATCTCTCACGGATATATGATTTCATTCTTTGATATTATAAGGTATTGGTTTTTGATATTGTATTTTATGCTCTATGCTCTTACTAGGGACATTGGGGTTTGTAATGAGTGAAGTTGAAGATGGAAAGCCATTGAGCCAAGTTGTTAGAGCTGCTAAAAGTCTTGGGTACACTGAACCAGGTTAGTGACTGCTATGTTTGAGATAGTACTCTTAATGTGATTTTGAAGCTTATTTGATCTGTATAATTTTTCTTAGTAAAAATTGACATATCAGTCTACTGTAAGATGTGGCTTTCAGTTCTTCCAATAAGCATTCACCTACAGCTTAAGCTTTTTGGAGAGTTGGTCTTTAACATGGTATCCAAACCTCTATGAGCAATTGGTCAAGAGTTCAATCTTTGCCATCCCCATTCTCCATGATTAAGTTGAATTTTAGCACGAGGTTGAGCGGGTTTGTGCATCATCCGTGTCTCAAGCTCAAAGAGCTGTTGGGGCTTGTAAAGTTGTCAGAGATATAAAACCATTATTAAGTTTTCACCTAACTGCTTAAGCTTTTAAGAGACTTATCCTTGACACAATTTTATTCTTTGGAGCTATCATAATTCATAATTGCATGATTTACTTGGGTTGAAAAATGATAATTGAAACAAACTTATTGACCTATTATAATCTCCATACACATCAGTTTCTTATTTCTGCACCTCCAATCACATCAGTCGCTTATCTGTCTCCAGTCAACAGCATCTTTCTACCAGTTGCTGGTACTGGCAGCACACTCCCTCTTGATGTGCATCTAAAATCCTTTGATGATGTCAGCCAGTATATGGCATTGTTGTCATCATTGTTGTCAAAATCGCGATTCAAGTCGTAGAATCGTACGATTTTATGTGTTTTTCTTGCTTCTCCGATCCCGTTCCTAGCTCTGAACACGTTTTAGTGGGATCGGTGGTGAATCGCGTGCTAGCTCGTAAAAGCGTTGAACGCGTGCGTCTTCAACGTTCCAAACTTCTCTTGCTAGATGCGGATGTTGGGTCGGGCAAAATCACTGGGTTGCAGCCGCTTTCTGTCGCTACGCCTCAACCTCCTCTCTTTTCATCGCCTGTTCTCTGTTTGTTGTCTCTGTTCCTCTGCCGTTCTCAGCTGCGATGTCCTCAAGGTGGAACGACACAGCAAGATGGTGAGAATATTTGTGGGTGGATTAGGAGAAGCAGTAACCGCCAAAGACCTCTGCTGGTAGTTCGGATCTCTGGGCAGCATCAAAGCAGTCTTGACAATCTGAACCAAAGGTTGCAGTTTCACATACGTTGACTTCCTCCCCCTCCCTTCACGCGGCGCTGTGCAGCCATGCTTTATTGTTAGGGGTTTTTTTTTCTGATTTACAGCTGAAACAATTTTTTGGGCTGGGTTTGTTTTCTTCTTTATTTTGCTACGTCCTTAGTTAAAAGAAACTGTTGGGCCTTTCCTTGAATTTCTTGAATTTTTTGGCTTTGGGTGTGTGTTGGTTTTGTTACTTGTTAGGGAGCTCATTGGCTTTTATCCTCTGCCATTTGGGCCTGTAGGGTATTGTCTGATGTGTGCTTGTGGTTTCTACCATTTTCTAAAATTAAAAGGGTCATTCTGGAAGCCATTGTTTTTATATAAGGCTTGATTTGTTTATGGTAAGTTAAGACTTAAGAGGCCTTTATTTTTGTTATAAGACTTACAAAACAATTACAAAAACTCAACCCCAGTGCCCACATGACAATATTTTGAAATAGAATATATTTACATGTTTGTAATTTTGATTTTGTTATCATATATATATATATATATATATATATATTGTTGAATTTAATTTTATATAATAGGTAGAAACTTCCATCTCGTGTTACGATCTCACGTTTTACGTTTCTACCTTCCTTGTCCGATCCAAGGTAGGATCTACGAGTTTGACAACCTTGGTTGTCATTCCCTGAACTAATTGTATTTTTTCCAAAATTAGTGATCTCGACTGTCTATCTCCAACTTATGCACGCACCAAGCATGACCATTTTTGAGTTTCTTTTTTTTAAAAAAAAAAAAATTTAAATGTGCACTTTAATGTTATGATTAATGAATAATTGGAGCATTTAAATGAAATAAAATTGGTTTGTTTACTAAGGCTGTAATGTATTTCAGAGGAGAGTCAAAATTTTGTCAGTTTTAAGGGCCATCACCATTTTATGTGACTACTGTTGCTCTACCTCATGGCAGATTTTTGAGGTGATGTAATAAGATCTTATAAACAATCCTAACTTGTTATTTTAATAATTCCAACATTTCAATTCAACTACATATTTGAATGAGCTATTAACAGTATGAAATAGATTCCTTGATATGTTATGGGCATGGTTATTTTTCTTATTTTGGCTCATCAGCTCTGGGGCTCCATTTGCTCTATAGTTAGCTTTTGATAATCTGTTGTTAAGCATATGGGTTATTGATACATATTATCATGTTGCAGATCCGCGTGATGACCTTAGTGGAATGGATGTCGCTAGAAAGGTTCAATGCGGTTTGTTTTATTTCTGTGTATTATATTTGCTTTGCAGTTTTTTCTAGGTCCAATTTCTTGCAAATACTAAATGTTTGTCTAGTCTGATAGGGCTTTGAACAAGTGTACATGCTGTGCAGTACTGAAGCATAAACTTGAATGATGCCCATTTTTTATAATAAGCATATCAGAATGCTACTCTTTTTGAAAGAAATCTAAATTTGATTGACAAAGACAATTGATGACTTGCTATTGAAGGAATTTTGTGCTGTATTCACCTTGATTGGCTAGTGGAGCTTGAGTTTTCATTTCTGAATATGTGATCTTGGAGTTCGTCAATTTTTAGTTTTACCATTTCTTATCCTAGGACCTTTAGTATTATTATGGAACAAAGTTGGTTGATTGCATATTATTATGAATAATAACTCAACCTGCTAGTATTAACTTTCTTTTGTTTTGGGCCAATATTACAACAGGCCTTAATTCTTGCTAGAATACTTGGTCAGCGAATTAATCTGGATAGCATTCAGGTTTGTATGAAATTTGTCTTATTCTACTTCCCTGCCTCTGTCCTTTTCTAGTTTTTGGTGAATTATTGTTCCCTATGTAATGTTTTGTTCCTGTACGTTTATATGCATTTCACAGATTGAAAGTTTGTATCCGAAAGAAATGGGGCCTGATGTGATGACTGTTGAAGATTTCCTGGACAGTGGACTGTTGTTGCTAGATAAAGGCATTCAAGAGAGAGTTGAGAAGGCAGCTTCAAATGGAAACGTGCTTCGCTATGTTTGTGTAATAGAGGGCTCAAGGCATCTCCTTTTTCCTCCTTCATACTGTGTACAATCAAGCATTGGTTTTATACCTTTGCACATACCATTTTGTTCTTTTTCATTTCTGATTCAATCTTTGTATAAAATTTGGTAATATTTAATATTTTGAAATTATTAACATTCATTTATATTTAATATTTAATATTGCACAGTGATTACCACGTAATACAGCACTGCATAATGTATGTTGATCACCATGTAATACATGCTAATCACATGTTATTTGCATGCTGATAACTGGTGTAATTTTGGTGCACAAAATTTGGTGTGCAATTATATTTTTTTTTTCCCTTCAAGTGATTATAATCTTTTTTTCCTTTGTAGTTGTGAAGTTGGCATTCAAGAGCTTCAGAAGAATTCTCCGTTGGGAAGACTAAGAGGAAGTGATAATGTGGTAAGCTTCTTTTATTTCCTCATATATGGTGTTAATACAGTTTTTAATTAGGATTATTTTACATTAGGGAAGTATGTCGTGGCTTAATATGCTTTCAACATGCATTCGTTTTCTTTGCTATATATATAAATTTTGAGCTCTACTAAGAAATTACATCAAAGGCTTGACTGTTTTGTATGTTGATGGAAACGGCAGCTGGAAATATACACTCGATGCTATAGCAACCAACCACTGGTTATTCAAGGTGCTGGAGCTGGTAATGACACTACTGCGGCTGGTGTGCTTGCTGATATTGTGGATGTTCAGGATCTGTTTCCCTGAGGGGAGATTTTTGTGCTTTAAATTCAAAGAAAGTAAGAACACAGTTGCTAGGTATCTTGCCCTGGAATGTAGCTCATTTGCTTCTGATATATGCCTGATCTGAGAATTATCGGCTGGATATGTTACTCACTAGAAGTTTGTCATCACTGGTTTTCTAAAGTACTTAGAAAGTGAAGGTTGGAAGTGTTAGTGATTAGCCCATGGAAAATTTGCAGCCTTAGCGAACAACTGATGGATATGTGTAATGTAATGAATGGATAACCCATAAGCACGCATCTTATCCGATTTCCAATGCGGGTAATTTTGGGCGCTTCATCAGAGATCTTATTTTGGAATAGAACATATTTTCTGGGTCAATATAAACTAGGCCGACCGTGATTTTTATGAGGCATATGAACTCGGACAATATCGTGTGCATGGTTTAGTATACTGCTACAATTTTGAATTATAGATGGTCTGAATCTCGGAATGTTTATGTAGCATTGCATACATTTCAAGTGCAAATTTGAAGTTGATGGTGGGTGGATCATGCCTGCAGCTTTCAGATGGATGAATATTACTATATTACTCGTGAGATATTCTTTCCCACTCAGACGTTCTAATGTCTGAATTGGTTGGAAACCATTGTATTCTTTTGAAGTGCATACGAAAAATGTGGGTACTTACATCAATGTAGGACGGAATTGGTTATTTTTAGTAACAACTTATATTAATGAATGAATACAGGACTCTGTAACTGGTGGGTTTCAATTATTCAAGCTTGGCAGGGTGGTTATGACTCATGATGAACTCCTCACCTTTAGCAACATTAGTTATTTCATGTGAAACATTTCCTTATGTCAGCTACGTCTTCCTTTTAGTATTTTGACCCAAGAAACTAAGGCCATCAAAATCGACCAACTTATTTACCTGCCAAAAATAGTTGGGCTAGGTTTAAAAAATAATAATTTATTTAAATTAGCTTATATTCAATTTAACCCATTTAATTCGTAGGTTAAATGGGTTAACCTGCAGGAGTAAATGGATTGGTCTATTTATCAGCTTTTTTTGGTAAATAGGCAATGTAATGTTTCAATACTATGAATATGGGCTTGAGATCAATATCTTATATAATATGGGCTTACAATAAACTATTTTACAATCGAGTGGGTTGAACCCACTAATTTTTTTGATCTGACCAACTCATTGAAAAAATTTAAAATAATAAAATTGAAAAGTTACAGTTGAATCAATTACAAGTAAAAAAATTACCTGACAACAAAATAAATAAATAAAACAAAAATTAAAAAACACATCTTCCAAACCCTAAGTCACTTCATTCCTAATTTCCAACTTTTCTACCTTGTAGTTGCTCCAACTTCCAAGTGCCCCACTTCAACACTTCCTTCACCCCATCCATCAACAACCTTCTTCCTCCTCCTCCCACCTATAAAAAATCATCTCATCTCATACATATGACCCTCCCTTATCTCCATCTCATTTCACCTAGCATTATTTCCATTCTCCCTTACGAGTGGCTCACGTAGCTCGACGGATCACCAACCACTCACTTGTGACCAAAGGCACTCATTGCCCACCAAGCACCAGTGGAAAACTCACATGTAGCTCGTAAGTCAGCTGCTGGCCATCCACAGCAACCAAGCGAGTCTCACAAGCTATCTCTCTATCTCTCTATCTCTATCTCTGATCTCTCTGAGTCTTTGTTTCTCGATTGTTGGTAGTTGTCACTATGCTAATGTGCTATGACTATCTTGATTTGGGGGAGGAAAGGTTTATGAAATTATTATGAATTATTATAATTGTTATTTGTGGATGTGGTTACGTAAAGGTCTATTAGATGCTAATTCTAATTTATGTTCATTTATTTTGGTTCATGATTAAAGACTAAGATTTGAGAATATTTGATCTAGGAACATGAATTTTTATTTCATTAGAACATGAATTTTTTGCAAAATCAATGTGTATAATCAATTGATCAAATTTATCTTAATTTAATAACTCAAAATCAATGTGCAAAATTAGATTTTGGAAGCTAAATAAGTAGTGTAAAAAAAAACAAACGGGTTGGCCCATTTAAGCCCGCAGATCAACCATAAATGGGCTGTTATATTATGGTTCGCGGGTTAAACGGGCCAACCCATTTAATCTTTATATTTCGTAGGCCTAAACGAGTCATCCTGCCCTGTTTGATAGCTCTACGAGAAACTATTAAATGCTCATGGAGCATCGATTGGATTTTACTCTATTTAATAATAAAGTAATATTTTAGATAAAAATATAAGCTAGTGATAGATTTTATCTTAAAATATCATTCTATTATTTGATATAAGCACTAGTAATTATTAGATGCTCATAAAGTACCAACTGAATTGTGCTTGAGAGCTATATGTGCAGCTAGAGAGAAGAGGATCCAAATCGGTACAAGCAGGAAACTGTGACTTGAGTTTTTTTTTTTTTTTAGGAAGAAAAAAAGCTTTTGGTATCTTTTCATTGATTTTGATTTACCTCTTCATATTTTTTTATTTAAATTTTAGTTTTTATAGTATCAAAATTTAGTTTCTGGTCCTTCAAATTAATTATTGGTTTTTATAGTTTTTAACTTTTTAGGTTCTAATCACTATAATTACTATTTTCTTATAAAAGATTGGTCCTTATATTTTTTAAAGGATAGGTCCTTATAATTTAATTTATTTTGCTTCTAGTCCTTTAAAATCAAAATTTAAATGATAGAATTAGCGATTTATACCAAAAGAGAAATATTATACGAATCAACGCTAAAATTTAATGTGACTATAAAGATTAAAATGTTATTTAAACCCCTTTTTTAACATCGTTTTGGTTATCTGTTGTGGTCTAATTGGAGTTGCTATCCCTCACCTTAAGTGGCACATTTCTTTGTATTTTGGTCAATAACTCACCAAAAAAATTAATGATTAACTAATTTGTATCTATCATGATTTAACTATCAATTAAAGTTTTATATAAATATGATTACAAATCAATTTAAATATTAAAGCAAGTTTCTCTCTAATTGGTTATCAAGTTCTTGTTATGACAAGTAAAGACAAAAGATATAAGAAGTTGATAAAATATTAATATTAAACTATTAAACAGTATCTAATGAAATATTATTGCATGTAATAATAATTATAAATTGCAGTCTATTTTACTTTTACACACGCACGCATACACACACATATATTATAGATGATTTTCCATCATCAATTTGTATAGAAAACAAACAGAAGAGAGGTATTGACCTACTATGTACTAATTAATTAAGCAGAGCCAAACAATTGAAACAATAAAAACAAGGATGCAATTGTGAATGAAACAAATGGTCATAATGAAATTGTGTTTTTATATTTTTTCGAGTGAAGTATATTTTAAGGGCCTCAATTCTCAATTTTTATAATCCAATCAATTTAGGATTTTAATTTTTTTTTTTATTTTTCAATCAAGGACCTCAAATTATTTTTCGGTGACCGAAAAAATCTTATATGACAAATTATAATTACAAGTTATATATATGTATAATGTAATGACATGTCATCAAATTAGATTAATAGATAATTATTTTGGTGCTAAAATTAATTTTTCTCTCCAAATTAAACTATTCCTACCAAAACTCTTCCCCTGCGCTACTCTTAATACACGCACACAGAGGAGCTGCTGCGGGTGCATTTTCACAAAATAAACAAGGTTTACAATTTACGTTATCTTCCCCCTTCCATTTTCTTAATTTCTTCTGCATCTATTTTTTCTTGGATTCATTAGGCTCTTTTAGAAGATTTTAAAATTCTTGTTACGGTTTTTTCCTCTCTGTACTACAAGTATATTTCCAGTACTAGCACTCTAATAGCCATCCAAATCAGTTTGGCGATCCTTTAACTAGGAAGAATGGTCCTCTTTTATATTCCAAGCTAGGTCTATTTCTACTGTAGTCCTAATATTCATATCTATTACTTGCACCCTTCTTGATAGTTGACCGATGCAAAGAACTGATAGGTATATAACTCTAAGGGGACCCAAATTTGTGATGCCCATTGAGATAACAAACCTCAATTAAAATTAGTTCGCTTAGATGATGATCCAATTTCACGTTATATAATAATAGGTTTTTAGCTCCTTTTATAATTGTTGTAACTTTAGTTATTATAGAACTTCTCTTTGCTTTAATTCCTTCCTACATGTTACGGAACATCATCAACTTTATCCCATGTCAAAATTTGCAGGTCACACAACAATAGTCCACCATGGTGGACTAGGATTAATAATCCTAGTCTTTCTTATATTGGTGGGCAATCACATGTCAAAATATTGTTAAGGATGATTTTAATGCAAATCAAGTGTTGAAGATGGTAGAGAATTTGGGTTATTCTAATTTGTGTAAGGTTCATTATTTGGATCCAACTATGAATTATGAAAGAGGTTTGAGGCTAATTTTTTATGAGAATAACTTGAACCAGTTGGTCTCTACATTGCGACAAAATGGAGAGATTCATTTGTTTATGGAACATGCTATTGACGAAGGATTAGAGGAACAGCAAAGTGATATCCCTTTCTTAAGTTTATTGACCAGCAACTACAATGAAGACATTCACAAGGAATTATGCAGAAATGAAATAACCCATGCTGAAAAAAATGCATAGAATACACATGATGAAGCTTCTTCTGACGATAGTGGGTATGACAGCCTAGTGGAGGTGGAGCTCTACTCTAATGATACTTCTCTTGCTCAAAGATATGTGACGTATTCAATATGCTTTTGCACCATATGAAAATTGTTTTATTTTTCAAATAAAGTCACGTAGGTTTTCCCAATTGAGTTATCATTACCTTATGAGTTATGAAATTGGTATTATGTAACAATTGATATTTATTCACATCATTGTATTCTTATTTCTGCTATTTACCTTTGACCATATCCTCCCGTTTAGAATTACAATTGTTTTAAGCTATTGTGAATGATCTTATCACCAGATATATTTGGTTAGTTAAGAAGAAGAATTTAGGGCTACATAATTGACAATTTAAAGCCTAGTTTTTCAGGTTTTTCACGTAAAGTTTCAATTTATGTAAACACAAGTATTATTTTTTGGTTTTGGAGGCTGTAGCTTTGTGCTGTGTATTAAAAATAAGTATTATTAATATCTTGTATCTTGTATATTTTCCCTTTATCTAAAGTGGGAGATTGATGTATTTTAAAAAGTAAATTTCAAAAACTGAAGATGATTACATTTTATCTAAATTTTCCAATGAGAAAAAAAAAACATTACATACAAAATTATTATCAGATAGTAAAAATAAATAAAAAAATATTTTATTTTGAAGAACGTAATACATCATCTCAAGGTAATTCTTTTTTTTTTTTACATATAAATGGATATAAGGCAATTTAAAAAAGAGAAATCAAAATTCTCATTATAAAATAGTAAATAAAGATATAAATGGAAATAAAATCACAACTTAATTTTTTTAAGTTATTAACTAAAAATAAAATATAAAATTAGTTGATATTTTATGATGCCTAGTTGGCATTTTCTAATGCTTAAGTGGCATTTTTCGATGCCAACTAGATACTAAAAATTGAATTAACTATATTGAGATCCTTAATTGGAATTTTAAAAAATTAAGACCCATAAATTATTTTTCACCTAAAGTTGAGGTTCTTCTACAATAGGTTTCTCATATTTTATCTAAGGGTTTTGCTAATTAGTGTTTTAACAACACTAGATAAAGAATTAAGAGTGCAATTTTTTTAATGAAAAGTAAATTTTTTAAGTTTTCAATATATTGAATATAGTAAAAACTTTTAAAATTTTCTACCTATGGTTCCTTAGCCTTTGTTGGTTAGCAAAGCACATTATCCAATAATAAACAAAATAATAACAAATCGACAGTGGATTAATTTAAGTGTAAGCAATCTTGATCCTTTACGAAGAAGATATGAGTTTGAATTTTAATAAGATAACTTTTATGAAAAGACTGGATAATCCTTGCTTTTTGACAATCAAACGAAAATTAATTTTATAGATGGTGCAAATGGAGCAAGCCTATAAAAATACCTCATGATCTCATGGGAAAAAAAACAAATTAAAAGAAAAAAAAACATAGTGAGATAGATATGCGGACCACCACAAAATAAATAACTGAACATGTGATGTCAGGTAACAAGGTGGGCAAAATTTAATCCAACAATGGGTTAGCATCATAAACGCTTTCTTCTTTGGCAATATTTTGCTGGCTGCTAAAGAAGTGGTGCAGCTGGAAGCTGAACCAAAGATTGCGGAAGCTCTTGCCATGCGATTTGGACTGCAACTTGCCCGAGACACATGCTTTCAGAGGGTGGAGGCTGAATCTGACTGTTTGAACCTAGTTAAAGCACTGGAAAGTTCATACAATGAGAACACATATTTTGCCATGATTGTTGATGATTGTAAACTGCTCTGTGAGCTCTTCACTTTTTGCGTGTTCTCTCATGTAAATAGGGGAGATAACAAAGTAGCTCACTATTTAGCAAAGCATCCAGTAGAGATAGAATTATCTGTGTGGATAGAGGATGCTCCCTTGGATGTGTTAAACTTGGCCTTGTTAGATGTGCTTTCGTGTGTTTGTATAGTTCTCTTTCCGCGTCAAAAAGAAAAAATAAATGCTTTCTTCTTCTTCCCTCAAAGCATCAACCTCCAACTCCCGAGAAGAGAAAAACAGATGAGAGATCAAGCGCTCAATTCCAAACCTAGCCATCTCACTTGGCAAAGATGTGCACGACAATCTTGAGGGACCACATACACAAGGGTTATGGCTTGTACAAATGCGCCACGCCCATCCCATTATCCTATACATTATTCTTATGTTTTAAAATTATTGTATGTTGTTAAAAGCTTCATATATGCTCCGTTGTTTTATATATAAGTGTTTTTTTTCTATAATAATTAAAAATGTTATTAAAGAGGCTTGGATATAAAATCGACATTATTTAATTTTACCAAAAAAATTTTCTCTCTATCAATTAGTTGAGAAAATACAAGAATAATGGGAATTGAGCCTATCAATTTAATTTTTTACTTGACCTTCATTAATTCTTTTATATCACGTGCCTTGTCTGAGTCCCACATTTTAAATTAATGGTGAGAGATCATACTTAATCTTATCAAATAAAAAAATAAATTGAGATAATCCATTCCTAAAAATAATAATGCATATAAGTTGATAATAGATTTCAAAAATGTAAAAATTTTGAAATTTTCAATGTATTTAGGACATTGATTAAAAAAATTAAATGTATAAAGTTTAAAATTTTAATATATTTAATGTATTAGAAACTTAAAAAATTAATATTTTTAATTAAAAAAATTTCACCTTTAATTTCTTAACAACTACCCTTACTAGCAATAATATAGCATACACTAATTTTTCCCCTTACTTTTTCAACTTCAACGGTTTCCTAACAAGGCGCATTTTACTATGCTTCAACTTAAAAATGGTACATAATGCACCTGGTGATTCAATGGTGAATATTGATGGTCTATCGGTATTCTAACTAGTTGTGACACACTGCACAATGCCTTTCCAGCAAGCATCATTTTCCCATCCCAGTCACCTTCAAAACAATCGATAACTACACACAACCACCATCATCATACCTCTCACCATAAAACCGCCATATCCACCACCATCGTTGACTCATAACCTGCAACATGATTGCACAACCCCTGAAAAATCATCGTCATTTCCTAGTAGCAAGTGTCGCAGCCCGCTTCAAATTATAATTTTAAAATACTTAATTACACTAAATTTGAAGTATAGTGCAACTAAGATTGTCTCACAAGGATGTTGTTGCTATCTAGTTAAGTAACAAGGGGTCTATGCAAACATGCAATAAATAAGTTATAAAAAAAATTATTTGAAAATAAAAATACTAGTTCAAAGAGTTCCTTAGGCATAAGGTGAATTAATCATTAATGCACAATATATCAAACACATAGAGTGTGGCTAATTTGAACTATTAGAGAGACCTCTACTAACAACCCCACAAGTCTACCTAAAGAACTCTAGGAATTCAATCAACATATAATTGATTAGATAATTGAGACCTCAACTCTAATTAACCTATGCTGATTTCTAGCCCCAATTGCATTAGCCTAGATTTGAACCCAAACTCAATTCCTAATTCTTTAATTAATCAAGTTCATACCAATTAACCAATTAGTAATCACCCAACTAATTCCACATTCATAAACCCACATATCAATACCATTCAATATAAGTATACAAATTAAAGAGAGCAAAGAATCAAGAAAACAAACATGATTGAGATTCAAGTATAGGGTTTCAAAATTACAACTATAATGTCCTTGGAGTCTCTTTGAACTAGCTTGAAGTCCTACTTCTCCATAGCAATGAAGGTTATAAAATAGAATCCAAAACAAGTATCTTACAAAATAAAAGGAAAAGATAAAAAAAAAAAGAAGAGGAGAGGAGAAGAGAAGAGAGAAAAATGAAAAATATTGGGGATGAGTATCCTCGTGTCTCTGGTTTCTCTCTTCTTATCAGATCTCAAATATGAATATCCAACATTGTCCTTTAGCCCAAATTAATCCTCTGCCTTTTAGCTTTAAGTAGACACCCAATTTGCTTAATTTAGTCTTAAAATGAGAGAGTTATGGCCTAATCTTTGTAGCATGTCTAGGTTGTACCGCTATTTACGTTAGTCAAATTCAACAGCCAATAAGTCCATCAAGATATCATTATTTTGGAGAGTGTCCTCATATGAGTTGAAGCTTTATATCTTAGCTTTCGAATGGCACCAGTTTCACCTCAATCCAATGTCTACAACTCAAGTTATGGCCCAATTAGTGCACACTGCTCAAGTTCCAGTGCAATAGCCCTATTCTAACCTCGTGGCCAAATTTGTCCAAATAGACATCTGAATTAGTTTTTGACTCCTTCATCAAAGTTGTAGATATTTCTCTCAGCTTTTCTACAATATAAAATTTGTAATTTTTAGAGGTCGACAATTCAAGATATGCTCAAAATACAGAAATAATATAAATTTGTAATAATGCTGAAAAATATAATTAGAGCCCAAACTCATAGAATGTGTCTAATATTTGATCAATTAAGCACAAAAGAGGTTCAATAAACTAAATATTAAGGTTAATCAATGTATCAAAATGTTACTTATCATTCCCTCACCGCCAACCACCACAACCACCACTCTCTACCCACCACCACCAAACCAATCACCATTGCGCACTCAACTCACAGCCACTCTGCCACTGCACCATCGCATCCCCTCAAACGTCTATTCCTTCTCAACAACCTTCATCTTCTCCATCTTCTTGCAGATTCCAACGACAACCACGTCGGAATCGTTGCTCTCATTCATCTTCATCCCTTATTGCATTGTTGCTGCCGCCCATGCTTCTCCGCTTGAAGACCCTCGTGATAGCATTACTGTCACACTCTTATTTCTGCCGCGATCATGTTGCTATTGTGCTCTTGTTGATGCTACGACCAACCACCAAGCTTGTTCATCGAGGCGGAGAATGAGGCATAGTGGCACATGGGTTCAACAAGCGGGAAGGGAATGAAGGAGGAGGGAGTGGGAAGGTTGGTGGCACGGCAGCACCGTTGATACCGAGCTAGCTCGTGGAAGGTCTGTCTTTGACAAACATAGTTTCACAACCTTAAAGGAGTACTAGAGTGCACCACTATGGTTTAGGTGCATGGATGGTCAATGGTTTGTATGTAATACACATAAATGATTAACCTAGTACATAACGGATAGAGCCTCCTAACAAATAACCAATTTGTGGGTATGAAAAAGTCTTCAATCAATCACAGCAAAGAGGTAATGAAAGGTGGGAATATCTTATTTGAGAAATGATATTTATACATAGCGAAATAGATGCATTTGAAGACACATGCAGTGGGTCCCATGTGTTCAACGTGAGAGAGTGACGCGTGGAGGGGGCGTTCGTATGGGTCGAATTCGGAGTTCAACCAAATTTATAGTTTCGGGTTCCAAGTTTAAACTAACTTGTTGTGGGTGCATACTTTTACGAGTTCTGAGTTCTCACTTCTTCCAGGTTCCGGGTTTCGAGTTCATGGGTAGTTAAGTGGGAACCCAGAACTTGAGGTTCAAATATCATTAGTTAACTACTTATGAACCTGGAACCTAGAACTGGGAAGAAGTGGGAACTCGAACTCGTAAAAGTATGCACCCACAACTAGTTAGCTTAAATTTAGAACCCGGAACTGTAACTTTGGTTGAATTCAGAACTCGACCCATGCGAACACCACCCCTCCACATGTCACTCTCTCACATTGAGCACATGGAGCCCACTACATGCTTCTACAAATGCGTCCATTCTGCGGCTTTTTGACCGTGCTATGGCACTTTTTCAAACAAAATACCAATATGTTGGTGTTTAGAAACTATTTCTTTGTCTATGGTAGTTTTTGCCACGGTGGAGGTGGACGGATAGCATGACATAGTTTGAAATTATGCCAACATTAGGACCCCATTGACACCAACGTGATAGGGCAGTCATGGGTTGCTGGGTGGTGCAGGTTCAAGTGCACCACTCCTTTGCCCAGCTCCCCTCAGACACTGACGTGATAGCTGATTGACAACTCCATCATGGGTGAGTGGATGGCGGTGGTTCGAGTTGCGCCACTCACTGGGGTTGCGCCACGTGGAGGATGGCGCTGGTTCAGGTTGCACCAACCAACTCACATGCCAATAGTAGCGGAGTTGCACCATCCTCCTACTTATACCCCCCAAGCTTATTTCATGCACAACATTATTAGCTTACCTTCAAACTGTTTGAAAATTTTCAATTTTCCAATTTTTATATACTTTAAATTTTTTGGTTTGAAATCCATGCCTATTTTTTTTTTTTTGCAACCTTTAAATTTCTCAAGCTTTATTTTCTTTAAATTCTTTTCCATTTTTCTTTGCAGTGTTTTGAGTTTTTTTATTTCTCAATTTTTAGTTTGTATTACTCTAAGTCTTTGAATTTTTTTAGGTTCTATTTTTTTGTCAAATTAATTTATAGTATTCTTTTCTTTTAATTACTTCAAGAAAATGAGTACTTTTAATGTATTTATATACTGGAATGGTAGAAAATTTGATAAGCTACAAGGATATACTTTTGAAGGTGATAAAAGATTAATTAAAATAGAAAAAGGTGTCAGTTATAATGCACTAAAGAAAAAAATTGCTGCCAAATTGAAGCTTCAGTCTCATCAAACAATTTCAAGTCTCACTTATAGATTTCCAATTGCTCGAGATAGTAGTATATCTACTGCTCTTGAGATAGTTTATGATGACGATGTTGATTGTATGATTAGCACCTTTGAGCAACAGTCTTCTTTGACTGTTCTCGAACTATATGCTGAGATTGATATTGCAGGTAGTTCATTGATGCCTATTGCCCATGGAGATCACTCCATTACTCCATTGTTGCAATTGGCAATGAAGATGAAGATAAAGATGAAGATTGCATAAAAGATCTATCCTCAGATGAAAATAAAGATGATGAAGGTGAAATTCCTAATAGCAGTTCTTCTGAGTCTGAGGCTGAATTAGACTCTCCGGCTATTGCAGTTTCTCCTGTTGCATCCTTCTTGCATATTAGAGAGAAACTTTCATGACAAGATGCTTAGTTTTCAATTAAGTATTTATATTTATTGTGATTTTAATAGACCTTTTTCATGATTTGATGATATTTTTATAGGTATAACAGATTTGATGGAGTCTCCATTTTGGACTGCATCTCCACATTATAATTATATCAATTAGGATCACCTTGATGAAGAGACGAAGGAATTTTCTGGGTTGGATGTTCTTGGTTCCTGGCATGTTGGAGATGAGATATACGTTGGTTTACAATTTGATAGCAAAGAAGCTGTACAAATGGCTATTTGACATTACCCTATAAAAATGCATCAAACATATATTGTGGTCGAATCAATATCGACAATTTTTGCACAAAATGCATAAGACACAAAGAAGGTTGTCCCTGACAATTGAGGGCAATTTTAGGAAAGAAGACAAACGAGTGGCAAATTACTAAATGAGGTGATTGTCACATTTGTCTTAATCCTATGCTATCTCAAGATCATTATAAATTAGATTCAAATTTTATATGTGCAAATATATTAGGTACAGCACTAAACTATATATGAATTATGTACTTTATGGTTATTAACTTTTATTATTGATAAAAAGTTTGATTGCTTAATTTATGATAAGGTTGGTTAAATTGGAACCATTGATTCCAATTTCCTTGATTAAAGAAAGAATTAGTTGTAACATCCACCGAAATTCTTTTATCGTTTTCCGTTCAATTGTTCGGTTTTATTGAATAATTGAAATTAATTAAAATTTGGTTAAATAATTATTTAGGATCAATTGGTTAGCAATTAATTGAGATTAGGTACAAGTTAATTAGGTTAGAAATATAGAAGACTTCATAAGAATTTTCATGAAACCGATTTACCGATTTAAAGGAAATCGGTAAGTTTACGGTATTTGAAACTGTCGGAACCGAACCAGTAGAATTTCAACCCATTAACCCTACTTTGAGTGGCTGAGAACTCAGCCACTTAATCCCTCAAAATGGCGCAAAGAAGGCCATAGAAAGTGAAGAGGGCTGGCTGAATTTCAACCTTAGATTCTAAGCCAATCAAAAGCCAAAGCAAATCAACAACAACCACTCAAATGTAATCAGATTTTTTCCACCCTTTTATCACCCATTTAGACCACATTCCAGCGTCACTTTTCTCCTCTCATTCAACTCTCTTTTCCTCTCCTCTACTCACATAACTCTAGCCAACATCAAGCCTAATCAAGCTTTGCTCATCCAAGCCTTCAAAAATCCAGCAAAATCACTTATAACAAAGGTAGAGGTTTAATTCTTGTATCATTTCTGTGCTCTTGGCTGGCTGAGGGTGGATTATTTCCACAATCTTTGATATATAAATTGAATGATTACGATGATATGTGGCTGGTTATTGGTTGTTTGTTTGGTTAAAACCGAATTGGAAGTGAGAAAGAATGAAAATAGGAAGAGATGGAGAGATGGAGAGCTGGAGAACCAAAAACCCTCGGCAGTCCATACAGCGGAGTGTACGGATCCGTCTACAACCAATTAAATTTGATGAAACCAATTTCAAAGGAAACTAAACATCCAGAGCTTTCCATAGATATATCATATAAGGCTTTTGGATTAGTATTGAGAGAGATATGAATTTTTGAATCTCGACCTAGGGTTCTGACTCTGATTCTGGGCAGACTGGGTTGTTTAGGGTAGAACTCGTCCTATACTACTTGAAATGAGTGAAACTAACTTTGTTAAAAAGCTTACACATAGAAGAATGTCCCATAAAAATTTCAGAATTAAATGAGGTCCTGTTTGCTCCCAGTGATCCAAGAAAGTTGCCCTATGTCCAAACCGGGCTAGAACAGGGCAGTTTAGGAAGGTCAGAATTCGGGGCTTATAACTCGAGCCCTACTAATTCAATTGGAATGGAACCTTTTTTAAATGAAACTTTGCCCTGTTAGATTTAATATGAGACCAATTTCGTGTGATTTGAATCAGTTTCGATTTTTAGTGGATTTTTACTTTTAGGTGTCTGATTCTGGCCAGCCACTGGGCAGGCCGGGATAAACTCTAAATATCTTGAGCTATAGATATCGAAATTAGATGGGACTAAAGAGATTAGAAACTAGACACATAACACTTTAACATATCCAAATTTGAGGTCCAAAGGAGTTAAATAGAAATTATGGCTTGAATTATAAAAACCGGGTTGGTTGACTATGCTAGGACAGAAATTCTGCCTTGATGAGTTTAATGCTATTATGAGTTCCATATTGAAATATGTGTGTAATGTTGTGACCTTATTGATAAATTGATGTTCTGATGTGCTGGCACTATTTATGGGGAAGCGGACTCGTTCTGTTATACTGCTGAAATTTCAATAGAACCCATGCACAAGTTATGAATTACATATTAATGCATGTGCAATTTCAAGAAAACTATGAAAGTTATGATAAGAATTATATTACTATGAAAGTTCCATACTACTTGGACCAGCCCCGGATAAGAAGTTAAGGGGAATAGATCGGTGGGAAGGTCAGGGAAAGTAAACCCGGCATTCCTGTATAGGAACGAGCTCGATCCTGAAAAGCAGACTATGACCCAGGAGTCTAAATGGCCAAGAACTCCCAGGGGACCAAGAGATGGAAAATGATGAAAAGAAATGGAAAGACTTATGAAGAAAGGTTCATGATTAAGTTTGCATGATTACATGAATGCATGTTTATATGAAATAATTATGTCAAGATGAATGTAGTGTCTATTAAGTTTATTTACTGCTATTTATTTATTTATTTATTCTGTTTACTATTCTGTGGAATCTTATTAGTGAGTTATTCTGTTTCCTATGTCCACTAAAGTAAAACTGAACCTTGCCTCGGGCCAGACTTTTCCTTAAACTCAATAAAACAGATAACTAGCTTGAACACATATTTTTATAGTTAAATAAAAATCGAGGCAACTGAGAATGCATGTGACGACAGATAATCACTAAACACGACCCTACTGAGAATTTCTTGAAATTCTCACCTCGTTCTACATTTTCTGCATCATTCTCAGATGCTGGCGATGGACTCCACAGCCACCCTCTTCATTGAGATCCCAGATCTGCAGTTTCACCGTGACTTCGAGTTGGGCTCGTTGAACATAGCCTACTTCTACCATTTCTGCCTCTGCTTTTTAGCAATAGGAATTTTGTTGTTCCTTTGTTTCATCTATTTTTAATATAGACATATAGACGGCAGCAATGACTTCTAAAATGTAAATATATATGTATGTACACAGTTGATGTTATTATACTATTTCTTATCCGTTGTGGTAATATGTTGAGTTTCGTTATGCTCATAGTATAGCAGCGCGCCGTTTCGACTGTTTTAGAATACTAATCACGAAATTTAAGTAGAATGTTAACACGGTAATACAGACTACCTAATTTCATGCTATGACTTAAGCATAACATTAAATTAGTAGGGTGTTACATTAGTAGTCAATATGGATTTCAAGTATGATACCGAAAGGCTTGGAAGGCTAAGCAAAAGGCAATAGCAAAAGTGTTTGGTGACTGGGATTAATCATTTGCAATGCTTTCTGGATGACTTGCATATATGCATATGTTTGCACCAAACTCTACGTACAAAATAGAGACAATCGAATTTATCATCAATAATCAAGTAGATACTTAGTTTCGCACATTTCATCGAGTATTTTGGACACTCAAGCAATGTTATGATGCTTTCAATTTTTGCAAACCCATTATACAAGTTGATGGCACATTTTTGTATAGAAAGTATCATGGTACACTCTTAATTGCCACTACACAAGATGGCAACAGTTGCATTTTACCGATTACTTTTGCTATTGTTAAAGGAGAAACCTTAGACGTTTGGTCATGATTCTTAGGAAAAATCCAGTAACATGTGACAAGAAAACAAGGTCTGTGTCTTATCTCTGATAGACATGCAAGTATAAAAGGAGCTGTGGCAAATGAAAACCTTGGTTAACAACCTTCATATGCGTATCTTGTGTACTGTAGGGTATACGGCTTGCATGCACCAGGTTGATAGGAATTTGGAAAAATTTCGTCAAACTAGTCCTGAAATTCAAAGATGGATCGATAGTATACCGAAGGAGAAATGAAGTTAGGCATATGACATAGGAGGACGTAGATACAAGCATATGACAACAAACTTATCAGAGGTTATGTATAAAGTCTTAAAAGATAGTAGAAATTTGCCAATAATTGCATTGGTTAAGTGCACATACGGAAGGATAGTAGAGTATTTTGTACAAAGAGGTGCAGAGGCTAGGGCAGGCCTAAGTGCTGGTAATAGGTTTTGCAAGAAGTTAATTGATGCTATCAGGAATAATCAAGAGGATGCTTGTTGCCAACAAGTTCGCAGATATGACATAGAGATCACAAGGTTTGAGATTGAAGAGACATTCAACCTTGTGACACAAAGTGGTGGTCATACATGGGCTGTGAACTTAAGGAGAGATATTTGCCAGTGTGGAAAATTTCAGGCATATAAATATCCATGTTCTCATGCCATTGCTGCCTATGCTACTGTGAGTATAGACTTCTACAATTTAGTTGATCCTATTTACTCTATTCAAAATATTGTCAATACATATAGCAGACAGTGGTGGACAATTGGCAATGAAGATTGCATCACAGCTACATCTAACTGGATATTGGTTCCAAATCCATCAACTGTTCGTGCTAAAAGCTGGTTGAAGTCCACATGCATAAGGAATGAGATGGATTTGAGAAAGTTACAGCGAAGGTAACGGTGTGGAATATGTAAAAAGGAAGGTCATAACCGACGTCTTTGCCCTCGTCTTATTGAAAGTCAAAATTCCTAACATGATACTAACACCATAGATGATAAAGATTTTTAATATCTATGCAAATTTGTTCTAAGTCCACTGGTGTAATTTCATTTTAATTTGAAGAACAAAAACTTTGATGCAGTTGTCAATTATTTTCTTGCCATTATACCCTTATTTATTTTGTTATCATTCTTTGAATTACCCTTAGTTTAGTTAAATAAACTATACTCAAATTAAGATTAGTTTATATTAGTATTAACTTTTACAGTAAATAATTTAAGGAACAAGGAATATTTAAATGCATCTTTAATAAGAAAATTAGATACATTTTTTTAACATTTACACAAATAACCCATCTTTAATAAACAAGTAGATATATCCATAATCAACCATATAGAGAGTTAGGCGATAATATACAACCACATTGTCTATCTCTCGCTCTACGATGTGGGTTTCTTCTCACATCAGCCACATTATCCTCAAGATTAGCTACAGATAAAAATTCTTCATTCAAGTCAATACCCTGTGGAGAAACAATATTCACACCATGTGGAGTGTAAAGGGTTTCTTGTGATAGAAATCCATAAACGCCATAGGTGCACTAGGTGTGAACTCTGGTGGCATATACGCAGCGGATGTAAATTGTGACGGACTCGGTACAGAAGGAACATATGCCTTCTCTGGACCATATGAGTGATATGCAGCATGGGAAGAGGATGCTCCTACTGTTGTTTGATGTTGAGGTGGCCAATAATAACTTCCTTCACTACCTAAATCCATCAGGTTGGTTGATGATGCCTATAGAACATAATATTGACCGTGACCACGTTCAGGAAGTGGAGGAAGGGTATGAACTTGTGTTGTCTCTCGCCTTCTATGCCGTTGAAGTCCGTGACCTTCTGTAACATCCAACATGAGTTCCGAGTTCCGACTTCATCTTTGAATTCACATAAAATGGACAATTTCTGACTTCCGAGTTCGTCTTTGAATTTCAGCATAATTTCTGACTTCCGACTTCATCTGGCATAATTTCCCTACTTCCGACTTAACCTTCAAGTCCAAACAACATGGACGTGATTCCCAATATCTGACTTTATATCTCAAAGAAACGGACTCTATTTTCGATCTCATAATTTATTTCCAAGTTTTCAAGCAAGATGTACGCGAGTTCCGACCTCATACTTCATGTTTCAAAATAGTGTACATGGTTTCCGACCTCTGAATTGATAGTTTAACACAATGATTACAAGTACCGACCTCCGAGTGAATGCAACGAGTTCCGACCTTAGAGTTAAACTCAATTGGAATGGACATGAGTTCAGATCTTTGAGTTGATTTCCAAGATGTAAACGATTTCCGATCTCCGAGTTTATTCTCAGGAGCTTTCCATTTCTGTTGGTGTTCCCGAGTTTGAATTGAGAGTTCCGAGATCATGTGATTATGTGCTGTATAATTTCCGACATCCGACTTTACTTCCAAGTGTCGAATAAACCAAACAAGATTTCCGATATCCGATTTCATCTCCGAGTGTCAAACAAATGACACGAGTTCCAACTTTAAGCAGCATCGGGACAAGTTTCGATTTTAGATAGAACAGAAGCGAGTTCCACTTTTGAGATGACGTGGAGAGTAATTTAGCCACAACAGCGGGAGACATGGCTGAACTTCAATCACAAAATTTCAACCAATCAATACCCATAATTCCAACTACCTTTATTTACTAACATCAGATTTCCCCCTTGGCTTCATCTCATCTCATCTTGTGCTGGAACTTCCATCACCTTGATTTGTGCAATCTACAACCCACATCTAGCAAGACTACACCTAGAGGAGGTAGGATTCCATTTCTGTTCTTAAATTCTTGAACTGTGGCTGCATGAAATTTTACTCTTCTTCATGTATTTGATGATATATTGGATGTATATGATGTATTATGGTTGGATTAATATGAAATCTTAAGTTGGAATTGAAGTTAGAAGGAGAAAACTAGAAGGAATAGAGGATTAGGATACTGTCTAGGTGGAGAGTCCACGGCAGTCTGGATGGCAGAGTGTACAGCTCCGCCTACAGCCAGTTAAATCCGATGAAATTATTTTTATATAAAAGTAGACATTCAGAGCTTTCCACACATATATCATATAAGGCCATTGGATTAGTATTGAGAGAGATATAAATTTTTGAAAGTTAACCTAGGAATCAGGACTTTCCTTCGGGCAGTGTGACTTGAGAAGGGTCTAACTCACCCTACACAACTCTAAATTGAGTGAAACGAACTTTGTTAGAAAGCTTACACATAGGGGAACATTAATGAAATGCCGAGTTTGTTATCATCCCATTTGTTCCCAGTGGTTCGAGGAAGTTGCCCTATGTCCAAACCAGGCCAAAACAGGGTAGTTTAGGAAGGTCGAATTTCAGGACTCATAACTCGAGCTATACTAAATCAAATGAAATGAACCTTGTTTCAAATGAAATTTTGTCTTATTAGCTTTGATATGACACCAATTTCATGTGATTTGGTCTTGTTTTCGATTTTTGGTGAATTTTTACTTCCAAGAGTATAATTCGGACCACTGACTGAATAGGCTGAGGTAAAATTTAAATATCTTGAGCTACACATATCAAAATGAGCTAGGACCAAAAGGGTTGAAAACTAGACACATAGAGCTATGACATATCCAAAATTCAGGTTTAAATGAGTTAAATAGAAGTAAAGGTGGATCATACAAAATTCAGGCAGAACTGAATAGAATTGGCAGAAATGACCCAATTGATGGTTTCACAAGTGTTAGTGAACATATAACGCTTGAGTTGACGGTTGCAAGTTTTACATTGATAGACATGTTAGATTGATTATACTGCTATGACTGATTTGTCCGTGAGAGCTGACACTATTCATGGGGAAACAGATCTGATCCATTATGCTGCCGAATTTACGGCAGAAGTCTATGAAACTATGAGTGTTTATATTACAAGAAATTTATAATATGAACAGCTATACAATTATGAATATATATGTGGAAATTCTATATGCAAGAATGATATAAGTATGATATGAAGTATATGAAAATAAATGATGAAGTATACATATGAGTGCATTCAGCATGTCTATGCTTGATTATGTATGAGAATGAAAGAATATGTATATATTAAATATGGGTCCCTTCACTTGGAGGCAGTTATTCGAGATCCCTCCTTGTGAAGGCAGTTAAAGACTAAAGATTAAAGCATATGCAAGCACTCCACTCACATAAGGCATGGCATCGACCCAGCTAGTGTGAGTATAGGGGATAGAGCTTACATGAGGCATGGCATGACCCAGCTAGTGTAAGTACCGAAAATTTATGGTGGCATATAAATATTCACTATAAAGAGTATGATGAAGGTCTCATATTCCTAAGGAACGTGACATGGCGATCACGCTCTGATGGAGTATGACATGGCGATTATACTCTGGAATGTGGCATGTAAAGATTTTATGATGAAAGATATGATAATGAGTCTATATTCCTAAAGAACGTGACATGGCGATCACGCTCTAATGGGGTATGACATGGCGATCATACTTTGGAATATAGCATAATGATCCCACACCCTAAGGAATGTGACATGGCGATCACATTCTGATGGAGTATGACATGGCAATCATACTCTGGGACGTGGCAGGAAGAACATATTCCTAAAGAATATGACATGGCGATTATACTCTAGAATATGGCATGATAAGCAGAAGATAAAGAAAGAAAAGTAAATTTTATGTATCTGCAAAACTTCATGTACAAGTAAAGTCATGTGTAGATGTTATATCTCCAGTATATTGATGCTATAGTATCTTAATATGTGTGTCATTATCATTCATAGTATAATTCATGGATTGACTTTGTATGGGCTCTCCCAAATACCAAGTGTAAGAGTAAAATAAACTTTGTTTCGGATAATATATTTTCGAATTATAAAATTAAACAACTGGTATAACATGAGCACCTTTTTCACAATAAACGGAAGTAACTGGAGATGACAACGATGAAATTATGTATGATACTTGCAGAATCCTACTGAGAATTCAAAATTCTCACTCCTATTTCCGTATTATCTCCAGATAGTTCAAGAAGTTCCGAAGACAGCTGAAGTTGCTATTAGATAAGGTCCGCTCAAGTAACAGTAACAACTCCAGGGTGTGGTACTATGACTTAAGCATAGTACTGTACTCGGGAAAGTGTTACATTTTGGTATCAGAGCAGTTCGATCCTCCCTGGACCTGAGGATTTGGACTGACTACGTTTCCAGTGCATTCTGGAATCCTTAGAAAATGTCATGCGATAAATCTTATCTGTTCAGATAAGATATAAGAAACTAGATATGTATGACCGCCTAATTGTGATTGTTATTAGTTGCTGTCACACTTAACTTGTTATTGAGCCTTATCAACTCAATCTTTTGTTATATGTGATTAGGAACTAATGGCTTCTAAGGGGCGGGGTAGGCCGCAAACTGCACCCACTTCAGAAGACCCTGCTAATTTCATGGACACTCTACGAGAGATGGCATATGCCATGCGCGAGCAAGCTGCTACAGCACACCAAATGATGGATCAGCTGGGAAGACAACCTGGAGCCGGTCACGATGGAAACTCAAATGGCCTAGGATTGGACCTTGAATACCTCCAGTTCACAGAATTCCAAAAAAGGCGAACCTGCCTAGTTTTAGAGGAGGTTTTCATCCTGATAAGGCTGATGAGTGGATTAAGACAATGGAAAAGGTCTTTTCCGTTTTGATCGCAGATCGACCACGTAAAGTGGCCTTCGCCACTTATATGCTCGAAGCAGACGCAAAATTCTGGTGGAATGGTGTGAAACGGCTATTAGAGGAGTCCCAGATAGAGATCACCTGGATTGTGTTCAAGGACACTTTTTACCAGAAATACTTTCCTCCGTTAGTTCGGAATGCCAAAGAGTTGGAATTTATGCAACTCTGCCAGGGAAGCAATAGCATGTCAGAGTACATCGCTAAGTTTGAGGAGTTATGTAAGTTTTCCACAATCTATCAACGGAATCTAGATGAGATGTGGAAGTGTGTCAAATTTGAAGGCGGGTTGAGGGAAGATATCCTCGCAGCAATAGGCCCTATGGAGATCAGGGATTTCCCTACCTTGGTAAATAAGTGCAGACTTGTGGAAGACTATAACAAGAAATTGGAGATTTCCCAGTTTGATACTTATGGCAAGAGGCCTGCACTTAAAAATCAGGAACCTGAATATGTCTCATCACCAAAGAAGCAATTTCACCATAGTAAGTATGAGGGCAAGCAGCTGCAAGAATCGGTGGTCAAACAACGATGTCCGAAGTGTGGAAAGAATCATGGAAATAAGCCTTGCCTGGTTAAACAGTATGTGTGTTTTAGATATGGCAAGCCAGGACATATGATCAGAGAATGCCCTGAAAACCAACCACCGACTCCTAAACCGCAACGTTCAGGAAGAATCTTCACTATAAACGCGGGGGAGGCGACACCGCAGGGGAGCCATAGCGAGAATTAGGGATAACCCAGAACAAAGATTCACTTTTCACTAATTGTGCTATATTGAGTTATATATCTAGGTTTGTTGTATTTTCTTCGATTATGCTTATCGACTTTCTATGTACTTATATATAAACTCTTTTACTAAACTCTCACAGCAATAAAAAGTTAGTTTTGTAATTAAATTTTGAGGACAAAATTTTTTTTTTAGGAGGGTGGTAATGTAACATCCACCATGAGTTCCGAGTTCCGACTTCATCTTCGAATTCACATAAAATGGACAATTTCCGACTTCCGAAATTGTCTTCGAATTTTACCATAATTTTCGACTTCCGACTTCATCTGGCATAATTTCCCTACTTCCGACTTAACCTTCAAGTCCAAACAACATGGACGCGATTCCCGATATTTGACTTTATGTCTCAAAGAAATGGACCCTATTTCCGATCTCATAATTTATTTCTAAGTTTTCAAGCAAGATGTACACGAGTTCTGACCTCATACTTCATGTTTCAAAATAGTGTACATAGTTTCCAATCTCCGAATTGATAGTTTAACATGATGATTACAAGTACCGACCTCCGAGTGAATGCAACGAGTTCCGACCTTAGAGTTGAACTCAATTGGAATGGACATAAGTTCAAATTTTTGAGTTGATTTCCAAGATATAAACGATTTTCGATCTCCGAGTTTATTCTCAGGAGCTTTCCATTTCTGTTGGTGTTCCCGAGTTTGAATTGAGAGTTCCGAGATTATGTGATTGTGTGCTGTATAATTTCCGACATCTGACTTTGCTTCCAAGTGTCGAATAAACTAGACAAGATTTCCTATATCTGATTTCATCTCTGAGTGTCGAACAAATGACACGAGTTCCAACTTTAAGCAGCATCGAGACGATTTCCGATTTCAGATAGAACGGAAGCGAGTTCCACTTTTGGGGCGACGTGGAGAGTAATTTAGCCACAACAGCGGGAGACATGGCTGAACTTCAATCACAAAATTTCAACCAATCAATACCCACAATTCCAACTACCCTCATTTACTAACATCAGATTTTCCCTCTTGGCTTCATTCATGTTACGCCCAAGAGAAGGAAAGGAAAGGACGGCCAGCTGCTCCATCTCATCTTGTGCTGGAACTTCCATCATCTTGATTTGTGCAATCTACAATCCACATCTAGCAAGACTACACCTAGAGGAGGTAGGATTCTATTTTTGTTCTTAAATTCTTTGAACTGTGGCTGTATGAAATTTTACTCTTCTTCATGTATTTGACGATATATTTGATGTATATGATGTATTATGGTTGGATTAATATGAAATCTTGAGTTGGAATTGAAGTTAGAAGGAGAAAACTAGAAGGAATGGAGAATTAGGATGCTGCCTAGGTGGAGAGTCCACGGCAGTCCGGATGGCGGAGTGTATGGCTCCGCCTACAGCTAGTATAAGTACCAGAAATTTATGGTGGCATATAAATATTCACTATAAAGGATATGATGAAAGTCCCATATTCCTAAGGAACGTGACATGGCGATCACACTCTGATGGGGTATGACATGGCGATCATACTTTGGAATGTGGCATGTAAAGATTTTATGATGAAAGATATGATAATGAGTCTATATTCTTAAAGAACGTGACATGGCGATCACACTTTAATGGGGTATAACATGGCGATCATACTCTGGAATATAGCATAATGATCCCACACCATGAAGAATGTGACATGGCGATCACATTCTGATGGAGTATGACATGGCGATCATACTCTGGAATATGGCATGATAAGCAGAAGATAAAGAAAGAAAAGTAAATTTTATATATTTACAAAACTTTAAGTACAAGTAAAGTCATGTGTAGATGTTATGTCTCCAGTATATTGATACTATAGTATCTTAATATGTGTGTCGTTATCATTCATAGTATAATCTATGGATTGACTTTGTATGGGCTCTCCCAAATGCTAAGTATAAGAGTAAAATAAACTTTACTTTGGATAATATTTTTTCGAACTATAAAATTAAACAGCTAGTATAACATGAGCACCTTTTTCACAATAAACTGAAGCAACTGGAGATGATAACGATGACATTATATATGATACTTGCAGAATCCTACTGAGAATTCAAAATTATCACTCCTATTTCCGTGTTATCTCCAGATAGTTCAAAAAGTTCCAAAGACGGTTGAAGTTGCTGTCAGATAAGGTCCGCTCAGGTAACAGTAAAAACTCCAGGGTGTGGTACTATGACTTAAGCATAGTACTGTACTTGGGAGGATGTTACACTTTCAACCCAAGTCGAAGGTTTGCCACATTCACATCAGGTTGTGGAAGAGGCTGCTATTGAATACGGGGTCCCGCAGGTTTAGTGACCCTGTCTATTCCTCAAATTGCTGCAATAACTCTGCTGTTACATCTCTAACATCCTCTATCGAAAAGGTTGAGTTGTTGATTGAGGATAAATGATGCATTTGCTCCAGTTGGTTGTGCTATTCAAAAGGACAGAAACATTATATACATAAACAATATATACCAGTACCAATAACAAAATTAATTTAATTAACAAAAAGTAATAATACTTACTATTTGCCCTCTGCATGCACCATCCCTACTAATCCAGTAACAAGTGTACCTTGAATACCATCTCACGTAGGGATCATTCTCACTTAATAACCCCATCTTCTAGTCGCTAATTACTACATATTGTGTCATCTCATTCCATATTTGGATAACAGTATATAGGAGCATCCAATTATCATTTTCTTTACCACACATAGTAAGATCATGGAGTTATTCAAGCTTATGTGGTGGGTCCGGAATACCTTGTTATAAGCCTAATTGACGCATCACTCGATCCGGTTGATGCCACTCTATAATATGAAAAAATATAGGTGGCACAACAGCTCTCCAAACATGAGAGCCTTCAAGGTATATATGCGGAAGTGACCCGTAAAATTCAAGATAGGGTTCCATACAATCTGTAAAATAATAAAATTTACATTAAAAATTCTATACGGTCAAAATTATAGATGCGTCAATAAGATGTTCTTACATCTTTTTGCCTTAAACAATCAAGTTTGTAACGATAGTATGGCAAGTCTTGTCGTACAACTACAAAAGTCATACCACCTGTTCATCTATTATTTCACATATTCAACCAAATATTATAAACATTCAATGATTATTTAAACAGAAAACTTATTACAAAAAAAAAAAAGAAGGAAAAAAGTCATACCGAGCACCAAGTGGACCATAGGCAATCTCTACTGAAGGAGTTAGGGCAATTGATGGAAATCTGTCCCACGCCCATTGCTGAACCAACATAGCCATGTCTCCAATCTCATGTCGATTATAATATGTACACTTGCACAGCTCGCAATATAAATAAGACAGCATAGTTGATCCCTAGCTATATTGTCCAGCCACAACGAAATCCTTTAAAAATGGAAGAAGTCTTAAAGGCACTAAGTTTCCAGAATGATTTGGAAATAGGACTGACCCCATCAACCGCAAAATATATGCTCAAGCGAACTGTAGAACTTGGACATCATTGTCATTATGGTCATTTATATCACTAAAGTGTGTATTTAACCACCTTATTTTTAATCGATGACCATGAAAAGCATTTTGCGGTGGAGTTACGCCTAGTAGTTATTGGAGAATTGGTTGCCACGGACCAGAAGTATTGCTAGCAACTGGCATTTTATCAATACAAAGACCTGTTTAAATAGCAACATCTTGCAGCGTAATCGTGCATTCCCCCGGAGAAAAATAAAATGTATGTGTCTCTGGCCTCCAACGTTCCACTAGAGCAGATATCAACGCGTGCTCAATTTGAAAAAATTCAAACTTTGCAACTTCAAGAAATCCTACCTGCTCCAAGTATGAAATAATTTGGATAGGTATTTGCTCGTCCTGGTCACAAACAGAAGATTTTTCTCTGATAACTAACTCTCGGTCAGGGATGTACATTCCAAATGTACTATAAAATGTGTGTTTCTTGCATTGTCAACAATTATGCATCTTCTGGCCTAAAGCGAATGACACACGACAAAGAAGAAGAAAAGTTAGATACCATCTATTAAAAAAAAAATTAATTATTAAATTGTTTATATACTTTTCTATACACAATAGTAAATTACTTTTATTTAACTTCTTAGTACTTTATTTCTTCAGTAATATGAATTAAAATTTACTTGTTACACATGTCAAAAAACTTTCAAAATATTATATAAATCAACATATCAAAATAAATTTTAAAGGTTAACTCAGAAAAAAATTATTAAAAACTAATATAATTTTCTTAAAAATTTTAAAAATATTTTTTAAATTAAATTCATTGATAAAATCAAAATCTACTCTTAAAAAATAATAAACTCATAACAAAATATTATTATACATATGATTTGTCTGCACAAAATAAAATTAAATTCTAAAACTAATAAATAAAATTAAAATTACCTCACAAAATGATCAAATAAATTCTAAAAACAGACTAAATCAGAATTGGTGAAGGAAGTGTATATGGGAGGAAGTGAGGAGGGAGGTGGGGGAAAGGGGGCGGAAGCGTGGCGCAATGTCACAGCGCGCCAGTCTGCGCAAGGACATGCGTCGCAGCCCCGTCGAATGGCGCAACTCGAACCACCGCCATCTACTCGCCCGTGATGCAGTTGTCAATCAGCTGTCACATCAGCGTCTGAGGGGACCTGGGCGAAGGAGTGGCACGACTTGAACCTGCGCTAGCTAGCAGCCCGTGACCGCCCTGTCACATGGTGTCAGTGGGGTTTGATGGTGGCGTAATTTCAATCTGCGCTATGCTTGCGTCCAACTCCACTGTGACAAAAACTATCACAGACAAAGAAATAGTTTCTAAACACCTAGAGATTGATATTTTGTTTGAAAAAGTGCCATAATACAGTCAAAAAGGCTGATTCTGCTATGTATAAATATCATTGCTCATCTTGTTTACTTTCAACTGGCAAAATTTAACGAAACACATGGAGACAAGCCGCATGCGAAACGCATATACCTCTCCGGTAATGGTGCGAATTGATCGTGGGTGCATTTAAAAACTAAATTTAAAAATAATTAATGTTTGACATTTGCTGTTATACTCCTTGCAAACAAGGGAGTACCACACATTTAAAAATCTCAACCATTTATCTTAATATCCAGGGTTGAGATTATGTTTGAACATCTCTACACCAAGTAAAGGTGTGCACACCAGAAACACTACCCCCCTCTCTTTTTTCTCTCTCCCCTTGCTTCGTCGGACAATAGCGACTCCGCCATTGCACTTGCACCCTCCATCGGCTGCTACCGCTTGGCTCCCTACTCCACCGCCCACCACCTCTGCGTCGAGGTTGCCATCCGCAGCTTCCGTTTGTATCTCTGCACCACGCCAAGGACCACCGCCACCCCTTCCAAAACAGTTGTCGCTTCTCCGCCTTCACCGGTCCCAAGGTGGCAGTGGCGAATTGATGACTCTGACGGCGTCTCGTGGTCTCCGACCTCGAGTGGTGGCTGTGGTTCCATGGTCCCCCCACCAAATCCTGACTCGCATGCTCACCGGAGAATTTTCTTCTTTTAGCGCCGACGACAATTTTTTCTGGTTTGTTCCGCAGTCTGTTGTGTCCTTCGGAAGCACCGCGTTCGCTAAGAGATACGACGTGGCGCACTCCTTCTGATTCAATCACTGCCCGCTCCAGTGGCGCCGTCTAGGTTTGGGTGCTGGGGTGATGATTGAAGTTCTCAATGGCGAGGGGCAGTGGGCGAGGGTGGGGGGTTGGCCGGGCGGTTGCCTGGAAGCTGAAAGAAGAAGATTCAAGTGGAGTGCATGGGTGGTCTCTAGAGGAATGATTCTAAAGTGATCCAAGTATATGATACTCCCTTCCTCGCAAGGAGTATAGCACCAAACACCTTAATGTTTTTGGCTTTTTGAGGACTAAATTAAAAAGTAGAATTAATAATTAAAGTTTTAAAATCCATTTAAATGCACTTAATTACTACTCATTAATTGTTAACATTGCACTAACTCTAAGGGGGTGTTTGACATATTGTATTAAGCATGATAGGATAAGGTAATATAATACATTATGATCTTATCCGTTATTTGGTACAGTTAACGTATTGTATAAACTTATCCATCAAACCTCTCTTATACGTTATAATGATGGATAACTTAATACGGCCTAGGGAAGCCGTTTTAGGCCTGATTAATTTTTAATGTATAAAGATTCTTTCACTTTTTATTTTTTAATATATTTTATTAAAAAAATTAATTATTAACTAAATAATAAAAAATAAAAATATATAAATAAAAAATAATATTATTTAATAATAAATAAATATTTTTTAAAAAAATTATAAAATAACTATTCAAACTGAAATAAAAATATAAGAATAAAAATTTATTATTAAAATATATAAATAATAATATTTAATATAAATTTAATTATATATAATAAAAAATATAACCAAATATAGGAATGTGATACTAAGCCTATTTAGATTTTGATATATAAAAACTCCATCTCCATTTCACTCACTCTCTCTCTCACATATTTTTTATATTTATAAAAAAATTAAAAATAAATAAATAAATAATTTTTAATATAAAATTATTTTTATATATAATAAAAAAAATAGCTAAAATAATTATGATAACTATTTAAAAATATATTTATTATAATATCTTTTTTTTATTATATTTTATGTAATACAATATCTTATACAATGATATACCAAATAATCAGATAGATTAAATTTTTATCGCTCTTTATACAATCAGGCCTTATACTATCAGCCCTTATCCTATCAGGCCTTATACTATCAGGCATACCAAACGGACCCTAAGGATATAGTGTTAATCACAATATATTACTTCTTCCGTTTTAATGTATATGTCTACTAGTGTATTTAACCCGTGCAATATACAAATATAAAATGTGAGAATGATATGTAATATAATTTGATATAATAATATATTATTGATATTCCATTTTATTGTATAAATATGATAAATAATAAAATATAAAATAATCATTTCACCATCTTTTTACTTTTAAATTTAATTATATTGTTTAAAAAATTTCAATCTCATATATATATATAATATAATTAATTCTCAATATTACATAATAATATATACATTTTCATATACATATATCAAAAAATAAAAAATAACATATAATTATTGGAGCTCCCAATTGCCTGTCTATACTTCATATTAGTTAGTTATATTTTTTATTTCCTAAGTTGCCCTAACTTAAATATTTCTTTTATTAAAGTCAAAACTTTGATCATACACATTAATTTTTGTTTATTTATACTTTAAATTATTAATTATTTTATATTTTTATTTATATATTCAAACTATTAAAATTAATTAAATTTTTTATTAATTGTCTTTCTCATAATACCTAATTTATATAAGTCATAACAATATATCTAATAAATGTGTATTTGTTTAATTTTAGAAAAAAAAATATATTCTTATGATGTAATTAGTTGTATTACTACTACTTTATCTATTTGTATTTTTAATAAAATTTAATAAAACTTGTATTTGAAGTGTAAATAAACAAAGATTAATATGTTTGATTAAATTTTGACTTTAATTTAAAAAGTGGTTAGGTTAGGGCAATTTAGGAAATCAAAATAATAATTAATTAATGGGGAGTATAGATATGTAATCGGGAGTGCCAATAGCACCATCCTAAAAAAATATAATTATGCAATTATTATTGAAGAAAATAAGTAATTTTATAAAAATCAATGTCAATATATTTTTGAAAGCATATTCAATCATATATATCTATTTTTAATTTTTAAATAAGGATCAAACAACTAAAACAAAAAGACATTCCATTTCTTAATCTCACCCCTTAATTAAAAAGATCATTTTATTGTTTTCTCACTCATTTTTATATAACCTCTTTATATAGCTTCCTAATAAGAATATATTACAACTATAAGAGTTTAATTGGTATACACTGATACTATTATCTAATAAAAATCATGAAAAATATCATTTCATCATAGATAGTTATTTAAACATGAACCATATTAGCAATTCTCTTTATTTCTATTGGATAATAGTAATGTAAAGAATATATATTAATTATAAAAAATAAAATTTAATTTAAAAAATCATAATGTAAAGAATATATATTTATTATAGAAACTGAAATTAAAATTAATTGATGCAATATTTATATAAATATTCAATATTTTATATGAGGTGCATCAAATGAGAGAAATAATTATTAACTATCCTTGTTTATTTTATCTAATAATTAAAAATATACAAAGTATTTGATAGTACAAACTATATATGGTCACTGATCTCTCGTTCATATTTCCTTTTTTATTTTTTAAATTCTCTTTCTTCTATTTCTTCCTATTCTCAAATCCCAAAAGCTTCTTGAATAAGCTTTAATGCCTTTTTCATTTTCCAATAAGCTTCTCCAATAAGATTTAATGCCTTTTATAGGCTTTCTTGAAAAAGAAATTTTTTGAATTTTTAAGATAATCAAAAGCATTTGAAGCTAACATTTGGTGATAGTTTCAAAGTAATGCTTCTAAAATATTATGATAATAGATTTGGACAATTTGGTTCATTTTTATATCCACATATATTGATTTAAGAATGAACCAGATTGTCCAAATGGACAAATAAATTAAAACGGAAGGAATATATTAAAAAAATGATAAATAGTGTTATTTGTGAAATGACACCTAAATAAGAAAATGAGAAAAAATTTTGTTGCATTTCGTTTTTTTATAACAAAATTTCTCTTTCCTCCTATTAATTTTTCCCTCATTCTGTAATTGGGTATGTGGCCATTTGTTACTTTTTGACAAAAATTTTTCGTTTCATAAAGCACTACTTTTACATTAATTATAACCAACATATTTACAATTCCTTTTTGTAAATAAATAAAATAAATTTATAAGAAAAATTTTATTTTGATACAATTAATATAATTTTTTATCATCTGATTACGTATTATCATAATTTTAAAAAATAAGTTGTCATAAGTATCAAGGATTCTAAAAATAAAAATATTACATAAAAATCATTTTAAAATTTTCAATCTGTTCATGAAATACTCTAACTCTCCAACAAGGTTTATTTTTTCACGTGGCATTTTTTTTTTAATTCTTAACAACTACTAAAAAGGCTAAGAATATTCATAGCCAGATAATATTTGTGTTAAAATATTATTAAATATCTATCCAAAAAAATTTATTAATAATACATCAAGTTCAATATCTTACAAGAATATATAAAATAAAAATATAACTATTAACATGGATAGAACTAATTTCTTGGGCCTATAGCTCGACCCAACAATCCCAAACATGAAATCCTCTAGAAGAACTTACACCGAGCATATCCAAGCTGTTATGCCATTCCCCTAAGCCGGGCTCAACAACCTAATAGCTGTATTCAAATTTCCACTATTATAGGGGTATTCCAAGTATTTAGGAACAAACCGTGAGCTACTTTGATCAACATTCTTATCCATTCCACTTTTAAATATGAGCAACTTCCTCACACTCTAGGTACAACTTACACCCCTAAGAATAGCATAGAACCTTATACATTTACTGATTTAGCTTGAATGCTAGAGTCCTTTTGCAGGTATCCACTACAGTTATTCCTAGCTCGAACACGATGTGCCATGACCTCAGGATCTCAAGTATAAGAATATTTGGCGCTGTAACACCCTAGTAGTTCCATTCTATGCTTAAGTCATATTGTGGAATTACTAGTTGCTACTTTTGCTCGCGGAACTATCATTACCTTTTAGAAATTACTTTATACCGAAAATAGGGGTAAAATTTTTTCTACAAAACAAGTAAACCATTTTTGAAATCGAGAGCCATGAGCGCATTGTGAATATATAAAGTAACACCGCTATCCCATACATATATCGCATTTAACAAGCATAGAGACCATAAGAGTAACCACAATTCTTAGAATAATGTAACATATCTATTCCACTGGCCAACCATGATAATACAATAAGAGTCGTACCAGTTCATACATAAGATAATAATGGGTCTGATATCTATTGTCGGCCCTACACTAAAGCCTACCAATACATAATAAAAGGAAATATATCAGAGAATCCTACTACCCAAGCATGCCACATAACAGAATGATAACCCTATAACTACTATCGTGGGCTATCTCGTGCTCGACTCCGCATGCAACCGTCACATCAAGCATCTCGGAGGAAACCTGCTCCCATATCCGGGCCAGAGAAGTACTATCACGTCCTCCTCGAAAGACGCTCACCCACGGGCACAGCGAGCGATTTACGAATGAACCCACGCCGCGAACCTGGGTGAAAATGGGCTAGCAGATGAAGCGTAAGAATCGTAAGATAGATGAATCACCAAGGTCGGCGATTTAACCCGAATCCGGGTGAGAACCCCGCACGAGTCGGATAGAGGGGCCTGACGGATCGGTTCCCATGGAAGCTCTGATAAGACGGCCCGAGGATCGGAATCCGTCAAACAAGCCGAGTCAAACGGTATCCGAGCCGCCTCATCATCATCACCGGTATCTCGGTGGCTGAAAGCGCGAATGTCATCCATAGTAATCTCGCCAAATGGCTGATGCGTCGGAAAATGGGCTCATCACGCGAGTCCGAATCGGGCGGCGTCATGGAAGATGTAGACCATCGCCGCCGCCGACAAGACCGAGGCGTCAAAGACCGGGTCAAAGCGCCAACGCCACACATCGGGAACTCAATGTAGATCACCACTGCGTCGACGCCGACATCCTCTCAAGACGACACTAAACGAGGAATGAGAAATACTAAATTTCTCGTGAGGTTCAAGCGGCCAGACAAACACAAATCGCTACGTCGCCCCAAAGCTTCGGGTTTAATTACAAAAACAGTGGATGATATAAGTTCAATTTTAATGGTTTTGAAAACTTAAACCCTGGTTGTTTTTAAACTTAACATCATAAACACATCATCATGACTAACATCCGATTTGCTAAAACATAGAATAACATCCATAATGCAAATGGGCAATATACTTTCATGCAAAGACACGCATCATCACAGATGTAACCATGGTCATACTTAGACTTTACTTTCATTTTTAGCACGTGCTTAACATTCTTTACTTTCCTTTGAACATCGCTTTTACATGAGCTCATTCCGCGGACCTGCTGAGACTAACCAAATCGACTAAGCCGATATTGGTTACCTCTAAGTTGGAGGGTCCTCCAAAACACCCTTTGCCTCCTCATAGAGGTTCCTTGTGGATCGCCTCTCACTTCCCCATCAAGTGATTGAAGGGTCACGCCCCATTGATTCTTTCTTATCTTTATACTTTACATGCATAACTCCTGACTAGATTTATGCAATGGTATGACTAAATCCATAATTTTGACGGAAATCCTAAAGATAACGGCTAGACCTGAGCTTCCCAAAATGCCAATCATCGCATTCAACCAATAGTTCATCATATCTATATCATATCATCACACTTATCATTCAATCATGAGACAAAGCTCAATCAATCTCATCATTCATCATGCCAAGTGGCATCACACATTCATACCTCTAAAGGGGTTTATAGTTGTGTTGTTCTTTGTGAAGAATATTATGAATCATCACATGATTTCCCATGATAGAATCACATAGTTAGATATGTGTTTATAGTCTTTTAGTTACTTGGTCCTTGGATGAAAGTATGCTTTACTTAAGTACATGTCTTATGAAACACTTGTTCAAATTAATTAAATTATGTGATTGTTTCCTTTCCTTGAGATAAAGACTTAGTGATTCCTTTAGGTTCATGGATGCTTAGAGGCCCTAATCATACTTCTATTCCCAAGGAGTTCGAGATCCTCTAATCCTTGGGTCATGACAACGCATAACCACATCATGAACCCAACAACACCTAATGTTCACTAATCACCAAGGGTGACTTTAACTTAGTCAAGTTGCAAAGTTTTAAACTTTTACTAATAACATACCAAGGTTTTGCCTTAAACATTATTAAAGTTGTCATTCTTTATAAAGTAGTCATAAAGTCTTATTCTTTATGAAAGTAAGTGCCTTTGACATTAAGCTCTCATCTTAAGATTGGATCTTTATGAAATAATGATACAAGCTACTAGCTTTGAATAAAAAGTCTTATTCTTTATAAAAAGTTAAAGCCTTTTGCATTAGTTGGGTTCAAAGTCTGAACTTTATGAATGAAATGTTATAGAACAACATTTTTATAACTTAATGATCTCATTCTTGAATAAAATTTGAAACTTTGTGAAAGGTCTTTTCTTTAAGGTTTGATTTCTAAAGCCTAAAGTGACAAGATATCATTTTTTCTAACTCAAAAAGTTTAGACTTTCACATGTATTCTTGTCTTCAAAACAAACAAAATAAAACTTTATGGAAGCTTAAAAGTTGCGCCACTTTGAAGAAATCATGAAGCAAACTTTAAAGTCTAAAACTTTGAGAAGGTTCATAGTCTTATCAAATCATGGAAACATAGAAAGGTGAAGCTTTTCTAATCATTCACTCATCATAAAGAGAAAGGAACAACTTTAAGCTAGAGATCAATAAGAACATAGGTTTCCAAAAGAAGAAACTTAAGAACACATGAAGAACATCAAGAACATATTTTACTAAAAGAGGAAACTTAAGAACACATGAAGAATATCAAGAACATATTTTTCTAAAAGAGGAAACTTAAGAACACATGAAGAACATCAAGAACATATTTTTCCAAAAGAGGAAACTTAAGAACACATGAAGAACATGAAGGATCTTCTCAAGTTTTCACTTAGAGCTCTTGGTCATGAAAGACCCAAGCTCCAAGCTTTCTTGAGCAAACAAAATGAAAAAGATGAAGATCACTACCTTTCTTGAAGATGGCGCAAAAACAAGAGAAATGGAAGAAGAAGATGATGACTCTCTTGATGATGAAGGTGGCGGTTTTGCAAGAAGGAAGGAGAAGCTCTTGAAATCTTGTGGAAATGGAGGTTGTAATGTTTTGATCTTGTCTCCAAAGACCCAAAGATGAGGTCTTTGAAGGGCTAAGTGAGTGGTTTAGGTGGTGGTGGTGGAGAAAGGAAGAGGAAGATGAAGAAGATGTGAAGAAGTGTTTAGAGAAGTTAGAGAGTTTGGGCTTGAAGAGAGAATAGATGAGTGAAAAAATGAAATGAATGAGGGAGAGAGAGAGAGAAAGTGGGCCCACTTTAAGCAGGAGGATGAGATATTTTTGCATCACTTTGTGTTATCTTGTGTTAATTAGTGATTAAGGGGACAAATGGGATGATGGGGAGACAAAGCATGGTCAAACTCTTACATAAAGTAGTCTTGTCTCATGCTTTTGGCTTTTACGACATCACTCTACTTTATTGTCTAGTTGACTAAATTTGAATTTAATCATGTGATTAAGTGCTCATACAACTTAATTAAGGTGATTAAGCAAGAATTAGTGATTAACACACAAGAACATGATTAACAAAAATTAATCTCACGATTAAGCTTAATTAACCTTAATTAAACTCGAGTAAGCTAATTAAGGGCGATTAGTGCTTAAGTAAGCTATAGGGGCTCTAACTTGCTTAATTAGAGATTATCTAACCTCGATTAGGCATTCTCTTGACACTTCTCGTCCGAGTCAACCCCTTAATTAAGCCCTAATCTCGAAATTCCTCATTAAGTGCCTAATTACTCAGGGTTACTACGGTAATTTAGCACGATATGAAATTGAGGATGTTACACCCACCATGGGTCGGTAAATAGCCTACTCCACAGTGGCCATAACTCAAATCCAAAACACAAACTCAACCATACCAAACACCATGTAAAATAACCACTTCTCACACCCACTACTATCAAAAGCTTATCCCACCTTATGCAACAACTACAAGACCATAATAAGATGGCAACACACTTGGAGACATTGGCCTAAGCACAAGAAAGAACTCAACACGAGGATGAAGGTAGTAGTTGCTGGGATGATCATCATCTTTTGTAGACTAGTCTACCCAAGGAAGCTAAAACAAGAAAATGACTTCTATTGTTGCAATGCCTACTACTCCCATAAGCCTTTTTCGGATTTATCATGTCAGTATCCATACCAGAAAGCTTTAAACTTTTTCGGTAACACTTGAACCTTATGATGGCATAAGTGAACCCCAAGAGCACCTTACTATGTTCAATTTTATGATGTGTTTAACGATATTATTGACCCAATTTTATGTCGACCTTTCTACCACCTTTTGAAGTAATTGACTCTTTTGTGGTTTTCAACTCTAACCCCAAGGTCAATTAATGATTTCACTAAGCTTTTAGAAATGTTTATGAATCATTTTTTCTCTAGCCAAATTTATTAGAAGACCTTGGCTTCACTCGTTAATATGAGGCAGAAAGATAGGGAGCCTCTAAAGGATTGCTTCACCCATTTTAACCAAGAAGCTATGTAGATCTGAGATATAAGCCTAACAATGGCCCTCCATGTGACCATTGCCAGGTTTAAGCCTAACATAGATTCGTTGACATTGAAGCCCCCCAGCAAATATAGAGGACCTTAGAGCTCAAACAATAGGCTACATTAACATGGAGGAGATGAGAAAGGCTAAAAAGGTCGAAACTCGGTTGAGAGAAACTCGGATGGCAAGGAATGACTCCCATTTGACCAAAAAAAGTCAACAGGAGGAACTCCTCAACACAAGAATGTTGGAAAGACCCGAGGAGAGATAGAGATAGAAGAGGACCCTTTCAGAGATCAAAGTCAAAGTTTGACAAGTATACAATACCCGTTAACACATCTCATAAAAACATCTTAAGAGAGGCCTATGATTCTACGATTATTAAGTTGCCATCCAACACTGAAAACTAGCAAGTGCCACCAAGAGCAGATCGAAGTAAATCATGTCAATACCACCATACTTATAGCTATACCACAATGGAGTATATGGCTCTCAAATAGAATGGCTTATTTGCCAAGGATAGCTTCACCAATTTATACATTGACAAAGGAGATGGGGAACCTTTGGAGGAAAGGAGGTGGAAGTAGAGCTGATGTCAAAGTTGGCTCAAAGAGAGCCATAGTGATGGGACACAACGTGAAACCAATTAGAAGCAAAATGAGATTAGGGAGTAATCTACCATATAGCTAGAGGATTTGTTGGAGGAGGTGAAGCAAGTTCAACTAGGAAGAAGTATCTTTCGAGCTATCATGTCTATAGAAAACCCAAATAAAACAATAGGAGGTCAAATTGAGGGCTTACTAATATGCTTAAGCATCTCAATCATATTAGTCTCTCACAGCAAAAGAGTGGTACTAAGGAAGGCCTTAGACGAATTAAGCTTTATGAGATAGTCCAACATATACTAGTTATTGACAAATAAGCTATCATAATCTACATCCAGCATTTGCCTTGGTTGAAGATCCCAATATAAGGGAAATTTTTGAAGATCATAATTGTCTAGGAAAAATGGAAAATTAGCCTTAGGGGACTTTATTTTAAAGAATCTATCCTTAAAATCTTTGTACAAATTCTAATAACAGATGAACAATTTTTTTTCTGGGGTGACTACTAAGAGAAACCTACAAACCTTTCTATACTTCTTTGGCCCTGAAAAAGAGAAATGAAAACTCCAACAGAAGGTTCCACTCCAAGATATACTTTATCAAAATTTTGAAAGACAAGATAAAAGTCCAAATATCCAGATAAAGTTAAGTGTGGGCTATGTCCAACTAGCAAAGCACAACACAGTTGAAATCAGTAAATGGGAGTTTAAGGCAAAAAGAAAAAGGTCTCATACATATTCCAAAGATAGGGTCGATTAGATCTCTGGTTTAAAAAACCTGTCATTGGGAGCACAATGAATATACTTGAATTGAGATTCATCACTTACCGTAAAACATTGAGCATATTTTCAAAGCACAATAATACTCTCAGTGTGATCCAAAAGAGATACCATCTTCTTAATTGATGAATCTACCCCGCAATACCTATCCTTGGAGGTTGCTAATTTGTCCCTAGGCTTATTCCCTTTCCCACTCTTAGTATTTCTTTTTATTTTTTATTGTCTATCTTTGGCTATGAATAATATAATACTAAGGATAAGATTAAACTGAAAATCTAGGAAATAAAAATTCAAATTAGCAAACCAAGTTCATCAATACCCTGTTGCTATAATCACATGTAATCCTAGGCAAAATCATCTACCCTAGAATTTGAGCACAATTCAAATGTAAAAGAAAGAAAAAGAAAAAAGGAATGTGACAATGCGAAGTGAAACTTACCTAAATAACATTAGGAAAAAGAGCTCCAAAGAGTAAAATCATAGCACTGGAGTTGATGCAAGCAAGATAATGAGTTTCGAAGAAAATTTGAGTGAGACAGAAGAAATATTTTGCACTAATGGAATTAAAAGTGAGAGAAAATATGGTCTCTAACATCCTATAGTCATTAAATCTTCCCCTCCATTGAGTTTTGATTCTAACTATGAATAATAGTAAGGGCGGGGGCTTCATTGTGAATGTAACACTTTACCAGACAAAGTATTATGCTTAAGTCATAATAATTATCTGATAAGTGATTACGTGTAATATTGATTAAATTCTATTTTCTGTATTAGTATTAATTACTCGCATAAAAATACTTGATCGCATAACAAAATTTCCTGCATGACGGCAGAATAAATACTATTTAATCGGTTAACTGTAAATAACTTAACATAAATAAAAATCCAATAAAGACAGAACTACTGCAAAAGGCATCACAAACGTATACATAAATATCTGATTTTAAAGTTTTTCAAAATGATACAAGGTGACAAAATGAGGCCGCTACTACAAAATGAAACGGCCAGTTTCTATGAATAGCACCATAAGTGGTCCCCATGGGACATTTTGTGTACACCTCCTAACCTCTACCCATCTACCCATGACCCAGACTGCCAAAAAAGGGTCATTCTGTACATCTAACCTAACTACAGTATGCCTGCTATCTAGACAGAATCTAATGAAAGGAACCCGCTCGCCATGGCGGCGTCTGCTGGAGGGTGTCCGACACTGGGAGCAGAGGATGATGAAGAAGAACTCGCTGCCTCGGACGGATCCTCCTCCGAGATCGAGGCTGACAACATCGGCTGCGGTGGTGAAGCGGGAGGGGCCATGCTACTGGTGCGGCTGGTGCTGTTGCTGGTGGTGGTGGAAATAGATGAGCCATGTGGAGGGGTATGGCTATGTAGAGGACAGCAGGATCAAAGAGGGGATGCATAAGCGGGATAGCGAAATCCCTCCGGAAGAAGAAGTAGAGGCAGAACTGACATTGGCCAGAGATATATACAGAATCCAAAAACAGATCAAGGTGTATATGTAGCTCAGGGAACTCAATGAATAGCACCCCCGTCGCTGCGTGCTCCATGGTCTAAGAATGACGCGGAACATACAATATGGTGAGAAATGAATATTTCTTAGTAGAAAATCCTAGCTTCCGCTATCGCTGTCATTCCCAGTTGTTTCGGTCGTGCAATATTTTTCAAATAGTATCATAAAACAATAATATTCAACTTAAATACTTATTTGTGAAGTATACACGGAAACAAATTCAATTTTAGTTAACAGATACACTAATGTACTCAAACAGTAATCATGGTGGAATAATAGTATGTTAAGAAAAATAAACAGGGATCTAGAACAATTAATAGGGAGACATTATACTATACATATGCATGTGCAATTAGGAAATGCATCTTATTCTTGGAGGCTTTCGCCTATTAGAACTTATATCCATCCTTAGTCCCCTGGGAGTTATTGGCCATATACTCCTAGGTAATAGTCCGTTTTTCAGAACCGAGCTCGTTCCTATACAGGATTGCCGGGTTTTCTCTCCCCGACCTTCCCACTGATCTATTCCCCTTAATTTATTCCGGGGTTGGCCCAAGTGATATGGAATCCTTTACAATATCATAAAGTGAATGCACATCTAACTTGAGTCTTCATGTATCATATACTCATGCTAACTTAATCACACAACATATGAATCTCTTATCAAAATCTTGACAGAATAACGGATCGAGTTGGCTTCCCCATGAATAGTGCCAGACAACCAGTGCATTCAAGTCAAATAGTAAATTTCGTATAGTACATCATATTCGTATCAAGATTATAACAATATTGATAAGTACAAGATTTAAAGTCTCAAGTATCAATCTAACTTGTAGGCTTTTTAATTTTTGTTAAGGTTTCCGAGCTCGACATCAATACCCAACATTTTCCGAGTTCCGACTTTATATTTGTTTTGATTTCCCTACACTACGTTTGGTCTCCTGAGGTTACGTCTTTTTCCAATTTCCGAGTTGTTCGAATTTTGACCTTACTCCACCATTAGTCGTTTGAGACTCTGATAGGTATATTTCGTAAACCCCGAGCTTCCCAACTACTGAATCCCGAGTTCGACATCAATATACTTGATAGGGACTTCTATTTACTACGTCCGAGTTCAATCACTTAAGTAAACCCTTCCAAGTCTAACCTTAAGCATACACTTCCGGGTTCATCCTTACACACTCCCGACCTAGCTTTCTGTTTTACTGAGTTTAGAATTCGATTCTAAGAGTACCGACCTAGCTTCTCATTCACTACCTCCCAACTTTCGACATTAACTCAAATTCTTTTGAGACTTGTTCTGCTTCTAACCAAAAATGCACTCTTAAGGGGAAAAATTCACCAAAAATAGAAATATGGGTGAAATCATGCGAAATTTATATCCATGTAAAGCTAATAGAACAAGCTTTCAAATGCATGAAGTTTCATGTCATTTGGAGGAGTGTAATTTGAGTTATAGGCTTTAGAACTTGACCCTACTGGTTTACCCCATTCTAACTCGGATTGGATATAGAACAACTTTCTCGACTTGCTAGGGGATGAATGGGACCTTATCAAAATTGGAAATTTTTATGGGACATCCTCCTATGTGTTAGCTTTCAAACACCGTTGGTTGCACTCAATTTGGAGTTGTGTAGGGTGAGTTACACCCTTCTCAACCCATGCTACCCAGGTAGAAACCCAGATTTCTAAGTCTAACTTCAAAAATTTATAACTAACTCTATACTAATCCAATGGCCTTATATTTTATATGTATGGAAAGCCCTAGATTCTAATTTCATATAAAAATAGTTTCATCCAAATTAAACGGCGATAGGCGGAGCCATACACTCACTGCGGATCCACGAGAAAACACTAACCTGCTTTCTGTGTGTATCTCCTTCCTTCAAGCTATTTGCCCTCAATTCCAATTTTAATCACAACATACATGCAAAACCAGTCATAAAACATCATCATCACTCTATATAATATCAATATTTTAGATTGAACATGCTCACCATGCAGCCCCAAATCAGAGAAACCAAAAAGAGAAGTAGGATTTCTTACCTTGTCTTATGAAATTTGTGTTGATTTTGTATCTTTGATGGTGGTGACTTGGGATGAGACTTGAAGATGGATGAGAATGGAGTAGAAATGAGAGCAAAGAGAAGAGAAAGAGAAGAGCTTTAGCTACTGGAAGAGTGACCGAAAATTGATGAGGAGAAAAGGAGGAAAAGGTGAAGATATTTGGAGATGCTTGGTTGTGATTGGTGGATTCAACTTTGGTCTTAATTTTGGTTGAGCTTCCCATCTTCAAGGGCTGCCAAGGTGCCACTTGAGGGAGTTATTTGGCTAAATCTTAGCCGCTGATTCTAGGGCACTCATAGAAAAATTCTACTAGTCCGGTTCTGACAGTTTGAAATACCGACATTTTACCGATTTTTCATAAATCGGCAAACTGGCTTGAAAATTTTCTGTGGGGTTTTCTATGCTCCTAATCTAATTCCATCAAGCCTAATTCGTCTAAATCGTACCTAATTGGCTTTAAGTAGATGTTTAATCAAGTTCTGATTAAACTCACTTATTTGATAAAAATCGAATAATTCAGCTGTTAACGATAAATTTTTCAGACGTTACAGTGAACATTGAAGAGTGTTAATGGGATCAAGGAACCCATCATTGTGCATTAATGTATAGTAAAGAAAGAGACCACTTAGCTCTAATCATGTGGCTAAACATGTATTTTGGTATTCGTCAATTAGTGGATGAAAGATTATTTATCTTAATTGTTAACAACTATTGTACTCAAATTCCCACTAAGGGCAATCCAAGTATTTTGGAACCAACTATAAGCCACTGTGAGCAACATTCTTATCTATTCCACTTTTAAATATGAGCAACTTTTTCACATACCAAGTATCACTTAAACATCCAAGAAAATTATATACAACTTTGTCCATTTACCAACTTGAGTGCCAACTATTCTAACTCAATTTGGGTCAGCCTACAGGGATAAAGTCTTTCGAAGATAAGTTTTTTCAATCCACAATACTCGAATCCTATATCTCACGTATAGGGAACAAGTGCTGAATCACTTGAAACAATCAAGTGTTGGTATTTACTACCCATATTTGATTAGTCAATAATAATTATTGAGTGGCTTTGATGTGAATAGTTATTGGATGTTACTCTCTCCGCTTATTTATAATTATCTTTTTAGAAAAAAAATGTCTCAAGTTATTTGTCATTTTAAAATATAAAACAAATATTAGCAACCTTTTTTTTTTCTTCTAATTTTACCCTTATCTTTTATTTCACAACTAATTACTTAATGGAGCGAGATAAAAATCAATTTAGTAAAAGTAAGCCATATTTATTCTAAGTTTAAGTCTATTTAGTAACATTCTTAATTTTTTTGCGTAAATCTTTAAAGACACTTATAAGTAGACACTAGACAGAGTGAATATGAATAGTTAACTTTTTGACATTTGTTACTAAAGATCTTGATTAAAAATAGTTACTTGGTGACTATTATGTAAATTATTATAGTAGTTTATTTTTTAGTGACTAATATTAGTCATTGAATGGGGAATAATCTCACATTTATTGCCTTCAACTATTAGTTATCTTGGTTTGGTTAATTACAACCATTGACCAAATGTCATTTGCATCGTTATCATTAATTTTTGAATGCTTAATGATAGTAATTGAAGTTTTATTAAGAACAATAGGCAATGCTGTTGCACCGCTCCCGTTATATATTGTCACTCTCTTTTTTTTACTTTTATTTTAATATTTTTAAATTATCCTTAATTAAAGTTGTTTTAAATTTATATTCTATTGTCATTTTTATATTTTATATTTATATTTAATATTCATACTAATTAATATTAAATATAAAAATAAACTATTTTTAATTTTACAAATTTTGAATAAAATCAACATATTAAACCAAGCTCATATTAAGCCCATTTTTTCAAAACTAAATATAGTATTTTGTACTAGAATCCTTTTAGATATTTTTTCCTAATACTACATCTTCAAGGTTTTCAGTTTCACGGGTAGCACCTGCTGCCATCGTTTCTTCTCTCGTTGGTCCTGTTAAAATTGTTGGTCTCATTTTAGCCACTTTTGGATAAAAGTAGAGTAGTATGGAGGCAGCCTCCTTTCTCCCTTTAATTTATTTTGATGAGATTTGATTACTGTTACTATAATTTTCTATTCTCCCTTTAGTTGTAACCATGATTTGAAAAAAAAAAAAAAAACCATGATTGATTAGGAATGGTAGACTAATTTGCTTTTTCATAACAAAGCTTTGAAAATTATAGCTTCATCAAGGTAAACATTTATATTAGATTGCCTATTATTTCTTCTAATTAACTAAACCTAGCTTCTCACTATTTTTTAATATATTTTTTTGTGTTGCATTAACAAGTATCACTTGATGAATTTTGTTGAATTATCTTTTTGATAGAGTTATAACATAATAAGATTTGGATTTTTTTTCGCACAAGTATGATTTGAGAAGAGAGTGTTACATTTTAGTTTAATCAAACTTAATAAGTTATTTAACTTTTATTTTACTACACTTTTTTGTTCTAGTTAACCATTAGACTTAACTTAGGAAATTCTTTTATGTGAGTTAGGAGAGTTTGATTATTGTTAATTTTTATAATTAATATTAACTAATATGATTATTAAATATAAATATGGAATATGGAATATGGAATGACAATAAATTATAAATTTAAAATAACTTTTTAAATAAAGATATTTTAAAAATATTATAATAAAAGTAATAAAAAGGGAGTGACAATAACTTTTCCCAAAATAATGTCATTAGTTATTAGATAATTTAAATAAATTTTATTTTTATTAAAATTTGGCTATCTTCTTAATAAATTTAATTTTTTTGATAAAAAATAATATTATTAAAAAAAAAGGAATGATATAAGGGGATGGGAGGACAAGAGATCCTCCTTATAATAACAAAAATAAACAAATTTTTTAACATTAAATATTTGTCTAATATTAATACCTTTTCTTATTAATGGTTTGTTTGGATAAGAAGAGAAAATAAGAAGAAAGAAAATGAGAAGAAAAAAAATAAAAAAAAGAGAAAATGAAAAGAAAAATATGTTTTCTTTCTTGCTATTTGATTGAATGGAAAAGTGAGAGAAAAAAAAATATAAACATGTAAAAATGACTTTTATGTTGTTATCCTTTATAATTTCAAAAAGCAATCAATAGGGGTATATCAGCAATTGATCTAATCCATCCTCTAATCTCCTAATTTTCTTTTCCCACGAGTGCAGAAAATATTTTGCGTGAGGTCCACTAGTGCTTTTCTCTTCTCTCTTTCATTTTATGCTGATCCAAACTAGAGAAAAATCAAGATTCTTTCACTTTTCTCCTCCCGACTTCTTTCCTATTATTTTCTCGCAATCCAAACGAGCTGTAAGAGAAGATAGAATTAGCAAAAGGACACGCACCAACTGATCTCTAGCCGTGTAAACATAGCCCCCTAAATAGTGGGAACTAATTTCATTAGGGGGAACTAATTTCAGTATGATTATTTTCAATTTGATTTACATAGTTTGTTTTATGTATTACTATATCACTATTATTATAACGGTCAAAATATTATAGTTAGAATCTTTCATAAAAATTATAATGACCATTGGATGAAATAAAATAGTATAAATTATTTATTCATTAAAAATTAATAATTATGACATATCATTCCAAGAACTGAATTTTGACAAAAATTCTAGTTCTGACGCATTTATCTTATTATGTACAAATAATTCAAGCTTGTCTACCTCTACCTACTAGTTACTGCTCAAGCTTGCTTAACTCAAATGCCGTGTTGGTTTCACACTTGTGACATACTTAATTGACAAGAAGCCAAGCCAGCTAAGTATAAGCACACAAGCAAAGACGGCAAAAATTAATCATTGATCGATTCTTAATCTGACATTTTTCTCATCTAAAATACCAAATTAAATATATTGACCAAAAACAGAAACTACTCCGATCCATTTGCATCACTCATGGCTAATAATTTGTCTGTCTTTTTTTTTTTGTTTTTTTGTTTTTTTTTTTTTGGGTGCTTGAAATGGCTTACAATTCGATCCCATAACAATGCTCGACTTTAATTTGTAGAGGATAGAAGTTGCATCTGCATAGATAGAGACAGAGAGACGGCACACAATGAGTTAGTTGGCTGTTTAAATTCATTAAATTCTGCCACCAAAAGTTGGGGAACCCGTTTCCAAGTCAAGACACACCTTCTGTCTATTTATTTAACCTAACCAAAACCTACCTATCTTAATAGCCCCAAATTTTACCCACCGAATTGCACACCTTTCTGCCCTGATCTACAGCATAGAAAAAGAGAGGATAGTTTAGAATACCAAAATATTAGATCAAAACAGTCAAATGGCCACCACCACCGCTAGCTGCAGAGTGTTAACCATTGCTGCTTTTGTCCTTGCACTTGCATTTTGTAGCGAATCTGCTCATTCCCCGGCACCGGAAACCGCCACAGCTCCTTCCCCGGCGAGCAATGTGTGCTTCACAGCACTAATAAACATGTCAGATTGCCTAACATATGTGCAAGATGGGAGTAACCAGACAAAACCAGACAAGGGGTGCTGCCCTGAGCTAGCAGGGCTGGTTGACAGCAACCCCATCTGCCTGTGTCAGCTGCTAGGCAACCCTGACTCTGTTGGCATCAAGATTGATCTCAACAAGGCTCTCAAGCTTCCATCTGTTTGTCGTGTGACCACCCCCCCTGTTAGCACCTGCTCAGGTATATACTTCAACACCTTCAGCATGGGCCTTGGTTCAGTTTATGTTTATGTTTATGTTAGAAATCTGTTGTTGTTACAACTAAGTTTATTTAACTTGTAGATCATGGAAAGCATGAATTCTCTATACTTCTTTGCTTAAGGTGAAGAGGGATTTTACAATATTAGCCAGAAAAAGGACACAATAAAACCGTGTGCACTAAATAATAGGAATCAAATCTAGCTTCTATCAAAGATTGGTGATGCTACTAACAAATAAAGTATGCCCGGAGGAATTATTAGATAGTCAGCACCAGTTGAATTGTAGTTATATTTAATATTAAATATAATGATATCTTAATTTAAGATCTATAAGTAATTTATATTTTTATTTCTAATATCATTTTATTATTATTGAATAAATTGGTACTTTATAACTATTTAATAATTTCTTGTATGTTTGATTTTTTGTCTGAAATGCTAAAATCATGATTGGAACAAAAATTATAAGAAATTAACTTTTCCCAAAATCATAGTTTATAACTTTTCAAATGTAAAAGCAAGTATGTTAATATAATCTTAAGCCTTTGTTTGGATTGAGAGAAAAAGGGAGGAAAGAAAATGAGAGAGGAGAAAATGAGTAGAAAATGGAGTTTTCTCTTGTTTGGTTTACAAGAGAAAATGGGAGAAAAAAGAAAAAGTATTATGGACCCCACATGTAAACTTTTCATCGATCACATGAGAAGAAAAGGGGAGAAGGTGTGTTTATGATGTCAAATTACCATTTTGTCTTTATTAAACATTTTGTTTCTATAGATGACAATTGATATAAAAGTAATTTTAATACAATTATATTTTCTTTCCTTTTATTTTTCTTTTCAACCAAACACTAGAAGAAAAAATATATTTTTTTTTTATTTTTTATTTTTATTTTCTTTCTTCTTATTTTTTTTTTCTCTCATTTCCTCTCTACATCCAAACAAAGTGAAAGAGTGACAGACAGTAGGTTCATAGACGTAGTAGTTCATACTTGTAGATCCAACAAAAACGGTGTAGGGTTCAATAAAATATATTTAGTTGTCATAGATTTTTGTGCATTAACGTGTACCTTCGCCGATTCACGTGGCTTGATCGGGACTAATAATATAAGTGTATTTTTACGGAATAATAGATTAATGGTAAGTCTTATATAAAATATATTTATATAATTGATCTGAAAGTATAATCACAATGATCTGGACCATGTAAATATTTCTCCCAATAATGTGAAGCTAGTTACTTCCAGCGCAGAGGTTCGCTTGTTTCTGTGATACTGCACTGCACATGCACACATCAGTCATGGCTAATATGTTCATGTATGAAATTAACAATAAGGCGGTGGAACTGCCATCCTCTCCCATCTCCATCGCCCACAGCCAACAACCATAACAATCTTGCAATTTAGCGCTGTAGGACCCAAAATAAGCATGGAAACTCCAATTTGCTCACTTTAAGCAATCAAGTTCTATTAATATCACCGTCTTTCTTGATTTTTATTTTTATTTTTTATTTTTAAGATATATCTACTTTGACATTGTTGCGAGTAGGAGGCTTTTCCGATAGTTATTTTTTATAATGTTTGAAAACAAAATTTTAAAACTTTTATTTTTAGTATTGCACTAGATGTGCATAATTTCTATTTTTTGAAAAATATAAATATTCAAGTATGCAAAAAAAAAAAAAAGTTGCCGTAAATATAAATGAAAACATTGTTATTTACTTAATAAAATTCGTCCGTACCTTTGTACGGTACAAAAATATTCAAAACAAAATTTAGTAGTTGTGCGTTTAAAATTGCCAGTGTCGAACAAATACTATACATAATAAACAAACAGATATTACTTATACACTTGTGATTAAATATCTGGACTAATTAAAGATAAGATCAAATTACTTAAGTGTGGATGCAACTGCATCAAGGAAATTGTGCATAATTTATGAAAAAATATTATGTAAATGACATCACTTATTTCAAACATAATTACTGCTGCCGTTGATATTTCAGAAAACCATAGTTTATTTTCAATCTTCGGTATTTCTACGAAGTCCGAAGAGCATTTGTTAGACTTTTTCTATTATTGATTAATCTTATTTTGAGCAATGAAAATTCTTTGCATATGTATGTGGAAGGCTTTTTCAATTGTTTCTTTTTCAGCTGTGGGAGTCCCCGTGTCCTTGCCTCCAAGTGAATCTGCATCACCAAGTAAGTTTTCCATCATTTTATTGTTTTGTTTCTTAGCTGTTAACATTAAGGGGTCCACGTGATGGAGAGTTCGTTCTCAAGCAAAAAGTGCGTTTGTGTGTGATTATTTGGCAAAAAAAATTATTTTTTATTTATTTGGATAATTTTTAAGAAATAATTAAAATTTCAAAAAAAAATATTCTTAATTTTTTTTTATAAAAACTGAAAGAATAAATTTAAAAAAAAATAATTTTTAACTTTTTCAATTATATATCATAATCACTTTTTTTAAAAATTAAAGCCAACACATGTAAATAAATAATTCAGTTACATTGATAAAATTTAAAACAATAAAGGGCATATACACTCAAGCGCTTAATAGTATTTTTTTTCCATTACAAAATGGGAGAAAAATCGAATAAGAAAATAAAAAAAAGAGAAAATTTACGAAATTCTTACCTGAGAAAATCCGAATTCAGCCTAAAATTTGGTGCTTAGGGCTGAATGGTTTCAATTTTGTTGGTCAACGTCTTAAGTGAAATGTCTAAAAGCACATATGGCAGGCCCATAGATGTTTGAAATGTTCAGTACATCTAAGCCCAAATGCAATTAAATTAAGCAATTGAGTACCTAAGGTTGACAAAAACATCCGACCAAAAACAAGGTTGATTATATATATATATAATTTCTCTTCTCTTTTGTCTCTCATCTCTCTTCTCATGTCCAAGAAAAAATGCTTTTATTTTACTTTTCAATCTTCAGTTCTAGTGAGAAAAAAAAAAATTCTAAACTCATTTCCATAATCTATTATGATTTTAAATAAACGTTTTAACTCAAAAAATAAAAAAACAGTGCTCTTATGTACTTGAAAATAATTTATTCTTTTATGTAAACATGGTTGTTCTCTCGACTCCAATGCACATTGCTTGTGTGAAACAAAAATTAAAGAAATATTGCTTTTAAACAACAATTTTAGGATCTTAAGTTTTTACTAGCTTGAAATTGCTTTTGTGCTAACTAATTTTTGATTTTTTTTTTTTGTTTCTATTAAAAACAATGAAGGTTTGCCACCAGGAGGACCAACCACCAGTCGTTCAAATGGAGCTGCTGCTCGTAGTCCTGGTATGGCACTCGAATTTCACTCATATTATTTAAGGGAATGAACTCAATTAAAGTTTAGATCCATTCAGAGTATACGGTCAAGTATCAACACCTAGCGATTCAATGTGTTATTTGTTTACCTACGTTTAAGTTTCTTTTCCCTGAAAGTTTTTCTTAGAAAGTTGATACCTAGAAACATATTTATTTAGGATCATATAAATGAAACCGAAACCATCTTTATGAAAAAGTCTGTAGCGTATATACTTCTTTATAACAATTTGAATTTGAAGTATTAATTTTTTGAAACAAAATCATGCAGGTGGTGCTAGTCCTTCTTCAAATGAAGCTGTTGCCAGCCCTTCTGGAAACAAAGATGGTAATGGAGCTTCAGGCATTCAAGTCTCTGCCCTGACTTTCATTTTTGGCTTGGCCACTGTGTGTGTCTCCATATTCTTCTGATTTTACATACATTTGTCAGTGTCATTCAATTTCATAGATCTTCCCTTTCTTCATTATTTCTATGTTGTCGACTACTTTGACTGAAGCTTTTGTTGTAATTCATGCACTCTTCCAAATCACTACTATTATTATTAGTGAATAACACACTTTCGTTAGGACCTTCTTGCCTGCCATGCAATGCTGAGCTCCTCATTTTTGGTACTGTGCTCTCAATGGGATGAAGAAAATATATATTAATAGATAGTAGTTATCAGACAAAATACAATTGTCGTCTGGAGAAGTTAAAAGACAAAAATTAGAAATTGTTAACCTCCTACTACTAAGTTCGATATTAAATCATGAAAGAAAGACTTTGAAGGCAATGGTACATATGGTAAATTGCAATGAAAAGTGTAAAATGCAAAAGTGAATAAGTGATGGACTGATGGGAAAATGAATTATAAATCCTGGTTAAATGAGGTTTCTGAAGATCCGAATTCCCTACAGTTGTACTGTAGGTGCAGTTACAGATAGATACATGCAAGTGATTACTGCCAATTTAAAATTCATGAGATTTACTTTTTGTTGTCTATCACTTTTTAACTTCACATGCAGTTTAATTGTAGGGGTTTGGTTATATTTTTGGAGGCCTTAGAAGGCCTTTTATTGGAATGAGAATGAAAATGCACAATGATAAATATATTTGGGTGTATAAAGGCCCTTTTTAGAAGGCTTTTTGAAATTCCAAAAGGCTTTTTCAGATAAGTATCATTGAGGTTACTTTTTATTCTAAAAAAGGCATTTTGAAAAGGAATTTTATTATTATTCTCACATCAACAATCAAAAGTAATTTTATTTTATCCTATCTAAACAAAAATCATTCTGTTAAATTTACTTTTGATATATTCAAACCAAACAAAAATTATTTTTTTAAAAGTAATTCCTCTAAAAAGCCTTCTTTCAAAAAACCTTCTTCCAAAAGTTAAACCAAACACACCTGAATCCATGTTGGATATTCTAAGTAGGTTGTTGGTTGTCACTAATTGATAATATTTGAATTTAATAAGAATTATTTGATGACTAATTTATATTGTTGGATTATTTTTGGTGGACTTGTTTAAATTAAATCATATTTAATTTTAGACCCAGATTAATTGTATATCAAATTGATTAAAGTTAATTGTTTAAACTCAAATTATTATAATTATTGTTGTTATTGGGTCCACTGGGGCTAAGCACTGCTTATTGGTGGGTTTGTTGTGAATTCCTGCATATGGATCTTATTGTAATGAGTGGCTCGACCCATTATTTTGTTAACATAGGGAGAGGCCTTTTCTCCTAGCCTTATATATAGGCGCATGTTGTTACCGTCGCGTTTTGGCTATAATGGGAATAGGAGGAGTTCCTCTTCCCCTCTGGTCTCCTTTGGTCAGTCTTTTTCTCTCTCTATATATATGTAGATTTGAAGAACAAAGAATGTGGATCAACTACTTCCTCAATCAGATCATGGTAATCTCCACCCATAATCTTGTTTATGAGTTTATTGACTGATCTACATACTATAATCAGAATCAAATTTAGATCCATGGGGTTTAAAGTTTTTTACAAGTGTTATCAATGCCCATTTGATCACTGATTATAACTATAGATTCTGTTTTAATGAAAGATTGGGTAATTGAAAGATTACAACCCCATATGCATGAACCCTAAGCAACTATATTTGGGGATTTTTTTATATCTGATCAATTAAACTCGAAATTTCTTGAGGGGTTTTGTTACTAGTGTTGTCCTGAGTTGATCAATACCTAGATTGCAGGAAATAGTTCTATTTTGAGAGAGAATTTGGAGAAAGGATCGAAGAACCCTGACCTTTCCCACTCAAAAAAACCCATATCTATTCTTGGTCGAATTTCGTAAAATTTCTTTAGGGCTTTTGTAACTTGTGTTATTTTGAATTTATAAGGACCAAGAACATAAAATTTCGAGAGAGAAATCAAAAAAGGAACCATATGAAGCCTAACCCCTTTCCCTCCAAACCTAAATTTGTTTATGTTGGGGAATCACTTCAAATTTCTTTAGGGTTATTGTTGCTTTGTTCTTACAAATTTAAAGACCTAAAGAAACACAAATTTTGGTTGAGGTTTGCCGAAGAAAACATGAAAAACTTGAGCTCCTAGCCGTGGGTCTTCCCTTTGCCTATTCTCGCCCAGAATAGCATTAATCCATGAGTTTGATAATGGGTCTTGTTCAGTTGAAGCTTAGCTTCGATTCTAGGTTGAAATCATGCTTGAAAGAGTAAAAACCGAGCTTAGAGAGCTCTCCAATGGTGGAACCTGCCAAAACGCGGGTCAATCCGATTGGAGCTTGAAGAAGACCTTATTTGGTTCACTTGGCGAGGCTTACTCGCACCTTGGACGAGTGTGGGCGAGTGGACCCATGTTCAGGGCTCAAAATTTCACCATTTTTTTGCCAAAATTAATATATGATCGAATTAAAATTATTGGTAACTTTTAATTAATCTTTTGGGCAACGAAAATAATTATTTTAATTTTTCCATAACTTAAATTGATTAAAAATATATTACACTCTCCAAATTTGGTTCTAGAAAATTTTGTGGATGATTATGACATATATGGGCATGTTGTAATTTATGCACTCTTAGAGTTAATGTGTTTTGAGTATTGAAATAATTGTTTTGATACCTCTTTTGTGTATATTAATTATGGAGCATTGTAACTTTGTAATTATGTGGCCTTTTGTGCAATGTTATTCTGAGAGTTGCAACTTGTGATAATTAGATAGTATTGTGGGCATTTTTCATGATTGTAAACTCACCTTTGCCGGACCAATTCTGACAAATGTTATTTTGCGAATAATATTGTGTAATGTTGTTCGAGAGCTCTTATTTGAAATTCTGGAACATGATTATGTTGTACACTTCCACATTATGTGGAACAATATTTTCATAAAATTTCGTAATCTGATTTATGCAATCGAAGTGGGAGAGTATTTGATAATTTTATGGACTTGTATAAATCAGAATTGGATTTAATTTTAAAATCCAAATTAAATACATGCCTAAATATTAAAGCATATTGTGACTTGACTTCGAAAATATTGAGTCTTGAGAGTTTTCACTACTTAAACACAAATTTTGTGATAGTCAAAATGCTATTGCTTTTGGTTAAAATCACACTTTCCATAAACAGAAAGTTATTTTTTGATGACATGATACACCATTATAAAATGAAAAAAATGATTCAAATTTTGAAAATCTCTCTATGTTTGGTTCCACAAGTTGACAACCAAGTGCTTTGTTAATTTTGAGAGGAGCGTTGCTCACAGTTTGTTATTTATTGTATAATTTTTATGACCTTTTTGTAAAAATCAATTAGTTGCTCTTGACATTGTGGGCATTTATTTAATAAACTCAAAACTTTAGTCGCTTTCTTATTTGCCTATGTTGTCTTTACCTTTTATGGACATTTAATATTGACTTGTGTTGCATTGAGGATTGTGTTAATAATGAACTTACCCTTCAATTTGCCTTTATTGACGTGATTCTTGATTTGAAAATTGTGTCATAAGATTTTCAGTATCCTCTCAATACTAGCTTTAGGGACATCATTTTAATGTTTGTGAGAGTCTACTCATGTGTTAAATTTTGGGATACTTAACGAATATTACAGTTATATGAGAGCTCCATTTTGGGCATTTTATAACAATTCAATATTTTTGTGAACTTTGCTTTCACTTATGGTGAAGCTTATTTATGTTAAATTAAATTATTTTATTGATTGCGACTATTGTTGGGTTATGTGGATGATGGACATACCCTTCGGTGTGACATTATTTGACATAATCATTGTGTGATAGAGAAAATAATTTAAATATATTATTATATATTGTTATATAATTTTAATATTATTGGCATTATTACTTTCTCTATTAAGTGGGAAAGACTTGTATGTTGTGATCTGGGACCCTTTAATGGGATTGTAATGATACAAGGGCTCTAGTTTAGTTAATTGCCTAGTTAATTGAACATGAGAAAACCAATATTAGTATGTGAGTAAATTATGATATTTTGGTGTAAAGTTTTCTCTTTCTGTATTAGTCTGTCATCGCTTTATTGTTCAAGACCTATATTAAGGGCATTTAGAGTCTCTTAGAATATAATGTTACTCCCATTTATATAGAAACTATTATTATAGTGGGAGTTAAAGATTTTATATTTTGTTCTATCCTTAATAGTGGTTGCGTATAGGTCTAAAATGCTTCCGCTAGCACATAAATTTTTGTTATATCTCTTATACTTTGTTGTTGTTTGAGATTGTGATGACAAAAAGGAGATATTTGTTGTACAGTGTCAAAGACACTTATAATTTCCTCAATTATCTAAACAGAGTATGCAAGTTGATTTTGTAAGATTCTAATTGTCAAATTTTGATAACTCTGCACTTTTGTAATTCTCTCTATTTTGTATTTTTGTTATTAGAGAGAATAATGGTAAATTTCAGACTTGCATTGAGCACTCTATCACAAAACTATTGATAATCCTACTACTGATTATTGTACCATTAGATTATATTGAAACCTTATGGTCTCTAATGGGAATGTTTTTGTTATTTTGATATGTTGGATTAATAGGAGATATTTTCCCAAATAGTGTTTGCATCTTTTTGTAACTATATGGCATACTATCGTAGACTATTCTCGAGTGAATTCCTACAGACTTATTGTCGATCCTCTAGCCAAAGGCTAGCCGCTAAAGGTTTTGTTGTTTGATTATGTAACCCGTACGGTATATTGAGGTCCTTTTGGTGTTTTAGGTTAGTGGGATTTTGTTCTATAGGTTCATTATGGCATTATGGCCTCATACTATTGTTAATGCCATTTAAGTGTGTGTAGTTTAATTATTTATGCAATTTTGTATAATGGCATTATTATTGAGATATATTGGATCTAGTCTCAGTTTTGTTATACTGAGATATTTTGTTGAATCTTAGAGAGCATCTTAGGCAGATGCTTATGTTACCATATATTATTATGCACACTTATGTTGATATGGTACATGTTTAGAGACATTTTGGACTTGTCTCATATTGTGATAAGATTTATTATATCTCATATAACATTTGGGGCGGATGATAGGGCCATTTGTTGAGAGTTGCACTTTGGTAATATATTAGCATGCCATTTTGTTGCTGTGCATTCTCATTCACTCTTGTACCACCATTTTTTAGTTCACTAGAAGATGACTATCTCACATTTGTGATATCAGTACTCCTTTGAGTTTGATTTTCTGCATTGTTGAGTGCTTGTTATCCCATATTAGACCATTTGGTTTAGAGTATTGACTCAATTTTTGACATCATATTGTGGCCCTATATTGTGAATTAATCTGGGGTGTTGCTTTCATAATGATTTGATTTATACCGTCTGTAACAACCTCTATCATATAAGCCATGCTCGAGTCATGGGGTTATATTAAAAGGTTGTCACTGTGCTAAGAAATCTTTAAAATATGGAAAATATAATATATGACCCTCTAACTGCTAACTTTATTATTGACTAATAGTCTTTGATACGTAGGGAATAAAATAATTACACTTTAAAAGAAATTGTGACTGACATAATACACAGCGTCTACTTCCGACTAATCGTTAGCTAGCTTCGATAGTCTCTTGATCTGGCTTACGCCCGATTCTTGCTCAATGAGTGGCCCTACACTCCGCCTAGCACTTGATTTCCAACTTGGGTGCTGAAATATTTACGGAAAAGAAAAATATACAAGCAGGCAGTGAGAATTTAGGGTTCTCAGTAGGTAAACTTAAACCAATCTTACAGTGTCATCATAAATATTCCAGCCGCTTCGGTTAATTGTGAAAATATGAGCACATATAAACAAATAGTAGTTCAGTTTTAAGTTGAAAATACCTTTCTCGAAGTGGGTTATATTTTATCAACCACTTGCCATATCATATGACAGACATAGATATATGAATAGTATAATATGCTTCAACAAGAATTATAATAACAGTATGACTTAATGAGATAATTGAAGATGCACTTATAGATGCTTATACTTGACTGTATGCAAGTGCACTTGACTTAATTCATATCTTTCTTTAACTTGCAACTTGATCTTACTCTTCTGTACTTAGTCCTCTGGAGGTGAATGACCTTTCTCACCTCTGGGCAATAGCTTGCTTTTCATCCTTGTATATCTGAACCTTATGAGCATAACATATAAATATTTATGACATTTATATGGTTCACATATTTCTGCCGGAATTTCAGCAGCATAACGGATTAGACCTATTTCCCCTTGCATAGTGCCAACTCCCACGGACAAATCATTCATAGCAGTATAATCAATCTAACATATCTATCAATGTAAAACTTACAATCGTCAACTCAAGCCTTATATGTTCACTAACACTTGTGAAACCATCAATTTGGTCATTTCTGCCAATCCTATTTAGTTCTGTCCGAATTTTGTATCGTACCTTTACTTCTATTCAACTCATTTAAACCTGAATTTTGGATATGTCATAGCTCTATGTGTCTAGTTTTCAACCCTTTTAGTCCCATCTCATTTTGATATGTGTAGCTCAAGATATTTAAATTTTACCTCAGCCTATTCGGTCACTGGTCCGAATTACACTCTTGGAAGTAAAAATTCACTAAAAATCGAAACCAAGATCAAATCATACGAAATTGGTGTCATATTAAAGCTAACAAGACAAACTTTCATTTGCATTAAGTTCCATTTCATTTGCTTTAGGAGAGCTTGAGTTATAAGCCTCAAAATTTGACCATCCTGAACTGTTCTATTTTGGCCCAGTTTGGACATAGGGCAAGTTCCTCGAACCACTGAGATTAAATGGGACTGTATCTAACTTGAAATATTTTTATGGGATGTTCTCCTATGCGTAAGCTTTCTAACAAAGTTCGTTTCACTCAATTTGGGGTTGTGTAGGGTGAGTTACACCCTTCTCAATTCACACTGCCCAGATGAGAGTCCTGATTCCTAGGTCAAACTTCAAAAATTCATATCTTTCTCAATATTAATCCAATGGCCTTATATGATATATGTATGGAAAGCTCTAAATGTATACTTTCATATAAAAATAGTTTCATCGAATTTGACCAGCTGTAGGTAGAGCCGTACACTTTGCCATCCGGACTGCCATGGACTTTTCACCTAGACAGCATCCTAATTCTCTACTCCTTCTAGTTTTCTCCTTATAACCATAATTCCAACTCAAGATTTCATATTAATCCAACCATAATCCATCACATACATCCAATATATCATCAAATACATGAAGAAGAGTAAAATTTCATGCAGCCATAGTGCAAAGAATTCAAGAACAGAAATAGAATCCTACCTCTAGATTGTTGTAGATGTTGGCTAGATGCAAGTTCTTGGTGTGGAAGAGGGATGGAGCTTGAAGGTGGAAGTAAGGTGAAGTAAGGGAGGAGAAGAATGAAGAAAGAATAGAGAAGAGTCAGCTGCTAATGAGGTCGAGAATATCAAGGGAGGAAAGTGGAAGTTAGTTGAATTTTATAGTGGTTGAGTCATAGCGTGGTTGGTGAGTTGGGTGGTGGAGACTTGGCCACTCCTCCTCTATCTAGTGGCTCAAAATGGCGCCATCCCAAGGGGGTAAAGTGGGTGAGTTCTCAGCCATTGGATCTTGAGTTTGAAGTGTTTAATTTGGCTAGTTTAGTTGTGAGGTTCCGAGTTCAAGCAGAATAAGCAATATCAAGTTCCGAGCTCCATGTTGATCACTGAGTTTAATCGGAATGTACACAGTTTCCAGTTTCCGAAGTGATAAACATGATTTCTGACTTTGAGTAGGCATCAGTGATAGTTCTAAGTGATGGTGCGTTAATATTGTTATGCGACATGTATGAATATTAGATCAAGTTTAGTTAATATCGGAAATTGGGACTTAACAAACAGAGAGCTAGATCGGGTATAATTAATGTCGGAACTCGGAACTTAGGAAACATTCATAAAAGTTTTGGAAGACTAATTGTGGCTTAAGGTCGGATGTCGAAAATCACATACATAAATTGTCTTAAAATCGGAAGTCAAGGACAAGAATATAGAACCTAAACCCGGAAGTCGGGTATCTTCGATCCAAACTCGGAAGTTGGTACCAGACCATGAAACCATATACCCGAACCTCGGAATTCGAGAACTAGGACACTTTAAAACTCATACACGTAATTCCAAACTCGCTATCTTATTGAACATATAATCTCGAAACTCGGTCCAGAATCAATCCCGGAGATCGATACTAAATATAACCCGAGAAATTGGAAAACAAAACATCAACCTTATATACCCGGAAGTCAGAATATTATCTCGAAACTCGGACACAATTCAATATCGGAAATCGGTCCTAACCTCAAGCAAAATGGACAAGAGTTCCGATTTCCGAGTTGATCACTGTGTTCAAAGAAAATGGACATGAGTTTCGACTTTAAGTAGAATGGAGGTGAGTTCCGATTTCGGACAGAATGAAAACGAGTTTCCAATTTTTAGGCAAAATAGAATAATTTAGCACAAGGAAAATTGGGGATGTTACACCATCCAAGTAGGAGATTGTTGGATTATTTTTTGTGGACTTGTATAAATAAAATCATATTTAATATTTGACCCAGATTAATTGGATATCAAATTGATTAAAACCAATTGTTTAAGCCCAAATTATTGTAATTATTGTTGTTATTGGGCTTATTGGGCCCATTAGGGCTAAGCACTACTTATCGGTGGGTTGTTGTGGATTCCTGCGTATGGGCCCATCATTTTGTTGACATAGGGAGAGGCTCATTCTCTTAACCCTATATATAGGCGCCTGTTGCTCTATTGAGATAGTATGTACATTTTGGCTATAACAGGAAGAAGAGGAATTTCTCTCTCCTTCTGGCTTCCTTTGGTCATTCTTTTTCTCTTTCTATATGTAGATCTAAAGAATGGAGAACGTAGATTAGCCAGTTCCTCAATCAGATCATGGTAATCTCCACCCATAATCTTGTTTATGAGTTTATTGACTGATTTACACGCTATAATCAGAATCAAATCTAGATCCATAGGCTTTAAAATTTTACATATATAAGACAATAAATTATTGGTCCATTTTTCTTTTTAGCCTAGGATAAGTTTTTGGTAGCTCATGTTTGTAGTGTTTTCTAGCTAGTTTTCACATCAACTATATGTATAAGCTAGCGCTTGGCACATTGACATAGTATCAAGCTCAATCAAATTAAAAATTGGTTTTGCTATAACTTGTGGTATAAGGCATAATAACCTAAGTCATCTCTCAAGGATCCTTGATCTTCATTCAATCAAATCAAGTCAAAATAAGGGAATTTTGCATCTGCAAAATGTAAATGACTAAGTTGATCAAGGAAAAATTAGTGTAAGAAACAATCGATTCAAGAACCTATCAAAAATCATATTTGATCTATCACAAACCATAAAACATGTATTAAATCTCAATTAATGTGGTTAATCTAAATTTGACCAAGATCTCTATATCAAATTCTACACTCACTATTAGATGATCACTTAGAACTAACAAATGAACTCATAGATTTGCAATTGCACAACATATGTAAAATTATACTAGTTTTGAAGATAAAAAATGCTATTAACTAAGACATATCTACATATTAATCTTTGAATTTCAAGTGATGAAACTAAGATCAAATACTCAATTAATTAAAATCTTGTCACAATTCTTAACATAGAACACACATTCTATATTGGAGCCATGGATAAAGATCTCAATCCACATAGTTTAAGATCAAGAAGAGAAACATCAACAAAACTTCAACTTCATTAAGAGCAAGGTCTCAAGATCAAACCACAACTTCTTCAAGAATCTTCAGATTGATTATAGAGATTTAGAACTCCATGAAAGCATAAAAGCTTAAGAGAAGAGATAAGAGAGGAGAGAAACTTGTAGAGAAAGAAAATTATCCGTAAAATCTCCAAATGAGCGAAATGAAAAATGCCTTTACAAATTCGAGTTTTCGTTTTACATGATCGCCTCTGGAAATGAAAAACATAAAAAGCACACAGCTTAAAACTAATCTCTTCCTCTTAGCTTAATTGGATATCTAATTTACCTAATTTAAACTTAGAATGAGAGAGTTATGAATGAAATGGTGTTTATAATTTTTGGACCCATCAGTTGAATTCAAAGCCTAAGAATACATTCAAAAAATTGTATTTTTGATAAGTAGTCTTTATATAAATTGAATCTTATTGTCTTCTCTATCCAAGGGAAATGGTCTCATCTTTACTTGAATCCTACAGCCAAAGCTATGACCCAATCTAAGTAAGTTGTTTAGGTTTCCTGTGACATCATCTCGTACTTTGACTACTAGACATCTAATTTAGCATATAAGCTCTCCAACAAAGTTGTAGATATTTCGTCTTAGCTTTTCTATAAGATAATGATCATAATTTTTAGATGTCTAGAACACAATTTATGCCCAAACTATAAAGATAGTGTAAAAAAATGTGTAAAGAAGAGGAAAGAAGGAAAATAACAATAACAATAACAAAAGTGTGTATGGAAGAAGCACAAGCAACAAATAATGTTTAGCTTAGTAAGAACCAATAAATAAACTATCCTGACTTGTTCGTCGGGAATTGAGCAAATCCTCATCAAAGCTTCATGATGTCAGTAGGGGATCTATAAGAAACATAGCACTCTAGTTAGTGAATATTTGCAGAGGAGTATTCGGAAATGGTTGGATTTTATACCAAATATGGAGGGATCATTCGTATTTAAAATTAAGAAATTAAGAGGGAAACTTAGTTGTTATAGAGCTGGTAATCTTGTTCTACTTCTCTCGGGTAGTTCCTAGGGATAAAGGAGACTTTAGGATTCGAATGCTGAGCATTCCCTTTCTAGTTTTATTGAGAGGGTTATTAATGATAATAGACTGATTTTGCTCCTTCTAGATAAGTCTAAGTTATTTATTAATGGGCCAAGCTATAAGCTCAGTAGATAGTCTAGTCCACAGTCTGCAAACTTTGTCATTGTCTGAGGATGATTTGCCGAGCTTATCTAATCTGAGCTCATGCTGGTTACTTGATCGTAACTCTTCAAGTGCTAGTGGTAGTTATTGGTGAACATGCTTAAATACATGGCATGCTCTCTCTTATTCATCATCTTGTCATATCTGAAGTAGACATCATGGTGTGCCTGTGGTGCTTTCTATGCCATTCAATAGCATTGACTGAGTCCCATGGTTAATTATAATTATGACTAAGAATCTATGACAATTATCTATCATAAACCACAAAACATGTATTGAATATCAATTAATGTGGCTAATCTAAATTTTAATCAAGATCTCTACATCAAATTCACATTTACTATCAGATGATCACTTAGAATTCTACTAACAAATGGACTCATAGATTTGTTGTCGCACAAATTATGTAGAACTATGCTAGACCATACATCTTATTGGATCCATGCATAAAGAGCTCTATTCACGCAGTTAAAGATCAAAGAAAAGAAACATCAATAGAAATTCAACTTCATTAAGAGCAAGGTCTCAATATCAAACCACAACTTGAATAATCTTTGGATTGATTATAGAGGTTTAGAACTTCATGAAAGCATAAAAGCTTGAAAGAAAAGAAACGAAAGAGGAGAGAAACTTGTAGAGAAAGAAAACTATTCCTAAAATCTCCAAATGAGTAATGTAACACCCTAATGAACCCATACTATACTAAAGTCATATTACGACATTTTGTTAGTTGTTATTTATGCTCGTGGAAAACTAAACTTCATTTATAAGTTAAGTTAGGCAAAAAAATGCGGTAATTTTTTTTTTTTGAAATACGTTGTCGCTTGCAGCATTTTGGAAAGTAAAGCCTTGAGCGAGAAGACAGATAAAGAAAGAGCGTGTCGCATAAAATACGTACCCTAATATCATAAAACAAGAGAAAGGTAAATAAATAGCAATTCACAAATATATTGCATTACATAGCTAATCATTACATCCATATGGGTTCATAAAATATATATACATACATATATATCAGCATTACATCGAAGGAGGCTCATGGTCATGCCATGATCCAAATACTAGATACTAAATACAAACTTAAATGACAAAGCTCATCTCAAAAAGGAATATGCAAAGGTGCAGAGCGACGGTTGCTATGAGTCCCAAAATAGCTTCGTCTGGCATCCCCTATCATACGTCCACTCATAGTGCGGTGGCTCCAGGCTCCACTCCATTGGATGTGCCATCGGAATTTGGTGACGATGCGAAAAATAACTAGAGTGAGAAATGGGATTTCTTAGTAGGACTTGAACCCGACACGAAAGTGTCATCGTCATCGTCTCAGCCACTTCGGTTTTATTAATGAAAATAATGAGCATTTATAAGGTTTAGTTCTTAGTTTTTTGAAAACATGAATATCAGAAGCGGATTCAATTTTAACATACCCTCTAATCATTTATATCATAACATACATGGGCACAAGTATAATTACATAAAACATACATGGCTTTTCTATAATTTTCTCTTAACTTCTTCCCTTCAAGGGTTTGGACTGAAGCCCTTTTCTTTTCTTAACTTGACTTTATCTTAAGTCTTTTTCTTTTCACCCACTAAACATAAGTGGTAATGAGCTCATACCATGGCCGTCGCCACCATAACTTTTCGGTACTTACACTAGCTGGGTTATGCCATGTCTCATGTAAGCCCTATCCCTTATACTCATACTAGCTGGGTCGATACCATGCCTCATGTGAGTTGTGGGTGAGGGGAGCTTACTTTGGATCACCTTCCTTTTTGAAGGATCATACCCTTAGTTCATTCTCTTCTTATTAAAGCTTATGATGCAAAATAATTCTAATTCTTTTCCACATTTGGGCGTTACGTATCACCATCTCCAAATGTGATTCCTTTATCACATATCATTAAACATCATATCATCAACATATACTTATCATATCATCATCATCATCATGATCACCATCATATCATTATCATCATATTGACACATAGAGGCATACATATCACACAAAGTCTTACGAGCTTAGCTTAGTAAATTTGGTGCAAGCTTTTAATTGAAATTGCCTCTTGTGTAAATTCTTTTATTAGGCATAGGGTCAATTTTGTCTATTATCATTTTTTAAACTTTTAAGGTGAATTATGAAGTTTTCCAATATCTTAAATTGAGGGTCTTAGTATGCTTAAGCAAGATTCTCATTAGTGTTAGAAATTTTATCTTAACCAGTTTTTACTTTTACTGTAGGGTACTAATTTAAAAAATTCACCATAAATTCATATTTTATTTTTTTAACTTGATTTTTGGTGGGGTTGTACTTTTAGGAGTTTATTTTTAAATGAAATAAGTCCCACTCAAAAATTTCTTCTGTAACCTGAGTTATACACTTTTTGCTCTAACTGGTCAGACTTGAAAGTTCATCTCGGGTTAGTGGCTTGTCAACTCCACTGGGAGTTCCTCACATGGAATATGACAAAACTGTTTTATGGAGATGTTCATCTATGTCTTAGCTTTCTAAAAAACTTAGTCCCACTCAAAAATAATTTTTGTAGCTCCAGTTATAATGTTTTTAGTGCAGACTGCCCAAACAGAAATTCATCCGGGAATAGCCCACTTTGAAAAATCATATCTCCCTCATTTTAAATCCAAATTATACGTATTTTTATATGTTGGAAAGCTCTTTGAGTCTAATTTCACAGAAAATTAGTTTCATTACATTTTGAGTTTTGTAGAACGAGTTATATAGTATGCATTATAGACTGCCAGAATTCTAGCTTAAATAGTTTATGTATTTTCCAATCCAAACTTGTGGAGATGTTGCTATCCTACTTCAAATCACCATTTTGTATATTTTATCTCATCATCATATTCAAGGTTTTAATCAGCAAATAAGTATTTTAGAACAAAAATAAAGTAAGATACATAAAAACCATCATACCACATAATCTCATTTTGAGACAACATTTTCAACAAGGCAAAAAAAGCTCATAGAACAAGATATGGTCATGAGACCTTGAAGCAAATCCTAAAATCACCTTACTATGAAGAGCTTAGGGGTTCTAGTGCTTAAAAAAATATATGAAAAAAGAAGGGTTAGAGTCACTATCAAATGAGTTGCTTGAGGAGTAGAAAGAGTTGATGGATTAGAGATGACCTTCCTCCTTTTTGAGCTTGATAATGGGGCTAAATATGTGTTCAAGTATATCCTTCAAAGACCAAAAGAGGTGGTCCTTGAAGAGCTTGTGAGAATGGTGGTGGAAATGAGATGAGTTAGAGTAAGAAAGCAAGAAGAACATTAGGAAGAACAAAGAGAGGTTTAGAGAGAGGTGAGAGCTTTGTGACTTAGTGAGAGAATGAAGTTGCAAAAATGAGAGTGTGAGAGGAGAGAGAGAATGGCGTCCCACTCTAAGCCATGGGGTGGTTGGATTTTGCTTCTTTTGCAAGCAAGGAGGCTAGGAACCATGGGGTAAAAGAGAGGATTGTGTTTCTCTTAAGTCTTGGTGCTTGGATAAAGACCATTTTATGTTTTCTCAAGTGGTTAAAGGCATGACCACTTTTGGGATTGGCTTGGATAAATATAATCACTTCAAGTGGCACAATCTTGATGGAGGGAAATACATCTTTTGTCTTGACTCAAGGAATACTACTAAGATAGACTCTTGATCTAAGGGTGCATAATGAGAAGGCAAATGGATGGTTAGATATGGCTCTTGCCTTGACCAAACTTTCAAACAATAATTAAAGAAAAGTTTCTAAAATTTCACAATTGTTAAAATTATCTAAATGCTAATTAATTCAATTGGTTTAATTACACTTTAACACATTTTCATTGAAAAGAATTTTCCTCATTAATTATGTATAGAGGGTGTGAGGGTTAATTTGTCATGTGTGATTAAGATATAATGCTTGTCATGCACTTAGTTAATAAGGTTAGATCACCTTGATTATATGTTCTAAATCATGAATTAACAAGAATTGGGCAATTAGGTTTTTAATTATAACCTTCAATGCATTATGCTTCAATTGTTGAATTTTCTTATTAATCATTGACTCTCAATTATCTTGTTGACTTGCCTCTAATTTACTGAGCCTTGCTCTCGAGATTAGTTGATTAGTTCTCAATTAATTGCTAACCCCTCTAATTAGCCAGGATCACTGAGCTAATTAGCTTAGACAAAATTGGGGATGTTACAAGTAAAATGAAAAGTGCTTTTACAAATTTGCAATTTTCGTCTTAAATATCCACCTCTAGAAGTGAAAATACTAAGAAGTTCCTAGCTTAAAACCAATCCTTCTCCTCTTAAATTTAATTGGATATCTAATTTGCCTAATTTAAACTTAGGATGAGGAAGTTATGAACAAAACGATATTTACAAAGTTTTGGAGCTATCAGTTGACTTTAAAGCCCAAGACCACCCTCAAAATATTTTATTTTGATAAGTGGTCTTCATATGAATAAAATCTTAGTGTCTTATCTTTCGATGAAACTATTCTAATCTCCACTTGAATCCAATAGCACAATTTATGGCCTAATCTATATGTATATTATTCAAGTTCTTGTGACATCATCTCTTACTCTGACTTCCAAGCATAAGTTCACCCACTAGATATATGATTAAACTTATGAATTCTCAAACAAAGTTATAGATATTTCTTTTAGCTTTCCGACAAGATAATGATCATAAATTTTAGATGTCTAGAACACAAGTTATACCCAAATTACAGAGACGATGTAAAAAAAAGGTATGAAGAACAATAAAGAAGGAAAAGAGTTGAAATAGTAGCAAAAGTGTACATGAGAAAATAAAAGTAATATATAATATCTAGGTTTTGAAGAACTGATAAATAAACAAAGGTAGCTTACTAATTAAACAGACCAACATTTTAGTGTGTAGGAGAAGTAACCAACTTTTCCAAATAGATATTTTAGTCTTAAAATAATTAATGTAAAATAGGTGAAGCCACACATGGGCAAGCTGAGACAAGGTAGAATGGCACATTGTGTGTGTGTATTAAGATTAAGCCCAAATAAACGATTCTAACACTCAATACCATAAGGTAACTCCACTTGGAGAACATTCGTATATAACGAATGCTCAAGAGCCCATCCTAAGTAATGTGAGATTTGAACCTTATGCAAAATTGAAGCATAACTATAAGTTTAACAATCCCTCCATGTTTCAAACTTAGAAGATTAAAATGACAATGACATGCATTAGTGTACTATCCAAAAGGATATGAAATTTGCCTAGGCACAAGTTGGAGATTTTTACAAAGAAACCTCTTTGAATCCACTTCTAGAATATCGATTGAGCATGTCCTCCAACCACATAACATTCCTAGGAGATGTGTTGCTTTTAGCCATTTTGTGCTTTAGTGGCCACTTCCTTTCCTAGAATTCTGAGATCTCTACATTTTATGCCTAAGAGGCATGAGAGCCAGTCCCATCTCTACTCTTAATTAGTTGGCATCTATGAAGAGTATCTTGTAGTAGAAAACCCACCATTACATTGATGGCTATAGATCCATTAAATGTAAATCTCATCCTAACACCCTACTTTAGCAATATTCCTATACTTGTCACCAATCACCTTCTATGAATGGTTGAGCACCAAAAAGAAAAAAATATCAGTACACTTTAGAGAGAATAGTATTACTTCATTTAACCATATTGAACCACCTTCATGGGATCTCCAATCATAAAGGTTAGCTTATCTCCTTGATGCTTCATTTACTAGCATCTTAGTAATTAGCTTAGTCAAAAGGTTGGTCAATTTTTATTTTTTTTTTGAGCTCACAAATTCATAGATATATTGTAAAACCCTACTAAATATAAGCATTATGCTTAAGTCATAATATTATATTTAGAGATTATTATGGTTTCACAAACACTTGATATCTTAGTTACATAATATATGGCCCTTAAAACATTTCACTTATGGATATCTACAAGAATTATAGGTCCAAGCCCTTGCTTGGCTCATTATAAAGTACATAGGTCTTCTCATCATAGTTCTTGCAGAGTCACCCTTAGCTCGTGGCCTTGACATTCTTGCTCCATGGTTGTTGATAAACTCTCTACCACTTGTCCTCTTGACTTTTGATACTAACATAAAAAGTTTTGTGGCTAATAGAGTTTCTACTTACATTAGTGGCCATATCGAAGTTTCATTTGAAGCCATTTTAGCTAGCTTCTCAAGATCCTTATCTATCTTGCCACTTTTGGTCCAATAATGAATCTTTCTCTCTTGGGGTTTTCTATAGAGTGCTGGCTTAGGGTCTTCTTAAAATCTTGCCTATGAACTTCACCTTGGGACTTCTTCAATCCTTGCAAGCTATCTCTTATTCCCCATCGCTTGTTAATCAATACTCATGTCACGCTTACTACTGAATTTCTTGATTCCCATCTCGATTTCTTATTCCCAAGATATAATTAGCTCAATGTGAGAGAGGGCATTGGTAGTCTCACTTTCCTATTGAAGCTATAGAATCTTACTATTATATTTTTCGTTCAAGTATATGCAGAAGTGTCTCATTTATTGCATGGATGTCAAAGCTCACCTTACCTAGATAACATCTCTATTCAACATTTGATTCCTCAAGGTATCCTATTTGCCTTTTCTACCATATATTTGACTTTCCTCATTAGTGTTGAAGTCTTTAGTATCTCCTAATGAATCTAATTTCAAGTGCGGAGAATCGTTGCGGGTGCTCGAGCTTTGAAAGCCTAGTTGTTCTATGACATAGCCTTAACTACCAAAAGGCATGACTGACAGCTCCCTAATCTTGTATTGGTGCATCACCTAGTCCTTCTTAGGGTGCATCAGGCAATCACTTGCAGGTCAAATAATGTCATTGCCAATGCCAAGATAAGCTAGCATGTTCGATTCCTTAAGCTTTCGCTTAAACTCTAAATTAAACGAGACGACATGCCTTCTTCCAGTGAGTCCTTACCAAAGGTAAGATTTCCTCCTCTACTTCTTGTGGCATCCTATTGTTCTCACGGGAATGCTTATCCTTATCTCAGTTTGTTGGGGTCCCCCACTTTATTGCTATTTCTACTTGATTGAGATAAGTCGCAATTTCATTGGTTGCAACATGCCCTTTTTGCGAGTTCCTAGCCTTCATCACTCTATCATAGGTGTAGGTGCTTCAACATCGAATTACTCTAACCTTTGAACTCATAGTGGTGTCCAAAGGTGACTCCTTATCTCTTCCTTTTGTCTTTTGGCTCCTTGAGCCCTTTTGTTGATAACATGTTGAAAATGACATCTGCATACATCTTGTGGCATAGTTCCTATGGTTATCAGGTTTGTTAAATTTTAGAGTAACTCAACTAGTATCTTCGACTCTTGAATTATCCTTAATAGGTAAAGGACGTTGCCTTGGATCTATTCTTTTACCTTATCATGGGCAGAGAGCATCCTCATTTCTAACTTAGCAAGAGATGTACCTTATTCTCTCAAGGAGAATCTTCTGAATTTTCTCTTATTTTTTTGTTTTCTTTCTATATCAAAGAGAACTTAAACTTTGCTTGGGTGAGAGGCTCAACTGGAAAGGCTTTCCCAAGGCTTCTGCAATCGTTCTTTAAGTCCTTTAAGCCTGGTCTGAGGGTTTCTCACACTTGCAACAGCAATTGCATCAGCCTTTGGTGTCCATTCAGGAGACAACTTTATTTCTTTGCTTCGGTGGAGGCCTGAAAAGGTCTTCTCAACACATATCTTGTAATTTTCAGTTCTTCAGTGTCCATTTAGGAGATAACTTTATTTCTTTGCTATAGTGGAGGCCCGAAGAGGTCTTCTCAACACGTATCTTATAGTTTTCAATTCCAACTATCTTGCTTGGTTTCTGTATTAACCCTCTAAGCTTCCAAGGAAAAATCCAAGCCTAGGAGTGTGATATTATCATATCCCATTGTAACAAAGCTTATCTAAGCTTACCAGTAGGTTTTTCTAGGGGTAGCATTACCTATAAAGAGAGAGAGGGGTGCTAGCTGCATTACCCATTTTATCCCTATCGGCAAATAGTTACCTGGTCATCTCAACTATCCATTAAATTTTTAGAATATAATAGGCAGAATTCTCTATATTCAACCTAAAGAGAATAGTCCAAACAGGTTAAACAAGCTTGAACTAGTTCTTCTAGTAGGATAAACACTTCCAAAGCTTAACCTTATCCCTGTAATACAATCTTCATATCCAGGCAATCACCAAATGCCGATACTTAATAGCAAAACCATATCATATCTCAAATTCATAAACATCCATTTGAATACTTGCTTAGTGCAATTTCAAGGAAATTCTCACTTTCTTTACCCAATGTCGAAGTTTCGCCCTTGACAATTTGAGCTTTTGGCTTCCTAACAATGCTGAATAAAACAATTCTTTCTTCTTGTGGTCGAATTCAGTAGGTACATAGCAAACTGGTTGATAGAATCCTCCCCATCGAGCTTTCCAATTTCCCTACAATTCCGAGCATAATAGCTATTTGCCCTCTATAATAGGTTAAACTGAGAAAGTTTCCCACATACCTACTAAACTAGCTATTCCTATGTCAAGAGGATCCCTATTAAGCCTGCTGGATGCCATAGATTCCTACCAACATAGAAAATTTTATTGAGGTGATTAGACTCAATATACAGTCAAATATGACAGGCAAACTACAACATACACAATAAGGTTGTCATTTAAATCTCTATGTCCTTATCATGCAAGGACTTAAAGTATGACCTTTCTAGACTCTCAGAGTATGCCTCAGGAGCATAGTCAGTCTATCGCAGGATTCAAATTAGGACGAACTACACTAATACCAAAATGTAACACCCTCCTAAGTACAATATCATGCTTAAGTCACAACATTACACTTAAGAGTTGGTACTAGTACTATCGAGTTAGCAGACCGAGCTTGATTACTTACTGTAATCTCAAGAAATTAGTGTTGTATCGAGTATGTAGTTCAGAGCAAATATAAGCGAATGAATGGGGGGAATCTAAAACTTTCTTATATATGTTTGAACATTTACATTACTTGCCAAGTTATATAACAAGACTTCTAGTTTTGCTTAATAGTATTTCAGAATACATATACACATATAAGGAGTTCTAGGAGCCTACCTCACTTTCAAGCTTAAAAATACTTCAAACCTTTCTTCCTTTAACTCCAAAACTCTCTTAGAATTATAAGACAACTCTTAACCCCATTCTTTTCCTTCTTGGTTGAAGCTATACATTGTCCAAGGGGAGAGATTTTGGCTCCTATATATTTTAGAAAATAATGAACAATTTCAAAGGCTAGATTATAGTTGAATAAACAAGAAGAAACTAAGGGTTTGTAAGCTTGTAGTATCAACAATGCAGGAGGGTTTTAAAGAGGGAGGGTTTAGTTTTGAAAGGCCAAGAGAGAGAAAAAGATGAGGGCAAAATGAGGGTTTAGGATATTTATCTACATTTTTTAATAATTTCTTGTAAAAGTAAACTAATCACTTTAATTTTGTGGTCCACATCGCTTTTTAGGTTTTCTGACCATGTGGCCTACTCCGAGCCACATATAATTGGTATGGTGATGGTTAATTTAGGTGAGGTAGTTTCTCTCGGAGCCACTTACTTTACCTAGCATACAGTGTGACACATTCTTAGCCACTTAATCTAACCACCTTCATGATATGCCTGTTTAATTTATGTAGAATTATTTTCTTTGATTTACCGTGCTCAAAGGAATAAAATGTTATTTTTAGACTCACCTCAAATAATATATGATACTAAACCCTAAACCTAAAATAATATAGGACCCTTGAGCATTAATTCAAGGTGTTCAGTGGTTAATTTGGGTACTCAAAGTTATAGAAGATATCAGGTATGTGTATGAATAATCTCACACTTTTATTTAAAATCATGTGCATAAAATATCGTTCATAAGGTTTTTACATGTATATTATTTAACTATCAGTGTATTAGGATCCACATATTCTTAGAATCAATATTTTTCCTCTAATACCCCTCCTGACAACTGTAAGCCATTATTTATGTAACACCCTACTAATTTAATGTTATGCTTAAGTCATAGCATAAAATTAAGTAGACTGTGTTACCGTGTTAATATTCTGCTTACTCTTTTTTTTTTTAAACTGACGAAACGGCGTGCTGCTATGCTATGAGCGTAACGAAACTGAACAAAATACCACAATAGATAAGAAATAGTGCAATAATATCAACTGTATACATGTATATATATATATATACCATAAGCCATTGCTTCGGTTTATGTACAGAGTTTCAAAGTGAAATACAAAGGTGGGCCGGTGTACCAAAAAGACAATAATGCCCGTGTCGGTCAAAAGATCCTATGGTCCTCGGAGGACATTTTGTGCTGCTGGTGCAGAAGGAGCTGGAGGTGGGTGCGCCATGTGCAGTAGGACAGCAATGTAAGGAGTCGCAGGGTCAAAAATAGGATAATATAAAGGGACCGCAAAGTTCCTATTGCTAAATAGGTAAAGACGGAAGTTACAAGAACCGGCTATATACAAAGAATGGTGAAGCTACAAATCTGGGATCTCAATGAAGAGGGTAGCTGTAGAGTCCATCGCCAGCGTTTGAGAATGATTCGGGAAATACAGAACGAGGTGAGAATTTAAAGAAATTCTCAGTAGGGTTTGTGCATAGGAGTTATCTGATGTCACATACATTCTCAGTTGCCTCGGTTTCTATTTAATTTTAAAAACATGTGTTCAAACTGAAATATCCATTTTAATGAGTTCAAGAAAATGTCTAGTCCGAGGCAAAGTTCAGTTTTACTTTAGATGGCACAGGAAACAAAATAGATTACTAATAATAATACATAGAATGATAAACAGAATAAATAAATAAACAGCAGTAACCAAACATAATAGACAACTGTGAACATCTTGACATAACTATTCCATATATTCATGCATTCATGTAATCATGCAGACTCATTCCTGAACCTTCCTTCATAAACTTTTCATTATTTTTCCATCTCTTGGTCCCCTGGGAGTTCTTGGCCATTTAGACTCCTGGGTAATAGTCTGCTTTTCAGGATCGAGCTCATTCCTATACAAGAATGCCAGGTTTACTTTCCCCGACCTTTCCACCGATCTATTCCCCTTAACTTCTTATTCGGGGCTGGCCCAAGTAGCATGGAACTTTCATAGTAATATAATTCTTATCATAACTTTCATGGGTTACTTGAAATTGCATATGCATTGACATGTAATTCATAACTTATACATGGATTCTACCGAGATTTCAGGAGCATAACGGAATGTGTCCACTTCCCCATGAATAGTGCCAGCACATCAGAACATCAATGTATCATAAAGGTCACAACATTACACACATATTTCAATATTGAGCTCATAATAACATTAAACTCATCAAGGTAGAGTTTCTGCCTCAGCATAGTCAACCAACCCGATTTTTATAATTTGAGCCATAATTTCTATTTAACTCATTTGGACGTAAAATTTGGTTATGTTAAAGTGTTATGTGTCTAGTTTCTATCCTCTTTAGTCCCATCTAATTTCGATATCTATAGCTCAAGATATTTAGAATTTATCCCGGCCTGCCCAATGGCTGGCCAGAATCAGATACCTAAAAGTAAAAATCCACTAAAAATAGAAAACTGATTCAAATCATATGAAATTGGTCTCTTATCAAAGCTAACATGAAAAAATTTCATATGCAAAAAGTTCCATTTTATTTGCCTTAGTAGGGCTCGAGTTATAAGCCCCAAAACTTAACCTTCCTGAACTGCCCTATTTTGGCCTGGTTTAGACATAGAGTAACTTCTTCAAATCACTGGGAACAACTGAGATGATAAAAAACTCGAAATTTATTTGGATGATGTTCTCCTATGTGTAAGCTTTCCAACAAGATTAATTTCACTTAATTTGGAGTTGCATAGGCTGAGTTACACCCTTTTCAACCTATACTGCCCGGGTGAGTGTCCTGATTCCTAAGTCGAACTTCAAAAATTCATATCTCTCTCCATATTACTCCAATGGTCTTATATGATATATGTGTAGAAAGCTCTAGATGTCTAGTTTCACATAAAAATGGTTTCATTAATTTTAAATGGCAGGAGGCAGAGCCGTACACTCCGCCGTACGGACTGCCGAGGGTTTTGAGTGTTCCAGCCTCTCAACTCTTCCTATCTTCATCCTCTCTTGTTTCCAATTCCATTTTTAATCTCACAAACAACCAATAAACCAATTATATTTCATCATAATCAGTCAATCAACATATCAAAATTAAGGAATTAAATCACCACCAATCATCCAAGAGTTAGAAAATCAAGCAAGAAGAAAACCTCTACCTCTTGTTATTAAGCTTGAGTTTGGGAATGGTGCTTATTTGAACTTGAAGGTTGGATGGAGTGGGTGAGTGGAGAAGAGAAAAGAGAGCTGAAGTGAGGAAGAAGTTATGTAGAAGGGGGTCTGAATGAGAGGAGGAGAGTGTGTTATATAGGAATGACTGGTAGTTAACTTAGAAGGTTTTGATTGGCCTCAAAACATAAGGCTGAATTTCAGCCAACCTTTCCCTCTTTTTGTGACCAAAATGGTCTCCACGTCGCCCTTTTTTTGTGACAGAATTGCTCTCTATGTCATCCCCTTTTTGTGGCAGAATTGCTCTCCACGTCGCCTAAAAGTGGGACTCACTTCCAGTATGTTCTGAAAATGACATCGGAACTCGTACTATTCTTAAAGTCGGAACTCGTGCACATCTTGGAGATGAAGTCGGAACTTGGAAATATTGTCTGGTTTACTCGAAACTTGAAAGCAAAGTCGGATGTGAAGCCAAGCACTTAAATTCGTAAGTCGGGAAATTAGGTAAACTCGAATCGATTCTAAGCATAACACCGGAGATCGGAATTCAAAACATTAATCCGTGTACCAGGAATTCGGGACTTATAGGACCTCGGCGCTCCAAACTCGATCTCGGAACTCGGGAAAACCAAGAGAAATGAAAAGCTCTCGATATTGGAACTCGTGAAAATTCTGGTCGAACTTGGAGACCAATTCAGATAAACTCGGAAGTAGGATCTCATATACATTATAATTCACCATAAGGTCGGAAATCTGAAAATCCAAGCCAATCCATTTGAGCCTTACTAAGATCGGAAATCGGGAATTTTTAAAAAACTCACTGACAAGGTCGGAAGTCAGAAATCGGGGCGTTACAACTTACAGTTTTGCCCCTTTTCCACTATATTCTAACTATCTACCACTTTGCCACTACCGTGGGACCATGCTATTCTCAGAGCAGGGGATGTTACATGCCCCACTTTAGAAACTTTACTAAAAGTTGAAAATCATCACCATTTACTTCAACATAATACCAACATTACATTTTATACATGCTATATCATGTAGTTTTGGTCCTAACTGAATTTAAGGTTTTTGACTCAAGTATGCAGACTTTTATATAAGTTATCCTGGTTTTGCTTCCTAGTAGACCAGAAACTAAAAAAATCATCAAAAATCCAATTTAAATCCTTTAATATCAAAGTTTATGAGGAGGTTCCTTTCATACTCTATTCTAATATCCCTTTGGCTCTACTAGATTTTGATATGTATAGTTCAAAATATTACTTAAAAATAGAACCTATTTTGCACTAACTTTCAATTAGCAACAAAATTTCAAAAATTCTATAAATTTCATGAAAATTCTTTTTGAACTAAAACTTTTCAGTTTGATTCTACATTGAACAAGCTTTCAAATAAACTTAGTTTCATGCTAATCCAAGCTCTGTGGCTTGGGTTATGCATGTCACAACTTACTAATGCAATTTGCATTTCAATACAAAATGCGAAATTTCAAAAATGTCTCACTCACATTCTATAACTCATATTGACTTGAAATTTTGTAGCCAAGTCTATTCTTTTCCAAACTTTCAATGAATAATGGTTTCATGCACTCTATAACACTCTAGCATGAAGTGACTTATAGAAACTGACATCAGCATGGTCTAACTCTTATGATTCTACAACTTAATTGCAAAATTCATAACTATTTTATAAAAATTCATTTAATTATGATACTTCCTAGTTTAAAACTACATGTTTCCATATTTCTATCAAAATTCCTCAAACAAAGCTATAGAAATCTAGATATAGGGGACAAAATTTTGCTGATGTAATTTTGGTCTTATATAGCATTTGAATTTTCTAATTTTCATATCTTTTTCTAACAAGTTGGGTGGATCTAAAATTTGGTGAGAAAGTGTATTTAATCTCAAACTATCTAGGAAAAATAGCGTGACACTGAAACTAGCTTTATAACTCAAAGTGATATATCAAAACCAAAATTGCTATGCATTGAGTGTTCTATTTTTTGCAGTATATTTTGCAACCTTACGAAAATTTCATTTTTCAATCTAAATTTATGATTTTTGGTCAAAATATAGTCCCAATATCCATTTTTGAAACAAAATATATCCCACTCAAAAATGAATTTTCTAGTGTATGTTACAACCCTCTGAACTAGGCTTATCTACCTTCAAATTCTACAGAACTTTACTTCAAATACACTAGCTAGAATTACTGTAACTCACACTCAACTCTATTACTCCTATTAATCCATTATTAACTTCTCAAATTCATTTATTTCAATTATACACTGTAGTTCTTATCAGCCTTGGTTCTGCCCTATTCACGAACGATGTTTTCTTTGCATATTAAAAGTGTACCACCACAAAATTTCATTATCAACCAACCATACACATTGTAACACCCTCCATTATATAAGCCATGCTCGAGTTATGAAGTTATATTAAGAGGTTGTCACTGTACTAAGAGGATCTTTGAAATGTGGAAAATATAATACATGGCCCTTTAACTACACCCTTTATTACTGAATAATAACTCATAAATTTCATCTCTGATACATAGAGAATAAAATAGTTACAATTTAAGAAACTTTTGTAACTAATGTTATACACAGAAACTGCCTCTACATTGCGGCTATTGCCCTTTCTGAACTTCAACCGGCTTCTATAGTCTTCCGGGCTGACGTAAGCCTAAGTCTTGCATGATGAACGCCCCAGTATTCTGCCTCATTCTTAAGTTTTAGCCTATGATCTGGAATATTTATGGAAAAAAGAACATACAGGCAAGTAGTGAGAACCTAAGGCTCTCAGTAGATAAATTCGAACCATATAGTGTTGTCATAAACATTCCAGCCGCTTCGATTTCTTATAAAAACGTGAGCACATATATACAACTAGCGGTTCAGTTTTAAGTTGAAAATATCTTCCTCGAAGCGGGTTATATTTTAACAATCACTTGTCATATTATATGACAGATATAGAATTTACGAATAGTATAATATGCTTCAACAAGAATCATAATGAAGATGCATATAAAGGTGCTTATACTTGACTGTATGCAAGTGCACTTGACTTAATTTATCTCTTTTTTAATTTGTAACTTGATCTTGCTCTTCTGTGCTTGGTCCCTCGGAGGTGAATGGCCTCTCTCACCCCTAGGCAATAGCCAGCTTTTCAGGTCCGATCTCATACCTATACATGAGTGACGGGTTTACTTTCCCCGACCCTCACACCGGTCTATTCCCCTTAAATTTGGTTGAGGGCTGGCCCAAGTCTTAGATAGTACCGCTCTAGCCCATGCTAGCTGGGTCTATGTCATGCCTCACGTGGTAGCTTGGTACGTCTTTCTTGCAAGTTCTCATAAATCTTATTCTTCTCTGAACATGATTATACATGCATATACTACATGCATTCATTCATATACTTCATATTATACTTAAATCATTCTTGCATATATGAAGCTTATGAGCATAACATATAAATGTCCATAATAGTCATATAATTCACATATTTCTGCTAGAATTTTGACAGCATAACGAATCGAGTCAGCTTCCTAATGAATAGTGCTAGACTACCAAGGAATTTTTAATCAAAAAGCAAAGTCAATACAAAACATCATATTTATACCAAGAATATAAATTTTTAATAAAATAAGTGATAAATTATGAAACTTTTATACTTCTATTAATATGTTTTACACAATATAATGTTATTTTTGTATTAAAATAATTTTTTATGAAATATATATTATAAAATATCTCTTAAATTTTGTTTTTAATTTCTAAAATTTCATAACTTTACTATCTATAATTTTCAAATTTGTATATGTTGCATAAATGTCAAGTTGACTCGATTTAATCCGGTCATTTTATGGGCCATTATCAAGTCGGTTTTAGATTCTTAAAAATGGATCGATCAAAAAATTAGGCTAGGTTCAGGTCCAATTCAACTCAACCCAAGCCATCCCTTATACACGAGAAATATTTATATGGTCCGGGAGCATCACATGGTTGTACTTCCAGTCAATCATGTAAGTATATTTTACATGAAATTATGTGTTAGTGGTGGATCATATATAAAATATACTTACATAATTAGTCCGGGAGTACAGCCATATGGTGCTTCCGGACCATATAAATATTTTTCCTTGTACACCCCTCCTAATAAATTATGTTATTAATGTTGTACACCCCTACTAATAAATTATGTTAAGAATGTCATGATTTTTACTTGAAAAGCAAACTTCTACCTCACTATATTGAAATAAGTACAATTACTAATAAAAAAATATAAAATAATATTTAATAAAATAATAAAATTATAAGTATTACCTGAATTTTTTTTTTCTTTTTTTGAAAAAAGTATTACATGAATTCTAGATCTTCTAAAATACCTCTTAAATAACATTTTTTTTAGTCTGCAATGATTTTTAATTCTCATTTAAGCTCAAAATCTTTAAACCACTCTTCGACTTAATTCATTAAATTGCAACAATAGAAAAATATTCTAATAAAAATAAAGTGTATATAAATTTTGCAGTTGGTGAATTTATTAAAATTTCAATTTTTTGTTTCACCTTTTTTTCATAGCTCAACTTACTTTTGCAATCTTGCGTGATTTGATTGTAGGGAAGAAGATAAGCTCATAGTATCTATCGTTGGCAAAATAAGAAAGAATAAAGATGACTTTTGAAATCTAAGTGCTTGTTAAACAAACTTTCAAAAATTGATTATATAGTAAAGTAATGACTTTCTATCTCCTAACAACTTTTTTTTTATAAAAACTTTTTTAATTACATAAACAATTTATAATTGTCCACAACTGTTTACAATTAACTAAGAATATTTTGTAAATTATATTAAATTTTAAAAATTGAATAAAACTTAACATATGTATTTGTTTAAAAACTTTATAAAAATCTTTTTTGTTTTGAAAAATTTAAGTTGTATTTTAAAAAATTAAAATGTATTTATATTCAAAGTTTTAAAGTAAAAATTAAACCAATATTTGAGCAAATAAAATTGTTACATTTAACTCAAATTCAACAACGTAATAAAATTATAAACTTATAAAACTAAAACATTTGATATCTGAGTTTTCAAGTGCCATTCGTCGGCAAAATTGAGAAAGAAGGAAGATGACTTTTGATATCTAAATGCTTTATAAGCAAACTTTCAAAAATAGATTATATCTTAAAGCAATGACTTTTTGTCTTGTAACAACCTTTTAAATTATATAATCAATTTACAATTGGAGACAACTATTTACAATTAAGATTATTTTTAAAATTCAAAAAAATTAACATATGTATTTATAACAAACTCTTTTTAGAAAGTTAAATCAATTTATTTAAAAATAATTGAGTTATATTTTTAAAAAACTAAAGTATTTGATATTTAAAGGTTTAAATTAAAATAAATACATTTAAACCAAATTTAATTATGTAAAAAATTTACAGAACTATAACAAAAAGTGACTGCATATATTCTTTTGAAATTGCTGGCACCAAAACATTGCGGCTAGTTGACGATGGATATCAGCCAAGCAGAAATAGCTGAAAGATGCAATATTCGGTCAGGTTCAGCTGATAGCCAAAGAGTAGTTAGCCGAAGAATTAGCAATGACTAACAACTAATGCAAAATGTGTTGCTCGGCTTAAATTGATTGAAATAGGCAAAAATGCTTAGCCAAACTTCAATTGGGCACCGGCTGAGATCTGAGTGTCAAAATAACCATTATTGCATATCTATAGAAATCCCAAGACGAGAGCATCGACGTGGCAGCTTGGGCTGGCCCGGCTAACGTCATTTTAGGCCTGAAAAAAGGTCATTTCGATATTGTTTCGGCCATTTTTCTATTTTGCCTCACTTGATTTGCTTTGCCTTTTGTGATTAGGATTCTAACTGAGTGTAGTCACCTATAAGAACTCTTATTCACATATTTTGAGGCTTGACAGCTGATACGGATCCCAGCTGATAGTCGACGGCTAATTTAGCCATCAGTCAATAGCTATTGGCTGATAGTTGATAGTAACCATTAGCCACAGGCATGAATTTCCTATTAAGCTTTGGGCCTTTTTGATAGGTAGTAATCCATTTCAGTTCTGGGCTTGAGTTGGAGAAAGAACGTGCTTCAACAGCTGAGAGTAGGAGTTTGACCAAGTCCGTGACCACTTCCTGGAAAGTATGAGCAGCTGAGGAAAGTGGTTTCTAGTTCAGAAAATGGGGAGATAGATAAAAGGCAAAGAGCAGTTTAAACAGTTACCACTATGCTAAGAAGAGTGCACTCAAGGGAGACATGAAAGACGATTATGAGGCAGTTACCAGGACAAAGTTTGCAGACCATGTTTTTGTGAGACCGTGGTTAATAGATGCCTTAGTATAATTATTAAGTTTTATACGTGTATAAATAGCCTTAAGCACAATTTGTAAAGGCATCCCCCAAACAAATGGATCAAACAAGTCCTTTTTACATTTACCTTTATGTTTTCTGCACTTTACACTTCTTGCCTTTACTTTCCAGTACTTTACAGCATTTCTTTACCGCACTTCATTTACAACATTTCATTTACTTTCAGCCTATTCAAGTTTCAATCCATTTTATTAGCCTTCAATTGTTCGCCAATATCCTTTTGGTGATCTAATTTGCTGATCTGCCTGCCAAATGCTCTTTGGGGTAGTTTGGGAACCCATTTGCTAAGAGACAGAGTCTCTTTCTTGGTACCAATCGCCTAATCATGGGAATCGGTTATATTTTGCACTAGCCAAGCCTCTTGATCATCTTGGAATATTTCCTAGTACGCCTTGACTCTCAACCAATTTGGCTAGCCAATATTTTTGTGCGAAACATAATTTTGGCACGCCGGGTGGGACCATCGGCAGATTAGTTTACCATTTTGGTAGCCAATGACAATGCTTGTGACAACACAACTAATTGCAACCGCAATTTCCTCTAATAAGCCTGTAGCCATGGCAACCTTATCTTAGCCAAACCCAATTCCAGGGATTGAGGTCGAATAGGGGTAGCCGATGGATGTGACGACGTCTTTCATACGTCAACAGATTAATATGGGCTTGGATGATTTGATGTGTCGGTTGCCAACGCAATTAGCCAGAATTGTTAAACCAATGGTCGAAAATGAGGTGTGGAACAAGCATGCTCAAGAGTTGAGAAGTATTTATGCAATAGATAAAAGTACAACGCCGTGCTATTTCGGCTGGGGGTAATCGAAAGTTCACTTGATGCCATTTCGACCATGCCATTCAGCACCGAGGGGCAATTGAGTGTTGATCCTCAAAAAATTACTCATTCAGTTTTTCAGCCGAATTGGCATGTTCCATTGCAAGCTAACATGCAGAATGCCGCTCAGCCAATGGCTAGCAATGGAATTCAGCCTAGAACCATGGAGTATTATGTTAGGGGGTAGCCATGGACAATTGTTCCATCTCTACCTGCCGATCAACCAGTATTCTCAGTCATGCCTATTCAGGAGACTCAACTTTCGCACCTCAGAGAAATGAGTACAAAGCACAAGAATATTTTGTTGTAGAGCAGCCATGGGGATCATCTCTACCTCAAGCAATAAGTTAACTTGTGTACATTATTCTATCGCAGCAGCCAATTGCTCAACGGCAAATTGTGTAGCCGAAGGCTCGGTTAGTTAATCAACCGAATAGTGAGCAGAATTGTTTGCAGTTTGCTGCTCGGCTGTTGAGCTCTCAACCTCCAGTGTCTTAGTTGATGGTACAGCAGCCAGTTGCTCAACGGCAAACTATGCAGTTGAGAGCTTGGTTAGTTAATCAGCCAAATAGTCAGTAGAATTGTTCGCAGTTTGCTGCTCGACTATCGAACTCTTAACCTCCGGTGTCTCAGCTGATGGTACAGCAGTCAAGCTATTACCAGAATAGTTCACAGTTTATTAACCAATAGCCGAATCCTCAACTATTAATGTATCAGTCGATAACTTAGCAACCAAGCTATCAACAGAATAGTTTACGATTTGCTTTCGATGGCTGAATGCTCAAGCACTGGGCAATCAACTGCCAGTGTTTCAGCCGATTCTTGCACCACAATAGCAGGCTTGCCAAGTAGCTACACCAGTGCAACCAGCTAACGAACAAGCGAGTACAAATGCAAATATGATAGCTGAGACCATCAAAAGGTATTTCGGTGTGCAGCTGAAGCCACTTAATAGGCTTGTCTACCGAAAGCCGTAATCCATAGTGGATAGAGAAAATAATGCCTTTGTCGAGAGAATTTGAAGTTCTGGATTTCACTATTTTCTCATGCAAAGATGAGAAGTTTACTATAAAGCACATTAGTCGATTCACTGTGGAAAGGCAAACCAAAATGGGTATCATAAGCTGCAACTGTTTCCCTTGTCTTGAATTGTGACAGCTTTTACTTGGTACGTGCCTTTGCCTCCTAATTCTGTGCAAAATTAGGTGAACATGGAATGGTTATTCTATGATCACTTTTATCGGCCTAAGCCGGAAGCCATAGTAGCTGATCTCATGAGCCTTAAGCAATAAGATGGTGAGATTGTAGCTAATTTTATGGAAAAATTTCTTAAGCTGAGGAGCAGATGCAATGTCAAATTACCCGAAGCTAATTACGCCATCATTGCTACAGGCAGTTTGCATCCTCGGCTAAGGAAGAGGCTGATTGCTTTGGAATATGCAAATCTCAATCAGCTAATAACCAAGGCCTATAGAATTGAGCAATTTATCATTGAGAAAGAGCAGAAGAGGTCCAACGAAATAGAAGGCCTGGGACCACAATTAATCTTAGTTGACGACTACAACTCAGCTGAAGAAAAAATGAATAAAGACTCAATGTCAGCCGAGATGCTGACAGCTACAATTTTCAAGAAGAAAGCCATATAGTTGCCCATTTCATAGGTCAACCGGGTAAGATTTTGAAGGATATCTCACAACGACTAGCTCTCTTCAGAGCCATGGCAGAATAGAGGAATAATGCGCTTGGTGGGCAAGCTGAGAAGGAAGAGCAGAGGCCAGAACAAGTCAAGCTTAATTCCACCTGACCAATAGTTTACTAAGTGACAATTCATGGAATATTGGTGAACTAATTGGCTGGCAGAGGATGCATCTTCGGAAGCTACAAAGGCAAAAGAAAGATAGAAGAATTAGGAATCCCTGGAAAATGCATCATTTCAGCTTCGTTGCTTGTCACTCAGTTGAAAGATGCAGAGGGGCATTATGTTGGCACCAAAACATTACGACTAGCCAAGGATGGATATCAGCTAAACGGAAATAGCCAAAAGAGGCAATATTCAGTCAGGTTCAACCGATAACGAAGAGTAGCTAGCTGAAGAATGAGCAATGACTGACGGTTGACGCGGAATATGTTGCTCGGCCTAAATTGATTAAAATAGGCCAAAATGCTTGGCCAAACTTCAATTGGCCACCGACTGAGATCCGGGTGTCAAAATAAGCATTATTACATATTTATGGAAAGCCCAAGATGAGAGCGTTTTGATATTATTTAGGCCATTTTTCTATTTTATCTCACTTGATTTGTCTTGCCTTTTGTGATTAGGATTCTAACTCGGTGTAGTCGCCTATAGGAACTCTTATTCACATATTGAGTCTTAGCCATCAGTTGATAGCTATCGGCTGATAGTTGACAGTAGCCGTTAGCCGAGGGCTTGAATTTCCTATTAGGCTTTGGGCCTTTCTAATAGCTAGTAATCCATATTAGTTCTGCGCTTTGTTTGGAGAAAGAACCTGCTTCAGCAGCTAAAAGTAGGAGTTTGACTAAGTCCATGACTACTACCTGGAAAGTAGGGGCAGCTAAGGAAGGCGATTTCTAATTCAAAAAATTGGGAGATAGATTAAAGGTAAAGAGCAGCTTAAGCAGTTACCACTACGCTAAGAAGAGTACATTCAAGGAAGACATGGAAGATGGTTACAAGGCTGTTACCAGGATGAAGTTTGCTGACCATATTTGTGTGAGAACGTGGATAATAAATACCTTAGGATAACTATTAAGTTTTGTACATGTATAAATAGCATTGAGAACAATCTGTAAAGGCATCCCCTAAACAAATGGATCAAATACAAGTCCCTTTTACATTTATCTTTAAAGTATTTCTTTACTGAACTTCATTTACAGTATTCACTTGCTTTCAGTCTGTTTAAATTTCAATCCATTTCATTAGCCTTCAGTTGTTCGCTAATATCCTTTTGGTGATGTAATTTGCTTATCTGCTTGCCAAACGCTCTTCGGAGTAGTTTGGGAACCCATTTGCCTAGAGACAGAGTCCCTGTCTTGGTACTAATCGCCTGATAATGAGAATCGGTTGTGTTTTGTACTAGCTGAGCCTCTTGGTCATCTTGGAATAGTTTCTTGGCATGCTTTGACTCTCAACCCATTCAACTAGCCAATATTTTTGTGCAAAACAAAAACAATTTAATTTATGTATTAAACTTACCTTGTGGATGTTATAAAGAAGTTAAAAAAAAAGGAGAAAAAAAAAAGAGAAAAAGCTTAGCATAGCAGTTAAAAAAAAACAACAAAAAATCTTATGATAGAATAAGTTTTTTAAAAAAAAAAAAACCTAATTGGAAGGATTAATAGTATTTTAGGATAAAATTTTACAAAAATGTTATTAACACAAATTGCGATTTCAACTTAATTTAGAAATAGAATATAAACTAAAATTATTACTTTTTTATTTTTTAGAATCTTAAAGGAAATTACAATTAAAAAACTCATTTATGCATTTTGTGACTCATATACCAGTATAATGCATCCTCTTGTGTAGCTCTATATAAGTTATATAAACTAGATTTAAAGCTTGATATGCATCATTTTAACGTAGCATAATTGTCGGCACCGTAACTAATTGTTAGGTGGGGATTGATTAGAGAACTAAGGGTAATTAGTTATGGGCTAGCAAATGGCCAAAGTTGGGCTCAATTTGGAAGTTGTACGGCCAAGATAAATATTTTTGGCAGAAAAAGTATACCTTAGCTAAGAAAATAATATTGGGCCGAGGATTAGGGTGAAGTCCAATATTGAAGAAAGAGAAGTTGGTTGGAGATTGGGGCCAATTTTGGTGACGGTTGCCACTAACTGTGAACATAAATGTGTGGAAATTAGCGGAGGGCCACTACCTGCGTGTAAATAAGAAGTGTCGAAAATCTTGGTAGTATATAAGAGCTTGTGCACACAAGATCAAGGGGACGAACATAGATCATGCCAATTTGACTATTAACTTTTTAAAATTTCTTGTTCATTTTTACTTTCATTAGCATTATGTTTAAGCTGATTTATAGGCCAATATGCTAAGGCTAGCCAAAATGGAGCACATCAACCGATTTTAGGCCAATGTGCTAAGACTAGCCAAAATGACTTTTTGAGGCTATAACTCCTCCCCTTATCTCTAACGGGAGATGTATTCACATGGTATTCTTCCTCACCTCCAAAATATGTGCAAAGCTGGGCAGATATGGACTTATTCCATGATAGATTTTACAAGCTCCAGCCCGAGGCTTCTATCTTAGATCTATTAGGCATCAAGCAGCAAGCTAATAAGCCGGTCACATAATTTTTGGAAAGATTCAGAAGTGTCAAAGGGAAATGTAGTGCGTAATTGCCTGAGATTGAGTGTGCCTCTATTACTATGAATAACATGAATCCCCAGCTGAGCGAGAAATTGAATGTTTTAGGATATGGTGATTTGGCCCAACTCTCTTAGAAAGCCTCTTGAGTAGAGCAATTTATAGTGCAAAGAGAACAAAAGAGAGCTAATAGAGCTGGGCCTAGAGGTTCTCAGCTGGTCGCTATAGTCAATTATGACTTAGCCGAGGAGGAAGTAAGGGATGAAGAAGGAACCATGCAATGAGAAATTATGGCTACCGAATTATTAGGGGTCAAGCCATATACTTGTCCCGTACTCACCTCTGCTAAAGGAAAAGAGAAGACCAAATTGAGGAAAACGAGGCATATTTGTTTGACATTTCAAAAGCAGAGCAAATCTTTGACTTCTTAGTCTAAGACAAACAAATTAAGCTTCTAGAAGACCATAAGCTTCCCCCAATAGATTAAATTCAATACATGAGTATTGCAAATGGAATAATTTGTAATCACATTACACTAATAATTTTATCGATTTTTGTAATGTTATACAAAAGGCCTTGAAAGAAGGAAGGTTCAAACTCGCAAATAAAATGGAGGCCAATATATCTATTGACACTAACCCTTTTTCCTTCAATTACAATCAATATAGTTTCCATTTTAGCCAAGAGTAAGCGTGCTAAAAAGGAGGGTTCAATTTCCCAACTTGTGTATTACTCCAAGCAAGTGTGGAGACCAAAATCAATAGCAGTAAAGGAGCACACCAGAGCTTTGAACCATGATAATTCAAAGAGGAATATTAGGCAGGAATGGAAGCCTAAGCTTGAGAGAAGGGTGGAGCATGCGGGGCAATCCAAACTACCTCAGTAGAGTGTGTTTAAGAGAATACAATTTCCTCAGCAAGGAAATCAGCAAATAACCAAAGGCAAATTCCACATGTTTCAAATCATCCAGTACCTCAGGAGTCTAAACAAGCAGTTGAAGTCAATTTTAGCCAAGGGAAATCCACTTTTAAAATCACTGTGAGAAATGATGAAGTATTAATAGGCACCAAGATGATTAAACCAAGAGTAAAGTTCAACAAGGGAGAATGGTTTTTGATCAAATGTTGCAAGGGCAAGCAAGTGGTAAAACAACCAACTCAACTGACTAGGACCAGAAGAGAAGGCTGCAGAGAAAGAGGTGCAACTAGAAGATGAAGAATATGGTGACTATGCTAGACTAAGGCAAACATGTGGAAAGAGAAAAAGTCTACGGCCTAAAGAAGGAAGTTATACAGGAGAATCAAGAGCAGATTCAAGATCAAAGTCAAACTCAAATGGCTAAGGTGTCAACCAAAAGAGTGCAATTATTAGAGCCAGAGCTATTAGAAAGCCTAATCAATCAAATTCTTAATGATAATGATTTGCTTAATTTAGTTGATAATGTACATGATGATGTGATTTTAATAGCTACCATTGGAGTACTACCTATTGAGTTTGCTATGAAAGAGCATCAACCACTATAGTTGGAAGGCAATGTTTTAGCCAAGGAGGTTGTATGGGTTACCTTAGCTAAAAATACGGAAGTTTTAACATCCTCCCGAAATACAGTACTATGTGATAGTACTATACTAAGGAGTTGTTACTATTACCTGAGTGGACCTTTTCTAATAACAACTTCAGCCATTTTCAAAACTTCTCGAACTATCTGGAGATAACACAAAAATAGGAGTGAGAATTTTAAATTCTCAATAGGATTCACTAAGAAAAATTTCATATCATGTCATCGTTATTATCTCCAGCTACTTCGGTTTATTATAAAAAAAATGAACATGTTATACGAACTGTTCCGTTTTATAGTTTGAAAACATATGGTCTGAAGCAGAGTTAATTTTATTCATGCACTTGTTAAACAGAGTAAGAATTCAAGCATGAGTACAGCAAATTTCATAATAATAATATTAATAACAAGAGCGTACTTGCAACGTCATAATGATGATAATAGCAAACATTATTTGTGTGTATGCACTATTTATCATAAAATCATGCATATACTTTTGTGTTTTCCTTGCTTTCTTTACTTGACATACCTAGGCGTTACGTATCACCATCCCTAGGATATCTGTATACATATGTCCTAGCCTTTAATCTTTGCTGCCCTTGGGTAGCCTAATCTAGGAGTGAGCTCAATTCGTGACTGTCATCACATAGTACTGACCCCCAAAGGGACCCACATGGCTCTAGGTCGGAGGAATTCAGTTGGCCAACTGCCTCCAATATAGAGGGACCCAAAAGTTTTAGCTGCTTTCACAGGGAAGGACCCAATGTGCAACTGCCTCTGAGTGAAAGGATCCACATTTTATCTTTTAGGTGCCTTCACCTGGAGGGACCCAAATAACTGCCTCCAGGTAAAGGGATCTCAATCTTACTTAATCATATTTTTTCTTCATTTGCATGCAAATATGCAAACTTTCATAAAAAGAGTCATGATCATATCATCATACAATATTCATATTCATATCATAAATTTTCATAATATAAACTATCATAATCTCATAAACTTACATTAAAATTAGGCGACTTTAATCAGAACACCTACTAATTTAATGTTATGCTTAAGTCATAGCATGAAATTAGGTAGTCTGTGTTACCGTGTTAACATTCTGCTTGAATCTCGTGATTAGTATCACAAAATAGTTGAAACGACGTGCTGTTATTTAATAAACATGAATTGCCTTATATCACGTAATAAAGTTTAATATAACATAACAAAAAAGACACGGATAAGTGATATATTATCAACTGTATATGTACATATGAAGGCTGGAAGCCAGTGCTTCAGTCTATACATACATATATATATATATATATATATATATATATATTAGGAGCAGATGAAATAAAGATACAGCAAAATTCCTATTGCATAAAAAGCAGAGACGGAACTAGCAGGAGCCGGCTGTGTCCAACGAGTCCAACTCAGAAGCCTGGTGAAGCTACAGGACTGGGATCTCGATGAAAGGAGTGGTCGTTAAGCCCTTCGCAAGCGTCTGAGAATGATACAGAAGATACAAAACGGGGTGAGAATTTCAAGAAATTCTCAGTAGGGTTCGGCTATACTGGTTAACTGACATCACATACATTCTCAGTTGCCTCGGTTTTTACTTAATTATAAAAACCTGTGTTCAAACTGAGATATCCATTTCAATGAGTTCAAGAAAATATCTGGTCCGAGGCAAGGTTCAATTTTACTTTCGACGGCACAGGAAATAAAATAGATTACTAATAATGGTACGTAGAAAGGTAAACAGAATAAATAAATAAACAACAGTAAATAAATATAGTAGACAATCAGAACATCTTGACATAACTATTTCATGCATTTATGCATTCATGTAATCATGCAAACTCATACTTGAACTTTCCTTTTTAAACTTTTCATTTCCTTTCATCATTTTTCCATCTCTTGGTCCCCTGGGAGTTCTTGGCCATTTAGACTCCTGGGTAATAGTCTGCTTCTCAGGATCGAGCTCGTTCCTATACAGGAATTGCCGGGTTTACTTTCCCCGATGTTCCCACACAATCTATTCCCCTTAACTTCTTATCCGGAGCTGGCCCAAGTAGCATGGAACTTTCATAGTGGCATAATCCTTTTCATAACTTTCATAACTTTCTTAAGGATGCACATGCATTAACATAGAATTCATAAGTTGTGCATGGGTCCTACCGTAATTTCGGCAGCATAATGGAACGTGTCCGCTTTCTCATGAATAGTGCCAGCCAACCAATACAGTTACACAATTTGCAATTTCAATATAGAGCAGCAATTATACACATACATTCATAAATTCATTCATAGCTTCAACAAGCTTCAATAGGACTCTTAACTGATTTTGCCTATTTCTGCCCGGTTATGGATTTCAATTTAACTCCTTTAAACTTGATTTTTGGATATGTTGTAGCCTTATATGTCTAGTTTCTAACTTTTTTAGTCCCATCTAATTTTGATATCTATAGCTCAAGATATTCAGATTTTATCCCGGCATGCCCAGTGGCTTGCTAGAATCAAGCAACTAAACGTAAAAATCCACTAAAAATCGAAAACTGACTTAAATCATACGAAATTGGACTCATATTAAACCTAACAGGGTAAAGTTTCATTTGCAAAAAGTTCCATTTCATTTGGCTTAGTAGGGCTCGAGTTATAAGCCTCGAATTCTGACCTTCTTGAACTGCCCTGTTCTGGCCCGGTTTGGACATAGGGAAACTTTCTTGGATCACTGGGAGCAACTGGGACCTTATCTAATTCTGAAATTTTTATGGGACATTCTCCTATGTGTAAGCTTTCTAAAAAATTTGGTTTCATTCATTTTCAAGTAGTATAGGTCGAGTTCTATCTTGAACAAGCTAGTCTGCCCAGATTCAGAGTCAGAACCCTAGGTCGAAATTCAAAAATTCATAACTCCCTCAATACTAATCCAAAAGCCTTATATGATATATCTATGGAAAGCCCTAGATGTCTAGTTTCATTTAAAATTGGTTTCATCAAATTTTATTGGCGGTAGGCGGAGTCATACACTCCGCCGTATGGACTGCCGAGGGTTTTTGACTCTCTAACCCATCAGCTCTTTCTATTTTCATGGTTTCTTGCTTCCACTTCGGTTTGAATCAAACCAACAGCCCAAAACCAATCACACATCATCATAAACATTCATTTAATACATCAAGGAAGGTGGAAATAATTCAAGCCCAGCCAGCCAAGTCCATGGATTTGATACAAGAATCAAAACTCCTACCTTTGATCCAAGTGTTTGTGCTGGATTCTTGAAGCTTGGATGAACAAGGCTGCAGTTTGCTTCAGTTTTTAGTGTGTGAGGAAGAGAGAAAGAGAGCTGAAGGAGAGAAGAGAAAGTGGCGTGGATGTGGGTCAGAATGGGGGTTAAATGAGCTAAAAAAATCTGATGGCTTTTGATGGTTTTTGCTTGAATTTAATTGGCCCAAAATGCTTGGCTAAAATTTAGCCAAGCTTCTCCATGGTTTAGTGGCTATTGTTGCGCCACTTTTGGTACTAAGTGGTGAATTATCACCACTCAAAATAGGGTTTAGAGCTTGTAATTCTACATTATTTAAAATACCGTAAAGTTACCGATTTCCTTTGAATCGGTAAATCGGTTTTCAATAAAAAGTTTATGAAATCTCCTATATTCTAACTTAATTCTCTCTTATCTAAACTCAAGTTATTGCTAATTAATTGAGTCTAACTAATGGTTTAACCGAAATCTATTTATTTTCAATTATTCGATAAAACCGAATAATTAGGCGAAAAACAGTAGATGTTACACTAACGATCAGATCCGTTTCCCCATAATAGTACTAGGCTACCAAAAAGATCAATCAAGCATCCAAACTAACATAGAACAGCAAGTTTATAGCAATAATGTCAATTATATAGTGTGCCAACATCAATAAGGCTTTTGCTCAATCTACTCAATTTTGCCTGATTTTTGTAAAATTCACCATAATTTCTATTCTATTCATTTAAACTTGAAATTTGGATATGTTATAGTGCTATGTGTCTATTTTCCAACCCTTTTAGTCTCATCTCATTTTGATTTGTGTAGCTCAAGTTATTTGAATTTTACCTCAGTCTGTCCTACAATTAGCCAGAATTGCACCCTTAGAAGTAAAAATTCACCAAAAGTAGAAATTTAGGTGAAATCATACGAAACTTATATCATATTAAAGCTAACAAAACAAGCTTTTATTTTCAATAAGTTTCATCTCATTTGCATAAGTAGAGCATGAGTTATAAACCTTGTAATTTGATCCTCCTGGACTGCCCTGTTCTAGTCTAGTTTGGACTTAAGGCATTTTCATTGAATTACTGGGAGCAATTGGGACCAAATCTAAATCTGAAATTTTTATGGGATATTTATCTATGTAAGCTTTCTAAAAAAGTTTTTTTTCACTCCATTTAGAGTTTTGTAGGATGTGTTATATCCCTCACAACTTATACTGCTCAGAAGAGAACCCAGAATTTTAGGTTAAACTTCAAAAATTCATAACTTACTCTATACTAATCCAATGACCTTATATTTTATATGGTTGGAAAGCCCTAAATATCTAGTTTCATATAAAAATAGATTCATTAGGTTTTTATGGCTATATTTTTGTCCGTACAAGTCGAATGTACGGACACCGTGTGGTTTTCACCCAAACAGCTTCTTACTTCGTCTATTTTCAAATTCTTCCTCTCCAACTTCAATTCTAATTCAATCATACATATTAAATCTAACTTAATTCATCATTTTCACCCCATATAACTTCAAAATAATGAAAGAAAGAGGAGCCTAAATAGCCCCAATCTATAGAAAGTAAGAATAGAATTTAGAATTCCTACCTTTGCTATGTGTTAAGCTTGCTAGATTCAAGTTTTGGAGCAAGGAAAGTTGTTGGAACTTGGAAACATGATGAAGAAGGAGTGAATATGAGGTGAGATGGAAAGGAATTGAAGGGGTTTCTGCTATATAGATGGCTGAAAAATCTGCAAGGAGTAGGAAGGAATTATTTGGAAACTTTTGGAAGAAGTTGCATGTGATTGGTGGACTTCTTCCTTCTCTTCAATTTGGTGTGGCTACCCTCTATGAGGGCTAATGTTGCACCACTTAAAAGGGGTTGGGTGGCTGAATCTTGGCCATTCAATCTAGGATTCTCATAATATAATTTCTATTGATTCGATTTTGACAGTTTAAAATACCAAAATCTTACCGATTTTCTTTAAATCGGTAAATCGGTTTTGGAAAAATCCTATGAAATTTTCTATACTTCTAATCTAATTCTCTCACATCTAATTTCTCTAAATGATACTTAATTGGCTCTAAGTAAATATTTAATCAAATTCTAAATAAATCTCAAGTAGTCGATAAAACCGAACAACTTGCTAAAAAAAATGATAGAATTTTTCGAACGTTATAGAAGTGGTAGATAAAGATTTGCTAATAAAAAAATGCAAATGATGAGATATAGATAATGAAGTTTGAGAAACCCTAGCTGGCAAGGCATTTAAAGCCACTCTACATAAAAGCCTATATTGATAGTAAACCAATCAGCCGAGTTTTGATAAATGGTAGTGTTATCATGAATATCATGCCAGTGGGAATTTTGAGAAAGTTAGGAAAAACCCAGAATAATCCTAAAGAGACAAATACGAACGACCAATTTTACAGGAGAAAGCACAGAGGCATTAGGTTTTTATATCATTGAACTCACACTAGGAAGCAAAACATTCAGTATTGTGTTCTTTGTTGTTGATGCAAAACCAAGATATTCTTTACTCCTAGGGAGAGGCCAAATTCATTCCAACATGTGTGTCCTATCCACTTTGCATTAATAGCTTATGTTTTAGAATAATGGCAAAGTGGAAGTAGTGTCGACTAACCAAAAGCTTTTTTTTAGCTGATGTTAAGATGATCGAAGCTATGTACTATATTCCTGAATTCCAGCCAATCACTTGGCTTCTAAAGGTCTTTCAGGATACCATTTAGGCTGTTAATTTTACTAGCAAGGGTTTTCAGGTTGAGGTAGAGTCAAAGCATGACCTGAGCAAGGAATTACTAATGAATAGCCACGAGATAGAAATGAAAGATTTCTTATAATGGATGGCCTTATACTCAATTGAGGCAAAGATTAAGGAGTGCCTTTTTCAGCAAGAGCTAGCCAAGAAGGATGAGGAATGGTGTAAGACAATGGGGAGTGAGAATTGAGGGGGGGGTGGGCAAGGAAAGAAAATGAAGAGGATACCACCACAAACCTAGTCATGTCCCCTATACAGAAAGAAGCTCTAAGTTTTGAAGCACAATAATTGAAGTCAACCTCGGAATAGTTGATGTGTCGAGACAGACTAAAGTTAGTGGTTCACTTAGCCAAGGTGACCGAGATCAATTGGTACAGTTGATAACTAAGTATAAAGATTGCTTTGCTTGGTATTATCATGAAATGCCTAGGTCGGCTAGGGAATTAGTTAAGCATCGATTACCTATCAAAGATAGATTTAAGCAATTCAAATAGCTGCTAAGAAGGTTCAATCCAAAATTAATGCTAAAGATAATGCAATAGATTGAAAGATTGTTGAAGGCAAGGTTTACTAGGATAGCCCAATATGTACAATGGTTTTCAAATATTGTTCTTGTAATTAAAAAGAGTGGTCAGGTTAGGATATGTGTAGATTTTCATAATTTAAATTTAGCTACCCCTAGGATGAGTATGTTATGCCTATTGCAGATATGTTAGTCAATGCCCCTAATAATGGTATTTTATCATTTATGGATGGTTATTCTAGATATAATCAAATCTATTTATCTGAAGAAGATGTACATAAGACTACTTTTCATTGCCCAAGGGCCATTAGCATCTTTGAGTGGGTGGTTATGCCATTTGGCTGAAAGAGTATCGGGGCCACTTACCAAAGGACAATGAATGCGATTTTTCATGATTTGATTGGATAATGCATGGAGGTATATATTAATGATGTGGTTGTAAAATCGGCTGACTTCAACAGACACTTGGCTGATTTAAAGCAAGCATTCCTCAGAAATGAGGAAGCATTCACTTAAAATGGACCCAATCAAGTGGGCTTTCAGAGTCTCAGCTAGGAACTTCCTGGGATTTTTAGTCCATCAAAAAGGTATTGAGGTAGACAATAATAAAGTCAAAGCCATGTTAGAAGCTAGACTTCTAGCCAACAAAATGAACTTGCAAAGCTTGATAGACAAAATAAACTTCATGAGAATGTTTATTGCAAATTCAACTAGCAAATTGAAAGTCTTTTCACCTTTGCTAAGGCTTAAGCAAGATGAAGAATTTGCATGGGGTAGTGAATAGAAAAAAAAAAAGCATTTGATCATATTAAGCAATGCCTAACCACACCTCCCATGCTAATACCACCTCCTCTTGGAAGGCTTTTCAAATTATATATATCAGTTGCTAAAGATTCATTAGAAGTTTGTTAGCTCAAGATTCAGAGAATGGAACTGAGTGGACAATATATTATCTGAGTAGGTTATTAAATGATGCTGAGACCAGGTATACTTCAATAGAAAAATTGTCTTTATCATTATTTCATGCATGCACAAAGTTGGAGTATTACCTTTTACCAAGAGAGGTGCTAGTGGTATGCAACATTGAGATAGTTAAATATTTATTAAATCAACCAGTGCTTCAAGGGAGCTTAATAAAAAAGACGATCAAGTTAAATGCATTTGCTTTAAAGTATGCGCCTTAAAAAGCCATGAAAGGACATGTGTTGGCCGATGTTCTAGCACAACATCCATGTATAGAAGTACAAAATCTCATTAGCTGAGTGCTAAGGTTATGTGCAAATCAAACCATGGACTCTGTCTATTGATAGATCAAAAAATCAAAATGGTGTAGGAGCAAGAGTGGTAATCACTAGTCTTGAAGAAGTAGATAAAAAGTTTATGTATCGGCTAGATGTCCAATGCTCCAATAACCAAGCTAAATATGAAGTTCCCATTATTAGCTTGAAATTGCTAAATCCTTGGATGTTAAAACCATGCAAATCATGGGAGATTCACAATTGGTAATCAACCAACTATTAGGAGAATATAAATGCAATAGCCCAATATTGGAAGAATACTTAGAGGAAGCTAAAGCTTATTGGAACATTTTGCTGATGTCATAATATCACATATCCCCAGGGCCTTTAATAAGATAGCAAATGATTTAGTACAATATGCCTCCAGATATAAACTCATGGTACCTAATACTAACAGTACAGAAGGAGTAAATAGCGTAATGGCAACTATGGATCAACAGCCAAAGGCATCAACTGATTGGAGGCAAGAATTAGTCCAATATATGGCTAATCCTAAGTTGATTTCAAGCTAAAGCAAAAAGCTTTGAAATATGTGTTGATTGATGAGGAATAATTTAGAAAGAGTCAGGAAGGTGTGTTGCTTAAACTTTTAAGCAGGAACAAGGCCATGAAAGTGATGGGGGAGGTCCATGAAGGCGTGTATGGAGCTCACAACTCTAGTCATAATATGAAATAGCTAATTTGTTGATATAGATATTATTGGCCGACTATAATAGCCAATTGGTTTGCTTATACTAAGGGATGTAAAGCTTATCAATTACATGGACCAATTCAAAGAGTGCCAGCTAAGGAATTACATGCTATAGTTAAACCTTGGCCGTTTAGAGGGCAAGCAATGGGCCTCATTAGCAAAATCTATCCCCCATCTTCCAAAAGGCATAATTTTATCATAGTAGCAACTGATTATTTTACTAAGTGGATAGAAGCATAGTTGATGACAAATGTGTCACAAGCCGATGTGATAAGGTTTATTGAAAAACAGATTATACGTCGATTTGGTATCCCTAAAACCATAATGGCTGACCAAGGTACTATATTCACAGGCGATAAGGTGAAAGCATTTGTACAAGAATATAGAATTAGATTAATGCATTTATCACCTTATTATACTCAAGCCAATGGTCAGGTCGAGGCTACAAACAAAGTTTTAATTGATATGATCAAAAGAACCATTAATGATCAGCCAAGAAAATATCATGAAGCATTGTCTATGGCACTTTGCGCATACAGGAATTCAAAAAACAAGGCCATAAGTTTGACTCTTTTCAGATTAACTTATGGCCAAGATGCAGTTTTGTTATGGAAATAAATTTCAAGTCATTAAAAGTAGCAAAACAATCTGGTCTATAACTTGAAGAATATTCTCAGGCCATGTTCTAAGAACTAGAATTAACTGATGATGATAGAATCATGGCCTTAGAAAATATTAACTTAAATAAGGAAAAAATTGCAAAGTCTTATAATAAGCAAGTGAAAACAAAACAACTTGCCAAAGGGGATATCATATGGAAAGCAATTTTGCTTATTGGGAATAAAGACCCTAGATTCGGTAAATGGTCTCCCAATTAGGAAGGCCTACATTGTTAGCCAAGTTATATATGGAGGAGCATACAGGTTGGTTGACATGCAAGGAAAAGAATCATCTAAAAGTATTAATGGAAAATTTTTAAAGAAGTACTATCCTTCCATTTGGCAAAATGTTGCAAAATGAGCAAAGTTCCAAAGTAATAGCCACAAGTTAGCTATCTAGCTAAAAAAATAAAAAAAATTCAAAATAAAAGGAGTAAAATTGTAGCCTAGGTTGTAGGATCTGCTGAAGATTTGGCATCATCTCTATTTCATGCAGCAGCTGATTCAGTGGCCATTTCCTCTTCTAAAATTGTTGTTGAAGCATCCACAATAGCAGCTAAAATATTGTCTTGGAAATCATTAGGCTTGAGTTCAGGAATAGGAAGTGGTACAGTAGAAGTAGTAACCAGAGCAAACTCTAGGCTAGTCGATTCCACATTTTCTGCGAAAAATGTCAAGGTAAGAATGCAAAGGAGTATAAAATGGAATCATGAAGAATCAAAGAAGCACAGAAGACTTGAAGGATGAGGTTGTTGAGCAGCATGACATCAGGTAAGCAAGGAATGCCATGTAGCTTCAACCTTAAGCATCCCTTTGTTCCCTACCATCGAAGCTTATTTTATAGGTTTTTGTTTCTCAGCTAAAAGTACAATTTTGCCATCTAAAGCCTTAGCCTGCGCATAAAATTGGTGACTTTGCTCATCTTCATCTTTGATATCAACTAAGACTACAATTCAGCTTGTAGTCTAGCAATCTCCTCACAGATTGAGCTAATGTGGGTAGTAAGATGAGATTGCTACTATTGATGCTTGCCTTAGCTAGATGTGATAGCTTGGTACTGAGCTAGGTAATTGCTTTTTTGTGCTTTCAAGGAAGCCAATTCCTTCAAGTCTTTCATGTTGCTATCTTGGCAAGCCTTATACATTTGATGGTTCAATATTACTTCGAATAAGGAGAAAGCAATTCCAGTACAGGCTTGTCACAATGAAGTTGGAATTTCAGCATCCTCAAACTCAGCTACCTTTAGTAAAGACCTTTCCAGTTTAGCTAAGGTGGTAGGGTTTGAGGGGAATGGTTTCTGAAGTTCTTCCTTAATAACCACCAAGTGGTGATGGATAGGCGATGAACTCTCAGTAGGAGGATGGGTTAAGGGTGCATTGAAATAATTTTCTAACTCCTCATTAGGAATCAAGGTTGGAACAACAGAAAGAGAGGTAGGGTTCAGTGATGGCAAAACTCTTATTTTTCCTAAGGTAGGACTAGGCTGAGCCTCTTCAACTATTACATAGCTTCCTGATTGGGTAATTGGTTGATCATCAACTTGAGCCTCATTAGTTGAGGGATTTTCCTGTAATGCAGCAGTATGGAGAAGACTTTGAAAAATAGTCTCATCCATGACTCTTTAATCCTGCTCAAGAGAAAGAGGTTGGTCTACTACATCAACCGAGGAAGGAGTAGTTGAAAATACTGGCTGAGAAGTACATCTAGGCTGCCTTTTGAGAGGGCGTTCCTCCTTAACCTCCTATTCTTCTTTAGATTTTAGAATTATAGCCTTTCTCTTTTGAGGTTTAGGCTTAACTGGTTAAGGAGGTGGAGTAAATTATAGTTTAACTTTCTTTTTTACTTCTTCTCTTTTTTTTACAAATCAAACTCAAACATATGAGAAAGTGAAAACCAGTAATATATGAGATGAAATGAGAAGTACTTGCTCTCATAGGAGAGCTTTCTTGTTTTGAGACCTCAGCTGGAGCAACCACTCTAAGAGGAGTAAGTGATAAGAGGTTTCTAGGGCTCCTTCTCATAGTGATAACATCTATCTCTACATCAATAATTTGAGGTTCTGGAAATCCAATCGTGAAGAGAGTTAAGTTATGACAAATAGAGGAAAATGGATCAATTGAAAGGAGTTAAGATCTCTGCCTTTGATAATGATGGATTTGGTTTTGGAAGATGGTTTACCACTTGTCTTAGCTGCAGCTCTAGCAAGCCAAGGGGGTTGAGAGGATTTACCGTAGCTATCACCAACATGCTTAGACAGATAACACTCAAGTTTAGAAGTGAAGGCCTTATTAAAAACAAACCTCCACCACTTTGCATAATCTGGAGCGACCCTAGGGTTGACTATAAATGGCTTGAATTGGAATTGAGCGAGCTTGTTGTTATTATTAGCAACAAGCTCAGTTATCTCCAGAAGGTACAGAAAGGGTCTTTCTTTCAAGCCTCCATAGATTGGTAAGGAGCAGGGACTCCTTGCAGTAAACGAAATTACTGACCAAAGCAATTTAGATTGTAAGGTTTGGTTGAAATCTTACTGAAGCAAACCGAGGGGCAAACTCCATTTACTAGGTCCCTGCCGGTCAAAGCACTACTCCAACAAGAAGCCACCTCAACTAGCTTTTCATCTGATGTTGTTAGCAAATCCAGCTGAACCCAAGCTGAGCCATAGGAGAGGTATAAAAAGGGACAGATTTCCAAGTATGCCCTAGGCTTCATCTTAAATAGTTGATCGACTATTTGAAATGCAAAGAAAGTAGAAATGGGAACAATTTTATAACCAAGACTATAAGTGGAAGCATCTCTAACCAGTTCAGCCACGAGTGCACAGTCTCATTAGAACTTTGGAAAATACTCATTAACCCAAAAAAAAGGAACCACATGGGGCTAGGAATAGCCTTGTTTTCCTTGACCTTTAGCTAATCAATCCATAATTTCAAACCCTCATTGAACAAAGAAAGAAATAGGGCTCCTAATTCACTGGTTTACCTAAAATTATGGTAGCCACATAATAGAAATATTCATTTACCATGGTTAGGGAGTTGTTTCAAATGAAGAATTTGCAAAGCTAAAAGAAAATGAAAGTATTATGATCGGTTTTGTTTATAGCACCTTGTAATCACTTATACTCTTCCATATATTTGCTGTAACAAGCAATTTCCTTGTACATAGGCAGCCGAGGTCCTCAAAATCTTCATCATGGAAGGTAGGGATGTCTTCACCTATGATCGGCAAGCCCAACATGGTGGTAACATCAAATAATGTAGGGGACATAATCCCAAATGAAAAAATGAAGGCATTGATGGTAGAGTTCTAAAAGCTGAGGAAGGTAAGAAACATATTATTGTTGAGAGAAAAGCTCAATTTGGAGAGCATAACCATGTCATATATTCCCGAGCTATTCCATTATTCTCCCTATTGCTTGGATACCCTATCAAGCCATTTAAGATAGTCATCACTCAGCTTTGGCCAACCACAAAGTTCGTTAGGGCGCCTTGCAATGGAAAGCCAATCCTTTGTGATTGGAAGCTTGAACTAATTAGGAAGGATGAAAGACTCCATAATGTGAGGAAAAAAGGGAGGTTCTGTGCATAGAGGATCGAGGAAATATGTACATTGGGCCTCATTATAAGGAATGAGGATTTTAGTTCCAGGGTCATCTTAGGGTCAAAGTTCTCTTGCTGGGTGAGACGAAGAAGCTCCTTGAGCCGATTTTGATTTGCCAGTAAGAGTTTAAGAGCCTTAGCTAATTGTATGGCTTTGTCAACTGATTGTTGAGGAGAATCAGCTGATAAATTGATTGAAGAACTCTTGGAGCTGGAAGAAGAGCTCTCCGATGGATCTCAAGCGACTGAACCACCAGGGTTTTCAGAATCAGAGTGATCAAAAGACATTGTTAATAATGAAGAGCAAAGATTTTTGTGGAAAGAATGAAAGATTGGAGGTAAAGAAAGAGTTTTGAAAGTTGGTTGAGGGTTGAAAGGAAAATAGAGCTAAGCGTGTGAGAAAGAGGGAAAGGAAATATCACTTGAAGAAGGTGAGTGAATAGTAATGGTAATTGGATTAAATAAATGACCTAGCTTAGTAAATAGCCATTAGCTAGGTAATATAGCGGGCATATGTTGGCATTGTAATTAATTGTTAGGTGGGGGTTAATTAGAGAACTAAGGGTAATTAGTTATGGATTAGCAAATGGCTCAAGTTGGGCTTGGTTTGGAAGTTGTAATGGGCTAGGATAAATATTTTGGGCAAAGAAAGTATAACTTAGCTGAGGAAATAATATTGGGCCGAGGAATAAGGTGAAGTCCAATTATTGAAGAAAGAGAGGTTGGTTGGAGACTGGCACCAATTTTGATAACTAGTTACCACTAACTGAGAGCGTGGATGTGTGGGAAATTAGCCGAGGGCCACTACCTACGTGTAAATAAGGAGTGGTGAAAATCTTGGGAGTATATAAGAGCTTGTGGGTGCAAGATCAAGGGGACGAATATACATAATGCCAATTTGACTATTAGCTTTAAAATTTCTTATTCATTTTTACTTTTATTAGCATTATGTTTAGGCTTTAGGCTTTTGTTTTCGTATTAAGACTTCAGCTTATATGAATTCTTAATATTTCAATTCAAATTTAGTGTCTACTCAATTTTGTATTGATCGATCTTGCTCAATACTTACTTGCATGAGTTAATTGAAGAATCCATTTGTTAAGGGACAAAGTACCTCTCTTAATATAAATCACTTGAATTAAGGTAATCTTTAGAATTGTGTGTTTTGGATAGATTTCTTGAAGAGATTTAGCCGATTCTATTTTTATCCAACAATAACAATTAAATATTTATAAACAGTATTGATTAATACAAAGAAAGAAAAATAGTATTGGGAAATGCTGGAATAAAAAAGAACTCTTATATGGACAGTGTTTTTAAAAATGGTTAAATTGAGTGATTTTTGAAAATAGATCTCTCAATAAATAGTGTGGGAAATGATAACCATAAACTATTTTTGTTTAAATAAAGTTTTTAATTGAAAAAGTTTTAAATCTTTCTATTAAGGGAAGGATTCTCAAGTTAGTGAAATGAAGAATGGCCAATTGATTGGTAAGTGGAAAAACTTTTCAAATTGTGAATCTTGAATTATTATTGCTATAGATAGATTATTAGATTGGCTACCTTAATTGCCACGTGACAGAACTTCTAATTACCCAAATTTATTCCCGCTAAAAATGATTTATCTCTCTTCTCAGACCGTTGGTCTCCTCTTGTGTTCTAGCTCCACACTCTCTCTCTCTCTCTCTTTGTCAGTGCCTTTTCCTCCACGCTGTTCACCTTCTGCCGCCGCTGCTCAACCTGAAATCACTCTCTGGCCACGTTTCGCCGCCGCTGATCAACCTCTTTCACGCGAGTCTCTTGCTCTCATTCCTCTACAAAAAACTGATTCCTAGTTTCCTACCTATCATTTCTTTATGCCCTAGGGTTCTTTCTGCCGTTGTCAATATTTCATGGCCAAATTCAGGTGAGTCACATAATTCTTTCCCTCTTCATTTTCCATGCAAAAATTCTTTGATTCCTATAATTTCTTTGTGACTTAGCACTTCTGCCACCACCGGCGCCAACCATCTCCGCCTTCGCCGCCGACTGAATATTTTCTGGCCAAGTTCAAGTGACTCACTTTTTTCGTTTTGATCCATAAACGATTTTGCGTCAGTTCGCAATCCTTCCGGTGCCTCCCGAATCGCCATACTCACGGTGTAATTTAGGGTCTGTTTTTTGGGATTTATTATCACTATATTGGTTTTGCGCATTTTCTACGGTTCATATTCGGTTAATGCTTGAATCTGTGTTGCTTCGTTTGGGTAAAAATGCATTGTCGCGATGTTTGAGTCTTAATAACTTGCTTGTGTGTGAAGATTGTGAAGTGGATCTCCAAGTTCACAAGCATCCTCAAGTTTGCCAACTCCTTAAACAGGTTTGTTTTTCAAATCACCATTGCTCTATTACTGATTCGTTCAAATAAATTGTTGCAGTCTAAACTGTTGCTCTATCACCATTTCTAAACTATTGACATAATCATGATTCTTGGAATAATTTAATTGCAGTTGTTCATATTGCTTATCTAGCCCTATGTATAATTTTAATTATACATCTCATTCTCAGATTGTGTTGTGTTGTGTTGTTCTGCTTCTGACTCTGTGGTTTGTTGCAACTTAATAATTTAGCTTCAATGCCGTTGACGCGGTACAAAATGTTTCTTTAAGTGGCATTATCTTGGTCAGATGTAATGGTAACGATCACGTCATTTCCCTTCTTATTTTAGAATGTATTGCTAGATAGTCCATTTATTAGCTTCTGGTAATTTTTTTGTCCTGCTCAGAGGAACCTGATTCGTGTGGCAACTGCCCTTCTCCTTGATGTTTTGAAGCCAAATCTGCCAAAACATGGGTACCTTCAAACAAAGGTTTCAGCCTTCATTTCTTATTTGTTATTGGTTTTGATGGAATTAACCAAGAAGTATTACCCGCACTTCTTAATTATATGACGTATAAAGAAATTTTTTGTTCTTTATTCGCCAGCCACATTATTTACAGAGCCTATCAGTACTTTATGCATCCTCAGTAAGACTGCTGAACATTGTCTCTATATTTAGGACACTCTAGCGCCATAGTCTACATGGCACACTCCCACCTCAACTGGCCAAGCTACCTTTTCTCCAAGAAATGTATGAACAGCTTTAGTTTTATTTTTTCTTATTAGAAGTTTGTAATGGCTTCCACACGTAGAATTGAATCTGTTCCTACTATACCCTTTTCGAAAAGTTCTGTGCTTCCTTGATCTTAGTATTTTTCAATAATTTCCGTCTACTGACAGAGATTTTGCTTACAATTGTTTTAGTGGTACATTTCCATAGGAATGGGCTTCAATGAAATTAACTTCAATGTGTGTCATTTTCAACTACTCCGAATGTGTGAATAAGTTTAATTTTATTGTTCTTATTTTATATGGATTACGTATTACATATAACAGGATGTAGCTTTTTTTTTGTGAATCACTTTTAAGGGGAAATTCCAAAGCTTCCAGAAAATATTATTAATATGGTTTTATGGTTATGTGCAGCTCTCAAGTTGCATATTAAGTTGAAACTATGATTCTTCTCGATAGTTAGTTTATATCCGGTACTTTTTATGTGAAATGTACCTCTTTGATCGTGTAAAATGCTAATTTTCTATTGTGTTTCACCTTCTGACATCCTTGTGGTTCTTGCCATTGAGGCAATTTGCAAATTTATCTAGTGTGTCAGTTGCTAATTTCAGGCAAAGACAATATTTGCATTTGTATAATTTGCGTGAAGCTACTTTACTACCAATTGCTGCATTACTTAAGAATTAAGATTCTTACTTTTTTTTTTTCAATTACTTAAGATTATTATATCGGTGACTATTGACTACTACTAGTAAAATCTTCATGCTTCCCATAGGCAACCTAAAACCTTTGAAATGGACATCAATAGTTTTCATGTCAGTGCCATCAAAGGATACTTCTAGCCTATTTTAGCACATGTTACTGGCTAAAGCAAATAAACCAGAAAATTAGAAGCAATGATTTCTTTGTAGCAAGACAACTAGGTGGCAGATATGGGTTGTTGGGATGGAGCTAGATGGTGTTGGCATCTTGAATTCTTGGGAGTAAACTCAGTTAAATGAACTATTAACAATATGCTAGAGTAGGTTTCTTTGGACCAACAAAAGGATGACCACTTCTTTTAGAAGTATGAAGCAAAAGGATTTTCTGTCAAATCTTTTTCATTGCAGGTGTTTAATTCCAGCATCAATAGGGAGCAGAGTTTGACTTCAGTAATTAAACTATGGAAAGGCATTGCTCCTCCTAGAGTGGAGATCTTACTATGGTTTGTCCATCTTGGCAGACTAAATACCAGAGACTGTTGTGTATGTTGAATATTATTTGCCCAATTGAGTCAGTTTGTCCTTTGTCAATCTGAGGTTGAAACAATAAACCATTTATTCTTCTCATGCATTAAATCTTGAAGAATGTGGTGTGCTTGCCTAAATTGGTGGAATATGGATTGGTGTGTATTGCATAATGCACATTGTTTCTTTGACTCATGGTTAGGTGCATCATTTTACGTTTATAAGAAAGTTATGGACATCTTTGTATTATGCTGTTATACACATTATGGAGGATTTTGAAGTATGGTCATATTCAAGAACCATGTACCAGATTGGGATTATGAGGTGATGATGTTAATGTTAAGTATTAGTTATTGGTCACAGACGTGGTGAGCAGGTCAATCATTCCTATCTGATTTGGGTGTAGTTAGGCAGTGGATGAGATATCACAATAAATAAGTTTGCTGAATACTACTTTGAAGTTATAAAAAGGTGGTTTCAGGCTGCATTTGTGTTCAATAGCTGTTGAAGAACCATCTAAGACATCAAAGAGAAACATGGCGCCATGAGGAAGCTCCCCCAGGGCGCCAGAGCTAGAAGCCAGAGCATTGTCCTTGTCCAAGAAGAGCACTGAATAGGTTTGGGCTTGACATTCATGGGCCCGTGGTCCGAATTGAGAACCAATTACAAAGCGACAACTCACCATTTATTATTTATTATAGTGCTAAGAGAAGGAAAAGACCATTATATCACATAACATTGCTTATAAATAGAGTTGACTTTATTTTCCAATTTTCATATAGAAAAAACATGGAAGGTAGACACACATTACCTTGATTTCATAGAAATTATCATTGTGTTGACTGAAAGTGGGATTTTTTGTGGTTGTTCTTGCTATGTTCTTATTGTTTTCATTGTTTGATCCTGGTTAATCTGTTGTTCCCGTCTCCTTGGTATTTATAGAACCCGACTCTGAAACATTTGGCGACTCCACTGGGCAGACAGGGAAGGGATTAGCTGTGGCTTCTCTATCGTTGAATTTGGAGGATATCCCAAGTGATGATGAAAGAAATAGGAGGAATGATAGAGAGAAAAGACGAGTGGTTGAAGATGAATCAGGCGATGCTACCATGGACTTCTTGAAGAGGGTAAGAGAAGGGTCATCTTCCAGAGCTTAGAATAATGTCAGTGTCTCGCCAGAGGTGTTGCAAGGGCTCCTCAAGAAACTAGAGAAGGCTCAAGAGCGTGAACATGATGTGGAGAAGGAAATGAACTACGAGAGGGGGAGACCAGATAGAGAAATGACGTGGGAATCTCAAGAGAGGGGCGAAAAATGGGTGACCCAAGAGGAAGTAATGAAGATGCTCAAGACTCGTAAATATGAGCGACACGATGACTTCGACCTTGATCCCCCTTACCCTCCGAAGATAGCCCATAGACCTTATCCCCTTGGGTACCAAGTACCTACCTTTCGGAAGTTTGACGGGAGTGGTAGCGCACGAGAGCCTTTGATGTCATTTGTGGACAATCTGGGCATTCATAGGGAGAATAGAGAGCTCCGGCTGAAGGGGTTCTCTGAGTCGCTCATGGGGCGCGCCTTCACTTGGTACACTAAGCTGTGTCCGGCGTCCATCCATAAATGGGAAGAATTGGCTATCGAATTTTGCAATAAGTTCCTAGAGGAAGAAGGAGTTATCCACATCATGGATCTTGGGAAGGTGAAACAAAGGAGTAATGAAGGGTTGATTGCCTTTATTAGGCGCTACAAGGATAAGGCGCTTCAATGCAAGGAGACACTACCAGAGGCGGACCTTGTTTATGGCTGCATCCAAAACATTGAGGGAGAATCCCAGCTCTTCTTGTCCATTGGAGTGATATCTACGTTTGCAAAGTTGCTGAAAAGAGCAGCAAATGTCTCAGAGTCCTTGAAACGCCAAGGGAAACATTCTAGAGAGGTGGAGCCTGTGTATGAAGTACATGTAGCAGATAGAAGAGATAGGGAGAAAGGAAGTCGCTACGATGAACGGTATCAAAGAAATGGTCATGACAATCGCTCAAGAGGATCAGGGCCTAAGAGAGATCAAAGGAGATATCAAGATTATGATGGAGAATCCAAAGAGAGCTATAACAGGCGCATGGAGGAATTACCCTAGTTACCATTATCCGGAGATGAGTTGGACCAGTTGGTGAATGATTGGCTCGATGAAGGATTATTGAGAGCCCGCAGCCAGAAGTTCACAAAGGAAGAAAGACAAGATCCGACCTTTTGTTTTCTTCATGAATCAAAATCACATGGGCTGCGAGATTGCCACTGAGTGAAGAAGGTGTTTTATAAGCAGATGGAAGAAGGACGAGTAGTGATGCCCGGGGAAAGAGGGAGAACTGACGTGCATCGACGCCCTTTGCCATGCCATGATGTACACACAATACTATTGGGGGAGCCGCCGGTAAAAGAAACGACCCCGGTAGGAGGTGAAGAAAGGGGACTAGTAGGGGAAGTAGACAGATAAAAAGACATTATAATTAAGGGGCTCATGAAGGCTAGAGGGCTCAGCTTGGCTCTCAGCCAGTTGGGTCTTGATGAAGAGGGACAGAAAGAGGCCACGAAGGTCTTAGTGGAGATTGTGATGAGGAGAGGTGAGGATATAGTCTGATGGGGGTGCCGATAACCAAGGTAGCTGAAGCGCATGTCAATGCTATAACCTTCAAGGAGAATAGTCGAATGCGAAATCAACCTCACCACAATAGACCTCTTTTCGTGGAAGCGGCTCTTGAAGGGAGAAAGGTGAAGCGTGACCTAATAGATAGCGGGTCGGGAGTTAATGTACTCCTATTAGGAGCCATGGAGGCATTAGGGATACCTGCAAGGCGAATGAAGAGTTCAGAGATACTTCTGAGTACATTCCAAGGCAAGCCTGTGAGGGCAGTGGGAATTGTGAAGGTGAATTTGCAGGTTGGACCTATTAAGACAATGAATGATTTCCATGCGGTGGAAGGGTCCCCCAATTACCATATTCTATTAGGACGCCCTTGGATCCATGGCCATGGGTGTGTGCCATCTACATGGCATCAATGTGTGAAGGCTAGCTACAGGGGTAAAGACGTCGAAATACCCATTGCGGAGTCACCTTTTGATGAAGACGAGTCACACTTAGTCGAGGCGGCATTTTATGATGAAGCAGCAACACCGGGAACAAACTCTATTATGCCATATAGAGGGGTGTCATTAGAAAGTCGAAAGAAAGGAGGAGAGAAAATACAAAAGAAAGAAGGAAGGGTGAGAAACAAGAAAAGGAAAAGGAAGAAGAAGGGGCCAAGAAAGTGGAAGCCGAAGGGGACAATAAGAAAAGAAAATGTACGGAGGTAGATGGAGGAGAGAGAGGGGCAGAGACAACAGCAAAAAGAAGGCTGGAATGTTTTATTGCTCCCAATGGAAAAATTTGCTGGAGGATCTTATAAGGACTCGCAAGGCCAGTGGAAGCACTTGAAGCATGCTACACTGACCCCGGGGATAGAAGGAAAGGAAAGGAAGAGAAAGGCAATCATGAAGAGGAAGAATGGGGGAGCCAAAGCATGCAAGAAGCACCCCTCGCACTTCAAGACGCACCAAAAGCCCAAGAAGAAGAGTTGGAGAAGGCACATCTAAACCCTGCGAACTTGGAGAGGTTGCGGCCGGTATTCATTAGCTCAGTGTTAGACTCGGAGGAGAAAAAGGCGATGTTACAATTGTTGAAGGATTATGATGTATTTGCATGGGAATATAATGAGATGCCTAGGCTACATGCCTCTTTGGTGGTTCATAACCTTGCAGTGGATCCCCAGGTGAGGCCGGTCAAGCAAATAGCGAGGAAGTTTAGTCCTGGAATTGAACTGCAGATAAAAAAGGAGATAGAAAAGTTACTAGAAGCTGGGTTTATCAGGCCTATCCAATATTCGGTGTGGCTGGCCAACATAGTGCCAGTGAGGAAAAAGAATAGGCAGATACGTTGTTGTGTGGACTTCAAGGACTTGAACAAAGCATGTCCTAAAGATGACTTCCCATTACCCTATATTGATAACCTTATAGACGCTACGGCAGGCCATGAACGATTTTCCTTCATGGATGGGTTTAGTGGGTATAATCAAATCCGCATGGCCACAGAAGACGCCGAGAAGACTGCATTCCGCACCCCGTTTGGTAAAACTTTCACTACACAATAATGCCATTCAGGTTGAAGAATGCAGGAGCTGCTTACCAAAGGGTCATGACTGCAATTTTCCATGATATGCTACATGGGTGCCTCAAAGACTATGTGGATGATTTGGTAGTGAAGTCCAAGCAAAGCCATGAACACTTGGAACACTTGGAAAGGGTGTTCAGAAGATGTAGAATTTTCAAGTTAAAGATGAACCCTTTGAAGTGTGCTTTTGGTGTGTCTTCCGGAAATTTTCTTGGCTTCAGCGTGCACAGAAGCGGAATATTCGTAGAGGAAGGAAAGATTTGGGCCATAAAAGAACTAAAGACCCCAAGTAATGTGGAGGAATTGCAAGGATTTTTAGGGAAGATTGGTTACATCAGACTGTTTATCCCAGCCCTGGCGGAATTGATACACCCCTTCCGGGATTTGATTAAGGCCAAGACCACATTTTCGTGGGCCGAGGAGCAGTAATAAGCTTTTGAACAAATCAAGTCTACACTCTCCTCAACGCAAATCATGGTGCCCCCAAAGGAAGGGGAACCGCTCCTCCTATTCTCACGGCAACTGACTCCTTGGTGGGGGGGCTGCTCGCTCAAGACTATGATGGAGTAGAACGCCCCATCTATTATCTCAGTAGGAGTATCGAGGGACCAGAAGAGCGATATACACTCCAAGAGAAGCTGTGTCTCGCCCTTGTCTATGCAACTTAGAAATTCAGGCATTACTTTATGAGTCATAAGGTCTACTTGATGACACGCTCCCATGCCCTCAAGTTCTTGTTACAATACCAAGGTGTCTCGAGACGGATGAGCCGTTGGGCCTTCATGTTGGGAGACTTTGATATCATGGTGATACCTCCCTCAGGGTTGAAGAGTCAAGTATTGTCTGACATGCTAGCTCTCCTACTCTCAGGACAGTGCTAGCCCGTAGAAGAGGAGATTCCTGGAGAATTCATGGGGGTAAGTAATTGTGAAATAGAGGAACTATAGGTTTTGCAATTTGATGGGTTACCATCATTACCCGAAGGAGGTGCGGGAGTGGTGCTTACCAAGGATGGAAAGGAGGAAGTAGTGTTGAGTCACAAATTAGCATTCCTATGCACTAACAATGAAGCAGAATATGAAGCGTTGATACTCAGGCTCCAAGCAGCCAAAGCAAGGGGAGCCAGGTGAGTAGAAGTCTAGGGGGATTCAAAACTTATCCTTAAGCAGATAGGGGGCGAGTTCGGAGTAATGGAACTAGCTTTGGCTGCATATCGCGAAGTGGCACTATCACTTGTGCGAGAATTTAAAGAGGTTAAGTACACGCATATCCCTCGATCAAACAACAGAGAAGCCGATGGTTTGGCCACCATTGGAGGGAGAACATGCATGGAAGGGGAAGAAGGAGGAATTCTTGTGAAGAAACAGGGTCAACCATCTTGTAAGTTGTTGATAAAAGGATAGCCAGAATAAGAAAATGACTGGAGAGCGCTTCTGTTGGAGCAACTAAGAAGAAAAGAAGTTTTTTGTGAAAAAGCCACTAAGGGATATGCTTTATATCAACGGCGTTGTACAAAAGAGGGAATGAAGGCTTGTTAATGAAGCAGGTCAATGCGAAAGAAGGAGCACGGCGAGTAGAAGAGATGCATGTTGAGATGTGTTGCGCGAATGCAAGAAGCTTGTACAGGAGAATGCAACGGCTGGGATGCTTCTGGCCTGACATAAAGCGAGAATGCAATGCCATCCAAGAGAGGTGCGAAGCGTGTCATGAGCATAGAGAGAAGGTGGAGGTGAACATGGTAGAAAATGGAGATTGGAGGAATGCATTCTTAGAATTCCTAGATAGTGGAGCCCTACCAACGAATCCAATCGAAGCAGCGAACCTGAGGAAGAGGGCTGGAAGGTACTTTATTTTGGATGGACACTTGTTCAAGAGAAGGTTTAGTGGAGAAATAATGAGATGCATTGGAAAAGAATAAGGAGAAAAGGTTTTGAAGTCTATACACGAAGGGGAATGCGGACGGCATCACGGCGGAAGAGCCTTAAGCATAGAAGTGCTAAAGGCTGGATACTGCTGGCCAGTGCTAGAAAGGGATGCAGGAGAATATGTTAAGACATGCTAATTATGTCAATGCCACGACAACTCCATACATGCGCCCGTTGTAGGGTTGCACTCCACATCCTCACCTTACCTATTCCACACTTGGGCTTTTGATTTTGTAGGGCCCATCAATCCACCGTCGAGGGGGAAAAAATGGATCTTAGCCGCGACAGAGCAATTCACGAAGTAGGTAGAAGCAACAGCCTTGAAAGAAGCCAATGCGGAAGCAGTAGTAACATTCTTGAAAGAACATATCATTTGCCGCTTTGAACTACCCCGAAGAATCATCTCCAACAATGGGATGCCTTTTGTTAATGGGAGAGTAGCCGAATTGCTGCAATATTATAATATCCGCCATGATAAGTCCACTCCCTATCACCCGCAGTCTAATGGACAAGCTGAGGCGACAAATATGTTAATATTGAAGATCTTGAGTAAGATGGTTGATGACGCTCACCAAGATTGAAGCGAACATTTACCTTTAGCACTTTGGGTGTATCGAATGACAATGCACGGCGCTGTCAAAGCTACCCCCTTCTCCTTGGTGTATGGAGCTGAAGAGGTTTTACCTGTCAAAATACTAGTACCATCTGCCCGTATGATCTTGGGAATAGGAGAGGGAGAAGAAGAAAGAGAGGCAGCGGCAGAACTAGTAGAAGGGAGGAGAGAAGAAATGAGGATGATAATGCAAACATACCAAAGAAGGCTCGCCACAACATATGAGAAGATGGTAAAGCCCAGAATGTTCCAACAAGGAGAGCTTGTTTTAAGGTTACAGACATAGTCATGAGGAACCACCGGGTGTCGAAATGGGTGCCAAAGTGGGAAGATCCCTACATCATCGAAGTTGCCTATCCAAGTGGATATTGTGTCCTTCTTAATCCCAATACAGAGAAGAAAGTAGGTCCTTTGAATTTTTAATTTATAAAGAAATATTATGCTTAGTTTGAATGTACATTGGACCTCTTGAATGAATGAATAAATGAAGTATTTCAGATAATTGTTATTTTGTTTACACTAACTATCAGAAAGGCAACGAACGAACTAACCCCCATTCATCAAAATATGAGTGGAGGCCCCTGTCCATTAAGGCTATGTAAGGGCTAAAATAAAGCAACACTCGCTCATCAAAATATGAGTGGAGGCCCCTGTCCATGGAGGCTAAGTGGGGGCTAGAACAAATCAACACTCACTCATCAAAATATGAGTAGAGACTCCTACCTGTTGACGCCAAATGGGAAGCTAGAACAAAACAATGCCCACCCATCAAAATATGGGGGCCCCCACTCAATAAAAAAAAGGGGGAAGGCTAAAAAAAAAAAGGGAAAAGGACAAATGAGAATGATACAAGATTCATTATAGTATTATATGAACATCACTACTCAATTCACAATTTAGGGGAAAAAAAAAAAGTGCATTGCTACTACTACTCAATACACAACAAAAAGAGTGCACTACTACAAATACCAACACCACTACTCTAAGTATACAACAAAAAGAGGCATGTCCAATGTAGAAGTTAACTCAACCCATCGTGCCTCCAAGTTGGCCCTCTTAGCTTGTAGAAGGGCTAAGTCCTTATCAACAACTCTTACTCCATCTGAACTTGCTCCAAAGCTCGAGCGGTATTGTCCTCCGAGGGTGAAATAACCTGATCCCTGATGTTTGCAAGCCACTGCGAGTCAAAAGGAAAGATGGACAAAGTATCAAGGAGGTCCAGATAACGAGCACGATCAGTAGTCAAAAGAACTCTCATTGGTGTAGTTGCAATATAATGTAAGAAATTTCCCAAGAGAGAGTAGCCAAGGCTACGACGTGTGGGAGAGGACTCTGTCAAATGCATGGAAGGACAAGCGGTCAAGAACCTAGCAACAGAAGCAACCTGTAAAGCCTCCAGAATGCCATAGTGAGTCAAGTCCCTAAGCTCAGCCTCAAAATCAAGATTGAGTCCATGACGACTAACTGTCATATACAAGCAAAGGAGAGGGTATAAGTATAAAAGCATAAGAGCATAGGGAATAAGTAAAAGAGAACTTACATCCAAGACCAGGCTCAGATTGCCTATGTAACGAGCAGCCCCATCAAGAGGTCGGTGCTCCTCCTCAAAATGTGTTTCCACTGGGGAACACCTTTTGCCACCTAAAATAATAATAATAATAATAAAATGAAGAAGAAGAAGGGGGTGAGAAAAGGATGAACATAAAGGAATGTATGAACAAATGAACCAGAAAAGAGGAAGCAAAGAAATAAGCAAGAGATGAGATACCATTAAGGGTGGAATCAGAATGCCTAGGAGGAGTCATGGCCTTCTCCTCTTAACCACGGATCTCTCGAGCGGTGGACTTGATGCGGAGGCGCTCTTCTTTATCATACACCTCATGCATGGAAGAGTCGATAACACGATCCCCACCAAGAAGCTGCTCCTCGTGAGCAGGAGATGTCTCCCTCAATACATCCCCAGAATAGGTGTCATCCTCCTTATTGCCACCGCCATCCCTCCCAATCTTAGCTTCGTCTCTCGACACATCCTCGGATCGAGTCTCATCTTCCTGTTTACCATCATCCGTCTTCCCAACATCGGTCTCGTCCAGCTCACTGTCACCTAGGAAAGAGCCATCCTGGGAGGAAAGACATATGTCGTCATCATCATCGAGGTCTGCATGTTGAGGGGAAGTGTCACTATAGCCAAGCACATCATCATAGTCACCACCCCGAGTAGTGGGAGTGGAAGGATAGGAAGTCTTTAGACCATCAGGAAGAGCCCCCTCGGGCCTCCTCTCCTCCTCATTCCCAACATAGACATTGTTTGAAAAATATATATATATATATCTAGGAACGTGAGGAGAAATAGAAACTTAGCTATAAAGTTAAAAATGCATTAAAAAATTAAAATATATATAATAATAATAATAACAGAAAAAAGAAGGAAAGAACAGAGTTACCTTCCACGGGAGTTTGGATGGAGGACGAGCGGTGTGGAAGCCCGCCAGCATCAACGATATCCTGACGAGAAGAATGGGAGACCTCTGCGGCCGATCTCAGACGAGAATGCTTAGGAGGAGGAGGGGGAGACTTAGAAGCACATCGTTTCTTACCCTTATCTTGCTTCTTCTTACTGGGTGAACCCTCCTCAGAGTGTGAAGCACCAGAGAGAGAATAATAGGGATCACCATGTATAATGTCAATAGCACAGGAGCTTGGAGGAAATGGGCTGCGCCATCTCGAAGGGTCATACACCTCACAACGTCTAAGATGCTCCAGCATGTCAATATGTAAAGATAGCCAAGCAGGAGAAACACCATGATCATACTTCTCCTCTGTAGGAAGAAAATACTCACTAACATCTGCCTCGCGGCCACTAGGAGAATCAACCAAAACCAGGCGAGAAAGAACATCCTTAATGTCATCATCCTCCGACGATAAACATACCGGAAGTTGGTCCCAGCCAAACTGGCGTGCGACCCAATTCGGGTGATACGAACATGAACATAGGCCGCTCACTAGACCAACCATGTTATCAGTTATCACAAGACCAGGTAGTGTCCTCGCCCCACAGTAAAGACGCCAGAAATCATGAGCACCCTCATAGCAACGCGACAGATCATTAAGATCCTGAGAAGAGGTAAATCTGTAGAGATGACTAAGGTTTTCATACCCGAGAATATAAAAAAGATAGGGGCGAAACCGAAAGGCACTCTCGTCATCAATAATTGTCGCTAAAAGACATTTGGGTTTAGCATTAACCAGGCCCAAGCACGAGGAGCGATGAAATCCCTGCAAGCCACGTTCAAGCCACGAGGGAGCTTAGGCTTCGAAACATAACCTTTGAATCGCTCACATAAGAAAGAGAGGAGGAAGAACTGATCCATGTTGCAATTGATGATGTAGCGGCCAAAAGATGCCTTGAGCTGCTGTGGAATTTGATCTAGCCTAGTGTACAATCCTCCCAAAAATAGAGGAGCCAGAGGAAGACAAGCCCCCTGCAAGGAGTGAAGCCTATAAAAAGATGCCAAAACTCAAAGTATCATAGGAAGGGCTGAGGAAGACAAAACAATCTAGCCAGAAGGCAATCGCAGCAAGCTCAATAGGGCTCCCGTAAGAAGGACCCCTCTCATGAATTCTATCCTCCTCACGCTACCCGCCTGTGGTAGGAAGCCTGATGCCATAGAAAAAACGAACCCACCCCGCATGATTATGCTTGCCGCTAGAACCAACAGGCTGAGTGAATCGTCAGAATGACTAGAGTCGATGTGGCCTTCCTCAAGGCATGAGTAGTATCAATAGTAGCTTTGTCGAGTGCATTGATATTAGGAATGGCCATCCCAAAACAAGGAAGCTTCAATAACACATGTATATCCTCCAAAGTAGGTGTAAACTCCCCCCAAGTTATGATAAAGGTGTGCGTCAAGAAACTCCAACGCAAAGTTAATAACCCTAAATCCTCCCAGCACTTCGGTATCAAGAGGGAAGTTGACACCCAAATGGCTTCCCTTATCCCCACAGCCTCCAGGATTTATAAAACATACGCTTATATTGTTTAAAATAAATAAATAATAATGATAACACATACACTCATACTGATAACACATACAACAAATAAAAATAATTAAAATAAAATAAAATAATAATAATAATAATAATGAAACAAGTCCTTCACCTAAGAGATAATAATGAAAAATGAAAATGACATATATACATGCATCAAAAGTCATACGAAGCCTGGATAAGAGATCAAGGTACCCGCATTGGCTCTCCACCTCGTAGGAACAAGTCCTTCACCCAATCATTCCATCCCGTCATTTGCTCAGGACGGGAAGGGAAGTTGATGGCACTCCAAGGAAGCTCTTGGGACAAGACACTGCTACACAGCAATGACCCACCCACTTTGCAAGTAGCAGAAGAGTCAGAGACAAAGCACGAATGAAGCTCGCCCGTCTTAGCCTTGATGCCCTTAGGCAAAACGAGAGGATCAACACCCACCTTTGGAAACTTCTGGAAAGGACGTTGAGAAACGGGCATGTCCTTCATAAGTGTGTGTTCACCACGCACCTTCACCATGGGCTGAGGAAGGCCGCAATGGAGACCATAACTCAATGGGTGGCAGAGGGTCAAGTGGCAAGATGGAAGAAACCTTAGGAGGGAGAGCACGCTTTCGGCCACCTCCATATTTGCCAGCGTGTCTATGATGAGAAACTTTCCCTTACTTATTCCCCCCAACATCTTGTCTACCAGCATTAGACTTTTGCGAAAGTTGCTCGCCTGGCTCATGTACAGGAGGGGAACTATGCTTCTGCGCATCACGCTGGGGAGAAGACTTCTGCGCACCACGCCGAGGAGATGTGTTGCACCTGCCTGCACCATGACGAGGAGAGTCATCACGACCACTCGTGTCACAATGAGAAATGGCGTCGCGCTTACCCACAAGGCCGCGATAAACTGACCCACCACTACCAGAAGCACCCACGCCAAGAACGATGGCAGATGCGCTATGGACCACAGTAGCCACACCGCAATCGGTTTGCTCGGCGCCCTTGGAATCGCGCCTCCCCTGACCGAGATTAGGGTGAATGGCACCTGACTTGTGATGAGGACGAACGACATCTGACCCATTGCGACGAGGAGCACTCTCTTTCCTTCGTTCGCTACTGTTTCTAGGGAGCTCCACCCCTTTTGCAACTCTTGCCATGAAATCCTTATGAGAGAAGTAAGGTCATATGATAGTGGTGGTAGAAGAAAAGAAGAAAGAAGTGGGGAAATGAATGGCAATAGTGGGAGATGTGCTATTTATATAGGTGGTGTTGTGAAGAGAGAGAAGAATTTGTGTAGGTAAGATATTTTGAAAAAGAGAGGGAACTTTATAAAAGAGAGAATGAGAAGCTTTCCTAAGTAGATTTGGAGAAAATTCAAGAAGAGAGTTTGACACATACACAAAAAAAAAAAAAAAAACAACGAAGAAGAAGAAGAAAGAGAAAAGAAAAGGAAGCTGATGCATGGTCACCTAAATAGTGATATGACAAAATATTATGTTTTAAATAATAAAAAAAAAGAGAAAGAAGAAACTTCAAATAGTATCTTTTGAGGCAAAGAATGGCATCAACGGGCTTTGCCGGTTGCCACGCTCACGTGCTCGTTTGGAGCTTTCCGAAAATGTATAATAATAGCAAATCTGAGTCCTGAGTCAAAAGTTACACTCATTTAAAGTTTACCAACCATTAAGCTGTTTGAATGCTCAATGGCAAGTTGCAACTCCCTATTAAGCAGGGGGCTAATGTTGAAGAACCATCTAAGATATCAAAGAGAAATATGGCGCCATGAGGAAGCTCCCCCAAGGCACCAGGGCCAAGGAAGAGAGCCCCCCAGGGTGCCAAAGCCAAGGAGGAGAGCCCCCTAGGGCGCCAGAGCCAGAAGCCAGAGCATTGTCCTTGTCCAAGAAGAGCACTGAATAGGTTTGGGCCTGACATTCATGGGCCCGTGGTCCGAATTGAGAACCAATTACAAAGCGACAGCTCACCATTTATTATCTATTACAGTGCTAAGAGAAGGAAAAGACCATTATACCACTTAGCATTGCCTATAAATAGAGTTGACTTCATTTTTCAATTTTCATATAGAAAAAACATGGAAGGCAGGCACATATTACCTTGATTTCGGAGAAATTATCATTGTGTTGACTGAAAGTGGGATTTTTTGTGGTTGTTCTTGCTATGTTCTTATTGTTTTCATTGCTTGATCCTAGTTAATCCGTTGTTCTCGTCTCCTTGGTATTTATAGAACTCGACTCTGAAACAGTAGCAATCTCTTTTTTATATGCTTGGTCATAGTTTTAGATATGATGGTTTTCTTTGTCATTTTCTATTTCTTTTCTATTGTATTGCTAGCTCTCTATGTTGCTGCAATTGTTGTTTTGAACTTGTGTACTCTGGCTTGTGTAAAGTCCCCTTTTGTTTTTGGGCTAGCTATTCCAATTATCACAAAAGAAAATGTTATTCTTTAGCAATAGTCAAATAAATGCTTTAGTCTTTCGTTCTTAAGTATTGTTTAGTAGGCAATTATTTTGGATCTATTTTTTGAATATATGACATTACCCACGTTTTAACATATGCTTTATTTAAACAAAAATATGAGAAAAATAATAAAAAATATTAAATAGAAAAATTAGCGGGCCAAGAAGATCTATATTGGATTTTTTGGGTGTAAATAGAAATATATTGTATTTAGAGAATATTTAGTGAAATATGGTGTTTTGAAAAAAAAAAAAAAAAGAGATTGAAATCGCAATGCAACATTGGTCACTGCGATTTCTATACTAATCGTTGTACCAGTTGCAAATTCTTAGAATTTGCTGTACTTCATTGCGATTTTAAAAAAATAATAAAAAAATATTAATCAATCTCTCCTATAAATAGAGTGGTATTTTGTTGGAGTTTTTGCAAATTATCAGTCACTGCTTAAGAGTGAGTATCAGCTTGAAAGTAAGTTTTTAAGAGTATTGAGAGCATTTGAGAGCATTTAAGAGTATTGAAGAGTATAAGATAGTTTAAAAAAAAAACATTGAATAAAAAAAATATGGATAGTAATATAGTTACTACTATTGTATATTTTAATGGTTCTGTTACAATATCTGATGAAAGTGTAATGTTTAGTTGTGATTATCCTGCATGGGTGTATCTTCCTGAAAGTATATCATTAGAGGAGTTAAAAGTAGAGCTTTCTCAAAGCATAAATATTGGTTTTCAGAAAAGAGTGGAAAAAATATGATATAGGTGTCCAATCTCAAATGTTAATAGGATTTTAAAATTTCGAGCAGTTACAATCAATAGTGATAGGGATATGAGAGTAATGTTTAGGATGTATTGTCAATATCAGACTTTCAATGTAGTCATGGAGTTGTATATTGACTTCGAAGAAATTATTGCTCAAGCAGGTCCTAGCTCATATCCGGCTAACCAACATTACAATGAATTTGTTCCTAATGCAAACCCGATAAGTGGTATTATATTTTGTTTTGATAATCTTCACTTCAAAATTAATATGTATTTATTTTATTATAATTGTTATTATTATTTATTATTATATAATATACAAAGTATGCTCTACACTTACCTCTTATTGAAAATCCTGTGTATCAGAAATATATATGACCATGATCTTTATTAATTATTATTCTTTTTATTATTATTGTTATTATTTCTATTATTATTATTACTATGATTAATATTACAATTATTATTGTTATTATTATTACAAATAGTCTATCGGTAATAATAATAATAATAATAAAATAATAATAATAATATTATTATTATTATAGTATTACTTCTACTATTATTATAATTAATAATATTACTATGATTATTTTAATATTATTATATTAGATATTATTATTATTATTATTATTACTACTATTACTACTACTTCTACTATTATTATTTGTATTGTTATTATTATTATTACTATTATTATTATTATTACTAATAGACTATTATTAATATTAAGAATAAAAATAATAATATTATTATTATTACTATTACTATAATTAGTAGTTCTATTATTATTACTACTACTTCTACTATTATTATTATTATTAATAGACTATTATTATTAATATTTAGAATAATAATAATACTATTAATAATATTACTATTGTTATTATAATGATAATAATGTTATTATATTAGATATTATTAATATTATTATTGTTATTAGTACTATTATTATTATTATTAGATTAGATATTAGTAAATTACTATTATTATCGTTTTAAATTGAATTTTTAATCACTCTTTATTATATTATTATTATTACTAATAGATTATTATTATTAATATTCAGAATAATAATAATGTTATTAATAATATTACTATTGTTATTAGATATTATTAGTACTATTATTATATTAGATATTATTAATATTATTATTGTTATTAGTATTATTATTATCATTTTAAATTGAATTTTTAACCACTTTTTATTATATTATTAGTGTTATTATTATTATTATATGAGATATAATGTATGCTCTACATTTGCCTCTTTTTAAGGATCCTGTGTATCAGAAATGTATTGTAGTAATGATATTTTGTGTTTTTAATTATTAATTGTTAGTATCAGCACTACGAAGAAGATCTGCCGAGTGTGTTTCCAGAAAGAGGTGCAGAATGCGAAATTAGGGACAGTGAAAGTGATGGCGATTACTTAGAAGGGGAACATGAAGTAGGGAATGATGGTGCAGAAGAAGATGATGATGAAATGCCCAACACACAGGCTATTATTCAGTATCTAGAGGATCCTCTATCTTTCATGCGTACTTTGGATCTTGAAGGTATGCATGCGCCTGAGTTTCCTGAATATGTAAACATGGGTAGTGATTATACTGTAGACAATGAACTATTTGTGGAAATGCAATTTAGCGATAGCGAGGCTGTAGTACGAGCAATCAAGAACTACAGCATATCTAAATTGGTGGATTACAACGTGTAAGTCAGAATCAAGGACCTTTTATTGTAAGTGCAAATATTATAACTTGGGGTGCAATTAGTTTGTTAGGGTCAGTCTCAGAAAAAAGAGGGATATTTGGGAAGTCAGAACATATTACCAATTGCATTTGCAATAGTCGAGGGTGAGACTGCAAATGCATGGTATTTTTTTCTGCATTATCTACATAGATATGTGGTGATTCGAGATGGAGTTGGTATTATTTCTGGTCGACATGAGCCAATTAAAGCAGCAATTCAACGTTGCCATGGTCAGTGGAAACCTCCAAGAGCATTTCATATGTATTGTATTAGACACATCACAGCTAATTTCTTGCGGAGATTCAAGAAACTATACTTACACCGATTTGTCGTGAGTATAGGTGATTCTTGAATTAATTATCTCTATTGCTATATATGATTTTTTTTCATTTTATTCTTTACTAACCATATTATGATTTATAGGCTATTCAAGGAGGGAGTGTGAATTTAATCTTCACTATGAGCGGATGCGCCAGCATGATGAGATTTATACAAATTGGCTTGATGAAATTCCAGGAGAAAAGTGGATTCAAGCCTTTGATGGAGGACATCGACATGGACATATGACCACAAATTTAGTCGAGTGCATTAACTCTGTGTTAAAGGGGACTCGTAATCTACCAATTACTAATTTAGTTAGAGCAACGTACTTTCGGTTGGTTGAGTTGTTTGTTACCAAAGGTAGAGAGGCATATGCATGAAAAGCTACTGGAAGTATTTTCTCTGAAACTATCACGACACGTTTACGAGAAAACCAGTAAGCAGTTGGAGGCGTGCGCGTTACTACTTTTTCACGCTAACATGAGAGTTTCTATGTTGAAGATCTATCAAATGGATCACAATTCAAAGTTGATATGAGGGAATGATACTATGATTAAGGCGATTTTTAAACAGATCGATATCCATGTCGTCACGCAATTGCTTGTTGTTCTAATCAGTACATTGATTGGCAAGTTTATGTGGATGACATTTATAGGATGGACAAGATTTGCAAAGTGTACACACACGAATTCGGCGTTGTGGGACATGAAAGTACGTGACCGCCGTATAATGGCCCGATAATTCATCCTAACGCCTAATTAAAACGCATAAAGAAAGGTCGACCAAAATCAACTCGTTTTCTCAATGAAATGGATATGAGAGAGATGAGAGGACCAAAACATTGTGGTCTCTGTCGAGGCGAAGGACATAGCCGCAGACAATGTCCCCATAGAAATGGGTCAACTTCTTAGATATGAGTGAAATGTTATTACTCTATATTGGCTAATGTAATTTGGGATTCTGGTTATTAATTTCAATGAAACTATGTTATTTATAACATATGATTGCTTTATTATATTCAACTAGTTAGATTATTATTTCAAATTATTAGTTTATTAATATTAATACTATCTATTAGTAGTTTATAATACTATCTATTTACTTATTTTTTATATTTATCTCTATTATTAGTTTTTTTTATTGAATATGTTAATGGTTGCATTACTAAAAAAAAATGTAACAATTATATGTATTTATTAATATCATTTTCTTATATGTATTTTTTTTGTAAGAAACGGCTTAATAATTATATGTTTACTAAAATTTAATACAAATATTACAATGAGGATTAGATTTACAATTAATTGAAAAGTCATAATCCTTAGAATCCTAGACCATCTCTACTATGCAATTATGTACTTAACTTTATTTTAATATATTTTGTAAGATTAATATTATCTCTATTTTTTAGCATGATTAAAAACTGAAATGACTAATTTTATACTTTGGAATTTGCTAAAAAGAAAAAAATTAGCATTATTGTTGCATTGAATTAATTTATTCTTACTACTTTAAAATATTATTTTTTTGGGGGTTAGTGTTAGTTAATTATACTCAAGATTATACAAAAATTATACAAAATTAAACAAAAATTATACAAAATCAACAAAAGAAATCAAAATTACCTCTGTTCAAGATTATACAAAGATTATGCAATAAAAGAAAATAATATTTCTTCTACAAATTTATTACTTTTTCCACTTCCTCCATTATTCGGGGGTGAATTTGATAGGCTTCTTGAGTTTATTCCGCAATTTATCTCCAACATAACGCATCTAAGATTTGTGGCTAGATGTCTGCCCCACATTTCTTCCACTAGGCTCATTTCTCCTACTAGGCTCGTTTCTCTCACCACCTTCCTCTTCCTCTCCCTCTTCTTCGTTCTCATCCTCCCCTTCTGCTTCTTGTCCCCCTTGTTGTGGCTCTTGGACAGATGTTGTTATCAAACGTGAAGTAGCTTCGACGTTGCCCGTAGCTCTAGGACCTTGTAGTAATTCCATTATCATCTCATTTACAAATCCTGAATTCTCGGCAACTATAGGTGCATGCTGCTGAAATTCTTATGGTGGTATTGGTGGAACTGGCTGATACACGTCTCCATGGGCAGTTGAAGCAGCACTTCCACATCTAGATTCAGTAGCACGAGATCGATTATGTTGACGTGAGCCAACACCAGATCGACTGTGTTGACATGAGCCAGCACCACTATCAACTGACCTTCTTCCTCGCGAATGACCTTCATCACCATAGTTGATCTGGATGACGACGATGAAAAGCTCATTCGATGCGGCTCCATCACAGGTGGTCGGGGCATGTAACTGTATGGGTATTGGGATGGAGGTGAAGGCATATGGCTATAAAGAGGATACTGCCATGGAACCGAGGGCATGTGGCCAAAAGGAGGATAATGAGGAGGTGGCGAGTACATCTCGGCTGCATATTGAGGTACTTCAGCATAAGGAGGATATTGCGGGGGTGCGTGTTGAGGAACCTAAATATGCTCCTGCCTTGGACGTAACTCCCGTTGCCGTGGGTCTTGCAGTAGGATATCAGGTGATAAATAAAGACCCATAGCAAACTGAAAATACCAATTCCAATAATGGTGACGTGGATAGGGATCATTAGAGGGATAACCATGTAATATGTGCTACCATCTTTGGTTCCAATGTTGCAACCACTCCGCATACTTTTCTATTCAATTAGTTCCTTGTGCTCTTCTCAAGTCTTTATTATGATGTCCTAGCAAGCTTTTTGGATTGCCAAGGATTTCTTGTTCCATACCAAACTGACACATTACACTGTCAGCTGAATGCCAATCATCTCAAAGCAGATGAGTGGACTAGTAGTTGACCACAGTGGCCTCTCATCTGCCAAGAAGTGAGGAATAATTTCATCAATGCCTAGCTGATGGTATGGTCGCCACTAAAATTGCATTATAAAAGAAAATTACATTAGTCTTAGCAACTATATTGATTGTTACAATAATCTCTATAATTTCTTTTTATCACTACCTCATCGTGCGTCATCTGATCTATCCGCAGCCTTATATTACCCACATGCCTAAATGGAAATTCTGGCGGGAATGATGTGTTTATCCACCTGTGAAATGTTACATTAATTAAATACACATTCAGTAATAATAAATTAGAAAAAAAATTATTAAATTATGATAACTCTACCTGAAAGCTAGAGGAAAATGCGGTGGGGGATTATCAGGAATAGGAGCCAAGAATGGAAGTCGGTGCCATGCCCATGACTGTAATAACTGCAAGCAGCCAGTAATTTAGTGCGCGTTGCACGGCATAAATTTCTATAAAGTATAGCGAGGCAAACCGAACCCCAACTATACTCGCCAACCTCTTGCAAATTTTCTAGTAATGGAAGAAATTTGCAACTGACCACAAATATGCTCTTATCCGATGTAAGCTGTATCCCCAATAGTCAAAGTAAATAGGCGCGAGTAAAGTACTGTAATGTTTCATTTGGTACATTCGGCCCAAAAGCATCTAGTCTATCTTCACAGAATTGGTCATACAACCAACTCAGTTTGATTGACGATTGGTAAATATCACTTGCATCAGGCCTACGACCAAGAAGGCTCTGGCATAAATTTCCAATTCTTTCTTTACTGAAAGATGTGGATCCAATAACAAGTCGACCATCGACATGGATCCCAAGTTGAAGTGCCACATCCTCTAATGTGACCGTACACTCACCAATCGAAAAGTGAAATGTGTGCGTTTCTGGCCTCCATCATTCAACCAATGCACTAATTAGCTCGTCATCTATTTCTAAGTGGTCCATCATAGAAATGGTCATCAACTCTACATCCCGTAAGTAGTTATGTATTTTTTATGGCGGTTTCTCCAATTGTAATACTCGAGGTATCAGTATTCTAATTTTCTGTTACAATTTTCATAGAAATAGAATAATTAGGAGATATAAATAAAAGAATACTACTAATACATAAATTAACAAACGAGTTTTAATATGTGATTTTATTTAAAAAATATTTATCATTAAAATACTACAAACATATTTCACATTTTGATGTTGGTTTCTCCAAATTCAACACTCAAAATGACAGTATTCTAATTTTTTATTATAATTTTCATAAAAATAAAATAATTAAGAGGCTTAAATAAAATAATACTACTAATATATAAAGTTATATAAACTAATATCTAAACAAAATAAATTACACATATATTTTTGATATATTTCTGATACACAGGGTCCTCATCAGAAGTAAGTGTAGAGCATATTTTATATCTTATGTCACAATAATAACAATAATAATAAACAAAATAAAAACAAATATAATAATGATAATAATAAACAAATAAATAAATATTACTCCTTCACTGTAAATCTTCTCCAAAACATGATTTTCTGATTTCAATATCTTATCTACTATTTTTGGAACAAAATATTTTTTCTCTATATTAACTCACTATCTCTTCACTCTTTTTTTTTTTTTTAATTTTCACAAACTGCCTAATTCAACTCCTTTTCTTCTCGCATTCACTCTTCGTCTACACAAAGAGACTCAACTCTTCATATCTCGATCCGTAGATCAATTTCTTCGCAATTTATAGAGAGAATTGAGGGTGAGGATTTACTGTATATATGTGAGACGAAAAGCATATAATTGTACGATATCAGTCATATAATTGTACTAAGAGATGATAATTGTAGCTCGGTATAAATTATTTTCTAACAAAGTACTACATCGCAACACATCACCATAATTTCCCCAAAATTGTGGTGATGTGTCGTGATGCGTGGGATGTCAAATAAAATCGCAACACATTATCACAATTTTGGGGAAATTGTGATGATGAGTTGCAATATGGGTAAATCGAGATGATGTATTGCGATTTCTTGAATAAAATTACCACATTTCACTAACTACTTTTTAAACCCAATAAAACACTAAATATCTCATAAATACACAATATACAATCTAAAAAACCAAAATTAGTAGGTCAAAATAAATCTCTGAAATCACTGGAGTAAATATTAGTTCATTGTAATTCCAATGCCTTGCCAAGTTTTTGTTCATGGATCAAAATTTACAGTAGAATTTTAAGAAGTGATCTAATTATTTGAATTAATTAAAACCATTTTTGTTGGTTTAATTTTATTTTTTGAGCTCTGCGGATCAATCCAATTGTATAAACACATCTACTTCCATGCCCTTTTATATTGAACCGCATTCATATTTGCGGGCGGCTAAGTTCATGTAAATCCCATGGTAAGGGACAGAAGAACACCTTGGGAATCACTTTCATATTCGTCGTTACCTAAGCAGGAATAATTGGTGCCAAAATGAACAGCTTAGGATAGGCAGAAAGAAAATACTTCTTTTTTCAGTTAGATAGAGCTGTATCACAATCCAAGAAATTCTCAGCTACTAGTTGTAAATATAAAAAGATCAACATCAACCCAAGGGAATTACCACTTACCAGCACAATGACCCAAAATCCTATTATTACTAGCACAATGACTCAACATCCTATAATTGTTGCTTTGAGTTTGGTATGTGCTTGGACTTGGTTGCATGGCACACATGGTGAGTACTTAATTGGAGTGGGGAGTTATGACATGACTGGTCCTGCTGCTGATGTGAACATGATGGGGTATGCCAACTTTCAACAGAACACAGCTGGTATTCATTTCCGGCTAAGAGCAAGAACTTTTATTGTGGCTGAGAACCTTCGAGGCCCTAGGTTTGTCTTTGTCAATCTTGATGCGGGAATGGCATCTCAGCTTCTCACTATTAAGTTGCTCCAGAGACTTGATTCAAGGTACCCAAATTTGACTAACATGTTTTCACTTTAGAAGCATGCGTCCAATACAGTGTTTGAACTTGCTTTATATACGAAGTCGCGCACATCACTTTTACGGATGTCAAGCACATACCAAACTGCTAGTTTTTTTTTTTTTTTTTTGGTATCGACATACCAAACTGCTATTTGGGAGCCGTATTACTGTGACGCACATCACGTCCAATACAGCTGGACGTCTTGCAACCACGCGTACACCAAACTCAGAAACACTAATAGGGTATGTGCGGTATGCATTTCATAAAAGAAACAATCATTTATTTGTTCATTTCTCTTAAATAATAATATATGTCACTCTTAACTTTTTTTAATTTTTAATTTAATTTCTTTGTAAATTAACCATACATATATTTTTTTTTTATAATTTTATACATTTTTTCTCGTCCAATTTTTTTTAGGTTTTATTTAAATTAATTATACACATATTTACTGTAAATTTAAATATTTCTTTAATTTATATTTGAGATTCTTTTTTAATCTTCATAAAATTTAGAAATATATGTACAGTGATCAGGATAACCAAGAAATTGTATAGTTAATTTAAATAAAACCTAAAAAAGTAAATTGAAAGAGAAAAAATGTTTAAAATTATAAAAAAAAATTGTATAGTTAATTTACGAAGAAATTAAAAGGATGTGTATAGTCAATGATCTTGATTGTACAATAATCATGATCTTGATTGAGATAATGGTACTCATTACAAAAGCAATATCAATTAAGTCCAGCAATAGAAGAATTTTTGTTTACAAAAGTTGATACTTCATGCAGGTGATGCAAATTATAAATAAAACCATTCGGGGCCACGATGGGATTTGGAGGGAGAGGAAGGGATTAGAATCTATTATACAAAATTTATTGATATATATCTCATCTTTTTGCCTTTTGTGAGGGGTGGGGAAGAGCAGTTTTGGGCAGAAAATGAATTGTTATTTTGTTTTGTTGAGCTGTAAATCCCTCAAAAATTGGACCGAGGGTAGGGTTGGAAATATGTGTAGGCAGGTCAAGGTTCATCCTTAATAGGTCAAGCTATGCTGTATCCTCTTGGCTTGACCTTGACCTAGATTAGCCTGAAGTATGTGTATAAACTACAAAGTGTGTATTTTAAATACGTTAAACATGCTAACAAGTCAAGTCATTAAACAAAACCATTTCAGCACTAAAGGATTTACAATTATAAACTATGCATAAAAATTAATAGGAAGTTGTTGTAATTTAGTGGTTAAATGGCTAGTCATCTGAAAGTCTTAGGTTTGAGACTTCATTTCAGCAAGCTTCATAGGCCAAGTTAAATATAAACAGGACTGCTTGGCCTATTTCCACCTCTAGTTGGAAAGAGAGCAGAGAGGTTTGAATCTATACTAAATAATTTGTGTATATATATATATAAAGGTCTTAGAAAATACTAATTGTATATCTATACTAATATTATTTTAGAAGTTGTATTTTGGAAAGTTTTACAGGTAACACTTTCCTATGCATTTGGCATTCTACTAACTTGATAAACTTTCCTCTTATGGAAAGGTTTTAAAATTTTCTTTTAAAATTTTTTTTATTTAAATCTATAATTTAAAACCCACTAAAATCTTTTTTGGTGGAAAGGTCCACTAAATCCTAATGCTGAAAACCTCATTCAAGGTCCAATACCTCTCCACTTCTTTTACCGTAAACTGGAATTTTTTTTAATAAAAGAAATTATTTTACTTTGTGAAAATCATTTTAATTTAGACTATTATTTAAGAAATTTATTAATTAATAATTTATAAAGAAAAAATTATAACAACTTTTTTGATATTTTTAGAAAAAATAAAATAAAATTTCAAACATATAAAAACAAGACACTCTACTTCATCATAAAAAAATATATATATTAATAATTAAAATAAAAATAAAAATATTATATATCAAACAAATGTTGTACCCAAAAAATATGCTAAATAAATATATTTTAATAATAATTTAATAAAATATTAATTTCTTCATAAAATTGATAAATAATCACCATTAAAAATTTTTAATATATATGTATTTGTTGAAAAATACATCTCTCCACATGGGTTACGTATCTTAAAAAACAAATTAATTGTTGGATTGGTATGCATCAAAAGTATAAAAGAGTTTTACACTTTCGTCCAATTAAATTCTTGTATTTGTAAGATTTTTAAAGTAGTAGATAATTGAATCACATACTTTTGTTAATGTGACAATATATGATTAAATGTTTGTATAAACTTTTTCTACACTAACAGTATGCACAAATTAAATCCTAATTATTGTTATTGCATCTAATTATTAATTATGTTTAAATAATTTGCAATAGTATATGTAAATAACTTCACAATATATGAGAAGTGAGACTTATTAAACTAATTAATAATTAATATTGTTGAGAAGCAATTTTAAATAAAATCTTATTGTTATGATAATACTAAAAAATTAGTATCATAATATCTTAGTCAAGATTAATTCTTTATAATATTAATATAAGGTGATCATAAGAATTTAATTTTAATATATTGTTAATATAAATATATAGAATAATAATAAAATATTTTTTATAAAATTCATACACAATTATCATTAATTTTTAAAAAATATATGTAATTTTTTAAAAAAAATACATTTTCCACATGGGTTACGTCTTTTAAAAATAAATTAATTATTTGTTAGTGCATCTAATGTATGTATTATGCTTAAATAAGTTACATTAATATATGTAATCATAACTTTAAAATATATGAAACATGAGACTTACTATACTAATCAATAACTAATATTGTTGAAAAGCTATTTTTAAGAAGAATTTATTGTTATGGCAATACTAAAAAGTTAGTCTCATAGTAATAAGACATCACAGTCAATATTAAATAAATTTTTATAATATTAATTTAAGCTAATCATAAAGATTTAATTTTAATATATTGTTTATATTAAAATAATTTAATATAATGTTAACATAAATAAATTTTTAGTTATTCAAGTATGTATATTGTATAGCATATAATAATATTATTTGAATTTTTAATTATTAATATATTACTCAGATAGTAGAAAAATAGAAAAAAAAAGACAACATTATTTAGGTGAATAAAAATAGTAGAGAGTGAATATTAATTAGATGAGAGAAAAAATTAAAGTAATGCTTAATGTGAGTAAAGTTAAATTACAAAATTGATCAAAATTATAAATTGATTTAAAAAGAGGGAAGCAAGTTTTTTGTTTACGACAAAATATAAAACTTGTTAAACTCCATATGAAGGTATGTAAGTTAGATTTTCCTATATATGAATACTTTAATTTGTTTTGTATTTTATCCACATTATTTACATTTATTATTTCAACTAATTTAAGCCTAATTAGTATATTAAATGCACTAATAATAATTAATTTATTTTGGAAGGACATGGAGATGTATCTTTTAAAAAAATACATATATATTAGAAATTTTTAATGATAATTATTTATGAGTTTAATTTGTGGAAGAATTAAAATTTTATTGAATTATTATTCAAATATATTTATTTATCATATAATAAGTTTACTTTTATTTTAATTATTAGTATATTTTTTTTAATAATATAATGGAGTGTCCATTTTTTATAATTTGAAATTTAGTATCTTTTTTTAAAAATCTCAGATTTTTATACTTTTCTTAATTATAAATAGTTTTCTAAAATGAAGGAAATACAAGTATTAAACAATATAGTGGCTATGTGTTATTGACATATTGAATCTTTTATTTCTAAATCTAATGTTTAAGGCTTTTTTTTGGGTCTTTTATTTTATTTATTAAAATGTTTTTATATGGAAATCTTTGTTCAAATATAATATAAAAAGTTATATTGGATAACAATTGTGACCCGCTAAATAATATCCATTATCTCTGTTACTTTAGTATTTGGTTATATTTTGCTCAAGTCAAAATCAAGTATCAGAGTCATTTATTGGAAAGTTTCTGCTCATTAATTGTTACTTAAACAAGATTTTTTTTAATTCAAATTCAAAAACTTGCTCTTTTTGGAAAGCTTAATTAGGATAATTCTCTATTTATTAATTTAAATTTATTCCTTATTTATATTATGAACCTCTTTCATCATTTTTTTTATATGATCCTCAATCGTTATATCTTTTTTTTCATTATGCATAATTAATGCTAATAATTTTATTATGAGAATATATTCTCTTTGGTTTGGCTTTAATAAATCGATATTAAAAATGTTGAATAAAGGAAAGACAAAGGAAATGGAATGAATTTTTTAATAAAGAAAGGTATAGGAAAAAGGAATATCTTTTTTAATAGTTCGATCCTCACTTAAAAAATTAAAAAATATATTTATAAAATGAATTACTCTTTTATAATTTGTTGTTACACAGAGTGAATTTGTACAATTTTTATTTCAAATAACTTACTTTTTTAATAACAATTATACTTCTATTTACATAATTATTTTATCTAAGATTAATTGTGTACACAAAGATGCATTTTGTAATATATTTTATAAAGATGTATACTTTACATAAAAATATAATCAAGTTAAAATGTATGAGGTTAAGCTAAAAAATTAACTTTTTATGTAAATATTATGGGGGTGAGGCTATATTCAATCTCTACGAAAGAATTTGTAAATAGATATTATGGCTATGCTTTAGTTTGGTTGTAAGATTTGTTATTCGTATACTGAAAATAGTGGGGAATTGAGAAAACAAATAAATTTTTCTTTTATTATATTTTTATTTAAATATTGCAAGAATATATCACAAATTAAATTTTATTTTTTATGATTAATATATATTTTTTCAATTTGATTTTAGTAAAATGTTATTAGAAGAAGAGGGAAATTGAATGAATTCTTTAATATCTGAGAGAAAGATTGAAATGAAATGAATAAATTTTCTTCAGGTGTTCAATCCTCAATTAAAATTTGAATAAAAAATCTTATAAAATATATTATAATTTTAATAATAAGGTGTTATATAAAATAAATTTATACAAATTTTCTTTAACTTCTATATTTTTAATTTTTTTTATTAATTTTATGTAGATTGGGAGATAAAGCCTTTATATAATCATTTTTTTCATATCAGTGTAAAGCTAAACTTTATTTGGTAATTTTTTTTATCATGACACTTTATACATATTTATGTACCAAGTATTATACATCAATTTGTTAGTTATGATTGTATCATTTGTTATTTATAATTTTTTAATTATTAAAATATAAGATACAAAATTTTCCAATTTCCTGTATATTGTACGGATTCAAAATAGTAGTAATTTAATGTCTTTATATATATATATATATAACTAAACTCAACGCAAAACGTATGCGTGTATAAGAAGTAAAAATAGCAAGACTTTAACTCTCCCAGCGAAATTTCTCTTCTACCAATTTTTTTTGCATTAACAAAAATAATGTGACTTTTTCTTGATGGTTAATTTTTTGAAGGTTTGGAGATTTGTATACCGAAGAAAATGTAGCAATAAGTGGCACACATACACATGCTGGCCCTGGCGGTTATCTGCAGTACGTGGTTTACTCTGTGACTTCCCTGGGTTTTGTGAAACAATCCTTTGATGCCATTGCTAACGCAATAGAACAAAGCATTATTCAAGCTCACAACAATCTCAAGCCTGGTTCCATTTTTATCAACACAGGTTAATACTTCTCAGTGTCTTCATGCTTTATAAATGAACTTAACCTCAACCAATAGGGGTTGGCTCACCTTATCACTCTTTCGCCGATGCATTATCCTGATTTGGCCTCAATGAGCTCAAAGACATTATTTGACAATTGATTGGACGAGTCTTTCCCTCAATCTAAACTTTAATTTACCAAAAAGATTAAAAAGAAAAACAAAAAAAAAGAGCTTAACCTCTTCCCTTATAACTACTACTTTGAACTTTGGTACTCTTTTTTTATGTTCCTTTCTTTTTTTGGACACCGACACATTAATTAGTTGCTAGATATTTATTAATTTTTATAATATTTTCTGGACTTCAAAAGCGAGAAATATTTTATGCACTTATTGAATGGACTCACTTTCATTGATATACTCTTAGGATTTGTTGAAAACGATAAATAAAAAATTTGAAATAAAAAAATTATGTGTTTTGATAATGGATTAGAGTTGAGTTGATAGAACATCTCCTTTTTTGGGGCTCAAATAACACCCCTCTTATGGAAAACAAATAATAAATATCTTACAACTCATAATTTGAGTATCCTATTAAGTAAAAGGATAGATAGCACTGGATCTCCCCTTACGAATTCTAATATGTAGCTTTCATTTTCATTTGTTCCTGTAGGAGATGTGAAGGAAGCTGGTATAAACAGGAGTCCAAGCGCATATCTGCTAAACCCTGCAGATGAAAGAGCAAGATACTCTTCCAATGTTGACACACAAATGACCCTTTTGAAGTTTGTGGATGGTGCAAGTGGCAATAGTATTGGAGCATTCAGTTGGTTTGCAACGCACGGAACCTCCATGAGCAGAGAAAACAAGCTTATTAGTGGAGATAACAAGGGTGTTGCTGCTAGAGTCTTCGAAGATTGGTTTGCTTCTCAAAGTAACCCTTCATCCTCAAACACCAATTCCACCGTTCCAGGTTTGTTAAATTCTATGTCAATGCAACGTTTTTACATGACAGTTACTTGGGCTTGATGGGTCCAAAAAGCAAAAAATACAAAAGGAACTGAGTGTCAAAAATCCCCCCCCCCCCCTCCTCATTAACGGTTGTTCTAAATAATAGGAGTTGTTGGCAGTGTTATTCTTAGGATTCAATGGGTTTAATATCTCATCTTATGATGCCTGTAATGGGTGCAATTCCTTATACTTGATGCAGTTATAAAAAATTTGAAGGAAATAAAGTTATACCCTCACTAACCAGTATAACTTTTGATCTAGTAGTAATCGCTTGATCCAACAAGATTTTTATAGATTATGTGAATAATGCAAGTTTAATGGATGATTGCAGATATTGGCCATCTAGTAGAGAAAGCACGAAAAATTAAAGCCACAGGAGGAAAAGATTGCAGCCAAAATACAAGCCAAGCATCGAAGGTGAGGAAGAATGACGGGTCCTTATTTGTGGGAGCATTTTGCCAATCAAATGTTGGAGATGTGACACCAAATGTTCTAGGAGCATTTTGCATCGACACTGGAAAACCTTGTGACTTCAACCACTCTTCATGCAATGGCAATGACCAACTATGTGTTGGCAGGGGACCCGGGTAATTGTGCTTACTCTATAACAAATTAAAAGATTAGGTGTATTATGCATGTGTGCACCTGATGCTGATGTGCATATATATGCTTTTGCATGGACCAGGTACCCAGATGAAATATTAAGCACAAAGATCATAGGTGAAAGGCAATTCAAAACTGCTGGGGAATTGTTTGGGTCTGCTTCAGAAGAACTGACAGGGAAGATTGACTATCGTCATGTTTATCTCAACTTTACTGACATCAAAGTTGAATTGGACAGCAACAAGGTGGTTAAAACTTGTCCTGCAGCTCTTGGTCCTGGTTTTGCCGCAGGCACTACAGATGGACCAGGCGCTTTTGGGTTTCAACAAGGTGATACAAAGGTAAAGGGCCATATAATCAATCTTACTTAACATTACAAAAAGTAGCATATAATTTAATTTTTCTTTTTACTTTGGTAAGGCAGGACATGACATAAATGAGATCATTTCAAATTTGACATACTAAAGTTGGATCTGTTCAAAATTTTAAAGTAATTATTAAATTATTAATAATTAAAAAGAAAACAAAGCCTAAGTGAAACTCATATATAAATTGTTCCATTATTTTATTTTTATCCCTTTTTGCCACAACGGTTCCATCTAGGTAGGACTTTCCCAGCACTTAGGAAATTCCAATCTTAGGTTCAATTGATTAACCCAAAATGGAATTTCAAGAACACTACCCCGTATGGATTTGCATCAAGTTCTTGCTTATTCGTTCTATCTGCGCACTGCACTACTAACGAAAGATCCTTTTGTGTAGATTAATCCGTTTTGGAAGCATATGAGGGATTTGCTGAAAGAACCCAGTAAATACCAAGTGAACTGCCAAAGTCCAAAGCCTGTTTTGTTAAGCACTGGAGAAATGTTTGAACCTTATCCTTGGGCGGTACGGAAACAGTTATATACCCACCAGCTATTTTTTTGTTTTTTTCAAACGAAGATAACAAATTAACACTCAGCATACCAACTTACTGATCAATTGTAATTTGAATATTCAATACATACAGCCAGCGATTCTTCCTATCCAAATGCTGCGGTTGGGAAAATTGATTATTCTTTCTGTACCAGGAGGTCTGTTTTCTTGCCATTGTCAAATCTTACAGTTAAATCTAAAGGAAAAAGACTTGCTTTTTATATAGATTACTAATACTAGGTCAAAAGCTTCATTATGATTTGCATTTTTGGTAAGTACAGAATGAAGAACAAATACATGACATAATAATCCTTTTGAGTGTGTTGCAGAGTTCACAACAATGGCGGGCAGAAGGCTAAGGGACGCAGTGAAGGAAACATTAATATCTAACGGAAATGGAGAATTCAATGATGACACGCACCTTGTTATTGCAGGACTAACAAATACTTACTCACAATATATTGCAACTTTTGAAGAATACCAGCAACAACGGTATGAGGTATGACCAAGCAGAACCCAATACCAAGTTGTTATATAGCTACTGCAAGCCAGTGTTTAACAGAAGCAGTTAGTGGTAGAAACTTAGAACAGAAGATCTGTCTTTTATTTCTTTTTATTTTTTATTTTTTACTTTTTTGTTTTAAGAATTGTTTATATAATTTCAAATCAAAATTAATTGGTAGATAAAATCCTTCCCACAGTGATAACTCCAGAATTCAAACTCCCCTTATATAGCAAGGTAAAGTTCTCCTAAATCACGGTCCATTTCCACTACCGCTAATATTTTTGGATTTTGGTAAGATCTGTCGTTTTACTAAACTTCAATAAGCTAACGAAATTAATCCAATGCAATGTGTAATTAATCAAGGCTTATGATAATTCAGTTACTTCATTGTCTTGTCTTATACTATTTCATTCTTATAGCAGGCATAAGCAAGCACACATGCGACCCTAGCTCTCAGGTATCATATTCATATGCTGAGACAAACTAGATCTTAATTGCTGTTTACAATAAATTGTGCAGGCTGCTTCAACGCTCTATGGTCCTCACACATTATCAGCATACATCCAAGAATTTAAGAAGCTAGCACAAGCAATGGCTAAAGGAGAGGAAATCATCAAAGGTCCTTCCCCACCCGATCTTTCATCCGTACAACTCAGCCTCTTACTTGGTCCTTTTGGACACTCACCTCCACAAGGCATCAAATTCGGTGACATAAAGGAAGACGTAGCCCTTCCAGAAAGAGGCTGTTTTTCCAAGGGAGATAGACCAAGCGCTACATTCTGGAGCGCCAATCCGAGATTTGACCTTCTAACAGAAGGCACATTTGCTGCAGTGGAGATGCTTCAAGGAGAAAGGTGGATTGCCATTCATGATGATGATGATTTAAGCTTGTTTTTCAAGTGGAAATTAGATAACAGTTCCTTGCATGGCTTAGCCACCATAGAATGGGAAATACCAAATGATGCAATTTCTGGAGTATACAGATTAAGGCACTTCGGAGCATCAAAGATCACCATCACCTCTCCTATCAGATACTTTACCGGTGCATCAAGTGCATTTGCAGTGCAATAGAATAGAATAAAAGTTTAGTTAATCTATAGATCCGTATAATTTGGCCCAATTTTCAATTAAATCTCTATAATTTGAAAATTTTCAATTAAGTCTCTATATTAAATAAATTTTTGTAATCAAATCCCTAGAACAATCCACCATTACAAAATTTTCTATTAAATTGAATAAATTTTTACATTTGAATTTATAAAATTAGGCGAAAACCTATTAAACTACATAAAATTTTAAAAAAAATTGTAACATTAAGTTGTTTCAAGGACTTGATTACGAAAATTTATCCAATATAAATACCTAATTAAAAACTTTTAAACTACAGGAATATAATTGAAAATTTGGTCAAATTATAGGGACCTCCTAATTAATTAAACCTAGAATAAATAGCACTTCTGTCTCATTATATATGTTTCAAGTAAACACGTAATAACAAAAGAGCACTGGCCAATAATTTTCAAGTTGCCTGGCTAGGATTACATAAGAATGTACTCATTTGTCCATCCAAATCACACATCGGAGACTCTCTCCTTTGTTCAATAAATCAAAAGCTTTATTGATGTCCTTAAACTCCACCTCATGAGTGACAAAGCCATCCAATTGCAGCTCCTGAGAATATACATTGGGAAAATTTCAACAGACGAGAAGTGCCTAACAGTTTTATCCTTCATAATTTTGTCATTACTACTTTAACATCATTATCATTATTACTACTATTTATAAGTAACATATATATCACCGTAGAGGGTGCCGAGAACATAGTCTAAAAGTTAAATAAAAGAAATTGTATATGGTACCTTGTCCATGTATCGTTTAAGGAGAATGGGTACATGAGACTTAGGTTTGAGTCCTCCAAATAAGGATCCCATAAGGGTCTTCCCATCATGAAGGACCTCATAAGAACTGAGGCTCAACCTGGCTGCTGGCTTGTCCACTCCTAAAACGATTGTTTTTCCCCAACCCTGATGGCAATGATTGATCTGTTTAGCTCATACTTAAGGCATTCTCAATCAAGCCTGTCTCCACTCTATCCAACCGTAAAATCTAAAATCAATTCTCACAAAGATATGGAATTTCAATTTAGTAAGCACAAATTAAGACTTTACTAACTTTAGTGGCCTTTCAAGTTTTGCGCAGAGGTGATTGGTTAAAATCATTTTTGTTTTTTTTCGGGGGAAGAGAAATGGTAGTAAGGATAGGCTACTCCAGTAGTAGAAAGGGTGCCAGTGATGCCTGTGAGGGTAAGCAGAGGTTATAGCTTTAATCACATGATTGCTGTCTGCCTATAAATGACAATGCAAGGATGAGTTTGGGAACTTTTGAGAGAGAGATATTTACCTTTCTACAAGAAGCATAAGCTTCATGCACCAATGATGCCATACCAACACATTCAAAGCAATAATCTGCTCCCCCACCAGTTTTCTCTATGATAACCTGCTCCACAACCACATTTATATTTTATATATGGTTTGGCAGACGATTAGTGAAGAGAATGAACACATGAGCATACTTATGATATGATATTCACAAATTTTGTTGTAATCTTTTTGTTTTATCTCAAGCAAAGGGAAAGTATCATAGCTACTTCCTTGGCTACAAGTAGGGAATTTCAGGACTCGGGACATATAAATTAAAATTGGTGCCTTTAAGAGGGTAGACCTGGCTCACTGGTTTGTTTCCACATTCTCCAGGATGGATAAAGTCTGTGAGCCCAAACTTTTTCCCTGACTCAACAATAGGAACATATCATAAAATCAAATATAAAATTTTCGCATAATATATTATAATAATAAAACATCAAAAGAAATCTTATATTATTTGTCTTAATGTTATATATGGCGTTATTAAGCAAACAGTGCATTACCAATTTCATATTTTTTTGGGTTGACATCCACACCTATAATCCTGGTTGCTCCACAAAGTCTAGCTCCCTCAGCAACCTAGGAAACCAATCAATTGCAATGAGCATTTTGAACACATTTCAGCATACATAAAACACAAAGAAAACTAAGCCATGTTCTAAGAGCATACTGCAAATCCAACAGATCCCAGCCCAAGAATAGCTACTGTAGACCCTGGCTCCACACCTGCTGTTCTCCAAGCAGCACCCACCCCTAACAATGCAAGTTTTAATCAACAGTTAATATTGAGTCAGAAGAATGTTGTGAAGTTGTATCATAAGAGAAACCTTGTAATATTTTTCATGACCAGCTAATTTGACCATAATTTAGAATCTTCTCTATTTTTGTTTTTAGTTAGTGTCTTCACTGTTAAGAAAATTACCAGTTGATACACCACAACTGAGAAGGCACGCCCTGTCAGGGGGAATTTCCGGGTCAATCTTTGTTATGTTGGCAATGTCGACCACAGTGTACTCACTAAAACTTGAAACAAACATGAAATGGTATATGATCTCTCCATTTCGGTCAGTGAATCTCGAGGTACCATCTCGAGGCATCCAAGGGGATACCTCGAAAGGGAAATTAGTACAACGGTTGCTCTTGGTTGATTTGCAATCAATACACTCCCCACAATCTGGTAGGAAAATTGGCATAACCACATCTCCTGTTCTAACTTCAGTCACATCCTTCCCTACACTTTCCACAACCCTGTATCTCATACAAATTGGTTGAAACACACCATCAGCTCCAGTAGTCTTTCAAATATTTGAATATCTAGAAGAAATTAATGGATGCACAGTGTGCAATCGTTTACAACTAACATAAGACAAGACAAATGAAGAAACATGAAGCCATAGAGTTACATCATAAATAAATGTTCAAATCACTTTTGTTGAATTGAATCATCAAAATGTTTGCAGATACCCATGCTCAAATTTGCACACCAAAATCAGTTTCGAAGTTATTCAATTCTCTCCCAAAACATTGGACTTAAAAAAATTAACTATGCTTGAGAGTGAGGCTATTTACAAGCTATTTTACTACAAAATTAATAGGGATGGCTCTTAAAAAACTTTACGACATGTAACCGCAAATTCTTGTCTACCACCGATAAAACAAATGGGCAACAAAATTACGAGATGAAACCAGTTTAGTAACTTATGATAATGGTCCACAATTAATTATCAATCAGCACACATATGAATTAAAGCACAAAAAGTCTGTGTTAATACAAATTTACCATTTCGAGTTTTTTTCTTTGTTCATTTTTCTTTTAGTGGGGAATGAGAAAAATTTTCAGTAAATAAAATTATAATGAGAATATAACTGAAATGAAGGAACTCACCCAACTGCCTCATGACCCAGAATTCTAGGAAAATATCCAGGAGGGGCCTTCAAAATATGGAAATAGGCATCTTAAAGAATCATTCAAATGAGATTTACTAATAAAAAAAATTTAGAAATCAATCAAACATGAAGAAAGAGTATGAATAAATGAATTAGTGCCGGACAAGTATTAGTATAAGAGGGGAGAAAAAAAAAAGAAACTTTAAAAGCAATAAATTATTGAACGATTAAAAGGGGAAAAAGAAAAGAAAAGAAAAGAAAAGAAAACCTGCATGTTCCAAAAAGTGGCATCGCTGCGGCAGAGAGAGGTACATAAAATACGAATCCGAACTTCACGAGGCCTTGGCGGCGCCACAATGATCTCCTCAATAACCAATGGCTCACCGGCTCTTCTAGCAACCGCCGCTATAGTTTTGCAACGGAAAGCAAAACAACTACTATTCGTATCAAACTCCAACTGAGAATGGCGAAGAGGGAAGCAAAGTATATATGACACACACACACACACACACAAAATAAAAAATAAAAAAGATGGACGAAACATATTTTTCATGAATTATGGAGTACCTTTGCATCTTATAGGCTGCCCTTCACTTTCACTTGGTGTTGGTAGTTCATTTTCCATGGCAACTCTGTTAGAAAGAACTCGGGAATTGAACGGGAGCTGAAGAAAGCTTGTGTTGTTGTACGAATAAAAAAATGGGATGTCGTGACATTGCAATTTGTGTCTCAGGAATTTGTGCTTCTTTTTCCTTCCATTAAACTAAAATAAAAAGGGAGATAATATTTGTAGGATGCCTTGACGTATTTTCAGGGCCTTTGAATTTTAATACGAGAACAGTGCAACAATATTAAGAAAATATTATGTTTTGAATTTTATTACGGAAGAACGGGGTTATTGTGAGAGGTTTCGCTCCCGCAGAATAAGAAATACGTTGCACGATTTACTACTTTTTAGAGGGTGAAATTTGACACAAAATTTTGCCAAGATTTTGCCCCCATGCTGTAGAAAATTGAAAAATAACACATGCCAACATTCATTCTCTATTCTATATAAATCTCTCCTCTCAAGCATCCATTACTTCTTTCTCTATTCTTGTTGTTTGTTTTACCTTTTTATTAATATATCTTGCTCAACTTCCTTTAAAATAAGAGTGAATAATAATACAAGAAAAGTGAAAGGAAATTATGCAAGAAAAAACCAATAACATGAAAGTAATGTTGATTTTGTTAAACCTTGCTATCAATTACAATTTCAATCCTCTCTTCTTCAACTCCTTATTTCACATCGTCCCATTGTGCATGCTTCTGATTGATATTCAGATGCAAGTGGGGGTAAGAGCAAGAAGAGGTGATCACATTTATATGGGTGCTTTCCAATGATAACTAAATAAAACTCTCTGTATTGTGCAAATCTCTACTAGAATCTATAAGACAAGAGTTATAGACTATAGTTCAGTTCATATCTTATCAAGTCTATAAATTTCAACATTTTTTGAGGCCAAACATCATACAAGTAAAAAAGTGCCCAAAACACATTCAAATAACATTTTTTGAGGCCAAATATGGCACCAATCGGCTACGCCTATTGTCATGCTGACAGGCTCATCTAGAGCTTTCCAGAAAGATGTAATAATAGTAAATCGGAATCCCAAGTTAAAAGTTACGCCCATTTAAAGTAAATGGCTTATATATCAAAAGTAGAGATTTGCACAATAAAAAGAGTTCCATTTAAAGTGAATGTGATCACCTCTTTTTGTAAGATTTAACAAAGTCAACATTACTTTCATGTTATCAATTCTTTCTTGCATAATTTTCTCTCACTTTCCTTTTATTATTATTCACTCTCACTTTGAAGGAAGTAGAGCAAGACATGCTAATAAAAGGGCAAAACAAACAACAAGAATAGAGAAAGAAGCAATGAAGGCCTGAGAGGAAAGATTTATATAGAATAGAGAGTGAACGTTGGCACGTGTCATTTTTCAATTTCTATATGATGGGGGGGCGAAATCTTTACAAAATTTTGTGTCAAATTTCGCCCTCCAAAGAGTAGTAAATCATGCAACGCATTCGGTGGCAAAATCTCTCACAACACCATACTTCAGTAATAAAATTCAAAACACAATATTCTCGTAATATTGTTACATTGTTCCCATATTAAAATTCAAAGGCCTATTTTAAATGATCCTATTTAGTCTTAGTCTCACATCCCATTTAATGGTGAATAGAAGTATAATAGTATGGTATTTTACAAATATTATATATAAAAAAATTTTCTTTAAAAAAAATATTATACACACAATGAGAAAAAGAGAGTACTAAGTCCGAAAAGTAACAATAACTAACATTACCCTTTTTAAAATTGGCATCCAGACTTAATTGGAATTATCTTGAAAAAAACCCTTTTGTCTTTGATTTTTCAGGTAAATACTATGTTATATCAATGTATATACAGTATTGGTACTAGATACACATTCCAGTATGGCATAATATGAAAATTTTATAAAATTTGGGATACGATTACATCTCATACACACATATATATTCACAAATTTTATATAATAAAAATTAAATTTCACATGGTAAATGAAACAACATAACAACTTCAACATAAAAATGTTTAAATTATTCAACATTACATCCCGAAAATAATTTAGATTTTTTTTAATCTAAATAAGAAACCCAAAAAAGAGAATTTAGACATCATTAAAAAAAAAAAAAAAAACCATTGTGATTTATGGCATTATGCCAATAGGGACGACAATATGGACAACAACAACCAAAAAGAATTGGCACTAAAATGGCATTATGGCAACAGAGACAACAATAACAGCAAAAAAGAATAAGAATTGAAATGCTATCTTCATCACATAAATACTGGTTTAAAAAATAAACAGGAATTTGGATTTAGGGCTAACTGGAGAAGAAGAAGCTTGCTGTCATTGGTCCTTGGAAAAGAATGGAGTGCATCGCTGGCCACTGCTTGAGGTGCACCACTATTGTGGTGGAAGTGTGCCACTGCATGCACTATTGTTGCCAATGGTGGCTATTGGCACCATCAACAGCGAAGAAGTAGGAAGAGAATAGTGGTGGCAAAGAGGGTCTCTTCGTGCAATTGGTGATGGTTTGGAAGGGTTAGGCCTTGAAAAAGAGAGGATAATAGGTTTTGGAGATTAAAATAAATTAAAATTCTCTAAAGTGAAAGCAAATGTAAATTGAAAAAGTAATGGATTATCCACTTTTGGATCAATAATTTCTATTATGTATGGGCTCAATTAAAATGATCCAAAGATGAATAATCACTTACTTTCTTATTCTACAACCACTCTAATTTTAGAGGATCCAAATCAAAATAAACAAATGTGCAAAATGACGTAATTTTAAGTGAGTCACGTATCCAAGTCATACTGAGTTGTACTAAATCACACCTAAGCCATATCCAAGTCGGACATAATTTTTTTATTTGAGAAAAGTACAAATCCCTTGAGATTTTTAGAAAAGGTGCTAAAAAAAGGACTATCCATTCCATTATAAAAAAATATATATTGACAATTAAAATAATAGTAATATTATTATTTACTAAATAAATATATTTTAATAATTATTTAATAAAATATTAATTTCTTCATAAAATTCGTAAATAATTATCATTAGGAATTTATAATATATATGTATTTCTTGAAAAATATACCTCTCTATGTAGGTTATATCCCTTAAAAAATAAATTAATTATTATTAGTATATCTAATATATTGAATATGTTTAAATAAATTACAATAATATTAGTAAATAATATGGACAAAATGTAAAACAAAGGAAAATATTTATATATGGAGAATGCTAACTTTTACATCTTCATGTGGAGGTTAGTAAGTACTATATTTTGTCTCGAGTAAAAAACTTACTTCCCTATTTTTCTAAACTAATTTATGATTTTGGATAATTTTTTAATTTAATTTTACTTACATCAAATACCGCTTTAATTTTTTTTTTTTTTGAAAATACTGATTAATATTCACTCTTTGCTTTTTTTATTTACCTAAATTATATTATCTTTATTTTATTTTATATATCTCCTATCTAAATAATATACCACTTTCATTGATAGTAAGCTGAACAAATTTATTAGGCCTTAAAGCTCGGCTCAAGAGGAGCTCAACAAGGGCATTCTAGAAGGATTTTTCCTTGGTTGGGCTTATAAGTCAATGCCCAAAAGTCGCTAACCAGTTGAGGGTAGTTATTAAGCATGAGAGAATTCCACGAGAATAAGAGATATGGAATCACTGAGGAATGCAGGAATATGTATTAGAATTTGGATATAAGAGGAGGCTCCTAAGAGCCCGAGGTAAGTGACTGATCCTTTTTCACTTGCACTTGAGTAGAATGGAGTTCTGACTCGAGCATTGGAGTCCCTTGCAAGTCCCCCGCCGAAGGCATGTTGAAGGGCTAGGACTAGCAGAGGATAACATTGGACAACCTCAAGAAAAAAGGTCAGAATATTAAAGCCCACCGTGGGGCCGAAGACTATCCTATGAAAGATGAATGGTCGCCACAAGGAGTTAGAGTGTGAACATGACTGAGCATGTTGGCAATAACCAGCACAACCAATATAATCAACACAACCAGAACAACTAAGAAAATTAGCATAATGGGAGCAAGGTAATAATATTCCCCAGCCTCCTACTACGGAGGGCTTGTACCGAATGATCGAACAACTTTAGGATCAAAATATGAAGCTGTCAACTCAAATGGCAGCAATGAATTGAGAAAATAATTGTACAGAGAATGAGGCTAGCGGCCGTTAGAATAATGATGACCCCATCAGAGATAAGGAAGAGAACAATATCCACAATACTCGCGGAAGAGAGGAAACCCATCATATGACCACTACCGAAGGCTTTTCAATATACTCAAGGCCATTTTTGGAATTTATCATGTCCGTGGCCCTTCTGGAGAATTTCAAGCTGTTCCGGACCAGAGTATACGAGCCCAACTCGGCCTAATAGCTAAGCCCAAGTAGAGGTTAGATTCATCACTATCCAACGCCCATCTTGGATCCACATACGAATTATGGCCCAAATCCGGATTAAGTGTAATGGTCTTCTAACATTGCAGAGCGGTACTCACCTTGCGTGTTGCCAATAAACTCGGACCCATCCATTAACCCCAAGCTAATGGATGTCCTGAGTTATCCCCTACAATGACTGAACCAGACCCCCATCTTCTCAACTACCTACCCGTATATATACGAGTCCAGTTGTGGACCTCAAGTACTTTTTTTTCCTATCTCTCATACACTTTCCTGCACTCACTGACTTGAGCATCGGAGTCCTTGCAGGTACCCCCACCGCCATGGACTTTAGCTCATATCAAGAGCAGTTTGAGATCTCAATCATAAGTTCGGACTCCCTTCAAGTAACCCACCTCCAAACATTGGCGCCGTTTGTAGGGACTCAAATGCTCCTTACCATCATACCACGACAGAAATCATACCAATGTCTTTAGACCCAAGACAGGAAAACACGGCGGCACATGACCCCGTGAGTAACCGCCAACCACTCGTGGACGGCAGAACAACTTCCAATTCAGCTTCGGACGCCAAAGACGGCTGCCACTAGCAGAACTCAATGGCTCACTGCTTTCTTGTCTGGGCCGTAGGAAACGTGGTTACCTCCAGGGTGAAAATCCGCCCTTAGGCTAACATTGACCCACTCGCTGAGATGTTAACCCTAATGTAGGAGCAAGCCATCCGGATTCGAAAATTAGAATAGAATTTGGATCAAATGAAAGAAGCTGACCGAAAATGGCGTCGGGAATGACATCAACGCCGTGATAGGAGCCCAGAGCATTATGGAGGCTGAAGCCCAAGAGAACGTAGTCGCAACACCAAACGCCGACATCATGGAAACTCACCATGTTGAAGTATTGCCAATAGTCATAAAGAACCTCAAGTTGAAAATGTTGGACACCACCTCGAACACCACGAATCCCAACCTCTGCTTGGGTACGCTGATAGGCGTGCAAGGCATGGCTCGCAGCGTTACGAGGACCCCGAGAATGACGACGACACGCCATTTTCCAACTTCATTATGGTGACTCAGCTACCCAAAGGTTTCAAGCCCCCCTTCGACATGGAGCCTTATGATGGGAGTACTAATCCCCAAGAGCACATGGATGCTTTTAAGTCAAGCATGGCGTTGGCCGGGGTCTTGGATCCCATCAGATGCCGAGTGTTCCCGATTACTCTGAAAAAAGCTGCACTTAAATGGTTTAACTTTCTCCCGCCTAAGTCAATCAATCAATTTTTCGACCTTGTTTCGCTATTCTTGGCCCACTTCACCACCAAAAGGTTCAAACCTAAGCCGGTCTCTAGCCTCCTCGACTTACATCAACGGCCAAACGAGTCACTCCAAGATTTCCTTGAGCAATATAATGCCGAAACTTTGCTAAATGAACTACCACCTGGGCCATTCAAAACTTCGCTGTCAAAAAGGCCACTGCAATCCCCAAAGGAAATACAGATGAGAGCCAAGAAGTATATCTTCCTCAAGGAAATAGAGAAAGCCACAGCCAACCCGGGAAGGCACCAATCCGACAAGAAGGCCAGCGGCTAAGATGAACACCCAAGGAAGGACATACGTTCAAGGGCCAGTAAATACAATGAGTATACCCCCTTAACATATCCCTCTCCGAGCTATTCCAAGAAGTCGGTCAGGCAAGTCGAAAGTTCTCAAAATGAGAGCCAACACAAATAAGTTCTTATTTTGCGATTACCACAACAGGTTCGGGCACAGAACTAAGGATTGCTACGACCTCCAAGATGCTGTAGAACAACTGATTAGGGAAGGCAGATTGGCCAAGCACGTGGCTTACCAAAGAAGTCCACGAAGAAGATGAGTGTCCGATCTTGTGGACGAAGTAAAGCGGAATCCGAGGAGTTAGAGAACCTTGAAACCAAAACGTAATCAAGGCAATGACGAGGAACAACTAATTACTAGTAGGACAATCAACGTCATTGCCAGAGGCTTTGTTGGAGGAGGAATGATGAAGTCATCCCGGAAAAAGCACTTGCAAGAGGTCCTCAACGTGTCCTCAGGGAAGATAAAGAAGCCGGCGTCGACATTACAGCCAACACTGGAGATAATCTTTTCCATCTCGGACTTGGAAGGAGTGATTCCTGGACACGATGACCCTATGGTGATTTCTGCTGCAATGGTCAACACCGAGATAAAAAGGTATTCGTCGACCAAGAGAGCTTTGCGGATATTTAATTCCGAGATGCTTTCGATAAGCTCAGGTTAAATAACGCTGACCTCCAAAAATACACAAGGAAGAGTGGGTCGACTTTTCCGGGGAGAAAGTCCACCCCTAGGGGTTTGTCACCCTCCACCTAACCCTGGGGTCTCGACCTAAAAACTGGATCTTTAAAGTCAATTTTCTAGTTGTCGGCTACCCCTCGGCCTACAACGTAATACTAGGGCGGCTGACGTTGAACAAGATAGGTGACGTTATCTTGACGGCATCCCTAACAATGAAGTTTTTTATCGACAAAGGAGAAATCACCACTGTGAAGGCAGATCAGGTTACAGCTCGGCAATGTTACAACGCCAACCTCGAAATCCAAAGGTAGCAGAAGGAGGTGTCCTAGGGAAATTCCCGACCCCCAATCCTTCAAAGGTCATGATGGTAGACCTAGATACAAGGAAAGTCAAAGGAGGAAGACCGAAGCTGGATGTGAATAATAAGAAATTCAAATTGGTAATGAAAATGGGCAAAAACAAGGTCTAGTCACCTTGCTGCGGTCTAACGCAGATTTATTCGCTTGGACTGCAATTGATATGCTCGGAATCAACCTAAAGTTTATGTCCCATCGACTCTCCATTTTCTTCGGTTCAAAATCGGTAGCTGAAAAGAGAAGAAGAATGAGCCCAGATAGAGCCTTCGCGGTCTAGGAGCAAGTCGAAAGTCTCCTGTATGCCGGGTTCATATGCGAGGTCGTATACCCGATGTGGTTATCTAACGTCGTGATGGTCAAAAAGTCCAATGGGAAATGGTGAATGTGCATCGATTACACCAACCTGAGCAAAGCCTACCCGAAGGACCCATATCCCTTACTAAGCATTGACGGGTTAGTAGATGTTGCCTCTGACTTCCGATTGCTCACCTTCATGGACGCTTACTTGGGATACAACTAAATCCCGATGTGTCATCTCAACGAAGAAAAAATGGCATTCACAACTCTAATGGCTAAATATTGTTACAAGGTCATGCCGTTCGGTTTGAAGAACACGGGAGCCACGTACCAAAGGCTTATGAACAAGATATTCGCAGAGCTCATCAAGGATATGATGGAGGTTTACATTGATGACATGTTAATCAAGACAAGGGAAGAAGGAAGTCTCTTATTCGACCTTGAGGTCGTATACAGTCGCCTTCGATAGCACAACATGAGATTAAACCCGCATAAGTGTGCATTTGCTGTGGAAGCCGGAAAATTCCTAGGATTCATGCTCACACATCGAGGAATCGAAGCAAACCCCGACAAGTGCTGAGCCATACTTGAAATGAAAAGTCCGATAACAGTGAAAGAAGTACAATGTCTCACGGGAAGAATTGCCTCCTTCTCTAGATTCATGGCTGCGTTTGCCCGGAAAGCCATTCCCTTTTTTTCTCTCTTAAAAAAGGGGAATACCTTTGAATGGATGCCAGAGTGTGAAGCCGCGTTTTCCGACTTCAAGGAGTATATCTCCCTCCCTTTGATACTAAGTAAGCTGGAAGTCGGGAAAACCCTATTCTTGTATCTGTCAATTAGCAATGTGGCCATAGCCAGGGCACTAGTCTAGGAAGATTCCCGACAACAGCACCCCGAATAATTCATCAGCAAAGTACTTCAAGGCCCCGAGATTAGATATCGGAAAATTGAGAAAGTTGCTTTGGCATTAGTCGTAGTAGCACGTAGGCTCCATCAATATTTTCAAGCTCATAGGATCGTCGTCTGAATCGACCAGCCAATCCGGCAAATCCTCCAAAAATTGGACTTGGCGGGTAGGATGGTATCATGGTCCGTAGAAGTTTCGGAATTTGACATCCAGTATGAACCAAGGACGGCCATTAAAGCTCAAGCACAAGCAAATTTCTTAGCCAAAATGGTGGACGATGTGAATACCCCAGAAGCAGGATGGACATTACATGTGGATGCAGCCTCCAGCTCTAAGGGAAGCGGAGCCGGAGTGATACTTGAAAAAGAAGGTGAAATAATCATCGAGTTCTCCATAAAGTTCGACTTCCCGGTCTCAAATACCAAGCCGAATATGAAGCCCTCATAGCTGGCTTGAAGTTAGCTAAAGATGTCGGAGTATCCCGACTTTTGATATGCAGCGACTCTCAAATTGTGACCTCCCAAGTAATCGGGACGTATCAAGCTAAAGATGTTTTGCTACAAAAATATCTTCTAATAGTAAGAGAGCTTGTAAAGGAGTTCTCGAGCGTAGATTTCCGACATGTTCCCAGAGAAGAGAACGTCAGGGCTGACATCCTTTCCAAGATGGCAAGCCCTAAGCCCGGAAGAAATAACCAAAGCTTGATCCAAGAGACTTTAAAGCTTCCCTCGATAACGAAACCTCTTCCGACCTTATCCATTGACAGAGTTTCAAACTGGATGACTTCGATTGTTCAATACCTGCGAAACGGGACCCGACCAGAAGATCCCGTGGATGCAAAGAAGCTAGCTAGAGAGGCCTCTTACTACACCATCATCAACGAACAATTATTCAAAAAAGGACTATCCCAGCTGCTACTAAAGTGTGTGGGACCATATCAGATTCCCGCCATTCTTGAGGAAGTCTACGAAGGTTCTTGTGGTCACCACCTCAGAGGAAAGTCACTTGCATTGAAAATATTGCGAGCTGAATTCTATTAGCCTTCAATGATCAAAGACTCGGTCGAGTATGCAAGGAAATGCTCCAACTGCCAAAAACATGCCACTTTTCACCTCGCCCCTTTCGACGAACTAACCTCGATCATGTCCCCCTGGCCTTTCAGCAAGTGGGGACTCGACCTCCTAGGTCCCTTCCCACTCGCCTTGGGACAAGTGATGTAACTAATTATGGCAATAGACTACTTTACCAAGTGGATAGAAGCAAAGCCGCTCTCCACCATTACTGCCACCTACGCTCAGAAGTTCTTATGAAAGAACATTTTCACCTGCTTCGGAATACCCAATTCTGTAGTTACCGATAACGGAACCTAGTTTATAAATCAAAAGTTCCGAGGATTCCTCACGAGCTACAAGGTCAAGCATCACTTCACTTCGGTCAAGCACCCGCAAGCAAATGGTCAAGCCAAAGTTGCCAACAAAGTCATATTACAAGGTTTGAAGAAGAGACTAAATAAGGCAAAGGGGGCATGGGCCGACAAGCTCGGGAGCGTTCTATGGTCCTACCGAACCATCTCACATTCGACAATAGGAGAAACTCCTTTTAAGTTAACTTACAGGGTGGACATAATGATACTGATCAAAGTTGAACATATTAGCCCACGCATCATGTTTCGACCTATCTAACGAAGCAAAGGAAATGGCTCATTTATAGGAAAAGGTACTAAAACATCGAATCTCCTAGAGATACAATGCCAAAGTAATACCTCAGACTTTCAACAAAGGTGAATTGGTTCTCCGACGTGCTGACATCGGAAAGCCTCCCATAGGCCATGGGAAATTAGCTGCAAATTGGGAAGGTCCATGCAGAGTTATTGACGTCTTAGGAAATGGGGCATACAAACTCTCCACACTTTAAGGCACAAAAATTCTAAGGTCATGGAACTCCTCTAACCTTTGGAAATTTTTTATCTAAGTGTAAACCACGCAAAGTAGCCGTACTCTTTTTCCTACCTCAGGTTTTGTCCCAGTGGGTTTTCCCAAGGAGGTTTTAACGAGGCGAAACTCCATGGGCCGAGCAGTATCTACTAAATTCTTCTCGGTTTCCTGCTTTCCCAGAGATACAATGCCAAAGTAATACCTCGAACGTTCGACAAAGGTGAATTGGTTCTCCGACGTGCTGACATCAGAAAGCCTCCCATGGGCCATGGGAAATTAGCTGCAAATTGGGAAGGTCCATGTAGAGTTATTGATGTCTTAGGAAATGGGGCATACAAACTCTCCACACTTTAAGGCACAAAAATTCTGAGGTCATGGAACTCCTCCAACCTTTGGAAATTTTTTATCTAAGTGTAAACCACTCAAAGTAGCCATACTCTTTTTCCTACCTCAGGTTTTGTCCCACTGAATTTTCCTGAGGAGGTTTTAACAAGGCGAAACTCCATGGGTCAAGCAGTATCTACTAAATTCTTCTCGGTTTCCTGCTTTTATATATTATCTTTGCTCTGCTCTTATATATTATCTTTGATACTATTTTATCCCATTTTATATTTATTATATTGATTATTCGTTATCACCTTCACCTTCTTATTCCTCGTTACACTCACTATGGTTATTATTCGTATTTAACACTCTCAACCCGCTTTAGTTCTCCTAAGGGATTGATCACCCCTTAGTCGAGAAAAACGAATCTCAGTCTAACAACTCTGATACATGAGCGCAAAGTCCCGAAGTAAACAAACTCGGACACACGCAAAAAATCTGATGTTATACCTCGGGTCAATCGTGCCTTTGGCGCTAACTTAAGCAAACAAAAGAAACCCTTAAGTTCTAGCCTACAAGGAAATCCAACTCGGATAACTTCCGGTTCGGTAAAACAATAAGGTGCCACTAATATTCCCTTCAAGTTGTAACTTAGGCGAAAAACAGGTGCATCAATTAGCTCAATTGGCAACAAATAAAATCGTAAAATTACGGAAAATTTCATTAGAAGACCCCAGAGCCTAGGAAAATATTCACTACAAAAAGACCCCATGGTAGGGCAAACCAAAATAAAAATTACAAGCTTATCAAGGGTCCGACTCTGGATTCACCGGATCAGCTTCGGGGTCCTCGATGCCTTCACCATCTTCATCTGGAGCCACCTCGATGTGACTATCGACCATGATTTTATCCAACCCGACCTCACTTAAATCAGCATCGGGACAAATGATCTAGCATCCGACTTCGCCCACAGCTGCTCCACCCGAGCCACTTTATCCTTCGCTCTTGTAGCAGCCTCAGAAGAATCGGCACAAGCTCTCTCGAGTTCCAACACCCGAGAATAGGAATCCTCCAATTGCTTGTCATTTGACTGAATCATCTCCTTTAGCCCGTCGATCTCGACCTGCTTGGCCTTCTCCAAAGCCGACTTCTCATCTCGAAGAAAGGAGAGCTTCTCCTTCAAGATTTTGACCTCCTCTACAGCTCGAAAGCCGAAAGTAATGATTGGCTCCGAGTAGTGGAGTAAGGCCGCTGACTTCAACATAGCACGCCCAGCCCATTGGAACTTCGCGGCCAAGTTCTCGTCATCCCCTTGTAGGCGCTTGAGGAGGACAGAGACCATCAGCTCCTTATCCATGAAGTCGGGATAAGGAAAATCCTTTTCCATCACGTGGAATTCCAACCTATCCCTCTATGCGGGTAGACCTTTGGGGTCAGTTGCCACAGCCTTTTCTTTGGCCCCCTTTTTCAATTTTTATTTCTTCAAAGGTTGGGCCATGGGGCTGCCTCGTCAGGAGTGGGAGTAAACACCGGTTCTCCAGATCCCACCGATCTCAGGCTATTACTCCCGTCCCCCTAATGGGGCCTCTTCAGTATCCTACAATGGAACTCGGCAAGGGCAGACTTCAGAGCCATTTCGTCTGCAAAACAGAAATTAACAATGAGTATACAATAAAGAAAGGAGGAAAATAGAGTACAAAAATAGAAAAAGACGACAACCTAAATATCGCCTAGCCTCCCCGAGCTCTACGCCGACTATGTTCTTCAAATTCAAATGGTTTTTCCCAAAGCATTCGAGAAGGAAGTCGACAATAGCCTTCTCCTCGGCCTTAAGGGAACTCTCCTCTATCTGGGGAGCGCTGAAGTGCTTGCACCAGAAAATGTTAAATCAGAGCTCTCCATCCAAGGTCTCCCAGAAAGGAATCGAATTTGGACATCCAAATATTTTAAAGTAAACAGGCTTAAAATTGTGAAAGGATTCCTCGTAGAGAAGGAACACCTTCCGATTAACATGAGCTAGGAAGGACAACTAAGCCGAGGTTACTCCACTGTCGGCAGGCCGGGTCAAAGTAAAGAGGAAAAAGAAAGCTTCAAGGGACGGCACTACTCCGAGATATTCGTGAATAATCTTGAACCCTCGAATCATTGCCCAGCTATTTGGGTGTAGTTGGGAAGGAGCGGCCTCAGGTCGCCTCAGAATCTCCACTTGAAAATGGGTAAACGGAATCTGAACTCCTAATTTAGAGATGAGGACGTCATAATATCACATCCACTGGGGACCCCCCTCAAGATTGAGATCACTCATTCTTTCGCTCGAACCGGGAGCCCCCAGGTAATATTCTTCCTCGTGCTCGCCCTCTGGCAAGATTAGGTTCTCCTCCCTGAAATGAGTTAGGAATGCCAAGGTTATGACTGAGGGGGTACTAAGGACTTTGGGATTGACCCACTAGTAATGAAGTTGATCTTGGGAGGAAATATTAGAACCCTCTGTTTTTTGACCATTTTGAGATCCTGGACAACCTACAAAGGAAACCACTCCTACGTCACAAAACTCGGGAAAAACCTACGTCGGAAACTTTCAGAAATAGGATGGAAATTGAAAAGGTAGGCCCCCTACAGTGGTTGCTCTCTAAACATAATGCTGCCGGTGGGCGGCAGAAGTAAGAAAATGAAGTAGAATAAGGGTTAAAACCATCTCCAAGTACTGGAAGAAATGCGACTTAATGGTGAAAGGAAGCCAAAGCACCACTAATATCACATTTCACCTTACGAAACAAGCATTACAAATATTAGAAACAGGAAATAAAAAGAAAAGGCATACTTGGTACAAGAAGCGAATGCTCAAATATGGTAGATTGCGAGGCGAAGTACCCACTTCTTCTTTACTACAGAGGTTTAGGCAAGCAAAGAAATGGAAGAATGAGCAAGCAAAGGGACATTTATAGGCGTACAGATGCCCCCTTACCACGCACACCAAACGTCACTAAGGGCATGGTACAACTTTTTGCATGAAGGATTTGGGGGTAAAAGTGGAAAAAGAACCCCAATTTAAATGATGAATGTAACATCCCTAGTTTCGTAAACAGAATGTAATGGAAACTTTGAATTATTTTTCTTAGGTAGTGTGAGAATTTCTCAGGCAGCATTATGCCATAACAATCTTCACACTCAGAATTATAAGGTAGTGTAATACTACCATTGAAAATATGGCACTGCCATATATTAAAAATTAGAAAATGACAAAAGTGTCTCTATAAACTTTTGTTAATTGCAGTGATTCCTAGAATTTTTAGAAATTATATTTTGACCCCAAAGACTTATTCCTACAATAACCCTAGAACTTTTCATAAAATAACCTTTATGTCCCCACACCTGTAGAATCAGCAGAATGAGATTTAAACAAAGCAAAATCACATGGTGAAACCGTAGAAGTTTAAATATCTGCCAATTGGGCCATGGAGGCAGTTTGGTATGAAATGATGTGGGGTGTCCTTGGACTTGCTTAAAATTATGGAAATGCCATTAGCTATGGAAAACAGAAAATAGAAAGGTTCCAAATTTGCAAAACATTTAATTTACGTCGTTGGTCGATTTATTCAATTTTTATTAACTAAGTAAGGTTAATTGGAAAGTAATTAAAGGATAATTAGGAGTTAATTGGATATTAATTAGAGATATTAGGATTAAAAAAAATAGAATAGGCATATAGAAAATCTTACAAAGTTATTTAGTAACGTTTCACTAGTTTGGAGAAAATCGATAAAATTTCGGTATTTTAAACTGTCAGAATCGAACCAATAGAAATTATGCTGTGAAAATCCTAGGATGGATGGCCAAGATTTAGCCACCACACCCTCACAAGTGGCGCCACCAACAGCCATGAAGAGGGAATCCAAGCCAAGTTTGAATGAGTATTGAAGTTGACCAATCAAAAGCTAACTTCCTTTATAAGTTTTCATTTTTTTTCTTCCTTCTCCCCTTAAATTTTCGGCTTCCCCACAATAGATGTAGACTAGCTTCATTTTCCAACTTTCCTTCATCTTCTTCCACTTCCTCTTATCCCCAAGCTCAAGCTCCAACCATCAACTTCACTCCAAGATCAAGTTCCACCAAGATTTCACACCACGAAGGTAGGAATCTCAACTTTCTCCTTCTTTTCTTTGAATTAGGGCTGCCTAGGGTCCCATGTTCATCCATGATTCTGATGTTGTGATGGGATGATGAATTAAGGCTATTTTAAGGTGTATATGTGAGTTTGAATTGAAGATTGGAGGGATTGATTTAAGGAAAACATGAATCCAAGAAGAATTCAAGAAGCTATTAGGGTTTTCCCCTTGACGGTCTGTACGGCGGAGTGTACGGCTCCGCCTACAGCCATTTAAATTTGATGAATCCATTTTTATATAAAACTAGACATTTAGGGCTTTCCATAGATATAAAATATAAGACCATTGGATTAGTATAGAATTAGCTATGAATTTTTGAAACTTGACCTAGAAATCTAGATTCTCATCTGGGCAGTATGAGTTGAGAAGGGTGTAACTCACCCTACACAACTCTAAATTGAGTGAAACTAACGCTGTTTGAAAGCTAACATATAAGGTAATATCCCATAAAAATTTTAGTGATAGATTAATTGCCAATTATTCCTAGCACATCAATGAATTTACCTTAAGTTCAAACTAGGCTAGAACAGGGTAGTCCAGTAGGGTCAAGTTACGGAGCTTATATCTCAAAATATACTCATGCAAATGATATACAACTTATTTTATTTGAAAGCTTGTTCTGTTAGCTTTAAATTGATATAAATTTCGTATGATTTTATCTAGATTTCTATTTTTAGTGAATTTTGACTTGTAAGGGTGCATTTCTAGCTAAGTACAAGGCAGTCTGAGGTAAAATACTAATAACTTGAGTAATACAAATCAAAATGAGATAGGATGAAAAGGGTTGAAAACTAGACACATAGAGCTATGACATATCCAAAATTCAGGTTTAAATGAGTTGAATTGGACTAAAAGTGGATTATACAAAATTCAGGCAGAATAGGATGAAGTAAGCAGAAAACTCTATTGACATTTGTATTGAATTTGATGAATGATATTGTGAATATATAATTGCTGTTCCATATTGATTTGCATGTTTGAATGATTTTACTAGTAGTCTAGCACTATTCATGGGGAAGTAGACTCAATCCGTTATGCTGCCAAATTTTCGGCAGGAGTTTATAAGGACTTATATTATGAATAATTTGTGCTAAGATTATAAGGATACATGTGTTCATATGAATGCCATGTCTATGAAAATCATGCATGCAAATAGGATTGAGGAATGATATGAGATATATGTATAAAGGCATAGAGCATTCACGTGCATAATTATATCCAAGAGTAATAAAAGATTATAAGGACTTGCAAAAGGGACGTATCAAGCTACCACATGAGACATGACATAGACCCAGCTAGTGTGGGCTAGAGCGGTACTGTCTAAGACTTGGGCCAGCTCTTGACCAGAATTAAGGGGAATAGACCGGTGTGAAGGTCGGGGAAAGTAAACCCGTCACTCATGTATAGGTACGAGCTTGGACTTGAAAAGTAGGTTGTTACCCAAGGGTGAGAGAGACCATTCACCTCCGGGGGACCAAGTACAGAAAAGTAAGATCAAGTTGCAAGTTAAAGAAAGAAATGAATTAAGTCAAGTGCACTTGCATTCAATCAAGTACAAGCATCTATTTGTGCATCTCTAACTATCTCATTATGTCATGATGTTATTATGATTCTTACTTAAGTATATTACACTATTTGTGTTTCTATGTCTGTCATATAATATGCCAAGTGGTTGTTAAAATATAACCCACTTCGAAAAAAATGTTTTCAACTTAAAATCGAACCATTGCTTGTGTATGTGTGCTCTCATTTTCATAAGAAACCGAAGTGGCTGGAATATTTATGATGGCACTATATGAGTAATAGTTCAAGTTTACCTACTGAGAACCTTAGGTTCTCACTACCTGCTTGTATGTTTTTCTTTTCCATAAATATTCCAGTGCCAAGGCTTAAATTTAATAACGAGGCAAAAATCCTAAGGGATTCATCATGCAAGACTTAGGCATAAGTCGACCCGGGAGATTACGGAGACCGACTAAAGTCAGTGAGGGCGACAGCTGCAGTGTGAAAGTAGTTTCTATGTATAATGTTAGTTACAAAAATTTTTCTTAAAGTGTAATTATTTTATTTTATATGTATCAGAAATTACGAAATTTATGAATTGTATTCAATAATAAAGTGTGCAGTTAAGGTCATGTATTGTATTTTTTGCATTTTAAAGATTCTCTTAGCACAATGACAACCTCTGAATATAACTCCATGACTCGAGCATGGCTTATATAATAGAGAGTGTTACAATGAAGGTGCTCAAATCGAGGCGCCAAAATGATACATGTCAGCTCGGGGCAGCAAGACTTGACTTACGAGGCGAAAGGAAATCGCCACTTCCCAAAGATCCAAGACGTTGCCACAACAAATGTCAAATCATTTGAAAAATGGCAACCTATTCTTGGAAGACGAAAAATGACTTCGGAAAATCATGAGGAACTCGGCACCCAATGAAGTCACCTCGATCACCGAGTTAGGGGCACTGTTTTAGACTGGAGTATACAAGCCCAACTCGACCCAATAGCTAAGCCCAACTAGAGGTCGGATTCATTACTATCCGACGCCTATCTCGAATCCACATACGAATTATGGCCCAAATCCGGATTAAGGCCCAAATTCGAATTAAGTGTAACGGTCCTCTAACATTGCAGAGCGGTACTCACCTTGCTTGTTGCCAATAAACTCGGACCCATCCATTAACCCCAAGCTAATGGATGTCCCGAGTTATCCCCTACGATGGCAGAATCAGACCCCCATCTTCTCAACTACCTACCTGTATATATACAAGTCTAATTGTGGACCTCATGTACTTTTTTTTCCTACCTCTCATACACTTACCTGCACTCACTAACTTGAGCGTTGGAGTCCTTGCAGGTACCCCCACTGCCACGGACTTCAGCTTCATCAACTCACCGATCATATCAAGAGCAATTTAAGATCCCAATCATAAGTTTGGACTCCTTCAGGTGACCCACCTCCGAACAGATATACTCAAGGCCGTTTTTGGAATTTATCATGTCTGTGGCCCTTCTGGAGAATTTCAAGCTGTTGACCACATTAAAATTGTACGACGGAATTGGAGACCCTCAAGTCCATGTGACCAAGTTGAAATCAATGAAGTTGCTCAATGGAGCAAGTGACCTATTCCTTCACCGAACATTTCCTATCTTCCTCAAAAAGGCAGCTCTTTTATGGTTTTTCATTACTACCAGCAGGGTCAATCCACGACTTTGTTGAGCTTTCACAAGCATTTGTGAATCACTTCTCTTAGAGCCAGGTTTATGAGAAAACCGCGGATTCTTTGAACATAATACGACAAGGACAATAGGAACCATTAAGGGAATACTTAGATCAGTTTAATATTGTGGCGATGCAGATACAAGATCTCGACTCTGCCATTGAATTACACTCCATCAATAGAGGCTTACAGGCAGGTCCTTTTGCTGATTCATTGGCGATTAATCGACCAAGGTCTTTGGTGAAATTCAGAGAGCGAACAGTGTAGTACATTAACATAGAAGAAATTTGGGAAACGAGGAAAACAGAAACTTGAACAAAAAATGGAAATGTCGAGGACTCAAGGCAAAGCCGAAGATAGGAGAAAAGGAGTCAGAGAAGATCCAAACCTACCCCAAGGGAAAAAGGCTAAAATAAGGGAAGGCATAACTTCTATTTTCCTCAATCTCGCTATGACAAATATATACCTTTTAATGCCAAGAGGGAAAATATTCTCAAGGAAGTGTGCAACACTCAACTAATTAGACTACCACCTAATGCGAGGAGATACAAGTTCCCCAAGGAGTAGATAAGAGTAAATGGTGCGAGTTCCATAGGAATTATGGTCACACCATGGAGGATTGTACCATCTTGAGGGATCAGATTAAGTGACCGGTGAAATAGGGATTACTGGATAAATATATTGCTCAGCGAAGAAGAAGCCGAAGACAAGAAAAGGATGCAAGGAAAAGACGGCAGAGGAGCTAAAGTCGAAAGAGGCAAACATCTGAGATCAATAATGAGGATGAGCCTAAAAAGGAAACCACAAGAGATTCGACGAGTGATAGACTACATTGCTGGAGGATTTACTAGAGGAAAAGGAACAAGTTCGGTAAGTAAAAGGTAGCTCCGAGCTATCATGGCTATGGAATTTGCTCCTCTTTGGCCACCAAAAACATCAAATCCAGTAATCTCGATCCCTGATCTCAACTTCAAAGGAACCGATCAGAATCTACATGATCCCGTGGTTATTTCTATGGTTGCAGAAAACTACATAATTTGGAAGGTACTAGTTGACTAGGGAAGCTTGGCTAACATTTTATATGCCTCTACTCTTCGAAAAATGCAGATACCTGAATCCAGCCTTAGCCCAGCAATGCATATTTGGTGGATTTTTCTAGAGAATGAGTTAATGCCTTAGGAGTCATTAAGCTAAGAACCAACTTTGAAACTGAGTCGAACATTAAAACAATTGATTTTCATATGATATTGGGGAGGTCATCTTTGAACACCCTTGGAGCTATAGTGTCAACCCCCTAGCTAGCACTAAAGTTCCCAATCTCATCCACTGAAGTTGGAGTATACACACTAACCAAGAGGAAGCTCGATGATGTTATTATGAGTCTTTAAGGAAAAAAGGAAAAAAAACATGCAGGAAGAGAAGGAACACAAAAGGTGCATATAGTGGAAATTGATTAGAGCAGGAACATGAGCATGAAGGATCTTAATCCAAGAGAGGAAGGAAGGGCGAGGCTTGAGCCTAATGATGAGCTTCAAAAAATCCAAATTGGAATAGTAGCTAAGAAGTTTACATTCATTGGACGAGGACTACCAGAGCACATCAAGGTCGAGCTAGTGAGTTTGTTAAGGATAAACTCGGATCTTTTTATATGGGTACCCGAGGATATGTCCAGAATAGACCCAAAGGTCCAGCTTGCGGCACAAAAGAAAAGAAAGCTCAGATTGGAAAAACAAAAGGCAGCAATGCAGTAAACACAGAAATTGTTGAAAGCTAGATTTATTAACAAGATACATTTCACCACCTAACTAGCCAATGTAGTCATGGTCCCCAAGTCCTCAAGAAAATGGAGGTTGTGTATAGATTTCATAGATTTGAAAAAGGTGTGGCCAAAGGATGCTTACCTATTGCCAAGCATAAACAAGCTAGTTGATAAAGCCTTGGAAGCAAAGTTCTTTAGCTTCATGGATGCTTATTCTGGTTACAACCAGATTAAAATGCATTTCCTAGATGAGAAAAAGATGACCTTTATAATAGAAAATGTAAATTACTGTTATAAAGTCATGTCATTTGGATTAAAGAACACTAGTGCCAATTACCAAAGGATCATGAATAAGGTCTTTGCTAATCAGATCTGAAAAATCATGGAAGGTTATGTGGATGACATGGTTCCGAAGACCATGAGAGATGGAAACCACTACAAGGATCTATCGGAAATCTTCTCCCAGATTAGGAAGTTCAACATGTATTTGAACCCCGAGAAGTGTGCATTTGGGGTCCGAGGAGGGAAATTACTCAAATTCTTATTAACTAGCCTAGGAATAAAGGCAAACCCGGATAAATTCCAGACAATACTAGAAAATGAGGAGTCCGAGTACCCTCAAGAAAGTGTGGCAATTGACTAAGCACATAGCTGCCTTCTCCAAATTCTTGGTAAGATTGGCCAAGAGATCACACCCTTTTATTTGTATTTTGAAGAAACAGGTAGGTTTTGAATGAGCAAAGGAATATAAAAGAGCCTTCCAAGACTTGAAGAGGTTCTTGGTAGAACACTCAGTAGTGAGCAAACCTAGAGATAGAAACCACTTTACATATACTTATCAATAACCATGAATGTTATAAGCTAGGTACTGTAAAAGAGGAGCAGAAACAACAAAATCTAGTTTACTTTGTACATAAAGCACTACAAAGGGCCGAGATCAGATACCAAAAGATTGAGAAACTAGCATTTGCTCTAGTTATCAGTGCTAAGAGGCTACAACCCTATTTTCAGGGCCATTATATCATTGTTATGATTGAGCTCCCTATTACGCAAGTGTTGACGAAGCTTGATTTAGCTGGAAGGATGATAGCTTAGTCTGTGGAACTTTCTGAGTTTAGCTGAGATTATAGACCTCAAGGGCCTATCAAGGCCCAAGTTCTCACCAATTTTATTGTGTAACTATCACCACCCATGATCGATGATGATAAAGAGTGTAAGTGGATATTGTATGTTGATGACTCATCCAATAACAAGGGAAATGGAACTAGAGTAATTCTGGAACAAATAAATGGGGTGTCTATTGAACAATCTTTGCAATTCATCTTCAAAACCAGTAACAATCAAGCCGAATACGAGGTTTTGTTAGCTAGCTTAAAACTAACCAAGGAGTTGCGAGTTCGAAGGCTATTTATCAAAAGAGACTCTCAGCTAATGGTCGGCTAAGAGGCAATTTTCAAGCTAAGGAACCCTAACTGTAAAGATACCTCACTAGAGTGGAGGAAATTATAGGAGAATTTGAAGAATGTACCATGGAGTATATTCCCAGGGAACAGAATTCCCAAGTTGACCTATTGTTAAAACTTGCCAGCACTAGAACTGTGGCAAACAATAGGTCAGTCATTTAGGAAGTGATTAATAAGCCGAGCATATCTTGGACAAACCCCTCTAATGTATGCTCCACGGAATAGGAATAAGGTTAGTGACAACCTATCATGGAATACTTAACTATTGGAAAGCTACCCAGAGGAGAAAAAAAGGCCAAGGCAATGAGGGAAATTGCAAGCTTTTCCACTATAGTGGCAGGAGAACTCTATTGTTGAGGATATTGTTAGCCATTGCTAAAGTGTAGGAATGGAAAGCGTGCCCAAGTAATTATAGAAAAAATGCATGAGGGCATATGTGAAAACCATGCTGGAAGCTAGGCTCTAACAACCAAGATACTTTAAGCTGGCTACTTTTGGTTGGATATGAAACAAGATTTTTGAATTCGTGAAAAAGTGTGACAAATGTCAAAGATTTGGAGATATGCATCCGAGTAATTGCATTGCTTGAAGGTTAGCTGGTCGTTCTATAAGTAAGGCATAAATATCCTTGGACCATTCACACTCGCTTCCAGGTAATTCAAATATTTGGTGGTAGCTATTGACTACTTCACCAAATGGATTGAGGTCGAGTTATTGCCTACAATCACCAAGGAGAAGGTAAGGAAGTTTGTGTAGAAGTGAATAATATGCAAATGTGGAATATCTCGCCAATTGGTCAATGATAATGGAAAATAGTTTATAGGCTGGAGATTTGAGGACATTTATAGAGAACTAAGAATAATCCAATTGTTTTCATCAGTGGAATACCCACAAACTAATGGGTTGGCAAAAGCCACCCGAAAAGTCATTTTGACAGGATTAAAGAAGAGATTGGAGCAGGCCAAGGGCCTATGGGCTAATGAATTGCACATCATATATGGGCTTATCACACTACGCCCTATTCATCAACCTGGTAAACACCATATAGGCTGGTGTATGGAGCAGATACTATGATCTCCATTGAACTATCTGAACCAAGTCCTAGGATAATAACTATGACTGAGGAATCTAATGAGCTTGCTAAGAGAGTCGAGCTAGATATAATCGAGGAAGACAAGGAAAAAGCCATTAAACACCAAATGGTAAGGAAACATAACAAGAAAGAAAGCTAGTCACTAAACTGGGAAAGATCTTATTGAGTCATTCGGTAGATATGGAAAGGATCATATAAAATAGCCGAGCTAGGTGGAACAGAACTACCGAGGATGTGGAATGTGTCCTCCCTTCGAAGATATTTTAGTTGAAGTACAAATCCTTAAACTATGTAGGTGGATGCACTCCTTTTTCTCTTATGTATTTTTTCCCATAAGGTTTTTCATACATAACAGGTTTTAATGAGGGATGACCTACATAGGTCGAGAGTGTGCAAGCCTCGGTGGTAGGAATAAAAGTGAGCATTTCTCAAAAGCTCATCATTGGAAACTTTTCAATTCAATAAAGTTTATTCAAATTATTTGAATTCTTCACTTTTGTATGATGACAGAACTTATGGAAAATAAAACTGAATGGAAATACATCCAGAGAAGGACTTAAAATCCTCGCTTGTAAGTGAATGGAAATAAGTCCAAAGAAAGATTTAAACTCCTCGCCTGTAGGCTCACGACCTAAACTTAGGTCATGATTGGTGCACAAGCTAATCTTACACACTTAACCTAGCAAGCCTAATGATAGAATTCTATCTATATAATCTAACAACTTAATCATTGGGGCTGCCAAAAATCTAGCAGAGTCTCCCCTAAAACTTGAACAACCCAAATAGCAGATAAACCTGTTTATTATAAAAAAAAATAGCAACCAAAAGCAACCAGAATATTTCCAGAGTACCAATCCTAGATATCAAAAGATCAACTATACAAAAAGAGCTATATGCACATAATAGTTATATACATAATCCAAAAACAACTAATCCTATGCCCTATAGTTGCAAAATACTAGAGTCAACCAAAATAGAAGCCTCTTCTAATAGTATAGGCCTACCAAAAGAAATCTCCTGGGTAGATTAGCAAATCTTAGGAACCTGCTACTCAGCATCCTGTGAATCTGAAGAAAAGGAAAGGAAATAGGGCGAGTCACACAAACTCAGTGAGGGCATATAAACAAAATGGACAGCAAGGAGAAACTAAATCACACACGAGCTTTTAAAAGAAAAGAAAACAACTTAACAGGTAACCATTTATCAACTCTATGTCTTTCAAATATTTTTTCATAAATAGAATCTCATTCATATTTCTTATTTATGACAAAAACTCTTGGACAAAACTCAATAATTCTCACTATGTTGTCTTAATCAACTTCATAAGTAGATCTTGCCAAAATAGAATCAAATATTTCATCAAACCAAATACTCCATGAGAGTTATATAAGAAGAACCAATTTTTTTTTTTTGTGGGGAATAATCTCAACTCATCTATCCATAAATGTGAGCTCAACTCAAGCCGAGGGCCTCGCCTCGCCTCGTCCGATACTATCTCATCTGACTATACTATGTGCACATAGGCCATTATATATCTTCGTTAACGGCAAATGGTACCGCTATATCTCTTCGCTAGCGGTGAACGACGTTCTAACTTAGAATCCATCATGATTTTCTCAACATAAAATTATTATAAAATGAAACACTCAAATTCAATAAGTCAACTTCTATAAAATCCAATTCTTGTGAGAAATAAACTTTTATAATTCGTTATAAATAAACTATAAAATAAGAAGGAATAGCATCATGTGGTATTGAAATAATAACTAAGAGGATACTCAAAATATTAAATCAGTTATCAATATCCAAAGAAAACTTAATTATCATTTTAGAAAGAGAAATCAATTAGCTGAAATGACTATTCAATTTAATCAATAGTATTGAATCAAATTATTAGCTTTAACAGGTTAGTTTCTCCTATAAAAATAAATTTAAAACTATTGCCATTAAGTAAATAACCACTTACAACAAGGAGAAATTAGCTGAGCTGCACCCCAACAGCTCCAGAAGGAGTAATTGACACCAAATCAAGAGGATCTGATCAACACAAACAATTTTGACAAGTTTAGACGATTTATTTGAAGATAATCTAATAATTGGTGACTTTATTGAGCAAAACCCCCAAATATTACTCGCCTATTATTTTATTACTACTCATTAAAATTGAGAAAACCTCTAAAACTTACCCATAAGAAAAAAGGTTTGAGATTAGGAACTCGCCTCAAGCTTTGGAAGCTAAAGATTACTAAGATTTGTTGACACAAATTAAAGAAAATGAGTTTTGGGTGGTGGAATGGAGAGAAAGAAGAAGGGAGCAAAAATAGAGGAGAAATAGAGAGCAATAGAAAGAGAGATCGAAGGTGGAAGGAGGAAAAGTGGTGTTACAGTGGGTTTCATTCCCACCACTCCTTTATCTTTCGTTTTTTTTTTTTTTTTGTTTTTTTGCTCTTAATACCCAAAAGACTAAAAAGCCCTTAGCCTTTTAATTTTTTTTCCTTTCCCTTATTTCAAAGGAAGATAGCAACACTACAGAGGACATCTTGGAAATTTGATAGCCTTATTTATAGGTTTAGGCCTCATACAATCCAAGGAAAAGATTAGGAAAAGGCACAATTTTAATGGGAAATGAACACGAAAGTTTTATGCACATGGAATCTAAAAGTTATCAAGTTAAGCATGGGAATTGTCATTTTATAGCTTGGAAAATTAGATAGAATTAAAAGAGGTATTAAGCGCCGAAAAGGAAATACATCGAGAATCAAGCATAAGAAATAATCCGGAGATAAGGGCGCATTTGGGACTACCAACTAGTCCAGGATAACTTAGAAAAATTATGGAATAAAACTTAAACAACTAAAAATAAGTGTGCAGAATAAGCATCCAAAATATACAAAAAAAAAAAAAGAAATATTATTCAATTACAATAAAAATAAAAACTAAGGGGCAACAGGAGAGTCATCTACCCCATCTTCACCCTTTGCAGTAAGGTCGGTGTCGTCCTCAAGAGTCCTTGTCTGGTCCCCTCCTTCAACCTTAGCAGCATTAGCACTAGGATAGGGCTTGTCCACACTGCTTATCACAGATCTCCTCGAAGTAGCCAAAAGAGGAGACATCTAGATCAGAACAGAGGAATTTGACTTGGTTTATGGTCTCGTCAAATCCCTCAGTATATTGCTCGACTACTTCACCCTTGAGGTTCTCGGCCTCCATTGTCTTGGCATTAAGTGCCTCTTTGAGCTTGGCCACCTCAGTTGTGTAAGACTCCCCTTACTCTTGCACTTTCACCTCCAAGAGGGCGATCTTATCTTGGAGGTATTTTTCCTGGACCCCCTACTCTTTTTCTTTGACTAAGCACTTGTCCTCAACTTTCTTAACCTTGGTTTCCAAGGACCGGATCTCTTCAAAATAGACCTCCCTAAGCCTAGCAAGCTCCTCCTTTAGCTTGGTGATAGCCTTATCATCAGAATGCTCTCTCAACTCCAAATGGCAAGTTATTACGCTAGTACAAGCTTGTCACTTGAATCCACTTGTACATGCCTATGGCACCAACGACCTTAAACATGTTATAATCAAAGTTTGATTTGAGGAGCTTGTCCCCTTTCCAATGCACTGGAAAGCTAAGACACCAAAGACAGAAAAGAGGAGCGTCAGAGATGAAGTCATTAAGGGAGTGAGAGTCCTCGAAAGAAGCAAAACAAACCCTCTTCAATACGGAAGGAGTATGTACTATGAGGAGAAGAGTGGATTAGCACTCAAAAGTGATCTCCAGATTGACCACATCATTGGTGAGTGATGATGCTAACGAGCTGGCTTGTCCCGACCACATCATTGTCCTAACACCAGTGATGATGCTATTGAATTTGAAGGACTTTTTATGATAGCTTGATGCACCCCAGGAACTAGAAGGACTAGGTGATGCATCTTTATAAGATCAAAGAGTTTAGAACTACACCCCATGGTGGTCAAGATCATGATGCAAGATCAGAGGGCTCTCAACCTCAGGCAGTTAAGTCTCCACTCTTGAGACCAGACTAAGTGTAGTATACGAAGACCCACTGCTCCATCGAAGGGCAACCAAATATATGGTAGATAAGACAAATAAAATGTCCTAAGGAAATTAGTAATGAATGGAAATGTTATCTAAGCGAGAAGAGAAGGATGGGCACCAATATAGCAGATGAGAAATCTCCTTGTTAATACATTAAAAGAAATAGGTGATCGCAAAATCCTTACAACCCCAACAGGGAAGCAAAGCTATCACTTCTTGTCCTCACAATAAACTAATCATATCTTGGGAACAGGATATTACGAGAGGCATCAAGAGGTCCAATAATGAGAGTGGCATGAGACTTGGCCATAGTGACTAGTAAATATTGAAGTTGACCACCGATTTAACTAGTAACTTTAGTGACTGCAACACTTCTTGAGTTGGTATCTAAGGTTTAGAGCATAAGAAACGGAAGGTTTATCAACAACCACAGAGCAAGAATAGTTAGATACATGGCAGAAAGGGAAAATAACTTTCCTAATAAACCTAGTGATGGATCAGGGCATTATTGAGACAAGGTGAAGTTCGCATGCCAACATTATCTATGATGACTCTTCGCATATACTAGAATATCATCTCGTAAGAAAAATGGAATGATGGAACTCTGCAGCTTCACTAAGGAAATAAGACTATTAATTTCTTCTTCACTATACCTGGATAACTAGAAATCAAAAATGAAAACTTGAGGAATTTAGTGATGAAGTAAGGTAAACTCCTCAAGGGGTTAGACTTCAAAGTAAAGACTTGTGAGTAGAATTTTGACAAGCCAGACTAAGAAGAAGACTAAGAGGAAGAGTGTTCAAAGAAAATGAAACTCACTCTTAGGCCAACAAATGGTAAAGTAAATAAAGGTCAAGGAAAGGTAGTTGAACTGACTTCTAAGGGAACCTCGATAAAGCCATCGTGATTGTCGCACATCTAAGATTAATAACAAAGTCAAGTAGGAATGCCAAAGATAGCCGAATTCCTAGAAATTGGCCCCAAAAGCTTTGGAAAAGGAATGGAAGAGAATTCCCTAACCAACTAAGGGAAAAATGGAGATATCTACACTGTGGACCGAATGTGACTTCACCGGAATAGCAGTAAAGAGGCCAACTAATGCAACATACTTACTATTACTTGGCATAAGATTTTTCCTAAAAGATGGGTAATAAAGAATCATTAGACAAGTTGATGCTCCACTCACAATCTCTTGCATCCAATGACTTGGGTTGATCCACAAATGTAGGAAGATTTCACAAGGAAAATTTTCAAAATAATTTTATGTTTCCCCAGCCATATGTCAACCGCAGAGTAACAAGCACATAGACAAACCCTAAGAACCATTCAAGAGTTAATATGCAGAAGCAGGTGCACAAAAGTAACCATGGTAGGCAATGCAGTTAGAGATTTGCTGTTAAAGATAGTTGTGAGTCAATAACGAAATAGCCTCGTAAGAGACATGATATAGGATGACATACCAATTCCAAGGACATCAGAATGGTATTAAGAAGGACCACAAGCCTTAGCACTCAACCTGTATAGTGGGAGCGAGAAGAGTAAATAACCGCCCATAATTATGAATGGCCTTGTAAGAATCGAGACAAAAGGAAATTTTAGAGATGTTAGTAAAGGCAACAGGTCATCTTATAAAATCCTCTAACCCTCAAGATTAAAAATGAGGTCTATGGAGAAGCATACTCTTTTACGAGAGATGAATTTTGATGTAATTTCAATAATAAGAAGGGATTGACAAGTAGACCCCAAAAGAGAAGGGGGTCAATATTTTCGATCGATCCTATTAAATGCCTCACGATTCTCCAAGACAGTGATGGGGATTTCAACTAAGGCACTTGGTAATTTAGAAAACCTGATTGTCAAAAGAGAATTGTAAAGGGAAGGGCGCTACTAGCAAGCAAACTTGGAATGAGAGACAAACATGAAGTAGGAGTTTCCCCTATAGGTTAGAATATATAGGCATTATGAGGAAAGATTATCTTGAATTATTCTTAGCTATGGAATTTTGGGGGTAAAATTCTTTTTAAAGTGAATAGTAGTGTAACATTCTAAATTTCAGTTCGTATAACTAGCACTATCAAATAACAAAATTTTCTTTAGATACATTATAGATATACACGCAGATAGTAAGGAAATGCTAATTTGGGGAGTAATCAATAATAATGAAATTTTAATTATAGGGTAATAGGCTTGCAAATCTTCTTTGTAAAAAAATAGATATGTTTTGCTAGCCGAAAAAGATTGTTTATCAATAGTGCCTTGTAATATAAGAATCGAATTGGTAGGAACATATGCTACAGGCTAACATATGCTAGGCTATGTGGCTAGTAACTAGCCACACTACTCATTGGTGGCCAAAGAATAGCCACACAAAATAAGACTCAAATAAAATTAATACCACTTCAGCATCCATTAATGAAACCAACCTACTAACTTATGAGAGAAGCAAACTCATTCTTCCCCATTTTGCCTTTAAAGATTTCATCCACCCCATCCAATTCACTCATCCTCCATTTTCTTCTCCATCTTCATTTTCTTCTTACCACCAACATGACTATAAGCTTCAAGCTCATAGTTGATAGCCTTCTTGGCCTCAAAACACCTTACTCCTTTTATGATAATCAATCCTCACCTTCTTCTTCACAAAACCTCTCTATCAATTTGATGAATCATCAAGTGGAGTTTGCCCATGTTCATATAGGCTGCTGCTATGAGGGAAGGAGAATGGTAGGAGTTATTCTTGGCTTCCTTACTTCTATAGTTCCAAGAATCTTGAGGAAGGTAGCTCAAATCCTTTGTTTTGTTACTTTTTGGGTTTTGTGGTTGATATGGTTTCCTTTGTGCCATCCATGATTTGCTCTTGTATGATGGTTGTTATGGCTCTTTTTTAGTGATTTAAGGTAGGGAAACTTGGTTTAGGTGGAAGAATAGAGCAAAAAATCGAGAAAAACACAAAACAGAAAAGCTGTTAAGAGAAACCCTAAGAGCCATCTGTACAGCACAGCTCATATCTCAGCATATAGAACTCAAATTTGAATAAAAATAATTTTAGATAAAACTAGACTTCAAGATGAATCCAACCATATAAATTATAGGACTATTGGACTTAAAATGAAATAATTATGATTTTTAGAATTTGGCTATTAGATTTCACTCTCTATCCTCACTAGAGCATGATGTAAAGGGCATAACTCACCCCATATAACTTCAAATTGACTGCAACTAATTTTGTTAGAAAGTTAATACATAGGGGATCATGTCCATAAAGTTTCATAATCAAATAATGAGTATATTTCTACCAGTAATTCCTTGAAGTTGACATATGCTCTATTCATGTTGAAATAGGGTAGCCCAGTTGAGGAGTTCAGAATTTGAGCTCTACTTATGCAATTGGAGTGAAACTTATTGGGATTGAAAGAGGGCCTAAACAACTGCGTTTTGGTATAAATTTCGAATATAAATGATGAAAAATGGATTTTTAGTGATTTTCTAAGTTTAGGTATGCAAATCTATCCTAAAATAGGACATCCTTGAGTAAAATCTATATAACTTAAGTTGTAGACCTCAAAAGCTAATGAAACTAATAAGGTTTAAAAGTAGACTAATAGGGCCACAACCCATTAGATTTCTAGATTAAAATGAGTTAAAATGAAATTTTGGTGCAATTTAGAAAAATAGGACAGATTTAAGAGAAGTGAGATAACCTAAAAGTATCTTGAATTAGGGGTTCCACAAGCTATGAGAAGTTCAATGTCATAAATGTTTATGTAGTCCAATACCAAAGTAATGTTATATTGATATGTTGTCTGTGATGAATATGATTGCTATGATTGGCTGGTTGACTAGATATACTGTCTATTTTGGGACCCCCATATTTCAATTGTTATGCTGTCGAATTTTTGATAGAAGTATGTGATATGAAGCCATGAGTATGTATGTATTATGTACATGGAAATCATGCATGCAAGAATGCTTGAAAGTAAGATATGAAACATGCATATAGCATATTCATGAATGGTTATGTATAAGAATAAAAAAAGGGATAACAAGGACTTGTAAAGAGACGTACCAAGCCTCCACCTCATAGTGGGCCAAGGCAATACTATCTAAGAGAATCACTTAGGCCAACCCCTAAATAGATTTAAGAATAATATGCCGATGTGAGATCCCTAGAGATGAATAGCCTCTCTTACTTAGGCCAACCCCTAAATAGATTTAAGGAGAATATGTTAGTGTGAGAGTAGGGTTTGTAAACCCAACAATCATGTATAAGAATGAGTTCGGTCCTAAGACGCGGGCTATTATCCAGAGGTGAGAGAGGCTATTCATCTCTAGGTAACTAAGTACATATATTCAAGCCTCAAGTTAAAGAAAGAGATAAGAAAGTCAAGTGCACTTGCATAAGTCAAGTATGTGTATTAGCAGATGCATATTTGAGCAACTTATTATGTTGCAATGCTATTATAATTATGCTTGAAAGTTTATATTATTACTGTTATTATGCTTGTCATGAAACATGCTAAGTGATTGTTAAAAGCAACCCACTTCAAGAAATATGTTTTCAAACTTAACATTAAACCAGTGCCTATGTGTATTTGTCCATATTTTCATAAGAAACCGAAGCAGCTGGAATGTTTATGATGACACTCTATGTGCTTAGTGAATTGAGTATACCTACAAAGAATCTTATATTCTCACTACCTGTTTATATGTTTCTGTAAACATTCCAGTATGTAGACTAGGCTTCAAGTCTGTAGCAGATGTCATGGGACATTTACAAAATGCAAGACCTGGGCTTGAGTCCAGTTCGGGAGGCAGAAATGGGCAGCCTATAACCCTGAAGTAAAGAACGCAGTCCAAGACATGGTTTGCATATAATATTAATTAAGTTTCTCTTACATTGTAATTCTTTTATTCTATATATATTGAATATTTTGAATTTTAAATCCTTACTCAATAAAGAAGTAGAATTTTTAAGGACCATATATTATATTTTCTTATTTTAAATTCTTGCACAGCACTCGTAACAACCTCTATGTATAACCCCATGACTCGAGCATAGCATGTGTTTGGAGGGTGTTACACTAGTTCTCTTTCCTCTTTTGGAATATCTTTTTTCGTAGTATAAAATAATTTTTTTAAAAAAATATATTAAAAGAATTTAAAGAAAAATTCCCTTTTTGTTTAAAGTTTACCTAAATGGAAGTTACTTCTGTCGTGAAAAATTTCTTCTCTTATAATATCGAGCAAATGGGCCATTATTAAATAGAGTAAATAGCACTTTGTACCCTTCAGGTCTATTGAAATAGCACTCCTCCCCCAAAACTTGTAGCAAGCCCCAACATTAAGCAGACACTAACGGCTAAGTGAGAATATTCCAAAAGAATATTTTGGAATATTCTCACTTAATCTTAGTTAAGTGTATTGAATAAAGGAAAAAAAAGGTTACCTTTATAAAAAAAAATAGCCATTAGAAGACATTCAAGACATTGAATGCTCTATTATATAACGTAAAAACAACCAAAAAATAGAGCTTCAATCCAATAATCACCCATCGGCCTACCCAATATCTTTCATTCAATCAAACCATCTCAAATCACTCCAACAAACCAAAAACATTTCAAGCACCTAGCATACAAAGAATTTGACCAACCAAGCATGTAAACATAGTCTCAGCACAAAAATAGAGTAAGGAGCACTTAGTGATAAACTGACACAACCCCACCATTCTTGATAGCTCTTTAGCCACATCCCCACCCTAAATATAACAACATTTTAGCCACATCCCCATCGAGCATTTTCTTCCATTTGTCTTGCAAAAAATCAACCAAAAAAAACTACCTTGTTGATATGAACAGAAAAGGAAATCACAAGGAAGAAGAAAAAATGGTTCATTTGAAAGAGAAACACTCCTTCATTTGGAGTTTAAATTTCTTGTCTTTCTTCTTGGCACAAAAATTTCTAGTATAGTTCTAAGAGAACAAGAATATCTTATATTTATATTAACCAAATGGATCTTAATTCAAAAAAAAAAAAATTTGTGTGCTAATGTATGCTAAGTAATATATAAAGGAGGCAAAACATGTTTGGACTCCATTCTATCCGAGTACACATTTTAAAGTGGTGAGAATTTGATACGTGCTCCGAAGGACAAATTGGACATTCTAGCACAAGGGAGCAAGATGGAGATTTTAGCATGCCTGCAGGACCAATCACACGAGCAAGAGCAAAGAGGTTAAGAGAAGATTTTGGGAACTTGGCTAAAGCAATTGTGGAAGAGATGTATCAAGAATGGGCCAAGAAGATGCCAACTCATACTAATGGACAACCCAAGATCTTGTTATTTGCTGCGAATTGGGCTTAGAAGCTTATTCCGGCCATATTGGGCCATTATCCTATTTTGGTCTTGTTTAGTTTAGTTAGTTTAAGTATTTAGGACATCTAAACTTTTAGTTATTTTATTTAGCCCATATTTTATGTTTTATGTTTTATCCAGCCCAATTCATATTATTTAGCATCAGAACACTTCTTATTGGGCTTGGACTTAATTTAAGTGTTTAACCTAGTGTAAGAGGTTATAAATACCTCAAGGAGCACAATGTTGAGGAGTTTTTGATTAATTGAAATTTTGTTTTGTTTTCTTTCAAGAAAACAATTCCTTTGTGTGCAAGTGAGGTGAGTGATTTGCTTTGCTTGTTGCATCAAGAAATTCAGAGAATTCATCCTAAGGTAAGTTTCTTGTGATATTCAATCAATTTCTGTTCTATCTTTGCCCTGTTATCTACGTTTCCAAGGACAGGTTTCTTGAGGGTTTAGTAGGGAGGGTCTTTATTCTATATCTTGTTTTCTATCAAAGTGTGTGCCTGGGGTTTCTGGATCTTTATATCCACGGGGATCTATCATCATTTGGTATTCAGAGCAAGGTCTAGATAAATTCCTATTTATCCATCTTTGTCTTCTACGTTTATCTTTTGTCTTCTTTCCTTGTCCGTTTGTGTTCTTGTTTTTTTGTGTTTTTGCATTCTATCCTTTTGTGTTGCAGTCATATCTTTGTTCCATCTATGTGTTTCTCTTGTTTTGCTTTCAATCTTTGTTGCTAGTTGAAAAAAAAAAAAAAGAAGGAGCAAAAAACAAATGAAAAAAAAAAAGCCAGAAAAAAAGGAGGGTGAAAAAAAAAGGAGGACAAAAAAAAAAAGGAGGGGAAATTAGAAAAGATTTAAAGGATTATATTTAGATTTAGTTTTGATTCACATCAGATTGCATTATCTTTTGTTTCAAATTCAAAAGGATTGTGTTTAGATTCAGTTTTGATTCAAATCAGATTACATCTTGTCTTTCCTTGGAATTTAAATTTTGATATTAAATCTCTGATTTATATCAGATTTAGTTTATTTACACCAGATTTTGCGTTATCTTGAGTTCCTTGGAGTCTAAGTAATCCTTAGTTGTGTGTCTTTTGTGTCTTTTTTTTCCTTGCAAATTAAGTAATCCATTCTGAGTCTTAAACTTGAGTTACTCTTGGTAGTCCTTGGCATCAAATTATGATTGTAATATTACTTGTAGATTTGCCTTGCTTGATTTCATTTAATTTCTGGAGTGCAATATTCTAAAGTAATCAAGAGTGGTAAAAGGCAAGAGTGGTGAGCACAAAAGAGGGTAAAAGCCAAGAATTGAGTGAAAACACGAGTGTACCCAATTTTGAGTGCAAACACGTGAGAGAGTGCTTGTGAGGTCCTTTTCTTTTATTAACATTTTGCAGGTTGTTCAATGGCTAACAACTCAAAGAAGGAAGGAAAAGAAAATTATGAAGAGGAACCTGGTATGATACTTGACATGAAGCTCATGTACCAAGCTTTCACTAATCAATTTCAGAAGTTGAATAGTAGACTTGATGAGATGGATGAATGGAGAAAGGAGATGACACAAAGCATGTCTAGAGGTAGTAGACGGGTTGATATGAGGAATCGACGTCACCATGATTCCAACCATGAGCTATCTGGGGAGGAGTCTGCCGAAGATGATTCAGTTAGAAATAGGAGAACTGGAAATAGAGCTTGGGATAGCAACATTAACGCTATCAAGATGCAGATACCACCATTCAGGGGTAGGAATGATGCTGAAGCTTATTTAGAGTAGGAAAGAAGGTGGAGATGATTTTTGTTTATCATAATTACTCTGAAGAGAAGAAGGTCAGATTGGCTGCTGTGGAATTTTCTGATTATGCTCTAATTTGGTGGGATCAGCTAGTTAAGTCCAGAAGGAGGAATGGGAAATACCCCATAGAAACTTAGGATGAGATGAAGAAGATAATGAAGAAGAGATTTGTTCCTTCCCACTACTATAGGGAAGTGTACCAAAAATTGCATAGGCTCATTCAAGGCTCCAAGTCAGTAGAAGATTACCACAAGGAAATGGAAATGCTCATGATTAAAGCCAACATTGAGGAGGACATGGAAGTAACTATGGCTCGGTTTATAGATGGTTTAAATAAGGAGATTGCAGATGTGGTAGAATTACACCATTATGTGAAGATGGAGGATTTGGTTAGCATGGCAATGAAGGTGGAGAAACAACAAAATCAAAGAAGGGAAGCTAAGGCATTTTCGAATTCCAACTCGAAGTGGGGTTCAAAATGGCCAAAGTATGAGGATACAAAGAAGAATAAGGACTCAAATCCCAAGGAGAAAGGATTGGACATAGTCAAGAAGAAGGGTACTTCTAATTCATCTTCTTCTACTGCTACTTCTAGACATAGAGATGTTAAATGCTTCAAGTGCCACGGTTTGGGCCATTATGCATCTAATTGCCCGAACAAGAGAACAATGGTCATTAGGGGAGGTGAAGTTGTATCTGAATCTGATGATGATGGTAAGTCTGATGGTAGTGATGATACGCCACCATTAGAGGACTGTTCTGATAATGATGAGAATGTTGAATATGCTGTGCATGGTGAGTCTCTTGTTGCTAGACGTGCTTTGAATATGCAGGTTAAGGAGGATAGTCTAGAGCAAAGAGAGAACATCTTTCACACTAGATGTTTGGTTGGTGGAAAGGTGTGCAGTTTGATTATTGATGGTGGAAGTTGCACTAATGTTGCTAGTACCACCTTAGTGGAGAAGTTGGGATTACAGCATGCTAAGTATCCTAATCCATATAGGTTGCAATGGTTGAATAATAGTGGGGAGGTGAAAGTTACTAGACAAGTTGTGGTTGCATTCTCCATTGGGAAGTATAGTGATGAAGTAGTGTGTGATGTAGTACCCATGCAGGCTAGTCATCTGTTGTTGGGGAGACCATGGCAATTTGATAGGCGTGTACTACATGATGGGTACAAGAATAGGTATTCCTTTGAGTATAATGGCCACATGATCACTCTTACACCACTATCACCCAAGGAGATGTATCTTGACCAAATGAAGCTTCAACAAACTTTTGTGGGGAATTTGGGAAGTGAGGAAAAAGAAAAAGAGAGAAAAGAGGCCATGAGAGAAAAGAATAAAGAACAAGGCCCAATGGTGAGAGAAAATAAAGAAAAGAAAGAGAGAGGTGAGAAAAATGCAAAGAAAGAAAAGAGTGAAAAGAAAGAGAAGAGTGAGAAAAATGAAGAGAGTGAGAGGAAATCATGTTTTTATGCAAAAGAGAGAGATTTGAAAAGTGCTTTGTTAGGTAAGAGAGCTTTGATTATGATTCGGTTTAAGGAGATTTTACTTTCTGAAACTGAACTTAACCCAAATTTGCCTACTTGTTTTCTTTCTTTGTTGCAGGAGTTTGAGGACATGTTCCCTAGTGAGGTGCCAAGTGGATTACCACCATTGAGAGGGATTGAACACCAAATTGATTTTGTGCTTGGAGCTAGTATTCCAAATAGACCAGCCTATATAAGTAATCCTGAGGAGACAAAGGAGCTTCAAAGGCAAGTGGATGATCTGCTAGCTAAAGGGTATGTGACGGAAAGCATGAGTCCATGTGCCGTTCCAGTTTTGTTGGTTCCAAAGAAAGATGGCACTTAGAGGATGGGTGTGGATTGTCGTGCAGTCAACAAGATAACGGTAAAGTATCGCCATCCTATCCTATCCCTAGGTTAGATGACATGCTTGATGAGTTAAATGGTGCATGCATATTCACTAAAATTGATTTGAAAAGTGGGTATCACCAAATTAGAATGAAACCAGGGGATGAATGGAAGATTGTATTTAAAACAAAATATGGTCTTTATGAGTGGTTGGTTATGCCTTTTGGATTAACTAATGCACCTAGTACTTTCATGCGTTTGATGAACCATGTTTTGAGGGAATTTTTGGGGAAATTTGTGGTTGTTTATTTTGATGATATTCTAATTTACAGCCAGTGTTTGGATGATCACGTATCACATGTTAGGGCTGTTTTATATGTGCTTAGGAAGGAAAAGTTATTTGCCAACCTTAAAAAGTGCACCTTTTGCATTGATAAAGTTGTTTTCCTTGGTTTTATTGTGAGTGGCCATGGTATTGAGGTTGATGAGGAAAAGGTGAAGGCTATTCGAGAATGGCCAACGCCTAAAAGTGCTTCTGAGGTAAGGAGTTTTCATGGTTTAGCTGGATTTTATAGAAGATTTGTGAAAAACTTCTCTACCATTGCTGCTCCATTAACTGAAATTATTAAAAAGAATGTTGGGTTTAAATGGGGAAAGGAATAAGAACTTGCTTTTAATATTTTGAAAGATAAATTGTGTTCTGCTCGTATTCTTGTTTTGCCTAATTTTGATAAGAACTTTGAAATAGAATGTGATGCTTCTGGGATTGGTATAGGTGCTGTTTTGATGCAGGAAAAACGTCCCATTGCATTCTTCAGTGAGAAGCTGAATGGAGCTCAACTTAGGTACTCAACCTATGACAAGGAGCTATATGCTTTAGTTCGGGCCTTAGAGGTGTGGCAACACTACTTGTTGTCCAAAGAGTTCGTGATTCACACTGATCATGAATCTCTCAAGCACTTAAAAGGACAAAGTAAGCTAAATAAGAGGCATGCTAAATGGGTTGAGTTTATTAAGACTTTTCCATATGTGATCTCTTATAAGCAAGGGAAAGAGAATGTGGTTGCTGATGCTTTATCTAGAAGGTATGCTTTAATCACTACACTTACCACTAAGTTGTTAGGATTTGAGCATTTGAAAGAATTGTATGCTACTGATTCTGATTTCTCTGATATTTATGCTGCATGTGAACATGGTGCATTTAACAAATTCTATAGGCATGAAGGTTTTCTGTTTCGTGGTAATAGGATTTGTGTGCCTATTTGCTCTGTTAGAGAGTTGCTTGTTAGAGAATCACATAGTGGTGGTTTAATGGGTCATTTTGGTGTGCATAAGACTTTAGATGTGTTATCTGAGCATTTTTATTCGCCACACATGCGAAAAGATGTTGAAAGAATTTGTGCTAAATGTATTGCATGTAAACAGGCTAAATCTAAGTCTATGCCACATGGTTTATACACACCCTTGCCTATTCTTACTCATCCGTGGGTTGATATATCTATCGATTTTGTACTTGGATTGCCTAGAACTAGGAAAGGTAGAGACAGTATTTTTGTTGTAGTGGACAGATTTAGTAAAATGGCTCACTTCATCGCATGCCATAAAACTGATGATGTAACAAACATTGCTGATTTGTTCTTTAGAGAAGTTGTGCATTTACATGGTGTCCCTAGGACCATTATTTTTTATCGTGATGTGAAGTTCCTGAGTCATTTTTGGAAAGTGTTGTGAGGTAAGTTAAGAACTAAATTGTTGTATTCTATTACTTGTCACCCACAAACTGATGGTCAAACTGAAGTGGTGAATAGGACTTTAGGGACTTTATTGCGTGCAGTTGTTGGTAAGAATTTGAAAACTTGGGAAGATTGTTTGCCTTTCATTGAGTTTGCATATAATAGAACCATTCATTCTTCTATAGGGTTTTCTCCTTTTGAGCTTGTGTATGGCTTTAATTCTTTAACTGTTTTAGACTTGATGCCTTTGCCTTTGAGTGATCTTATTAGCTTAGATGGTGATGAAAAGGCTGAGAAGGTTAAAGCAATGCACTTGAAGGCACGTGAGTTGATTGAAAAGAAAAACAAGGTGATAACTCAGAGTTAACAAGGGTTGCAAACAAGTTGTCTTTGAACCTGGTGATTGGGTTTGGATTCATTTAAGGAGGGAGAGGTTTCCCACTCATAGGAAATCCAAACTTGACTCAAGGGGTGATGGTCCATTTCAAGTGTTAGAGAGGATCAATGATAATGCTTACAAAATTGACCTTCCAAGTGAGTATAATGTTTCAACAACTATTAATGTTTCTGACCTTTCTCCTTTTGATATGGATGCAGCTTCGAGGACGAATCTTTTTGAGGAGGGAGGGAATGATATGTGCTCCGGAGGACAAATTGGACATTCTAGCACAAGGGAGCAAGATGGAGATTTTAGCATGCCTGCAGGACCAATCACACGAGCAAGAGCAAAGAGGTTAAGAGAAGATTTTGGGAACTTGGCTAAAGCAATTGTGGAAGAGATGTATCAAGAATGGGCCAAGAAGATGCCAACTCATACTAATGGACAATCCAAGATCTTGTTATTTGCTGCGAATTGGGCTTAGAAGCTTATTCCGGCCATATTGGGCCATTATCCTATTTTGGTCTTGTTTAGTTTAGTTAGTTTAAGTATTTAGGACATCTAAACTTTTAGTTATTTTATTTAGCCCATATTTTATGTTTTATGTTTTATCCAGCCCAATTCATATTATTTAGCATCAGAACACTTCTTATTGGGCTTGGACTTAATTTAAGTATTTAACCTAGTGTAAGAGGTTATAAATACCTCAAGGAGCACAATGTTGAGGAGTTTTTGATTAATTGAAATTTTGTTTTGTTTTCTTTCAAGAAAACAATTCCTTTGTGTGCAAGTGAGGTGAGTGATTTGCTTTGCTTGTTGCATCAAGAAATTAAGAGAATTCATCCTAAGGTAAGTTTCTTGTGATATTCAATCAATTTATACTCTATCTTTTCCCTGTTATCTACGTTTCCAAGGACAGGTTTCTTGGGGGTTTAGTAGGGAGGGTCTTTATTCTATATCTTATTTTCTATCAAAGTGTGTGCCTGGGGTTTCTGGATCTTTATATCCACGGGAGTCCATCATCAGAATTACATTTATATAATTTGGTTTGTGGTACCCAATAAAACAAAAAATAGTTCCACGAGATAAAGAACCATGTGCAGGAAGATAAATATAAGTGTTTTAGATTTTAGCTTTTGTTTGGGTGTTTTAGTTTCACAATTTTTTTTATTGAATTAATTTCATTCTTCTTACTCTAGAGCTTTCCAATGCTCTTTTCTTTGGTTTTTCCCCTTGTTTTTTCCTCTTGGATGTACAACAGGATACTTGAGTTAATTAAAAGATTTACAGAAGTAATAGATGAACAAACACAAAATGTTCATTTCAAGACTATAATCAAATCTAGTTAATGAAGGGTCAAACAAAAAGAAGCAAAATAGGAAAGAAGCACAACCTTACCTTTGACGTCTCTGAGGTTGAGGAGAACGCGATGCTTACTATAACATAAAATCTAGATTGCCAATTTATGTCTAAGTTAGTATAAGGATACCTTTGTATGTTGTGGGTTTTGTTCTTATACATTGTCCATTCCTCACATTCACCTTTACCTTGAGAACAAGCAACAACCTCTACAAACTTTGATTGAGCTTTTGTTTCTAGACATTTATCCATTTTCTCAATCTTCAAAGAAGACACACATCACCACCGTGTTGTGCATAAATTAGGGTCATTCTTCCTTAATCCAAATCGTTACACTTGTGTTATCATTGCTCATCTCATGAGGAACTCCTTCAGCTCTTCAACTCCATTGTTTTCAACACCTGGTAACTTCCCTTTACCCTACTTCCCATATGGGTTTAGTGTTTTATCACCAACTTAGGTCCTTTTCTTCGTGTCTTGTTTTATGATCCTTTTATTTTCATCCGTTACCAATCGCTTCTAGAGTTTTGTACCCATTTCAGTTTTGAACCCACTAGTCTCGCACTTGCTTCCCAAAAGTTTAGTGTTATGTGGGAAGATGGTTGCTTTAGCACTTAACAAAGGTGACATTTGTGTGTCTTTGCGCTCTTCATTTGGACTTATTGGTTAATGGTCATAGTTGTTAAACTCTCAATTTAACGCTTAAATTCTTATAAGTATATGAACCCATGAGTTTAATTAGAAGTTTAAATAGTTAATTAGTATGCAAACTCTCTTTTTAATAAATTCACACGAGTTTAAATAAACTCTAACAGAATTGGTAAACTCTTGATTTTATTAGCGAGTTTACGAGTTTAAATTTGTTTTTATTTTGAATCAATTTGCAAGCAATTGATCTTAAAATAATATTTAACAAAAATTCTCAAACAATAATCATGTATATAATATTGGAATACTACTTTATTTAGAATTTTTATGCAAAGTTTGTTTCCCATTCATATTGTATAATTAGAAGTTCTAAGGTTTTAATGTAAAATTTATTTTTCACTTACATGCAAAATTTACTTATCATCCATTCAATTTAAAATTAACCTAATAAATATACTATTAAAAATTACTCCATTCAAAATATCTTGTAAGAATTATTTCTTTTTAACATTTTATGAATGATAATTTTAAAAAAATTAAAACTCTCACATAGTTATTTCCTTTTATAATATATTATATGTTAGATAAATTGTGAAAATGAAAATGAAAATGAAAATGTGAATGTGAAAGAGGAAAAAAATAAAATAGAAAATTTAGATAAATTATATGATTTTAATATTTTTTAATAGGTTTTATATTTTAACTGAAATAAAAATGAAAAGATTCTTTCAATTATTCTTTTATAGAATGTTGGCTAATGAAACTCACATTTTTATTTTTCATTCATCTGCGCTTAAGGACAAACTATTAAGAAATATATATTGATCATCATTAATCAATATTTTCTTTCAAAAGATTAAGATGAATATAAGTTCAAATAAACTTTACAAATAATAATAGAGTATATTTATTGGAAATAAAATAGTTACATATTTGATTGGTTTCACTTCGAAATTAATATCAGACATAAAAGTCTATGTCACTCAAAGAAGAAAATTGGTTCAATAATTTTAATTATCATATAAATTCATAAAAAATAAAAAGAGTTGATTGTATATTGTGGATATATATATAGAGAAACTAAGAAATTTATTTCAAAAAAATAAAGATAAAATATAAGAGAAAAGGACAAAATATTAAAATTAACTTTTGCACATTATTATATAATGAATTATCTAATGAATCATTAGAAATTTTAATGATAAAATATTTTTCAATACTTTTTTTATATAGAATATTCTTCAATAATTATAATTAAAATATTATTATTTCATGAATTATTACATTTTTTATCATTTAAAATTTTTAATAAGAGTATAATCATATAATAATTATAAATTATAATTAATTTTGCATATATATATATATATTAAATATTAATTTAAATATATTATTCAATTATATTTAATTATCAAAATATATTTTTTAAATTATATTTTTTTAATATGTAAATTCTAATGAGTTCATAAATCCAATTTACGATTCAAATTTAATGAAACTTTATAAATTTACCTAAATTCTTGAATTTATCAATCTTATCTATAAAGTTAAAGTATTATACAAATGCTAATATTATTATCAAAATTGCAAGTTAACATATAAAATTGTCTTGGAATTTACGATTTCAGGTAACGAAACGTAGTTGGCTCGCTCACAAACTTGTCTGGGGATACATTTGGATAAATTTGAGTAAACTCCCGGTAAACTGCCAAAGTGCGGTGCGAAAACGATGCCGTTTGGTTCAACCCCCAAGCCATATTCGCGCGTTCTCATTTTCAGCCCCGTTCATGATTCTCTTCTCCAACATTGAGCCCTAGGGTTCATTGCTAGTGCTGTCTCACCACCACCACCACCTCACTTTGGCTTCGCATCTTACCTCCATTTTCGAGCTCACCGTCGCCACAATCTAACGTTGGAGCCACATCGCCGCTGCACGTTCCTTTTCGAGCCTAGTCCCTCGTTCACCCCTGTTCCTCATCGCTAGTGCTGCCCAGCCGCCTCTGCTCCTCCTCGTTCACCGTTGTTCCACCTCGTTTTGCTTGGTAGTTCTTTTATTTTTGGTCCTCCTTTAACTATGTTAATTTGCTTTTTGTCTCAAATTGTTTTATGCATAGATATTGTGAAATTTGGTCCTCCTTCAATGTGATATCAAATCAATTGTTTATGCATAGATATTGTGAAATTTGTTCTTCCTTCAGTGGTTTTCAACTACGATGATATCTGTTCTTGTGGGTTGTGCTATGAGCTATGTATGTGGTTATGCACATGTGCTATGTTTCAATTCAACTTTCATGCTGCCAGATATTTGTATTTGTGGGTTCATGCTATGTTCATTTTGTGGTCTGATGTTCTAAAATCTGCTATGCTATGTTCATTTTGTTGTCAATGTGCGTGCTTTGAAGTTGGAATGCTTAATTTTGCATTTGAGGTTATATTAAATTATGTTTTTAATAATAGGTAAACTCTCATGAGTTTATGAGTTGAGTTTACAGAAGCTCCATGAGTTTACTTAAATGCTTGAGTTTGACAACCTTGGTTGTGGTTCACAATTTTTATTAGGTGTAATGTGATGGGAATTATTTTACACTTGAAAGTCAAGTGCATAAGCATGACAAATGTTTGTTTAAATGCCTGAATGAATACAATCTCCGTCTTGCATCTCTTTCTGTTTTTGTGAACATTTTAACCGGGCTCTGTAGCGGTATCTCAAAGCTGTGTGTTAAATTTTTAATTGAAGATGCCATCATCAATTTCTCCTGATATTCTTGCATATTGGACTCAAGCTTTCATCCTCGGTTGTGAGCTCTCCTTAGGCCATGTCCTTAGGGTAGGTGACATGTGAGTTTAATTATGCCATTTTCAAAAACCTATTACCTTGCACAAGGTGATTCTCACTTAGATAAGTGATAACAGTTTACATGAAAATTTTAGAGATATGCTAAAAATATGAATGCAGAAGTATTGTACAAGTATTGATATGGGGTACGAGTATAATATGCGTACATCACCAATAATTAGATATTGAAACATGTATCATACTTTAAACATTCGAGTGTTTTGGGTGTACACGCTGCCCCTGCAAGTAAGCAATTTTGTTTTTTGACTCAGAAAATCAATTGAACAGAGTGAGAATTGCATCATCATTTCATTAAATCTACAATTTGAGTAATAATGGTTGTTTACTGTAACACACTCAACCGTTAAATAATGAGTAAGCTTATGTTATTGCTAGGAAGCAAAGTAGCAATGGCTTCTTCTTACTTCAATGCTATTCCTACTAGCTGTCATCTCATTTCTGCAGATTTAGCTAGAAAGTTCAAGATTCCAAAGCTTCACAGGGTAAATTTCTTGGGCTAATACTTATTGTCATGCTGATTAATTGCCACTTTAAATTATTTTAATTTCTCAGCTTCACATGCATTGCACTTCTATTGTTGGCATGTAGTTTTCAGGTGTCATATTTCTCTTTTGACTACTTTTGATCATTGAAGTTAACTAAACTATTTGTATTTATTTATTTATTTTGAATAAATAATGATATATTACTGACATTGAGCAATCTGGATTATTTGCATGAAAAATTCTTGAACTATTATTTCTATTCCTCAAAAATGGAAGCTTAAGACCCTAGCTTTGCAAATTTTCCATTGATTTCGGTGGGTTTCCAGTCATGGAATTTGTAACATTTCTTAGAGAAAAAAAATGAGTTTTAATCCTGCAAAGAAAGTAAATGACTAATAAGCATCAAGTTGGAAGTTGTGTGGCTCTGTAGTATTGGTTGCTTGTTGACTAAGTTTGTTTTGTCAGTTCTCTATATTTTCTTGTATATAATTGGTTCATGACAACATGGAGTAGCTATTGGTGTAGTATCATTCCTTAAAATAGAAAACTATGAATTGTCATTGAAGGTTTAATAATTTAGTACTTGGGCAAGCTAAATGGATTTTGACAATTGTGATAGACTGCTTTTTTATTAATGAAATTGATTTTATGTCATTCCTGATTCCTCACGGAGAATTTCTTCTCTGAGGCAACTCCCTTACTGATTTGGGCTGATACATCCCCCCCCCCCCAATTGCATTTAAGCAGAAAAAGAGGTTTCATGGCTCCTCAAGAGCTTCACAAGTTACTGCATTTTATGGCTTGAGGACCCCTCCTTTTGAACTTGTAAGTGAATTACTGAGTTACCTGATTTCATGTTTGTGTTTGAAGCTAATTAGGATCTTGGCACATATGATAAATTGATAATGAAAATCCCAGAACCTTTTGGTGGCTCTTATAAACTGGACACTCAATGTTATCCACAACACCACTAGGAGGACCCTTGCATCATAGTTCTAAAATATTTTGATGTTCTTCAATTCAATTTGCAAATTTGAATCCGGAACTTGTATTTCTTCCAAGTATGTTTCATATTTGATGATATTGTTTATATCCGACATTTTTGTACTGCTTTGATGCTCTTATAGGATGCATTAGAGCCATATATGAGTAAGAGGACAATTGACATGCACTGGGGAGAACATCATCGGAATTTGATAGAAGGTTTGAACAAACAGCTGGAAAAGGATGATATACTATATGGTTACACCTTGGACGAACTAATCAAAGTGACGTACAACAATGGCAATCCCTTACCCGAATTCAACAATGCAGCTGAGGTACTAATTAAATTGGTGTAATTCACTCCAAATAAATTGCCTTGAGTTATCTTTATCCAAAAAAATAAAGAAATTTACTCCAGGTGAAGAACTTCAAACTATCTAAGTTTATATCTATGAAGAATAGCTATAATAATTGATTATAATAACAAATGGGAGAATAATAATCATCATGTCGTATAAACTAAGGTATTTATTAACACTTTCAAACGCTTAGAAATTTCATTTTGTAGCTTCAAAGGTCATAAGGGGACTTCATAGTTCATTCTTCTTAAATACTGGGATGATGTTGCATATGGCTGCAGTGAGGGTTTGAACTTAAGATTGGGGACAATAGGATGCTTTAGGATGTTGTTGACATGATACTGCTGTAGAATAGGGACTGAAGATGACAATTATGGTTGAAAAAAGAATCAGGACATCAATGCTTTTGAGGGGGTGCTAATCCATGATTCACATTGTTTCTTAAATTCCAGCTCAGTGAAAAAGTATATTTTCCTGTACTTTCTGAGAATGTGAATTGTGATTTTGTGATTTTGTGATGCATTTCTGTCTCCATTCATCTATCTACCTATTAGTTTCTATCTCTCTTTCCTTTTTTATTTTTACCCTGAAAATTTATGGCTCTAAAATTGTCTCAACTCTCAAAGTGTAACTATACTATACTACATATCCAAAAAAAAAAAAAGTGTAACTACACTAGCTTGATAGCTTCTGTTTTGGGATAGGATATATTTTTTTGGCATCCCTTTGGTGTTTTGCAAAGGGTGAGCATTAGCACAAGGGTAAGGTTGCTATCTTGTGACCTATAGGTTATGGGTTCAAATATTAGAAATAGTCTCTCTGCTCGTAGGGTTAAGGTTGCGTACATCTCCATCCCTAAACCCCACTTGGTGGGAGCCTTATGCACTGGGGCATCCCTTTGGTGTTCTGCATATGGTTTGTTTAATGGCATTCCTTTAGTTGATATTCGAAGGGATTAGCATGCTTTGTTGCATGGTTTATCCTTATAGGACTTGGTAATTATTTTTGTATCTTTGTGAGGATGTCTTATATTTTTTGCTACTATTTTCTTCCCATCCAATAAATTTTCTTTTTCTATCCAAAAAAAAAAAAAAGACTAGCTTATGTTTGTTGTGATGTTGATATGACACTGGTGGATGTTTGGCATTTCCACCATTAAAGATCCTAAAAGCTGTGCCTGACTTTGACACTCCTAAAAGTATTAAATGAATCATACTCTTGAGTTTGAAACTAAACAAACTGTAACTTACAAACTAAAAATAATAATCTTTCTTCTTGTTTGGAATACTTTGTTTGATATCTTTGGTGAGTGCTGGGTGTGCCATGCAACCTTATATCAGTTCCTGTTGACTATTTTTGTTGATTTTGGGAAAAAGAAGGAGGCCAAATATTTGTGGCAATGTGCTATATTTGCCACTGTTTGGAGTATTTGGTTGAAGCCTAATTCTCACACCTTCAATGATAGATTTTCAAACTAGCAAATTTTGTTGGATAGAGTTAGGCATTTGGTCTTTATTTGGTGTGATGCACATAATCTTTTTTTAGAAGAATTTCCCTCTCAGACATGTTGAGATATTGGAATGCTATGCTTCATTGATAGTGTTTTCTCTTGTTTGTTTTAACTCTTGTAAGGAGGATCTCTAGTCTTCTCATCTTCTTGTATCATTCTTCTCTTCGTCTCAATAATATTCTTCTTTTATCCACCCAAAAAAAAAACACTTCTTGTTGCTCTTGCACCATTTTCTTCTTGCAGCAAGAAATTAGTTGTCTGTCCTATCTGTATGATTAAGCTAATCTTGTCTGTTCATCTGATTGATAATTAATGCTTTGTGTTCAAATACTGTACATCATTAGTTGATGTCACGTTATTAATTGTGCCCCCTTCCCACACAGGTTTGGAATCATGACTTTTTCTGGGAGTGCATGCAACCAGGTGGGGGTGATATTCCCAAACTAGTTCTTCTTCAACAGATTGAAAAGGATTTTGGATCATTTACGAATTTTAGAGAGAAGTTTGTAGAAGCTGCACTCACGTTATTTGGTTCTGGCTGGGTTTGGCTAGTTTGTAAGTCTATTCGTTATTGATTCCCCCTCCTTCTCCTCCCAATCCTTATAAAATAATGTTTAAGTTGCTCAAAATTCTTATATGTTTTTAATATGCACACAAAACCGTTGGAGTTCCCTTATAATACATGTGTGTCTAAAGCAAATGTAAAATGTAAAAATAAGCTCAAATTTGTTTTCTGGTGTGGTTCTTAAATTCTCATTGCTTTTATGTGATTGAGAATATTTTAATTTTATTATGCCTGAGGCAGAACTAATCTTTCCTTGTTCCCTGTTTTAATTCTGGAATAGTTGCTTTTTATGACCTGTTTGGTAGAACTATGCTCAAGTATATTATCTTAAATTGTTGATGAATTATGAATTTTGGATTTAGTAATAAGGAAAAGGGAAGGATCAGACACAAATAACACTACAATACACTAGCCTAATACCTTTATTAATACTAATGACTAGGTCAAATGCTAGTACTACTAGTTTGAGCCCAAGTCTACTAACAAGAAGAATAATAACCCTAATTAAACACATCAGGAATCTGACAAAAATCAGGAATCCTAAGATTTGCTTTCTATTAGATGACTAATTGAGCCCACAGTATATTCTAGATATATTCTATATAAATGTAAATGTTATTGTTTGATATCGATAGTAGGCCCATATTAAAGAGAGTCTACAATAGAAGGAAAAGGAGGGTGATAGGAACACAGAAAAATAGGAAGGATATAGAAAAGGAAACATGTATTGACTATCTCACGGAGCAACCCAATGTGGATTGTTCTGGAATTAGGAAAAAATAAGGAATGCAGCAAAAGAAAATAAATTGAGTAGTATAGAGACTTAGCAACCCTCCCAAATTCAAGCCAAGCAATAACCTACCTCATTCTCTTACCTCCCCTCATTATATAGACCCAACTCACTGTAAGAGACCAAGTCCCTGAGGGGATAAAAGTGTATAAAAGAAAAAAGTTCAGGGTAATATGGGGAAACAAAAATAGTGAGCTGGGGGCTGAATGTTGTAGGGCCTACTAAGCATAACTAATTCGATGAATATATGGAGGGAATGTGGGGGGATCGGGTTTTAGGCTTCATTTTGGTTTAGGCTTGGAGAGTAGGAGCCGTCAAGTGCTCCATTCTTGTTCTCTCTGTTTCTGCTATACTTTTTCCATTTTCATCTCCTTCCTAATATGATATTACACTGATATGAGCATGAGGGTGTGAATAATACATACTTTCTTCATTTCTCATTTGTTCCATTGTGGTTTCTTACAATGGCATCAAGGCCTCGTTCTTGGAGGTTGTGGTTGCCTATTGCTAAAGTTGCTATGGAGAATCGGATGGAGTTGAGAGTGGAGAATTTGGAGAGGAACCTGGACGAGGTTGTCAGGCTGTTGAGAGGGCAACACTGTGCTTGACCCAAGGAGCGATCTCCATCGCGGAGAGAGCAACATCAGGTAGACATGGAGGATTGATGGAATGGGGGTACCAGAAGAGAAAGGGGAGCACAACACTCACCCTATCTTCACGGAGAGCATCGCAACTCTTGGGACCACCACCGAGAGGAGTGATAATCCCCCCTTTCTTATGGTAGTCCTTCGCTTTATAGGGACAAGCCTTCGTAGGGGAATAGATTGCCACGCTTGTCATGGGGACGTTACCCACCACATAGATGTGATCAGGATCGGAAAATGGAGCTCCCTGTGAATGACTCAGTGGGAGAAGATGAAATGGGAGAGGTGATTACTGATTACCGTTCTCAGGTTTCAAATTCCATTAAGAAGAAGAGCAAGGAAGGTTATCCCCGTAAGATGGAGGTGAGGAATGGAAGGGAACCACCAAACAAAACTGGGAAGAGGGAGGATCCTGAAGGGACGGAGGAGGATGGTGAGAGTTGAATCATTTGGAAGCCAAAGTCCAAGAGGTTCGAGATAACAGCAGAGCTGGCGTGTCGCACACGTGGAATGGAGGAGTGGGGGTTAAGTGCGAAGGGATTTGTCTTTGATGGCAGCGGGGAAGAACCCCTGGCAAGAGGTGGCCGCTTTGCCAAAGGTGATAGCGGCAGCGTGGGTCGCGATGGAAGATGTTGCAAAGGAAGTGATCGGGGCAGTTCTTGGGAAGAAGGTGGTAGTGGCTTGAAAGTTACTGCCGCAGTGAAGCTTCCATCATCGAAGCTGTGGGACTTGCTGGAACCTGGTACGCAAGTCGTTAGGACTTCTATGACGGAGGTTTGTGCGAGGATATTGGCTGCTACGGTTGTTTCGAGTGTTTGCATAGAGGTAATAGCTGCGATGGTCACGGTGGAGAAGCTACATGCCACGACGACCATTTGGAGCTCTATGGCGGAGATTTAGGTGGTGATAACGGCTGCTTTAGAGCAGCCTCTCTGCTGCAGTGAAGTGAATGGTGAAAGGAAAGAAGGAGAGGCGAAATGTTTCTAGAAATTGGGTCCCTCTTCTGACATAATGGGCCAAGCCCAAATTAAAAGGGAAAGAAATTGGGGTCCTGTTGAAGGTCATGTCTTAAAGCCAATGGGCCGAGCCCAATTCAGTACAGTTCTAGCTATAGCTGATATTGGGCTTAAGCTAAGAAGTGTGAAAAAGATTGCTGATATTGGAGGAGGTTTATTGGGTTCTAACATTGTCGCAGCATGTATAAGGATCAACGTTCATATTATACTGGAGGAAGATAATTCTGAATGTTTCCTAAAGAGAAGGAAAGCTATAGAAGCTAATGTTCAGGGCTCAGGAACGACAGGAAGCTATGCTGTGAAGTTAATGGGACAGGCTCAAGCAAATGTGGGTAGAAAAACGGCTCAGAAAACACGTCATTTTGAAGCAAAGGTGTGGCTGAGTCCTATGCCTCACTTAGCAATTCAAGAGAGATGACTTTCAGACCCCAGGAGGTGGCGACCAAACCAGCTAGGTGGAGGGAAGGGATTGATTCAGAGCTTTGACGAAGAAATTGAGGTACAAAAAATTCACATGGTCTTTGAATTGTTGAAGACAACTTTTAGAAGAGATTTGGGGCATTTTACTATTGAAGGAATTAGCCCACTGGGATTTGGGGATTGTTCTTTCTTTTGGTGTTCATTTAATTTCTTAGACACCAAAAGGGAAGTTGGCTTTGAACATGATGAAGTTGCTGCAGTTAGTTGGGTTTTGGCTAATACATTGGTTGTGGCTACACCAAACTTGGTTATCAACGGTGTTGACAAGGATGACTTTGAAGATTGTGGTGGAGAATCTGAGGCTAAGCAACATGAAGAAACAGAAGTGAAATTTCTTAATAACGACAGCAATTCTTTTGATCAATTTAAGCCAGAATATCTTCTTGTTGAGGGTAGCAGTCCTAATGACATCATTGGGGGTTTGTTATTATGATTCAGAAGGGAAATGAGCAGCAAGGAGAGCTCCTATGTAGTTTGATTGGTTTTATAACAGTTTATCTATTCTCCCTCCAATTGGATGTAAAATCTGTAGAACATCTCAGGCATGAGTGGTGACCAGGATCTTGTTGCAGCCAATGATGTAGAAGAGGATCAGATTACAGTGGGACCAAAGTTCTGGAATCACACAGGTTACTAAAAGCAGTGTATATTTGAGGAATGCAAGCAAAACTATGGGACACAGTTTGAGCAAATACAGAGGCATGTGCTGGTTGTTTGGGTGTTGGCTCACACTCAAATTAGAAAAATGGAGGGGTTGAAGCAGAAGAAGGCATGCCTCGTGGAGGTTCAGATTAAAGGGACTTCTGCACAGAAGGGTGATTATGCATACAGTCTTTATGATAATCAGGTCCTTATTGGTGTTGTGCCCCTGAAAAATAAAAATGTGGGCACCAATGGTACTAATACTTTATTGGTGTCAGCCCATAAACTCTCTCCAAGTGAAGATCACGGTCAAATTCAGCATGTTTTTGGGGGTTTTAACCGCATCTCTGTCTTGGGAATGCCTTGAACCGGTGGCATTCAGGCTTGGTTCAGATCCATGGGTTGAAGATGGGTTATTGTTGGTTCATGTTGTGTACACTGAGCCAACCTATAAGGAATGGGGATCAAGATTTCCTAACTTCATGCAATGGGGCCCAGGTGGACATTTCTACATTGTAAGAACACTTTCTTCCATTTTTCTCAAGATTTGGGACCCAAGAGGAAGTCTTTCTTTAGCAATAATGCTGTGGCTTTCCATACCATCACCTACTGGACTATTGGACGGTTGGGGGTTGCAGGTTCAGGCTGCAGAGGTTCTAGCAGTGAGGAAAAACCAGCTAGGGGAATTGGAAGTGTTGATTCTAGGAAGTCATGCCGGACTTTGAGAGCTCTTGAGAATCTGTTGAAGACATCAAGTTGAGCTTCCGTTCTTTCCACCTTGAGGACAAGGTGGTAGTTCAAGAGGGGGGTTATTGTAAGAGACCAAGTCCCTGAAGCGATTAAAGTGTATAAAAGAAAAAAAGTTCAGGGGAAGCATGGGGAAACAAAAATAGTGAGCTGGGGGTGAATGTTGTAGGGCCCACTCAGCATAACTAACTGGATGAATATGTGGAGGGAATGTGGGGGGATCAGGTTTTAGGCTTCATTTTGGTTTACGATTGGAGAGAAGGAGCTGCTAATTGCTCCATTCTTGTTCTCTCTGTCTGTTATACTTTTCCATTTTCATCTCCTTCCTAATCTGATATCACACTGATATCAGCATTAGGGTGTGAATAATCATTTCTCTTGTTTGTTCCATTGTGGTTTCTTACACTCACTAACCGAATCACACCTTCACTCCCCTTACTCTCTCTCTCTTCCAGCTCAGCACTAGTTAGTTACAATTCTCATTCCCTCCTGAGGTCTCTCTCCTCATGCTTTCCTCACTCAACTGTCCCTCATTGGGCTTCATCCCTCTTCCCCTTCTTTTTCTTGCATAAACATTTTTTATCCTAGGCCTAACATCTTGGACCCTAACAATACTCCCCCCCCCCCCCCCCAAAAACACACACACACAAAGAAGACTCAACTTGTCCTCAAGTTGAAAGTGAGGAAACTGCTCCACAAAGTCCTGCACTAGTTCCTAGGAGTTCTTAAAAGGAGGCAAATTCTTCCGTTGCACTAGAATCTCCTGTTGCCCCTGTGGATTGACCATCATTGCTAAGACTCCTTTGGGTTCCACCTTCATCCCCTTCTTTGGTTAAACGTGATGGCAAGGGTTGGCTGGTGACATCAGTAGCAGGGCACTTCTTGAGGAGTGACACATGAAACACGGGGTGCACTCTCAAGTCCTCTGGGAGCTTCAGTTTGTAAGCTGCCAGTCCCACCTTCTTCTCAATCTCATAGGGGCCATGGTAATGGGGGCTTAATTTCTGGTTGCTCCTTCATGATAAATTCTTGAATGTGTATGGTTGGATCTTAAGAAAGACTATCACCCTCTTGAAACTCAATCTCCCTTTGGTGTTTATCTGCCTGCACTTTCATGCAATTTTGAGCCAAGCAGATTTGCTCCTTCAGAACATCCAGCATTCTATTTCTGTCTTCCAGCATTTGATTCACTTCCAGATTGGAAGTTGGATGGGGATCTCCTCTGATCAGCACCAGGGGTCCCTCCCGTACAAGATCTTGAAAGGGGTGGCTTTAGAAGATGCATTATAAGTCGTATTGAACTAGAACTCGGCCAATTCAACCACTTATACCATTGTTTGGGCTTGCAGCTAGTAAAGCATCTGAGGTATGTTTCTAAACACCTGTTGACCACTTCGGTTTGGCCATCCGTTTGTGGACGGTAGGCTGAGCTGTATTTCAGTTTAGTTGCCAATAACTTGAATAATTCAGACCCAAAAGAGCTGATGAAAACTGTGTCTCTGTCTGATATAATGGATGTTGGAAATCCATGCAACCTTACCGCCTCCTTGATATAGACCTGAGCCACCTCTTTTGCCGTATACGGGTGAGTGAGCAGAATGAAGTCAGCATGCTTGCTCAACCGATCCACCACCGCCAATAAAATCCATAGATAGGTCTGACCAAATCACAGTAGGTATAGGAAGAGGTTGCAGTAATCTCGCTGGACTTAAAAGCCTCATATTTGTTTCTTTGACAAACTTCACACCCTGTCACATACTGCTGGATGACGTTCTTCATCCCCTGCCAATAGAACATCTCTGAAATTCTCTTATAAGTCCTGAAAATTCCAGAATGTCCACCCCAAGCTAAATCATGAAATTCCTTTAAGATAGTAGGAATTCGAGGGGAAGTTTTAGGTAACACCAGCCTGTCCTTATAGTATAGCACCCCCTTCTTCAAACTGAAGCTGGGGTGTGATCCAGGATTCCTCAACAAATCCTGCACTATCCCCTTCAAGCGCTGATCTGCTGCCACCTCAGAATCTAAGCCCTCCCAAAAATTTGTTTGGAGCTTCCTTGACAAGGCATCCATCACCCGGTTGTCGTTGCCTGGTTTATATTTGATCTCAAAGTCAATGCCCAGCAGTTTAGAGACCCATTTTTGCTGTTTGTCGCTCATAACCCTCTGATCCACCAAGAAACGATGGCTCTTCTGATCAGTGTGTATTATAGATCTCCTCCCAAGGAGGTAATGTGTCCACTTTTGTGCTGCCATCACTATTGCCATCAATTCTTTCTCATAGACTGATTTCACCTGAGCACAATCGTATAAAGTATGGCTCATAAAAGCTAGTGGCTGGTCTTCTTGCATTGAAACAGCTCCCACTCCCTTCCCTGAAGCATCAGCTTCGACTACAAAGGTCTTATCAAAGGAGGGCACTGCCAACACTAGTAAAGTAGCTTGTGCTTCTGCTTTCCACTTAAGTTATCCTTCTTCAGTAGTTGGGTTAGGGGCCATGCAATTTTGCCATAATTTTTGACAAATCGCCGATAATAACCCATGAGGCCTAAAAAACCTCTTAGACCTTTTAAATCGGAAGGAGAAGGCCAAATCACCACAGCAGCTATCTTCTTTGGGTCTGGTGCCACCCCTGCACTGGAGATGACATGCCCGCCAAATATTCAAGTGTTTCTTGCTCAAAACTACACTTCTTGCAGTTGATGAGCAGGTGGTTTTCCCTCAACAGCAAAAGGACTTGCTGCAGATGATGCCTATGCTCAACCTTGTCCCTGCTATAGATGAGGATATCATCAAAAAACACCAACACACACTTCCTAAGGAGGGGTTTCAGCACCTTGTTCATTAATGCTTGGAAGGTTGGAGGGGCATTGGATAGGCTGAAGGGCATAACTTAGGACTCATAGTGGCCCTCATGAGTTCTAAAAGCTGTTTTGGGGACATCCTTCTCCCTCATCCTAATTTGGTGATACCTTGATTTCAAATCCAACTTGGAAAACACTTTAGCTTCTCCCAATTCGTCAAGCAATTCAGCTATGATAGGGATAGGAAATTTACCAGGGATAGTCAGTTTGTTCAAGGCCCTATACCCTTGATTCATTTTGGGTACCACATAAGTTCTCCCCCTAGAAGAACTCCCTCCAACTCTGTCCTTTGGGCCTACTCCCCCATCTTTCCAGGCCATGTTTTGGGCCTCCAACACTTGGGCTTGCTTCATGATTTGGGCTAAACTCTCTTGCTTATAGAGTTGAAACTCAGCTTGCAATTCCTCCCATAGCCCATTTGGTAAAATTCCCTTCAGGCATTGCAACAGAGGTAACTAGCTTGGATTGGTCACAATACTCCATTACTGATCCAGTCTGCTTCAGTCAAAGGACCGGCCGATAGGGATTTTGTGCCATCCCTGGTTGGAAATGTTGAATCAAAGCTTCCTTGAACTTCCTCCATGTGGGTAGATAAGTGTTATCTTCCCACCATTGGTACCAAACCAGAGCACGACCCTCCAAGGCTACCAAAATGGAGTCGAGCTACTCATTATCCTCGACACCATTCACCTTGAAATAGCGATTTATCTGGATCAACTAGCCGTAGGCATCGTCCCCTGAGAAAATCAAAAGTACAATTTCCCTTACACCATCACGATGAAAAGGAACTCAACTCCCATCCTCCTCGTTGTCGCTACTTGTGTGTGAATCCGTGCTTCATTGACGACGTCAGTTTGATTGGTGTGAGTCACGACTTAGGTGCTGATGCGCGCCCTTGTGTCTCGCCCTTGCATGCCCATCCTAACCACGATCATCCTCATTGTGGCTCGAAGCATGACTGCGTCATACTTGCTGAGGACGCATCCTTCCTGGTTTTGGCGAATTTCATGCAACACCAGCATCATGTTCTCCATTCTCTACTCCAATGCGGTCATCCTGCCAAGCCTCTCTTCAATCTTGTCGATGCTTTCCTCCATCGCCGATCGCGTAGTTACCATAGACCAGCTCTGAGGAGCACTTGGCTCTGGATACCACTTGATAGGAACACAGCAAAATAGGAAGGATACAGAAAAGGAAACTTGTGTGTTGACCATCTTACGGAGCATCCCAATGTGGATTGTTATGGAATTAGGAAAAAACAAGGAATGCAGTAAAGAAAATACACTGGGTAGTATAGACTCAGCAACCCTCCCAAATTCAAGCCAAGCAATATAGCCTACCTCATTCTCTCACCCCCGCTCAGTATATATCCCCAACTCACTAACTGAATCACACCTTCACTCCCCTTACTCTCTCTCTTCCAGCTTAGCACTAGTTAGTTACAATTCTCATTCCCTGTTGAGGTCTCTCCCCTCATGCTTTCCTCACTCAACTGTCCCTCATTGGGCTTCGGCCCTCTTCCCCTTCTTTCCCTTACATAAACATTTTTTATCCTAGGCCTAACATCTTGGGCCCTAATAGAGGGTAATGGGATATTACCCAAATAAATGAATGTAAACCGAAGAGGAGTTAGTTAGATGTTAGTTAGCAGTAAAAGATATATACAGGTAGGTTGCAGAGAGGAGAAAGATGGGGAAGGTTGGAGAGAGGAGAAAGGTGGATGAGAGTAGGGAGATATTAGGGTCTCTCAAATATCCTTGGGATTCCATGGTCATCTTCATCTTCTTCCTCTGATCTTATAATTCAGAGGCTGCTGCATTAGTGAATATGCATCATTTTTAATCTTCATCTGTAAGAACTGGTATCAGATGAATGGAATAAAAGAGCAGAATCTGTATGAATTTCAAGGAAGAGTGAGTGAGTAATACCAGGGTACTATTAGCTCCCTCCCTCTGCAGTATATCTTATTTACAGAAAAGAAGAAATGTGTATGAGATAACAGCTAGGTGTTCGAGAGACCTAGCACCCTCCTGAGTTCTATTCTATTCCAACTATCTCTGAGCTGCCCCCCTCGACACTCTCACCTGCCCAAAATACTCTCCACCTCATCCCATAACAGAATCAGTAATGGACTCCCCCTCTCCACTAACCTTGCCAGCTAGGCAAAGTTAGTTACAAGTCCCTCCCATCCCTTCTTGGCCACATGCCTTGCCTGTGTCAGCCTCCCTCTTTCTATTCTTTCTAGTATAAACCTTAGGATAAGGTAAAACAGAATTACTTGGGGTAATATTGCAAGGGACATGAGTAACATCTTCATCAGTATATACATTTGGGGTCCTAACATCATCAATTGTCTTTTTCTGATTTGTGTTGATACAGTTCTACTGGATATTTTGCTCTAATAATGCGGGTGATTAATGCTAATATTCATGTTTGATTGTTTTAGTGAAGAGAGAAGAGAGACGACTAGCCATAGTGAAAACTTCAAATGCCATTTGCCCGATTGTGTGGGATGACATAGTAAGTTAATTTCCACATTTCTCCATAAAATTTGTTTGATTTAATATTGCTAATGGAATTGATAATATTTCTCATGCAGCCAATTATCAATTTGGATTTGTGGGAGGTATGATCTCTCTCTCTCTCTCTCTCTCTCTCTCCCCCCAGTACAACTCAGAAACAAAACTTGTGGATGCACATACAAATTACATCACAAGAACCTTTATGTTGCAATCACTAACTGACAATCACTTTCTTTCCTTTTCTACAGCATGCATACTATCTGGATTATAAGGTATGAAATCATCATAGACTAACACTTACTTCCCATGAATATATTAACTTAATAATTCTTGCACGAGTTTTTGGACAGAATGACAGGGCAAAGTATGTTGATGTATTTTTAAACCACCTTGTGTCTTGGAATGCTGCATCGTGGCACTTGATGCGGGCAGAGGCTTTTGTGAACTTAGGAGAGCCTAAAATTCCTGTTGCATGAAATGTTGAAATGCTCAACAATTACGCAGCAGGTAATGGGCATATGCCATCTTAGGTGGAGATATATATCCAGGGATTCACATTGTTTGAATAGGGTTTAATCATACGGCCAAAACAGAAAGAGTAGGTTTTGGTCATTATTTCAGTACAACATCAATAGTGTCTCGTGCTTTTTTCTGGTTGTATATTTTTGCTATATTAGTCTAGGATTGACGACAACTTGGCAGATGGAGGGGACTAATGAACTTAGAGCAGGACGAAAGGAGTTCAATGCATAAAACACACAGAAAAAAAGAGCATATTCTTTGACTAACTAGAGCCTCATTGTAAGCAAGTATGAATGTAATGTGGCAAGAGGTTATTAAAATTAAAAGATGATCAGCGATTCTGCATGTACTTCCTATCATTGAAGTTGAACTTCTACAGTTGTAATACTCACACACACACGAAAAGGAAACTTTATGCGTTGATAAAGGAATAAGGATCCATGATCATTAAGTCTGGTATGGTAGAAGGATTTGTAGAAAGTTATGATGGTTCTGGTGCAATTTCTTTGGGCTGGTAGCTGAGGGACTAATATCTGACCTTCCCTTCATATTTGAAAGGAACATGAAGGGTATCGTTTGCAGCAAATGCTTCAACCATCACTGATCGATCCCCCACTGTGAATGTGGATTGTAGACTTTGTGAGGAACTACTCTTAAGGATTTGGGTGATGGCACAGTCCCTGCATGCAACAAACTCTGTTACGTGTCCAAATGGACAGCTTTGGAACAATGAGTGAACTTTTGAGGAATTGAATAATCCAATTGGGAAGTGGCAGCATGGAATCTTCCTACTTGGAACTGGAGAGTTTACTGTTGGTAGAGTTGAATATGGGAACGATGGCGTAGAATCAAAGCCAGGATTTTTTCTCCAAATTGGCTGCAATTGACTGTGTCTGTTTTTATCAGAATGTGGGCATTCTGGATACGGTTAAATGAGGGAAATAGACCACCTAAAGAAGTGCAAACTAAAACTAGAGTTTTGTTAATTAAGTCCACATCAAATTAACATGCTCTACAGTTTCAATAGAGTAAAGAAACTGCAAGAGGAGCAGCCATGAATCTCAGCGCAAAAATTTGTTACAAATATTTTGCAGTTCAATAAAAATATATACGGCCGAGCTCGCTTTTGCAATTTTCCGATGCTGCACAGGCTGTTGGTCTGCCCTAGGATGGGAGGAGGTTCCTCAGGGCAGGCTACTTGGTTACTTTTTCCATATAAGATCATACAAACGAAAAGGGATAAATTTCCAAAATCATTTTTTTTTTTTTCACACATCAGCACTAATGGGATTTAAGCCTATGATTTTGTATATATTATCCAAATTTTTTTTCATTAAATCAGCAGTTTTTTCAAAATCATTTTTCATTCTTGATAAATAAAAAGTTTTAATACAGTTTCTAGAATTGAAAATAGAATTTAATTATTATATATTGATAGAATAAAATTTTTTTATATTATTATTTAATTAAATATTTATATTTATAATAATTTTAAAATAATAAATAATTGAGTCAAATATTTTTATTAATATAATAATATATAAATATATAATTATATAATTTTTTTTATTCTGACAGCATAAATAAATTAAATTCTTAAAAATATTTTTTGTATTAATCCTTTTTAATTACATAATACATTAATCCCAAGAAGAGCTATCATAATATTTTCAACTCTCTTTAAAGATCAATATGTCCAGCACTATTTTGTTTGGAGACAGATTTAGATATTTATTATATTTTGTATTATAATTTGAATCTAAGACATGATATCATTCTTTCATTTCGCTTCACCTTTTTTCAGTTTTATTTTTCCTTATCTTTTGTATTTTCCCCTTACTTTCCGATGTTAGAGGCAACAATTCTCGGTTTCCCAACTCCTTTTCGCTTTCTCTGTTATTCCTCAGATTCCAGTCTCACCCCTCTCTCATATTCACCGTTCTCTTATCGAGGGATAAAAAAAAAAAAAAGGAAAGAAAAGGAAAAACCATCCACGTTGTTTCCAACTGTAACTCCCATTTCATTTCAGAGATCTCAGTCACACACACCACACAGTTTCTCCAGTTCATTTTATTCCTGTAGTGGTTTGTGTGACCCAACACATAAGACACAATCATTTATGGTGTGGCGGTGGCAATGGACACTTTGACAGCTGAAGATCTGCCAACCATTGGAGGAATCGCGACAGTGTCGCTCCTTCATTCCTTCATTCCCACCCACTGGCTCCCCTTCTCCGTTGTCGCTCGTGCCCAGAAATGGACACTCTCCCGCACTCTTCTCGTCAGTGCGTAACGTTCCTCGCTCTCTCCTCTCCCCCCATTCCATTCATTTCTTTTTTCTTTCAGATCCCCCAACCTACTTTTGAATTTGTTCGGTTACTCATGGGAAGTTGTGTTGTGTGACAATGACTGACATTTGAACTTCGTACGTAAATAATGCATTGGTTATTAATTAATATTGTACCTTTTGTGTTATATATATTGTATTTCTAGAGAAATAATTTCTGTTCTTACTCGCATGTCAAATCCTAAGTTTGACATGACTCAGTTTTGTCAAGAAGATGGCTTAAAGAGAAGAGAAATGAGAGGGCCACTTGAAATGAGAGGGACACTTACTTTTTTTTTTTTTTTAGAATATCGTATCGATTTATCACTTGTTTACTGTTGAATGGGGTGTGAATTTAATCTAAGTGAGGTCTACACCCCATTCAATAGTGGACGAATGGTGAGTCAAAATTGTGTCCCATAAAAAATGAATCTCCTCAATATTTCTCTGAAAAAAAAGGTCAAAGATAATGCAAGTTTAGTTTATTGAAGCTTTAATTTAGTTGATGAACGATGGCCTTTTCTCTTATTTTTATTTGTGTGTGTGTGTGTGTTATTTTTTTTCATTAGTCAAGATGGTAACAGCATGTAATTACACCCTTTTTATTTGGGGTCTATGATCATATATATATTTATTATTTGGTGATATTTAAAATGCTCACTCACAAAAGTGAATATTTAATATTTACTTAATTTTTAACCATTGATCTGTTATGTTTCTAAAGAGTTATTATATGTAAAGAAGAAACGGCGATGGAAGATTAAACCATGGTGCATCTTTGACCAAGTGTAGAACAGTGATGCATGGTGCAAATGTATGAGTAGTTAAACTATGTAGGGAGATAAATTGCATTGATTAAAATCAACCTTCACTGTTTATATTAAGCTTTGATCTTGTCAAGATTAGTGTGGACTGTGGGCAACCAAGTTTTTGTCTTGATATGTGTTTTATAATTTTATTTGATGGGAGCATGGGCATTTTCGCAATAGAATGCCATATCCCTTGTAAACAATAAGATAGTAGTTATTCTATGATTACTTTATCTACATGGACTGACCATAAATATAAGAATATGAAAATGATCTTTCAACCCCCTTACTCATCTGGTACTTGAGTTTTGTAAGCATTTTTGTCTCTCTGTTTTTTTGTTTAATTTTTTTAAAGCCAATATTCGTGGACAAAAGAGCTGATGTTAAAACTCCTTCAATTGATTGACTGAGCGGTCTTTTATCATGAGATATTATATAACAAAGCCATTAGTTTTAAGAGCGTCCTTGTTTCTAGCTTTAAAAACTCAACTAGGCCAAATAGTGATATTGACAAATTTGTTTGGCACATCTTTTGGGGTTTGGCATTGTACTTAAATTTCATGTATAGAAACTAACATTCGAAAGATTGTACTTTGATTATCTCTGGAAATCTTGTTTGACTTTGTCCTTTCTCTTCATGCAGCTGCACTAGGAGCAATTTTGCACGTAATATCCACTTCACTTCTTGGTATAACAGCACTCACCATGGCTAACAGCATTGCTGGTGAAGAAACAGTTCACAAGGTTGCTTCGCTGTTGCTTGTATTTCTAGGAGGCAGTTATGTTCTGTTGTTTTTGACTGGAAAGGGTGGCCATAATCATTCACACAACCAACCAATGGAGAAAATGGCTGTTGCTGGGCTAATTCTTGTTCCTGCATTGTCTCCTTGTGCTACAACACTGCCAGTCTTCCTTGCTGTTGGAAACTCATCTTCCATGATGGTGCTTGCCATCATAGTGTTGCTACTCAGGTATCTATCAATTGCAGTGAAAATTTGGAGTTTTTTTAATTCTTTTTCTTTTTAAATCTTCATTTTTATTTTTTGTGTGTGTGTGGGTGTGCATGTATGATGGATCCTTGTGCACATGGTATTACTTATCATAATATGTTTATTGGAAATCCGTTCCAGTTGTTTCTTGTTATCAAGGTGAGAAATTCTTATTTTGGTCATAACATTGAATTTAGCAGAGGCAGCTATGCATCTTTTCACCTCAAGAAAATGTGTATTGACTAATGAGAGAGGAACATATGAATGAAATCCTCCATTGCTCTAATGTTTACGTACCATAAAAGGGAACACCTTGTAGATTTTACTCATAAAACACGATATCATTTAAATCATTTTCCCAATAGGATTTTATGCTAAATAAGTATATGCAAGTGATGGTGTTAGTTGCCACAGCTGAAGAGAGATGATTATTGTCCAGCTTGATACCTTGATTCTTATTGCAAGGCTTAACTGATTAAATTTAACATTCCTTGCTATCTTGTATTCGACTGCTGTTCTGTTTGCCAGAATTGTATAATCATTGAAGTGCTACAAATTTTGTATGAATTGTGCTAACTGCTAAGTTGGTTTAGATATCACTCACTTTACGTTTATGAAAATTTTATGTCTGTAGTTTTGTACTGCAATGAAGCTTAATACATGGTAATTTTCATTTACAGTACAATAACTGTGATGATTTCATTGGTAGCATTATCATTCTACGGAGCCAGTCAACTGAAGTTTCACTGGGTGGAGCGGTATGACAAACTCCTTGTTGGTTCGGTTCTGTGTTTGGTAGGAGTTTTGACCCTAATTTTTCATGATCATGACGGTGAAATAAGTTCTGCTGGAGGGCACTCACACAGGAAGATAACTTCCCTATGAGAATAATAAATGTACGCTTTGTGCCACAGACAACGTTGTTGCTTTTCGGAGATTGATCGTACTGGTCTAGTTAAAGTGGATGTCTACACCTTACCGAAACAAGAAAAGGAAAAAAAAAAAAAAGAAGGATGACTAAAGAGTTTACAATGTGCAGTTAATGAATGCTCAAATTGCTTTCATTTAAATATTAGTTTATATCTGTCGGTTACTAGCTTCATTGTAAACTGCTAACTGTATGAGATGCAGTTGTTTTTGCCCTTTTTCGGGTGAGCATTGTGAGAGGGGAAACACAAATTTGTACTAAGTGTCTATCAGCAGCATTCAAATGAAATAAGGAAAATGATGCGTAGAAACTAATCGACTAAGATGATTTTTTTTTTAAAAAGAAAAATTTAATTAAATCAAAATTAGTTTTAAAGTTAGGATAATTAAAAAAAATAAAAAAACTAGACCAAGTTAATTATCGTAAAAATAATGAATTTTATCGTATATTCGGGACAATGAAAATTTAAAATTTTCATTTATTCGCTAAGTTTGTTTTGTGCTTAGTTCGATTTTAGAGTTTAATTTTTATGTACTGATAATATAAAATAATTTTATATTATTAGTTAATAGAAATATTAAAAAATATTAAATTATATTAAGTAACTATCTATTATAATAAATTATTCATCATAATTTGATACTTTCTTGTATTTCTATTCTTTGACAATATAAAGTTATTTTATATTATTAATGTATAAAAATTAAACTCTTGATTTTATAGTTTTAGGCCCAAACTTGTTTGTCCATAAAATATAGGGAAAAGTCTAAAAAATCTCTTTTAACTTTGGTCCATATGCATTTTGGTTCTATTGCTTTAAAAATGTGTAAATTAATCCTAAAACTTTTTAATATGTTCATTTACTCCAATTACGATAATGACATTTATTTTTTGATAAAAAGTTGCACATAAGAAGTATATGAACTCTAAAATCTCATTAAGAGCTCTCTAATATCGAAAATTAATAAAAACAAAGCGTACATAAACTAAAGTTGAAAGGGGTATTTAAAACTTTTTTCTGTCAAAAAATAAACAGTCATTACCAATTTGTAATAACGTGCACATATCCAAAAGTTTCAAAACTAATTTGCATTTTTTAAAGTAACATGATCAAAGTGTACAGGGACCAAAGTTGAAGGAGCTTGTTTTAGACTTTTTCTTAAAATATATAGAAATTAAATAAACAATTGAAGAGGAATTGATGGTATGTCGATGGAGTAGGATTGGAAATTGTTTTCCCTACATGTTGCCACAGAATGAGCGGTTGTTGGGGATGGTTAGTTGCTCTATGTAAAGAGAGAGGTTTGCCTCTAATTTCTTGGTTCCACAATCAAGGAACATTTCTACTACCCTTGATTATTTCTATCCATGATGTCAGAAGGTGCTAATGAAGTTTATACCCATTGCTTTAATTCCCACTATTGCTGTGAATGGGTTATCACCAATGTCGAATGTGATTTTACTTGCTACTGACATGCTATGAATGACTTAGTTACATGTTTGAAACGATATCTTGACTTTGCTTGTTTTGACTTGAGGATCAATCAAGTACTAATTAATAAATTTTGGATGAAAAGAGTCATCTGTATCTTACTGATGATTAGGATTACAAGAATCTATATATACAAATAATAATAGTAAGATTTGCAATTTGTAAAGAATCCCAAGAACTCTGTTAACTAATGGATAAGATGCATATCTCTTAATATTCCCCCTCAAGTTGAAGTATGAACATTAAGAACACCCAACTTGGACATCAAACGATGAAATTCGTGGTGTCCCAAAGCCTTTGTGAATATGATTGCTCGTTGTTGAGCAGTGGGAGTATGATGAATTGTAGTGTCTCCATATTAGATTATCTCTCGAACAAAATGACAATTAACCTTGATATGTTCAGTGTATCCGTGAAAAACTAGATTGGCAACAATATGAACAGTTGCTTGATTTCATAGTGGAGAAGTGACAGCAAACGAAAGTGAAGTAAGCAAAGCTCTTAACCAAATAAATTCACATGTTGCATTAGCCATGGCTAAATATTTAGCTTCTATAGAGGATCTTGAGTCTATTTTTTGGTTCTTGGTTTTCCATGAGATTGGTACATCGCTCAAAGTCATGATGAAGTATACAAAAATAGAACGTCGTGTTATTGGACAAGATGCCCGATCAAAGTTGCATTAGACTTTGAGTTGCAAATCATTATCCTTAGGCAAGAAGATACCTTGACTAGGAGATGGGTTTAAATAACACAAGACTCGCATTAATGCAACCCAAATGATCTTGGAGAGGACATTGAATGAATAGGCTAAGGATGTGCACTAAATATGTGATTTTTGGTCCTGTGATTGTCCAGTAAATGAGTTATTCTATCAGTTGCTTACACTGAGATGGATCTACATAAAGTTCCCCTGTTGTTGAGGATAAGACTTCGGCCTCAACTTAGGTGAGGGTAAGACACGGTGGGAATGAATTGCCGAGGGCCTCTTCTAAAGGTAAGAGGGGGTAGTGTACTAGTGAAGGAGGGCAAACTAATAGAGTTATATGGTGAAGGGAGGGTTAGGCAATGTTTTGTCTCAGAAAGCATGTCTTTTGGGTTGTAATGTTGGGTGCATGTTAAGGCATGCATAAGGAGATCTAAGTGAGAGCTTCACGGCTAATTTGAGGATAGGGCAGATTCCTTCACATGTAATATTGCTAACCTAGGTAAGGTAATACATGTAAGATCGAGCAACCGGGTATACGATAAAGGGGAAGGAGGAGGGTGCCCCAAGTCAGATGGTGGAGAGGGTGAATAAGTAAGGGAGGCTATCCTTAACTAGGCAGGTAGGAAACCTAGATGGACCATGGGCCCCCTAACCTCAAGCTCAAGAGAGTGACGAGATGCCAGTAGGTTGGTAGGCTATCCAGTCAAACCATGTTAACTAGGACTAAATGAGTTGAGTTGAGTTGGAAATTCGAACAGACCATAAGCCTCACATCGAACCTAGGTCCAAAGCCTTGGTGTAAGTGCTTAAAATTCGGGCTTAACGCGAAGCCTGGATAGGCAAAACCCTTAAGAGTACTTAAGCGAAAATTAAAATTGGTTCTTAAAGACCTTGGAATAACTCATTATCCAATTCGGGTCATAACCAATTCGGAAAAGCTAGGTCTTCTCTACAACCTTGGATTAATTTTATTCCTTAATTTTTCAACTTAAGCGAAATTAAGTAGGCAATTTGTGTAACCTCAAGAAGTCATAAAATTTCCTTTCAAGTTATTTAACTTAGCTAAAATTAAAAAAAATAAGGCACATACAATTGGCAAAATCAATTTCATTAATACTAAATCTCGAAAATCAAGGCAATGTTCATTACAAAAACCCATGCAAGGGCAAATACAAAATACATAGGAAAAAGAAAGAAAATCCTAAGGATCAGCGGTGGCAGAGTTGGTCAAGTTAGATTCCAGGTTGCCATCCTTGTCGTCCTCTTCCTCAGGGATATCTTCAATACGCTTGTTAACAACATGGTGATGCAACCTGACCTCACTGAAGTCAGCATCAAGGCAGATAACTTGGCACTAAGCCAAGATGTTGTCCTTGACCTCTTCGGCGGTGGCGGCCCATTGTTCCTCCACGTGCTTAACTTCCCTTTGGATATCAAAAATATTATTGTCTTTGGTGGAACGATCTTTTTCAGATTCCCTTAGTTGGGCTTTCAACTCCTCCAATCGTTGATCCTTGGTCTTGACTTGCTCCTTCAGCTACTTGACCTTGGACCTCAGATCCTGCTTGACTTTTTCCAGGGCCATCTTCTCCTTCTAGAGGAAGGTTATACTCTCCTCTAAGTCCATTTTGGTCTGGACCCCAGAAGATATCACCGATTGTACTGGCATAAAGCAACCGACTTCAGAAGAGTTTGACCAGCCCACTAAAGTTTCTCGAGTAGGTCATCCGAGCTTTGCCAAAGTCGCTCCAAACAAGTCTGGGTCATTAATTCCTTATCCGTGAATTATGGATAAGGAAAGCTTTTTTCCATGACATAAAGCATTCTTGGGAGCCATCTTGTCTATAAAGAGATTGGAAGTCAGTAACAAATATATAGAATGAAACACAAGAAAAAGACTAAGTTAAAAAAGGGTAAAACCTATATGTCTCCTAGTGACCTCAGCGTCTACGTCGATTATCCCCTTCAAGTTTAGATGCTTCTTCCGAAAGCTTAGAAGAAAGAACTCTGCAATAGCCCTCTTCTCGGGAGTAAGGTCATCCTCATATACCCGAGGTGCTTCGAAGTTTTTGTTCCAATAAACGTTGACCTTAGTAAGCTCCCCTTCTTGAGTTTCCCAAAAAGGAGTCATTCCCCCAACTCCAAATACCTTGAAATAGACAGGTTTGAAGTTGTGAAATGACTCCTCAAATAGAAGGAACACCTTCCTATTGACATGGGCTCAAAAAGAAAGCTAGCACGAGGTCAGTTCGCCTCCACTAGGTCAGGTAAAGTTAAAGAGATAGAAGAAAACATTGGGGGAAGGCAGAACTCGAAGATATTCGCAAATGATCTCAAAATCCCGAATCATTGCCCAATTGTTTAGATGAAGTTGGGAAAGGACAGCTAAGGTCAGTTCTAAAATGTAGAATTGGAAGTTGGCAATCAGGATCCGAACGCCGAGCTTTGAGATAAGGACGTCATACATCCACATCCAGTTTCAGCCGTGTCCATGATTAATGTAACACACCCTCTTATTTTCACTAGCAACCCCAAGGGTGTAGTCTTCTTTGTACTCACCTCTAGGGTGATTAGATTCTTCTTTCGAAAAGATTAAAGGAACTCGGAAGTCATGACCGAGGCAGTTCCTAAGACCTCGGGTTCCACTTAGCAGTAGATCAAGTGAATTAAGGCGAGTATACAAGGACCTTTTGTGCTTGCCTTTTACCCATTTCCAAAGCTAGGGAGACCTACATAGGGAAACCGCCTCTAATTACTAAACTCAAAAAGTGGAGGTCAGAAAATGTAGAACGAGAGGAGAAAACAAAAGGGCCTACGATGGTTCCCCCACTATAGATTTCAATTGTTGGAGAGAGGTAGGGAAGAAGAAGAAAATAAAAATCCAGGGGTGATAACTGATAAGTAATATTTTGATATATTGATTAACCCTCATATTTAGTTTATTGGACCTCTTTTGTACTTAATTGATCAATATTAAACACATTCTATGAGTTTGGGCTCTAATTGCGCTTAATTGTATTTTTTAGCATTATTATAAATTTATACTATTTCTGTATTTTGAGCATATCTTGAGTTGTCAACCTCTAAAACTTACAAATTTTATATTGTAGGAAAGCTGAGAGAAATATCTACAACTTTGATGTAGAAGTCAAAAGCAAATTCAGATGTCTATTAGGACGAATTAGGCCACGAAGTCAGAATAGGGCTGTTACACTGGAACTTGAGCAGTGTACACTAATTGGGCCATAATTTGAGTTGTAGACATTGGATTGAGGTGCAACTAGTGCCATTTAAAAGCTAAGATATAAAAATTCAATTCATATGAGAACACTCTCCAAAATAATGACATCTTTATGGACTTATTGGCTATTGAATTTGACTAATGCGAATAGAGATACAACCTAGACATGCTACAAAGATTGGGCCATAACTCTCTTATTTCAAGTCCAACTTAAGCAAATTGGGTGTCCACTTAAAGCTAAGAGGCAAAGGATTAACTTAGGCTCAAGGGCAATGTTGGATATTTATATCTTAGATCTGAAAAGAGGGGAGAAAATAGAGACGCGAAAAGGAGACTCATCTCCAACTTTTTTTTCATTTTTTTCTCTTCTCTTCTCCTCTCCTCTTCTTTTCTTTTCTTTTCTTTTCCTTTCATTTTATAAGATACTTGTTTTGAGTTCTATTTTGCAACCGTCATTGCTATGGAGGAGTAGGACTTCAAGCTAGTTGAAGGAGACTCCAAGGGTATTATGGTTGTAATCTTGAAATCTTATGCTTGAATTTCAATCATGTTTGTCTTCTTGATTCTTTGCCCTCTTTTATTTGTAAACTTGCATTGAATGGTATTGATATGTGGATTTATGAATGAGGAATTAGTTGGGTGATTGCTAATTGGTCAATTGGTATGAACTTGATTAGTTAAAGCATTAGGAATTGGGTTTGGGTTCAAACCTTGGCTAATACAATTGGGACTAGAAATCAACATAGGTTAATTAAAGTTGAGATTTCAATTATCTAATCAATTATGTGTTGGTTGAATTTATAAAGTTCTCTATGTAGAATTGTGGGGCTGTTAGTAGAGATCTCTCTAATAGCTCAAATTAGCCGCACTCCATGTGTTTAATATATTGTGCGTTAATAATTGATTCACCTTATGCCTAAGGAACTCTTTGAACTAGTATTTTTATTTTCACCTAATTTGCTTTTATAGCTTATTTCTTGCATATTTGCACATACCTCTTTGTTACTTAACTAGATGGCAACAATATCCTTGTGAGACGACCTTGGTTGCACTATACGTCAAATTTAGTATAATTAAGTATTTGAAAATTATAATTTGGAGCGGGCCGCGACACTCGCTACCAAATTTTGGCCGCGTTGCCGGGGATGTTGATGCTATTTAGTTTGTACATATATGTGTTTACTTGCTTTTGTTTGAGTTTTGCATTTTTTGGTTGTTTTCAGTGTTTTTGGGCTAATTTTGGGTGCTATCCTGTTCTATTTGTGCTCAAATTACCTTGAAACTTTTCAATCCAAACGCTTTCGATATTCTAACCAAAACTCACTACTTTGTAGTGAGCGACACCCTATATTTGCCAAATTCAATCGTTTTGCCCACTTTTTTTATTTATTTTGATTTTCTTGCATTTTTTTAGTATTTTCTTTTATGTCCTCCCTTTTTGTTTCTTGTTTATATAACTCAAAACATCTTTTGCAGTATTTTCTTAGTTATTTTAAGCCATTTTAGAGTAGATTTTAGTTTCTTCTTCTGTTTAGTTTACTCATTTCTACTTTTCTAACATGTTCACTAACTCATCTTTTAGTTCCCAGACATATGGTTGTTGGAATGTTGCAGGAACTGAACGATTGATGATGATTCTTACCAAAGAATGGAACACCAGCTGGATGAGATAAAGTTCTTAATAGAGCAATATGCCATAAGGAATCACACCTAGTAACCACAACAGGGATATGACCCAAGTTCCAGTATGTACCACTCCGATTGGTATAATGGAGTTGACCAGGGATATGGGGATGTTCCATCACAGCAACCCCTATATTTTCAACAGCAGTTCCAACCTTCACTCCCCTTCATTCAATAGCACCTGCATCTACTCCAGGAGTCGTATGAGCAACCACAGCTTGAGTTACCACCTGTATATCATCAGGCTAATCCACTATGTAACATCCCTACTTTCGTGAATAGAACAAAAGTGCCCCTATAAACTTTTGTTAATTGGAGTGATACTCAGAACTTTTAGAAATTATATTTTAACCCCAAAGAATTATTTTCATAATAACCCTAGAACTTTTCATTAAACAACCTTTATATCCCCACATCTGTAGAATTAGCAGAATGGTGTTTTAAACGAAGCAGAATCACGTGGGGAAATCGTAAAAGTTTAAATCTCTATCGATTGGGCCATGGAGGCAGTCAAGTGTGAAATGATGTGGGGTGTCCCTAGACTTGCTCAAAATTACAGAAATACCATTAGTTATAGAAAATAGAAAACAAAAAGGCTCCGAATTTGCGAAATTGTCTAATTTACGTCGTTAATTTATTTATTCAGTTTCGACAGTCATGTAAGGGCAATTAAAAGTTAGTTAAATATTAATTAGGAGTCAATTAGATGTTAATTAGAGGGATGAGGCTTAGGAACAATTAGAGTAGAGATATAGAAATTCTCTCAGAGTCATTTAGTAAAGTTTTGCCGATTTGAAGAAAATCGGCGAAGATTCGATATTTTAAATTGTCAGAACTGATCCAATAGAAATTATAAAGTTTTCATTTTCTTTTCTTCCTTCTCCCTTTAAATTTTCAGCCTCCCTATAACCAACCTCATTTTTTTCACTTTCCTTCATCTTCTTTCACTTCCTCTCATCCCCAAGCTTAAGGTCCAACCATCAACTTCACTCCAAAATCAAGTTCCACCAAGATTTCACACCACCAAGGTAGGATTCCATTTTTGTTCTTAAATTCTCTGAACTGTGGTTGCATGAAATTTCATTCTTCTTCAGTTGTTTGATGATATATTAGATGTATTTGATAGTTTACGGCTGGATTAACATGAAATCTTGAGTTGGAATTAAAGTTAGAAGGAGAAAACTAGAGGGAGTGGAGAATTAGGATGGCGTCTAGGTGAAAAATCCATGGCAGTCCGTATGGCGGAGTGTATGGCTCTGCCTACAGCTGGTTAAATCTGATGAGACTATTTTTATAGGAAATTAAACATTCAGAGCTTTCCATACATATATAATATAAGGCCATTGGATTAGTATTGAGAGAGATATGAATTTTTGAAGTTTGACCTAGGTTTTTGAGTTTGATTTTGGGCAAACTAGGTTGTTCAGGGAAGAACTCGCCCTATACGACTTAGAATTGAGTGAAACTAACTTTGTTAGAAAGCTTATACATAGGAGAACATCCCATAAAAATTTTCAAGTTAGTTAAGGTCCCATTTGTTCCCAGTGAGTCGAGAAAGTTGCCCTATGTCCAATCCAGGCTAGAATAGGGTAGCCCAGAAGGGTCAAGTTTCGGGGCTTATATATCAAATTATAATCATGTAAATGAGATGCAACTTAATTCATTTGAAAGCTTGTTCTGTTAGCTTTAAATTGATATAAATTTCGCATGATTTCACCCAGATTCCTATTTTTGGTAAATTTTCTCTTATAAGAGTGCAATTATGGCTGAAGATATGTATGAATACTAGATCAAGCTTCGTTGATATCGGAACTCGGGACTTAGCAAACGAAGAGCTAGATAGAGTGTACTTAAGGTTGAACTTGAGATGATATATTTAAGGTTGAACTCTGAATGATATACTTAAGGTTGAACTCGGAAGAGTGTACTTAAGGTTGTAAACTCGGAATGATATACTTAAGATTGAACTCGGAAAAGTGTACTTAAGGTTGACCTCGGAATGATATATTTAAGTTTGAACTCGAGACTTAATAAATAGCAAACCTGATTAGGAATGGTTAATGTCGGAACTCGAAAACTTAGGAAATATTCAAAAAAGCATTGAAAGACTGATTGTAGCTTAAGGTCAGATGTCGGAATTCACTTGAAATCTAGAGTCACGGACGAGAATATAGAACCTAAGATACTTAAACCCGGAAGTTTAGGGTCTTCAATACAACCTAGTAAGTCGGGAATCAAGACATTGACCTTACATATGAGACTGATATTATCTCGGAACTTGAAAATCGGTCATAAGCTCGAGTTCGGGAACATCATTAGAAATTAAAAGTTTGCGAGATAGATTAAGGCTTAAAACCCTAAAACTTGCACCTAATGGAATTGCTATATTTTTGGTATGATTATAATGTTCTATCTTAAGTTTGCTGTTTAATTAAAGTTCCCTGGTTGCCTGGCACTATTCATGGGGGAAGCGGATTCAATCTGTTATGCTGCAAAAATTCTGGCAGAAATATGTGAAATATATGACTATTATGAACATTTATATGTTATGCTTATAAGATTCATATATGCAAGAATGATTTAAGTATGATATGAAGTATATGAATGAATGCATGTAGCATATGAATGTATAATCATGTTCAAAGAAGAATAAGATTTATAAGAACTTGCAAGAAAGATATACCAAGCTACCACGTGAGGCATGGCATAGACCTAGCTAGCATGGGCCAGAGCGGTACTATCTAAGACTTGGGCCAACCCTCAACCAAATTTAAAGGGAATAGACCGGTGTGAGGGTTAGGGAAAGTAAACCCATCACTCATGTATAGGTACGAGCTTGGACCTCAAAAGCAAGCTATTACCCAGGGGTGAGAGAAGCTATTCACCTCTGGGGGACCAAACACAGAAGAGCAAGATCAAATTGCAAGTTAAAGAAAGGGATAAATTAAGTCAAGTGCACTTGCAAACAGTCAAGTATAAGCATCTTTATGTGCATCTTCAATTATCTCATTAAGTCACAATGTTATTATGATTCTTGTTGAAGCATATTATATGTAATTATATGTCTGTCATATAATATGACAAGTGATTGTTAAAATATAACCTGCTTCGAGGACGATGTTTTCAACTTAAAACTGACCCACTGGTTGTGTATATGTGCTCATGTTTTTATAAGAAACCGAAGCGGCTGGAATGTTCATGACGACACTGTATGGTTCGAGTTTACCTACTGAGAGCTTTAAGTTCTCATTGCTTGCCTGCATGTTCTTCTTTCCATAAACATTCCAGATCATAGGCTAAAGCTTAAGAACGAGGGAAAATTTACTGGGGCATTTATCATACAAGACTCAGACTTACGTCAGCCCGGAAGACTATAAAAGCCGGTTGAAGTTCAGAAAGAGCAACAGCTGCAATGTAGAGGCAGTTTCTATGTATAATGTTAGTTACAAAAGTTTCTTAAATTGTAACTATTTTATTCTCTATGTATCAGAGATGAAATTTCTGAATTATTATTCAGTAATGAAGGGCCATGTATTATATTTTCCATATTTCAAAGATTCTCTTAGCACAGTGACAACCTCTTAATATAACTCCATGACTCGAGTATGGCTTATATAATAGAGGGTGTTACACACTAGCCACCTCACTTGAGCCCTCTCTAGAAGATTTTGTGAACCAGTTGATGAAGAGTAATCTCCAATGACAGGAGAGGATTGATACAAACATTCAGGGCTTGCCAACACAATAATTAAGCCAATTAACTTCTACATTGAGCAATTTGCAAGCTCATGAGTTCACCCAGCTCTTTTCCCATACCGTTCTAACTCATGAGGGGAATATGCCAGATGTACAATCACATGAGCTAGCTGAGGGGATTGGCGAGAGTCAAGATGTAGCTGGACCACTAGATGAAACACCACAGGAGACATTGGTTGAGGAGATATCTCATGATCTTATTGGTGCTAAGGAAATGGACATGTCTACATGCATGGATATTTCCACTTCTTTTGAAGACCCCATGAGTGACCTCTCAACAGAATTCCTTGAGCTAACTACTATTGACACTTTTACTGGATTCACATGTGCTGACTGTGAGGGTGAGTATATCTGCCCTGTATGTGCAGAGATTGAGGCATGTTTGAGGGGAGATCCTCCAATGCCAGAAGATGGCTAAATTGTAGTTGATATTCAAAAAGTGGAGTTGTAGGAGGAACAAGTTAAAGAAGCCACCCAGCGTCTCCCCTCCATTGTTCTTCTATCTGCAACTGAGACATACTCAAGTGGTTTGGAGTATGCACCTACACCTTTCCTGGGGCAGTTTGAATATGCCCACTTGGAGGATGATGCACAACTCCAAACCATTTGTGACATGACAGCTGGCTCACTTCATCTGGATGCACGAAGGTGCTTGGATTATGCCTACATGAAAAACAATCTTGCCCCCAAGCTGCCTGTTTCATCATTGTAGAGGTGCTACCTGGGGGGATGCTGAGGCCATTGGTAGCAAGTGTCGTGACCTGCTCCAAATTACAATTTTAAAATACTTAATTACACTAAGTTTGAAGTATAGTACAACTAAGGTCGTCTCATAAGGATGTTGATGCTATCTAGTTAAGTAACAAGGGGGTATGTGGAAACATGCAGTTAATAAGCTATAAAAGAAAATTAGATAAAAATAAAAATACTAGTTCAAAGAGTTCCTTAGGTATAAGGTGAATCAATCATTAATGCACAATATATCAAACACATAGAGTGTGGCTAATTTGAGCTATTAGAGAGATCTCTACTAACAATCCTACAATTCTACCTAGAGAACTCTAGGAATTCAACCAACACATAATTGATTAGATAATTGAGACCTCAACTCTAATTAAACTATATTGATTTCTAACCCCAATTGTATTAGCCTAGGTTTGAACCCAAACCCAATTCCTAATTCTTTAACTAATCAAGTTCATACCAATTGACCAATTAGCAATCACCCAACTAATTCCTTATTCATAAACCCACATATCAATACCATTCAATGCAAGTTTACAAATAAAAGATGGCAAAGAATCAAGAAAACAAACATAATTGAAATTCAAGCATAGGGTTTCAAGATTACAACCATAATACCCTTGGAGTCTCCTTGAACTAGCTTGAAGTCCTACTCCTCCATAGCAATGAAGGTTACAAACTAGAACCCAAAACAAGTATCTTACAAAATGAAAGGAAAAGAAAAGAAAAGAGGAGGAGAGGAGAAGAGAAGAGAGAAAAAATGAAAAATCTTGGAGATGAGTTCTCCTCTTTCACGTCTCAGTTTTCTCTCATCTTATCACACCTCAAATGTCAAAATTTAAAAATACCCTTGAGCCCAACTTAATCCTCTACCTCTTAGCTTTAAGTGGACACCCAATTTGCTTAATTTGGACTTGAATGAGAGAGTTATGGCTCAATCTTTATAGCATGTTCAGGTTGTACATGTATTCGCGTCAATCCATTTTAACAGCCAATAAATCCATGAAGATGTCATTATTTTGGAGAATGGTCTTCATATGAATTGAAGCTTTATGTCTTAGCTTTCAAATGACACTTGCCTCAATCCAATGTCTACAACTCACGTTATGGCCCAATTAGTGCACACTACTCCGGTTCAAACGTAACAGCCCTGTTTTGACTTCATGGCCCAATTCGACCCATTAGACATCTGAATTAGTTGTTGACTTCTTCATCAATGTTGTAGATCTTTCTCTCAGCTTTCCTACAATATAAAATTTGTAATTTTTAGATATCTACAACTCAAGATGCATCCATAATACAAAAACAATATAAATTTACAATAATGCTGAAAAATACAATTAAGTTCAATTAGAGTCCAAACTTATAAAATGTGTTTAATATTATTCAATTAAGCATAAAAGAAGTCCAATAAACTAAATATGAGGGTTAATCAATATATCAAAATGTTACTTATCAGCCATCAACATTGATCTATCAAGGCACCAATAGAAAGGATGGCAATGAATTCAAGATCACCTCATGGGATCCTGGAGGAGGCAAAAGATGCAAACCTTGGTGGAAATCCCTAGACCAGTTCAAGCATAAGCCACCATGAAGGAGTTATCACCACTTTTTACCTTTTTAATTTTCTGTCCTACATTTTACTTTTGGAATAAAATATGTTGAGTGTTAGTTTTCATATGCTAGTTATGTTGTTTAGTTGGATGTTTTCTCATGGTGATTCTTTAGTTGTTAGCTTTAGGCATTAAACATTCATGGCTTGCGACTTCAACATGCTTGACTTTTCATCTCATTCTTTATGTTTTGTATACTTGGTAGCTTCATCTTCAATTGCTTGGATTGAGTATATTGGACAGGACCCATGTGAGCTTTTGAACCTTTTTTTGGGATGGTTGCATTACATGCCATTCTTTTCTTTCTTATATGTTTTGTTCCCTCATAAGATTTGTCACTCTAGAGCTTGCTTTGATTCTTTTTGAGGCTACACCATTCATTTGCATACATGAACATGATTGAGGCATTTGTTTCATGATTAGCCACTTAACCAAATAGCCACCCTTGCATTTTTCTCCTTGCTTAACCCCTTTGAGCCTTTTTACCTATTTTTTGTTTTTAGCACATTACAAGCCTAAAGTGAAAAACCATGATTCTACCTAGCCTTAGGGATTAGGAAACCATTGGTTACCATTAACAATGTGCATTCACATAAGTGTGGAGGTTTGCATGAGGACATGCAAGACTTTAAGTGTAGGGGGTGCAAAGTGGTGAAAAGAGAAAAAGAAATGAAATGAAAAGACTAAAAAAAGAAGAAGAAGAAAAAGCAAAGAAAAAAAAAGCAAATAGAGAAAGGAAAAAAGTCAATAAACTGGGGCAATTTTGATGAAAAAAAAAAGAAAGTAAAGAAGTGGGATAAAAAAGAGTTGTTTGTTGCATTGCTTGGATTTGAGGAGAGCCCTCATATTTGAGACCTCATGTCTTTGCCAATATTCTTCTATTCTCTTTGGTTTTTACCTTGCATATCCTTACTATTTCCTACCCTTACCTTGGCTCTATTACAACCTTGAATAAAGTCCTCTTGATTTGTGTGTGCATGTGCTTGAGTGGTGGAGAATTAGATGATAAGCAAGCTTATGATAGTGCTTTTCCTTTTGAGGTGATTTGAGTGGTATAATTGAGCCTTAAACACTTGAGAGTAAGAGTGCTAAATACATTATCTTGTGAGATCCTCTATGCTTGATCCATACTTTTTGAAGTGATTTTTACCTTGCTTGCACCTTTGTAGAGATGTGTCTTGATTGTTGAATTTCTTGATGCCTTGGGTGTGCTTTTTGCCTATATGCTTGACACTCTTGAGGATCAATTGGGAATTTGTTTTTCATGGTATTTGGTCATTTTTTGTTTCTAGGACTCGTGTGCTTGTTTTATATTTTGATGTTTCATTTTCAGTACCCTTGAGTATATTTTGAATTTTGCATAAGGACATGCAAAAAGCTAAATGTGGGCAAATTTGATAAATAATATTTTGATACATTGATTAACCCTCATATTTAGTTTATTGGATCCCTTTTGTACTTAATTGATCAATATTAGACACATTCTATGAGTTTGGGCTCTAATTGTGCTTAATTGTATTTTTCAGAATAGGGCTGTTGCGCTGGAACTTGAGCAGTGTACACTAATTGGGCCAAAACTTGAGTTGTAGACATTGGATTAAGATGAAACTGGTGCCATTTGAAAGCTAAGATATAAAGCTTCAATTCATATGAGAACACTCTGCAAAATAATGACATTTATGGACTTATTGGCTGTTGAATTTGACTAACGTGAATAGAGGTACAACCTAGACATACTACAAAGATTGGGCCATAACTCTCTCATTTCAAGTCCAAATTAAGTAAATTGGGTGTCCACTTAAAGCAGTGGATTAACTTAGGCTCAAGGGCAATATTGGATGTTCATATCTTAGGTCTGATAAGAAGGGAGAAAACAGAGACGTGAAAAGGAGACTCATCTCCAACTTTTTTTCATTTTTCTCTCTTCTATTCTCCTTTCCTCTTCTTTTCTTTTCTTTTCCTTTCATTTTGTAAGATACTTGTTTTGAGTTCTATTTTGCAACCTTTATTGCTATAGAGGAGCAGGACTTCAAGCTAGTTGAAGGAGACTCCAAGGGTATTATGGTTGTAATCTGGAAACCCTATGCTTGAATTTCAATCATGTTTGTCTTTTTGATTCTTTGCCCTTTGTTATTTGTAAACTTGCATTGAATGGTATTGATATATGGATTTATGAATGAGGAATTAGTTGGGTGATTACTAATTGGTCAATTGGTATAAACTTGATTAGTTAAAGAATTAGGAATTGGGTTTGGGTTCAAACCTAGGCTAATACAATTGGGGCTAGAAATCAACATAGGTTAATTAGAATTGTGGTTTCAATTGTCTAATCAATTATGTGTTGGTTGAATTTCTAGAGTTCTCTAGGTAGAATTATGGGGTTGTTAGTAGAGATCTCTTTAATAGCTCAAATTAGCAGCACTCTATGTATTTGACATATTGTGTATTAATGATTGATTCACCTTATGCATAAGGAACTCTTTGAACTAGTGTTTTTATTTTCACCTAATTTTCTTTTATAGCTTATTTCTTGCATGTTTGCACATACCCTCTTGTTGCTTAACTAAATAGCAACAACATCCTTGTAAGATGACATTGGTTGCACTATACTTCAAATTTAGTGTAATTAAGTATTTTAAAATTATAATTTGGAGCGGACTGCGACTCTCGCTACCAATGACCACCCCCAACGGTGCAAAAATAGTAAGAACAAAGTGATAGGCAATCGAATTTGCCACCACAGAATCACGCCTTTACCAGAAAATAAACCACAAATGCAAAAAATGAAGGAAACGAAGGAGTAAGGCATACCTTTAGTAATGATGAAATGGTGAAGGTTTGAAGAAGGAATATGAGCCTTGAGGATCCTCTACAAAGTTTCTCCCTCATCCCTTTCGAAGCTTTCTCTTGCACAGCCTCATAAAGAAGCAGGAAAGTGAGGAACAAGGAAAGGGATGGCTATCTAAAGGGCAAAACGCAACCCTTACCGCGTAACCCAAAGGCTATGAGGGGTAAAATGATGTCTTTTCACCATCAAGTTGGGGACAAATTTGAAAAAAATGCATCAGTTCAAATGATGATGGCAGAAGAAATGAACCACCTAAACGCCATGTGTCCCTTCAGGGAGAAGAGACGTGACTTGTGACATGACTTGCATCAAAGGAGAAAGGGATGCATCCCTAGGAAAAGTCAGCCTAAATGCAAGATAGGCATCCATTCTTCCAAACCAAGAGCACGAAAATCTAATGAAACTCAGAACCCTGGTTGTTACCTTGGAAGTCGAGTTGGTGGCATTGTTTTGGACTAGAACTAGGGAGTCTATACCTTGGTCTATTCGCCGAAGCCTAACTCAAAGACAAGGCTCAAATGGCCCAAGTCGGAGCCCATACATTATAAGGTCGAGGCCTATCCCGGAAGTCATATGGATAAGGGTCTCCTACGAAATGCAAAGATAGGAAGGTTGGATAGCACCCACGAGCAAGAAGGAACTGCACATGCCCAACATGCTACAACATATCTTGGGTGCACCACAAGCATGAAGTCATTGGGAGGTCCCGAGATTGCTTCCTAAAATCGTGGAACACTCCTCCTCGTTCTTATTGATTACCCACTATAATTAAGTGGCCACCTACTAAAATCAGGTATGCATAATTGACCCTGAACATAGTATCTTTTATACTCCCTGGCTTGACCATCAGAGTCCTTGCAGCTACGCCCTCCTCCGCCATGGAATGCTTATCTCAGCTTTAAACCACCAAGTTCGAGGCCTTGGAGTCCCTATCACATTCAGAGTTCTACTAGTTTCTAATGTCTAGTGACCTACCTCTGAACGATTTACTTCATTGAAATGCTAAATACATGCTATGCATGTGCTTCGAAACTGCGACCGTGAATATTGTATAAGCTCATATTATCACTAGATAGCTGAATATTTGAAATGAAAAATAATTTAACCATAAGCTCTCATATAGCAATTTCCCTCTGTGATACTGTGACTTAAACATAGTACTATGGAAGGAAGAGTGTTACATTTTGGTATCAGAGCAGTTCGTCCTAGCAGAGCTTGAGGATTGGATTGGCTATGCTCTAACGCATACTCTGAAACTCTTAGTTATTGTCATGTGTTGTGTCTTGTCTGCTTGGGATAAGATATAGAATTATACTTGAATGACTGCCTAGTTGTGAGAGTAGTTAGTTATTGGACTGAACAAATTTATTGGGCCTTAAGGCTCAGCCCAAGAAGAACTTAGCAAAGGCCTTTCTAGAAGGAATATTCCTCAGGTGAGCTCAAATAGAGTCAACACCCGAAAGTAGCTAGTCCGTTAAGGTTAGTTACCAAGTATTTGGGAATCCTATGAGAATATGAGCGTGTGAAACTACCGTAGAAATAAGGGGAATATGGATTCAAACTTGGATATAATGAGGACTTAGCTAAAGGCCATGGTAAGTAATCAATCCCTTTTAGTCATAGTTGAGTGGAACAGAGTTTTGACTTGAGCATTGGAGTCCCTTGTAGGTCCCCCACCAGAGGAGCACGTATGAAAGCTCGGACTTGCGGAGGATAATGTCGAACAACCTCAGAAAATAGGTCAAAACATTGGCACCTACCGTGGGGTCAAAGATAATCCCCACGCAATGTAAATGGCCACCACAAGGAGCCAGAGTGTGAACATGGTTGAGAATATTGGAAACGACTAACACAATAGTATAATCAACATAATCAGCATAACAACCAACATGATTAGCATAATAGGAATGAAGTGAATGATATCCCTTAACTTCCCATTATGGATGGGCTGTATCAAATGATCCGACAACTCCAGGATCAAAATCGAAAGCTTTGAGCTCAAATGACGGCGATGAACTAGGAAAACAATAGGAGGGAGAATAAGGCTAGCAGCCATAGGAATAACGATGACTCCACTGGAGATGAAGAAGAAAACAACACCTACAATACTCATGGGAAAGACGAAACTTTTCAGATGACCATTACCAAAGGCCTGCCAATATACTCAGGGCCATTATCGGAACTTGTTATGTCGATGGCCCCCTCCCGAAGAATTTCCAGCTGCCAACGATGTTGAAGCCATATTATGGAACTAGTGATCCTCAAGTCCATGTGACCATGTTCAAATCGATGATATTGGTCAATGAAGCGAGTGATCCATTCCTCTACCAAACATTCCCCACCTTCTTGAAAAAGGCGGCACTTTGTGGTTCTCATCACTCCTGCAAGATTGATCGATGACTTTGCCGAGCTGTCACAGGCCTTTGTGAATAGATTCTCCTTGAGCTAAGTTTACAAGAAAACCTTGGACTCTTTGAATGCCATGTGGCAAAGACCACAGGAACTGTTAAGGGAGTACTTGGATTGAATTTTTAATACCATAGCCGCGGGATTACACTCCATCAAGAGAGGCCTACGGACAAGTCTTTTTGCCGACTGATTAGCAATTAACCCCTCGAGGTCTCGGTGGTGATCTTTCTCAAGATGCCTAATTGGTTTTGGCACTATGACCTGGCTCTCGACTCTATGTTCTTGATGGGCTAGGCCTAGGTCCACATGTATATACTCTTTCACCGACCTTTTGCTGTTACTGTTTTGAGCCCAAAGTTCCCATTTGATGATGTCCCTCTGCATATGGCACGCCTAGTTTTTGATCGACCTCCTCCCTCGCCCGTTTTGGATGTAATATCCCCAATTTTCTTAATATAGCATAATAGAAACTTTGAATTATTTCACATAGGTAAGTGAGAATTTCTTGGGCAATGTTATACCATAATGATCCTTGCACTTAGAACTTTAGGATAGTGTAACACTATTATTGGAATTATGGCACTTCCATATAGCAAAAATTAGGAAAAGTCCGAGTTGATTGGTTATGGACTATTAATCCAACTCGGAAGCCAAAAACCGCAACTATGTTTATTAGATGCTGGAATCTAACTTCTGGTATCCGATTTCCAAGTCCATGTCCTTCAAAACATTTTTGCTACATCGACTTAGATTCCTCCTAACAGCTAGGCCGGGATGTGCCTTCAAGTGAGTCTGTAATCTTTTGGAAATCCCAATTTCCAAGACCCAACCTCATGGTAGCAGAGTGACTCTGGGCTTGCCAAATTCTAGGTTCACGTGAACTAGAAAATCTCCAACCTTAAAAATAAATTACTTCAAAATGTGAGGTGTTTCGAGTTCCAAGGTTCTGTTCACTACTTCCTTGTTTCCCCGAGTTTACAAGTTCCAAGTTCAAATAGAATAAAAGGTATCCAAGTTTCCAAAATTTGAGCATAATAGGAGGTATTTAAGTTTATGAGTCTCGAGTTCAAGTAGAATAAGAGGTACCAAGTTTCCAAGTTCCGATTTAGGTGCACTACAGCTTTTTGTGCACTTCTTACTTGCCCCTATGAGTTCTGAATTCATGAGTGTGTTCACTTCTTCCTTATCCTTATCTTTCTTGTTTTTCCCATGAGTTCTATGTTCTTAGTTAAACATCCCCAATGTTGAAATTCAACACATATAGAATAGGGAGTACTTTCAATCGTAGAAATCTAAATCTCAGGCAATTAAGCTATGGAGGTATTTAAATGTGAAATGATATGGGATGCTCTTAAACATTCTCAAAATTATGAAAATGCCATTTATTACAAAAAATAAAAAATACAGTAGAAACACGACAAAAAACACTAAAGGGTTTACAGAAGGCCGAAAACTACCCAAAAGACCCCAAAAAATTCCAAAAAAATTATAAATACATTTTTAGCATATTTTTGAAGATAAATACCAATTTTTAACAAAATTGAGTAATATTTGCATAATTACACAAAAGTAACCTCACCAGAGTGCAAAACAGGTACCAAAAATCCTATAAGACTACTCTAACTTGCAGTATGGCAAAGAATCAATGGAGTTTTAGGCTTGGGCTTGAAGGACCATGTGATTAGGCCTCTAATTGGGCCTCAATAGCTGCTGGAAATTGCAGTTGCCTTTTTGAAAACACTTCTTTAGTCAAATATCCAAAAAAAGTAAAAAATATAACATAAAACATAAATAAATTAAATAAAAACTAACTAAATCCTAGCCCTTAGCCCTTGGATGCTTGAAACAGCCCCCTCTAGCCCCTAATTCAATTCTAACTAGAATGAGATGTGAATTAGTTGAATTTCAACTAGATTGTTATATCAAGTTGCCTTTATAATAATTAACTTTTACTAAACTTATTTACCTTTTGACCTAATCAGATTTTGAAGATTTTGTCCCCTAAAATATGATGAGTGTAACATCCCTAACTTCCGACCTCATCTCAGCGAAATGGTCGTATTTCCGACCTCCAGCTTCATCTCCAAGTACCCAAATAAAATGGCTATTATTTACGATTTTCGACCTTATGCTTCAAATACAAAGGATACGAGTTCCGACTTCATGCCTGATTATTCAACCAGAATAAGACATAATTCCCATCCTACGAGTTATTCGACGCGAGATCGGATCTCTGAGTTGGTCTCCAAGTTCGACCAAAATTTATACGGGTTCCGACCTCATACTTTATTCCCAAGCTTCAAATAAAACGGACATGATTTCCGATTTCCGAATTTATGGCCAAGTCTCAAATAAGGTGAGCAGGAGGTCAGACATCCAACTTCACCTGCAAGTTTCCCATGATTTCCGATTTCATCTTCGAATTTCACATAAAATGGGACTATTTCCGACTACCGAGTTCGTCTTCGAATTTCAGCATAATTTACCGACTTCCAACTTAACATTCAAGTCCAAACAACATGGACGTGATTCCCGATATCAGACTTTATGTCTCAAAGAAAATGTACCGCATTTCCGATGTCATAATTTATTTCCAAGTTTCAAGCAAGATGTACGCGAGCTCCGACCTCAGACCTCATGTTTCAAAATAGTGTACATGATTTCCGATCTCCGAATTGATAGTTTAACACATTGGTTACAAGCACCAACCTCCAAGTTTAAGGTAACGAGTTCTGGCCTTAGAATTGAACTCAACTAGAATAGACACGAGTTCGGATCCTCGAGTTGATTTCTAAGCCATACACGAGTTCCGATCTCCATGTTTATTCCTAGGAGCTTTCCATTTCCGTTGATATTCCCGAGTTTGAATGGGGAGTTCCGAGATTATGTGATTGTAAGCTAATGACTTCCGACATCCGACTTTGCTTACAAGTGTCAAATAAACAGACAAAATTTTCGATATCCGATTTCATCTCTGAGTGTCAAATACATGTCACGAGTTTTGACTTTAAGCAGAATTGAGACGAGTTCCGATTTCAGATAGAATGGAAGCGAACTCCACTTTTGGGATGACGTGGACAGCAATTTAGCCACAAAAGCAGGTGACATGGCCGAACTTCAATCACAAAATTTCAACCAATCAACACTCACAATTTCCAACTACCCTCATGTATTTAAGTCAAACTCTCCTCCTCATTTTGATCTGATTCACGTCTCCTTCTCTCCCTCTTGTTCCAACCTTTTCTTCTCTTCTCTCAACCAACTCCATCACTCCTTCAAGCTTAACAAGGGTCTAACAATTCAAGCTTCAACACCTAGCAAAATCACACTCCAAAGAGGTAGGATTCCCTTTCTGTTCTTGGATTCGTTGCATGATGGCTGTATGAAATTTTATTCTTTTTCATGTATTTGATGATATATTGGATGTATGTGATGGATTATAGTTGGATTAATATGAAATCTTGAGTTGGAATTATGGTTAGAAGGGGAAAACTAGAAGGAATAGAGGATTAGGATGTTGTCTAGGTGAAGAGTCCATGGCAGTCCAGATGGCAGAGTGTACGGCGCCTGTTAAATCCGATAAAACTATTTTTAGATAAAAGTAGACATTCAGGGCTTTTCATACATATATCATATAAGGTCATTGGATTAGTATTGAGAGAGATATGAATTTTTGAAGTTTGACCTAGGAATCAGGACTTTCATCCGGGCACTGTGACCTGAGGAGGGTGTAACTCACCCTACACAACTCCAAATTGAGTGAAACCAACTTTGTTAGAAAACTTACACATAGGGGAACATCCCACAATGAAATTCCGAGTTTGTTATGATCCCAATTGTTCCCAGTAGTTCGAGGAAATTACCCTATGTCCAAACCAAGCCAAACAGGATAGTTTAGGAAGGTCGAATTTCAAGACTTATAACTCGAGCTATTCTGAAGCAAATCAAGTGAAACTTATTGTAAATGAAATGTTGTCCTGTTAGCTTTGATATGGCACCAATTTTGTATGATTTGAGCTTAGTTTCGATTTTTAGTGAATTTCTACTTCCAAGAGTGTAATTCGAACTAGTGACCGAATAGGCTGAGGCAAAATTTAAATATCTTGAGTTATAGAGATCAAAATGAGATGGGACCAATGAGGTTAAAAAATAGACACATAGAGCTATGACATATCCAAAATTCAGGTTTAAATGAGTTGAATAGAGGTAATGGTGGATTATACAAAACTTGGACAAAATTGATTAGAATTAGCAGAAGTGACCAAATTGATGGTTTCATAAGTGTTAGTGAACATATAAGGTTTGAGTTGATGGTTGCAAGTTTTGCATTGATAGATATGTTAGATTGATTACACTGCTATGACTGATTTTTCCGTGAGAACTGGCACTATTCATAGGGAAACGGATCTGATCCGTTATGCTGCCGAATTTACTGCAGAAGTCTATGAAACTATGAATGTTTATTTGCAAGGATGAATTTAAGTATGATATGAGTTATGACGTATATGACGAAGCATATGTATGAGTGTATTCAGCATGTCTATGCTTGATTATGCATGAAAATGAAAAGACATAAGTATATTAAATATGAATCCCTTCACTTGGAGGCAGTTGCACTTTGAATCCCTCTCTGTGAAGGCAGTTAAATAAGATAAGATGTGAATCCCTTCACTTGGAGGCAGTTGCACTTTGAATCCCTCTCTGTGAAGGCAGCTAAAACTATGAGATCCCTCTATCTTGGAGCCACGTGGTCAGATGAGATCCCTCTATATTGAAGGCACGTGGTCAGATAAGATCCTTCAATTTTGAGGCACATGACCAGAAGAGATCCCTTCAATTAGAGGCACGTGACCAGAATGAGATCCCTCCAGGACTAGAGGCATGTGAATCCCCTTGTGGGTGAGTCGGCATAACGACGGTCACGAGTTGAGCTAACAAGCTCGCTCCAAGGTCAGGCTACCTAGGGGCAGTAAAGGTTAAAGACTAAAGACTAAAGACTAAAGACTAAATATTAAAGCATATGCAGACACCCCACTCACATGAGGCATGGTATCGACCCAGCTAGTGTGAGTATAGGGGATAGAAGTTACATGAGGCATGGCATAACCCAGCTAGTGTAAGTACCGAATGAAGGTCCCATATTCCTAAGAAATGTAACATGGCGATCACGCTCTGATGGGGTATGACATGGCGATCATACTCTGGAATGTGGAATGTAAAGATTTTATGATGAAAAGGAAAATAAAGAAAGAAAAATAAATTTTATGTATATGTATAAATTCAAGTACAAGTAAAGTTGTGTGTAGATGTCATGTCTCCAATGTATTGATGCTATTATATTTTATTATATTTCAGTTATTATTCTTAATATAATTCATGAAATGATTTTGTATGGGCTCTTCCCAAATGATAAGTGTATGAATAAAATAAACTTTGCTTCGGAGAATATATTTTTCGAACTGTAAAATCAAACAATTTACATAACATGTTCACCTTTTTCATAAATAAATCGAAGCAACTGGAGATGACAACGATGACATTATGTATGATACTTAAGGAACTCTACTAAGAATTCGAAATTCTCACTCCTATTTCCGTGTTATCTCCAAATAGTTCAAGAAGTTAGAAGGCAAGAAGTCTTTGTCGATAAGGTCCCGCTAGATAATAAGAATAACTCAGTGTGATACTATGACTTAAGCATAGTATTGTACTTGGGAGGGTGTTACAATAAGGCAGTGCATCAGCACATGGGAATGCAGCTAGAATTTAATTATTTTATTTATAGGTAATTAATTATGATAATTAACTTAAAAGAGGTATAATTAAGGTAAAAATGCACTAACAATATTAAAAATTGTAGAAAAAATTCTAAAAAATTATGAGATATCATATAACACATATTTAAACATGGTTTAGATGATAGATTAAGGAAATTTAGTTATTTGCTAATTATTTTGTTAATTAAAGATGAAAATTGCCTAATCTAGTTTTAAGTAAAATTGCTAATTACACGCTAATTAAGCACTAAATCACCTTAATATTTTCTTAACCCTTAATCAACACATAAGATGAGTATTACGGTGTATCTAAATAAGTTTTAATTGATTGTTAAATTAATTAATTATTGGTGGCATAATTAACCAATTAAACTATCTAATTAAGTTAAAATTGATCCTATGATTAACTTAATTACAAAAATATTTACCAAGATACTCTTATATAATAATTAATTTATTATATTAATATTTTATAATTTATATTTTTTTATTTATTGTGTTTGAAATTATATGTTAAGAATAAAATTAAAATGTTCATAATAAATACATGTTCTATTAAAATATGAAAGTAATAGATATGTTTTAAGAGTTCAATTTAGGTGTATCGACAGTGTAAAATTTTTTTTTATACTATCATCCAATCAAAATCTTCCATTTGCATGACCATTCAAGTACTGAGTGGTTATATTAAAGAGTGTTGTTGATGTGGCAATTTATGATTGGATGTCTATGTAAAAATTTTTTACACTGACCGTGCATTCAAATTAAATCCATGTTTTAATTTATATATACTGTTAGTGAAAATTTTTCTTACAAAAACATATAATTATATATTGTCAAATCAACAAAAGTGTTTGATTTAACTACCTACTATTTTAGAAGTCTTACAAATAAAAATATTTGATTGGATGACAGTATAAAACTCTTTCATATTATCAGTGCATAATAATTAAACTCATAGATAAAATAAAAACAAAAATCTTTAGTTGAAGTGATAAATAGTTTGAATTGGAGGAAATAATCCATAAATAAATAGAGTTTAATTTTGTTACATTGATAATATAAAATTTTTTTATACTATTATTCAATAAAAATCTTCTATTTACATAACTATTCAAATAGTAAATAATTATATAAAATAATTTTGTTAATATAGTAAAATATAATCATATGCCTCTATAAAAGTTTTTTATATTAATAGTACATATAAATTAAATTTTTAATTTGAATTAGAGAGAGTAATTTATAAATAAATAGGATTTAATTTTAGTACATTGATCATATAAATATTTTTATATTATTATTCAATTAAAATTTTTGCGACGGTGTATAAATTAAATCCAAATAAATATTTTGAAAGTAGAAAAGGCGCCCCTCTCTGTTCTGCTCTGATGGCCAGCAAAAGCCTTTCCATTACCAACGCCATTCGGCTGCCGTTTGGGTCCATACCATTGGAAAATCCTTGCTCGTGATTCTCTCTTCTTCTCACTTGTTGCTCTGATTTGTTACTTACTCAAGTATCATACCAGAACTCATTCCTCCATTTCGAAAAAACCCCCAACAACTTTCGTAAAACGAAACCCTCGTGTTGTTGCGCCGCCGTCCCCATCCACCACCAAACCGGCCAGCCGCCGCCGCATCGCCGTCCACCTCCACGCAGCGACGCCGACGCGTAGCACCGTCCAGTCCCGCTGCACCTTCGCCGTCCGATTGCAGTGACACTGATACCCCTAGGTTTCTAACTTGTACCCGTAGCACAGCCCCCATTCATTTCCCTTCCTTTGCCCCTTCTCTACTGACCGGCGACCACCGCACAGCACCGCCGCGCCGCGAGACCGCTTTTTCTCAGCCGCCGCCGCTATCTCCATTCCTATTGTTGCCCTCGTCGTCCAGTGCAGGTAGTAGTTTTCCGTTGTGTTTGATAAATGTGGGTTTGATAATGTTTTCTGTTGTTAAGTAGTACGGTTAACGTTTCATTTGATTCTTTTTAATTTGTGAATGAAGGTGAAAATTTTGGGTCTAATGCTTTGGTTCTATGTTTTTAACCTCTGTCTTATGGATTTTGGAAAGTTAACCTGTTTTTTTCCTGAAGGTTAGGGATTCTTCCAATGAAAAATTAAAAAGATTTCCATTGAGCTTGATTATCAAATCTGGGAGGAAGATTTTGTTTATTATTGATTGATGAAGAGCTTGTACTGACATGATTAATGTCTTAGCCGTAGTATTTCAGGTTTTTCTATTTTAAAATATTTTTTTGGGTCCTTGTGGATCCCGGCCCGGGTTTTTGTTTTGGGTGGGGGGGGGGGGATTGGGGATGGGGAAAATTTCTCCCCACTGCAGAGATCAGGGACGGGCAGCAATTTGGAGGTTTGGGGCGGGAACTGGGGGAGTATTGCCCCCCAATTGCCATCCCTATCTTTTGTTGTGTGTGTGTGTGTGCGCTCTTTTTTTCCCCTCCTCTCTACAACATGTAGAAATTGCCATGTGGGGCCACACCCAGTTGCTTGATTGCACCCATTTTTTTGACGATGCCAGTGCAGAGGTATTGGGGTGTGGCATTGTGTTGGTGGGTGGATTTGGGTTTGGGTTTGGACGTGGTGGGAAGGAAAGAGTGCGAAAGGGAGAGTTTGGTGATGAGGTTTAGTGTGAGGTGGGTTTTGGGTTAGTGATTTGGGGGTTGAGGAATTTGTGGGTTGCTGTTGTTCTGGGGTTTCTGGATATGGAGTTAACAGAGGATAAAGTGTCAAAGTTGACAATTTCAAGCACCAAGACACTAATCACTAATGTATAAAAGAATTTCTTCTTTGTATACTTATTCTTGCTGGCTAGAGGAGCCGTTTGCTTCATGTGAATTTTGGATGATTTAAACTGTTAATTGATTCAGTGGTGTTAGTTACTATATTACTGCCGTTGTATTATGTATTGCTTAGTTGTGTTCTTAACGGTCTAGACTCTAGAGGCATATTGGGAAATATTTGAATGAACAATGTCTTTCTCCTAGATCTGGTTGAGCTATATCTTTTTTATTTTTCTTAAAGGAAAGCTGGATATTTTCAAATGTTTTCTCCACTTAACAATTGTGAGGTAATCATCTCTAGGATGTGTTGGAAGTTTGAATTTGATCTCTAGTGAGTCTCTACTCCAGCAAATCTTCTATGCCTCAGTTGTACTGTAGCACAATGAATTGAGCGAATGGTTTTAAGGGAGATGTAATCAGATCCCAGATCTTTTACCCTGTCAATACAATGTCACCGAATTCCCTATTTTTAGTTGGCTCTTGTTAGTTCACTTCCAACAACAACCACACATGTTTACCCTCAATCTCTCTCTCTCTCAACCTTCAAAGCCTTTCACTGATAAAAATCTGCTTTAAGCCTTTATGCATACGGGGAAGATGATGGGGTTGAACTTGAAGGGAAGGAAGCGAAAGGGGGGCTGTGTTGTGGCCTTGAAACTTTGAGATGGGACATTAATATTGGAGGGTGAAGGTTATGGGGTAAGAGAGTAGTGCAGGTGCAATTTGGTAATGTTGTGAATTTGGTTTTGTTGCATGTTAAGAGACCACCAAACCAATACATGTTTACTCTTACTTAGTTGCTCAGACTTGTGGAATGGAATTCCTCTGCTTGTTCAACCTATGAGGGAATTGGATGATCACACTTTTCTGTCTTTTTCCTAAAAGAAAAGAAAGAGGCATTAATATTGAAGGTTTTAATTGTTATAAGAAAAGAAAGATAAAAACTAAGTAAAGGAGACATGTCATGTTTGAAGCATAGAAACGTGTGGGTTGCCATGATTGTTTCATGTGGTTTGAAATTTTGACCGAAGAAAAATAGATATTTTATGTTGACCTCATTTTTTTTTAATTTCATTTTGTTAGTGTTTTTAGAAGTTTATATATGTTAATATGTATGTATGTATGTATATAAGTATGTATGTATACCATTAATAATGGGATTTTCACACTATTTTTTTGTTATTTATTCTTTATCTTGAAGAAAAATAAAACAGATTGAAATTGACACTGTCAAGTACATACTGATTATCAATATGCAAGTGTGTGTATGAGTTTTTTTTCATAAATTGTTCATTAACAAAAATATGAAGTTGTTTTGATAATTTAAAAATTATTTATAGATTTCATATGAAATTATTTTTTAAACATCCTAGTTAGTTTTAATAAACAAACCAAATGTGTTTTCAATGTTTCCATATTTTGGAAACAGTAAACACAAAACCAAATCAAACATTTTTCCTAAAACTCGAAAGTCTGAAAATGAAAACTATTTTCAGAAAATGAAAACAGAAAATAAATAGAAATAAAACTTTTTCTGAAAACTGAACAGGGTCTAAACTTCCCAATGTTGATTCTCCATTTAGGTTCTCTGAATCCCCATTGAGAAAAGCATGTCAAGTGGGTTAAGTTGGAGGCACCATGCCATAATTCAAGCTTTGTTGTCACGAGGTCCACTCAAGGAGAAGGATTTGCACTCAATGTTTGAGGAACTCACCAAGAAAAGCCCAGGTTTTTCTTTTACACTTTTCCTGTGAATTAATTGTTAATTTAATTCTCTCGTTGAACAGTTCTATTGGGTTTTTCAAATTTATTATTTTAATTTCTTTCCATTTTCAAATTTAATTTACATTGAAGTTCGTAGTTTTGACTTCCAAACTTCAAGCTTTTTGCCGTGGTTGATATCTTTGTGTAAAGGAAGATGAGGATATTGTATAGATCAAATGTGGCTTATGAAGTTAAGTTCTTATCATCCAGTCTAGTGTGGCATGATGAACACTGAGGATGAAGTATGAGATGATTTGAATACTGAGAAAGGGTTTATGTTAGCTGAAATATCTTTCATTTTCTGATTTGTAACTTGGAATATTTGTGTTTCATGTGTCCTTGTTAGCTTGTTTTATCATGACCTTGATTGCATTTGCCTTTCCTGGTATAGGCACTGATCGTCAGTTATTCGATGGGTTTATTCTGAAAATAAATAAGGCACTTACTTTTGTTGATTTTGAGTTGCGTGCCTGCATAGATCAATATGATGGCCAGATTTATTATGGAGTGGTCAATACTGTTTCTGATGAACAATCCAAGCTGGGGACGAAGTATACAGTTCCACAGATTGCTTTCTATAAGGCTCTTGTAAGTTTAGCTGTACTTGCTAGTGTTTCTTTATCTGTGTATGCACTTATGTGGAACAAGTACTAGGCTATATAAATCACTTTGCATTAGGCATTGTAATATTTGTGTGCGTTTGCACTTGTGTGATTATAATATATCATTGGCACGTTGTGTGGTTTCTTTGAACTGAGAGAAATATGTCACAGTATTTAGGGTTGACTTATATTGAAAGATTGAAATATGATGATGAAAAAGATGAATGGTTTTGGTGAACAAAATAACAAGGGAAAAAAGCATGCGGTGTAGAATGTGATCTGCATATGTTAGACATGGAATAGTTGGGTAGTCATATATTATGCAGCATAAACAGGATCCATTTGAACCAGATCAAGAAGTAAAAGATTGGCTAGGAATAAGGTTCTGAAGCATTCAAAACTGCAAATTGCATTACGCCATCCTATATTCTCCGTTATCTTCGTACTAAATCTCTGAATTCAGGGACCTACATACAGACAGATCCAAAGGCAAGGATTAATAATCATTAATTTGAGTAGGACCTGTCCTTTCGTGTGTGATTATATCCATTGGATAGTGAGAAGAGAGATGGGAGAGTGGTATCATTTGTTTGTCAAGATTAATAATTTGGCCCCTAATATTATGACATCTGAGACGAATGATCTTATTGTGTTCTTCCAATGGCAAACAACAGATTGAAGTGATAGTACAAGATGCAACTGCAAAAGGGGTTGTCTCCAGCATTGAAGCTCTGAATCTTGGTTTGGACAGTCAGGTTATAAATTTTTACCAACCTTCATTTTTTTGCACATTAAAGTTTGGATCTATTTTTAATTTGCGGTTGTTCAATGCTTTAGAGGTGTGATCAAACATATCAATGTGAAACATTTGTAATTTATCATTAAATTGGATTAGTGAGAATATAATTGTTTGTGTACATCATCCCCAATTTTCATCTGTTAAACATTGCTAATTCTCATCTTACTAAACTTGGATTCCATATTCTGACTTGCTTCTACTTAATTGAAGACCATTTGATTATACAGCCTATCTCAACAACTTTAGTTTAGAACTTACTCAGTTTCTCCCCTCATCAACTAGGGCCATTTCACTGACAAAACGCATGCAGGCTTAGAAGCTAAAATAGTTTAGACTCAAAGTTGGCCTATGGTGCAAACTTATTATTATCAAAAAAATTTTTTGATGCACCTCAATGAATTTGTACACATGTTCATGTCCTATCATACATAACATATCCTTTATAGCTTGAATGTATGCAATACAAATTCTGTTCTTCTGTGGAGCCTTTGTTGTACTTTTTTTGGTGCCATATATTTGGCCTTTTCTAAATAATTGAAGACCATGCAGGTCTTCGGTTTCCTTCTTTGACTTTAAATCAAAGCCTACAATAGCAATATAGGCTCCATGGCATAAAACCAAATAGGTTATTTAATATGCAAGTCTTTTGTCTTAATCTACTATCTGTTACTTTTTTCCACAATTTCATAGTATGCCTGTTAGAGACCCCAAATATGGCTAAGTCTATGTACGTAAGAGGGGAGGTAGAGTGGCCACCACCAGGTCCATAAGGAGGGGGAAACAACAAACTAGTGATCTGTTGGAGGGTGAATAGGAGAGAGAATGAGTGGGATTAGTGGGGAGGTTAGTTATACGGAGTGAGGGGGTAGTGTCAAACCTAAGAATAGGAAGTTAGAGACTGAAGGGCTCCTCTATGTCTAGGATTTGTTTCTTCTTTGTAATTCCATACTGTTACATTGTTAATACCATATTTCTATACTGATTTGGGCTGAGTTTCTCATTGAAGCTTCAATCCCGGTTATTCAGAATTCTTGTTCTCTTTACTCTATCTAGCTAAGACCAGTGTAACAGCTAGTATCAGAGCCTTCGATTCTGAAGAGCTCTATGGATGGTGCATACACGCATAGCTGCAATGGAGGCAAGGTTGGAGGAGGTTGAGCTCACGTTTGAGAGCCTGTCTCATGTGGAATGGGGTCAGGAGGAGCTGTGACAGATGTTTGACTCTTTCCAATCAAATCGAGAAATTCCTACGTGACTGAAGTTCGAGCCATAGTCCCCAAGAGACTCCTATTCATGGGGCTCTGAATCCGCCTTGAGCTTGCGGAGCCTGGTTCTCGCGCACGCCCACACCCCTTGGCAGAGTGTGACACCACTGGAAACAGAGTGGGAAGCCAAGCGCAATGATCGACGGCGATAGTTGGGTTGGAAAATCGAGCTCCCTCTATTCTCAGGTGAGGGCGCGTATGGTTGGTTGGCTCGGGTGGAGTGTTTCTTCCGCATCAACGAGGTGGAAGACCATGATAAGATGGATCTGGTCCTGGTGGCCATGGAAGGTGAGGAACTGGTTTGGTACCAATGGTGGGAGTAACAAGTTCCCTTCCCCACTTGGTACCAATGGTGGGAGTAACAAGTTCCCTTCCCCACTTGGCATGAGTTCAAGGAAGATCTGATGAAGCAGTTCCAACTGAACCCATATGGCCCACTCTACCTTCCCTCTTACGTACACAGACTTTGCCATATTTGGGGTCTTTAACAATGCCTCATAGACAATTCCATACCTAAATACATATATCACCCTATCCAATTGCCTTACCATTGCCTCTCACATTTTTCCTCATTCTAGAATTCTTCAATAAAATTGTAAGCTTCATCATCCTCTCTAGTGGTTAAACTGTAAATCTTATTGTTTATAGTTTTTTGGTGGAAGAGTAATGAAAACATCTTATCCACACTTGTAATTCTGTAGTATATTATCTAATATGTTGTCTCCTGCCCCTTCTTTTCCCCACTTCCACACCCCCCTCCCCCAACCCCAAAAAAAAAAAAAAAAGAAAAGAAAAGAAAAAGAATGTTGTGAATGTTTGTGCTTTTTGCATAGTACAACTTTATCTGTTGGGCATCATCTGGTGCTGAGCCATATACACAAATACATCGTAGAAGATAGCCTAATTTAGAAAACTTTTACACCTTTTACCAAAAAGGGAATGTTTGAAGACATTTGTTGAAAAATAGGTGATTTGAGAGATCCCTTCCCTTTTCCTACAACCAATCTGAATTCTGGAGCAGCCCCCTCTCTCTAATATATCACTCTATATGCAAGGTCTCCCATAACTGTCACCTTCAGCAACTGACTTCTACAGTAAGATTGTTACCACCTAACTTGTCTAGGAGTGCCTATTGTTAATGTGGTCTGATTGTTAAATATAGTGGATTAAGCACAATGCTGGATGAGTGGCCCAAAACCTGTGGATTCAATACTGGGTCAGTGAACTTAGACCCTGGAATAGGGAGATATGATCCTGATAGTGCAGAAAAAGGCCTTGATTCATTTATTATCCAGCTGCTTGATTTTCTGTTGACCACTGCGGGTAACACACAACTGGGGAAGTTCACTGCTGTTGAAGAGGAAGCCTCAGTTTCTTACAGCTGCCGCATCTCTGAAGTGCTTTTACTAGAAGGGGTAGTAAATTATTTTGGTGGTGAAGGATACCTGGCCATCATAGATGCCAACACAGTGGTTTACTGAGTATCTAAGAACAGTTGTCAGCTTCATCAGTGCAATTTACAGGCCGGTCTCGATACAAAAAATAACTTGGTATATCATATTTGAACTCAACTGCAGATAACTGGTATCCAGTGAGGGATCTGACCTTTTTTTAGCACTATAATTCTGTGCGGCACTTCCCAGCATAAAAATTTTCTGCCGGATAATGGAATTGATGACTGAGATTGTGTTGTACCACTTCATGGGTGGCTTAAATGAGTTGACATTTAATCTCTGCAAAAAGTCTGGCATTTTTCCTCAAGCATTTGCTGGCAACACTGCACATTGGAGCAGGGGACTTCATTCGCTGCATTCTTTTTTTGGTGAATTAGAAAGGGTTAGTGTAACCCAGGTGGGGCTCTCGTGCTTCAAGCATCACTCGGTCAACTCTTCATGCTTCAAGCATCACTCGGTTGACTCTTCATGCTTCAAGCAGTGGGATCAAGTGGGAGTGCACTTTCAGCTGTTACGGGATTGTTACTGATCCTTCACCTTGAGGAGAAGGTATCTTTTGTGGGGGTTATTGTAAGGTACCCCAGGTTTCCCTAGAGTTGAGGAAAATAAAATGGGTAGTAAGGGAATAGAGGACAGACAAGGGGCAGAAGAGGTAATTGGGTTGTAACATCCATGCCTACTTGGTGAGGAGGATGGGAAACAGGTAGGACTGTAGGAGCAAAGATGAAAGGGAAAGAGAGGTATGGGAGGAAGGCATCAGTTGCTGAGTGAGGAAATCGGAACCTGTGTGCTGTGAGGTGCAGACCCATGAAGTTCTGCTTGTTTCTTTTTTATTATCTGTTATTTCTCTTTAACTCGGTGTATCTTCCCCTTCTTTCCGTGTTGATAACCAGTAGCCGGAGGACTGCTACAGTGTGAATATCAATGTAAAATTGCATATCTAGTTTCCTATCAATTGTAAATATTGACTATGGTGATTAAATTTCAATGTTTTTCTTCAGGTTACAATTGTGACAGATCCACAATCTCAAGGAAGCCAACCTCAAGTCCCAGCAACATTGAAAAATTTCAGTCATTCTCAGAAGGAAAAGACTCTAGATGAACTTGTGAGGGATCAGTGGCTTAATTTGACTACAGATGGTAATATAAAACTTGGAGTGAAGTCATTTCTTGACCTTCGCAGCTGGTTTCGAAATAATGATATTCCATCATGTCAAGTTTGCAATGAAGCTGGTGTAAAGGTTATTCCTGTTACATTGCGACAAAGTCTTTTCTTTTTCTTCTTTCCCCATCATTGGTTGTGATTGTTCTGAATTGGTATTGGGCTTTCTGTTTTTCTTATATGCAATATAAATTTTAGGGGAAAATTTCAAAATAGAATTCTTGATAAAAATAGTTTTTTGGTCAGAAACAATCAAATGGTTCATTAAGTCAAATAATGGTCTGGTTATTTATTATTGATCACTATTTGAGAATTGTTAACAAGTTGAGTTGTAACTACTTCTAATGGTAAATTTTTCTAAATTATACATTTACCATGAATTCTTTCTTTATTTCTTTTGTGTATATATACATATACATTTCGGCTTTGGGGTACTGTAATTCCTATTGTCTAATCATCTGCTTTGAGTCATTGATAAGATCCCAAGACAAAAATCACTAGATTTTGTTTGTATTAAAAGCAACAGAAATGGAAAATTTAAATTGTGTATTTAGTATCAATTACACATGCAACACATTATTTCCCTTTTTGAGTCTGATTAGTCAATATATGACAGGCCGAGTTATGCCAAAATGAAAATTGTACAGTAAGAATTCATCATTACTGCCTGAAGCAACTTTTCTTGCAAAGAAAGGTAGTCTTGTTGCAATTTTTTTTTCCTTTCAATTTTCCAAATAACATGAAGATTTTCTGTCTACCTGACCACTAATTGGTGTTTAGGATGCAAAAGTTTGCCCAAGTTGTGGCACTTCATGGCCATATACAGTACCCAAGGTGGAAGCTGTTCCAACCAAAGATGAGGAGGAACCTAGAGGAAGCCAACAAGCAACTGGTTCTAAAAGAAAGAGGCATAGAACCAATAGGATTGTTGAGGATGAAGCAGTTGGATCCCACAATGAGGGTGAGCTAAATGAATGCACAGAAAGCCAGCATGGTAACAGATTAGCTCGAAAAAGGAGTAGAGCTTTTAGAACTGATGATGCACTTGCAGGAAGAGCTGGTGCATCTCAATCTTCGTCTGATATGAGAAGAGTAACTCGAAGTTCTGCTCGGCTCCTGTAAATCAACAATGGAGTACATCAGGGAATGGTGTGTTTATACTGATCCTTCTATACAAGGTCCTGTGCTGATCTCGTTACTTTTCACCATTAGATTGAAAAAGATTTTAGTCAGAAATTATATTTATTTTCAATCCGAAGGTGAAAGAGAGAGAGAGATCAGGACTGGACCCCCTACAGAAGGTCCAGCATAAACACACCCCGAAAGCCAGGGGGAGCACTGTATATTTTGCTGTTAACCGCTGCTTAACTTTAACTGGTTATGTTGAACCTAATAGATATATAATGGGCATTTGTAGTGATGTAGTGAGCTAGTTTTAGTTGACTATTTCAAACCCAGCAATACCCTTGTAATGTAAGATTGACCAGTGGCTTGAAACGCGAACCTTGATGCTTCTTCAGTCATGGAATTATTCTAATACTATTGAAACAAGTCAACTATCAAATGTCTAACGTCCTGTGCAATTTTCACCTGACTTGATTATGTGTGAATTTTCATTACTGGTCCTCTTTTGGCGTGCATTTTGTCTGAGTCTTACTTTTGTAATTATTGATAAAAATTTACATATGGTCAGGTCATATGAAAATTTTATGAGGGAATCTATTCTCAACGTCACTTACTCAACCTGTTCATTAACACTTGCTCTTTACTTGATGAATTAAGTATCAATAATTTATGCAAAAATTTCATAAAACGAAAAGAGCCAAACTAAAACAAGATAAGAAATTAATAGACTCATGAAACGGTTATTAAATGAAGAAGGCCCTACTTTGCGGTTGTTCTACTTTCGGGTTCTTGCCTACAACACAAATGACGAGCAAACTACCAATAAATCACTCAGAAAGTAATACAATGCACAAAAGTTTAAGAACCATTGATAGTAAGTTTACAACTACCAAATTATGCTTCAATTAAAACTGCAATTTTTACAAGGCTCACTCTAGTCCTGGGTCAAGGTATTGCCTCCGGACTCAATGAGCGCTTATAAAAGTATTTACTAATGTCTCACAGAAAAATCTAAAAATTGAATCTAAGTTATGACGATATATGAGCCAAATACCGAACAAGTGAGATAACTCTATTGGCTATCTATATATAAATATTAAAGAGCAATAGTAGATACCCCAACAAAAAAAATTAGTACATTGACAGACTACTTGTGATATAAATGTAAGTAGTTAATATTTATTTGTAAATAATTACTATTAGTTAGATATTATTACTGATTACTTGCATACATAGGACCTACAGTCCCAGATAACTCATGAGAACATCATTCGTGCAATAAGATTGATAATGTTATTAAGGTTATAGAGTAAGATTCACTAGATATGGCATTCAACCTTCTTGATTTTTATCAATTGGTGCTTTAATTTCAACAAAGGAGGATTTTAGATCTAAGTAGGATTCGACGGCATGAGTAGACTTCAACAAATCACAAGAATAGAAAATCTTATAGACAAAATCCTTGCATTATTACAGGAGATGAGGAAATAAAGCAACATTATCACGGCAATTCCATCAGCAAACAATCAAGCGCCAACTTTTGATTGTTATGCTCATGAACCGGTGCCTGGGAAGCACAATTTAGTGCTCAATAATTCAATAGAGGATAGAGTGACCAAGTAGAGTCAGTGGTTGTGTGGATAGAGTGACCCAAAGAATCTGCTATTGGTTTTTCGACTCGAGAGTCCAAAACAAAATAAATAAATAAATAAATTTTTCTGGGTGCATAGCATATATATCATCTCCTAGGTTCGAACTCTCCACATTTGATTTGAATTCTTATATTTGGAATAGATTAGTAAATTATTGAACTCATAAAATAGAAAATAAAGTTAGTAGGGCTTATCGACGCCATGCCACATGAGGTTATCACCAAGGCAAGGACTCCCCCTCCAAATGTTAAAACTAACAAATGGATTCAAAGCATCTGAAGGTTTCAAAAGCCAACTCCTCCTTTTTAATCATAATGAAACAAATGGTTTGGGAATAAGGCCCAATTTGTGGGGGGTTTATCAAAGGAAGACGAATTTGTGGGGTAAAAAGATGAGCAACCTTTCAACTTGTAATAAAGGACTCAAGTTTTCGACTAAGAAGGGATCTTTGATAAAAGATAAAGTTGTCGAAGATGATACTCACCCAAAAGAGACAAGGCCACAAGTGTATAGTTCAACCAATTCAACAGAAATAAAATTATCCGAATTCGACTAAAGAGTAGTTGCTATCAGGACTTAGAGGAAGCAGAGACCCTAGCAGCAAGTAGGTCAAAGAAAAGTATAACCATTTTGACACTAAAGATGACACCAAGATTAGGGCCTTAAGCAATTCCAGAATCATAACAGCTAACAAGAAAGATGGCATTAATCATTGTAACCACCCCACTATTGCTCGATGAAAGGTGGGTTACAAGAAAGAGGGAAGTTAGAAGTTATCAAGATAAAATATGGCCATGATATGAATCATACAACAACCCACGATCTAAGACAACGACTTGTATGCATATGTGTATGCATGCTACCTACCATTAAGCATCAGACATGGGATATGTCACAATTGTAAAGTTAGGATTAGTCTATAAATAGGTCATTAGGTAGAATTAGGAGCATTGTTGGAAACAGTTGTACTAATACCTTAGTCCTTCAAATCACTCTAATCGTCATGGATGTGCAAGGGAAAGCCAAGTATTCTCCCACCTTGTTTTATTTTCTTTTCATTCCAGTTTGTGTATTTTTGTTATTTAAATTCAATGAATTAATGTTTCATTTTAGTTCTACCCTTTTTAATTTGTGCTTATGTTTTTGTTTATTTTACTTGTTTTTGTTTGATTAAGTTGTGATCCGTCTGAGTTTCCTATCCGCTAGCCAAGCCTATCTTACCACACACCCACAATTCCCTCCTTGATATGCAAATCATATTTATGGCAGGTATCTCCCCCACCCTGTATAAATACCCTAGCGTAGGAATGGGCTAAGCAGGTGGATCCATACTTAGAGACTAAATCCCCCTTCTCTACTTCTAGCATAGGCCACACCCCTACCTCTTTGCGGAGAGCTCTATTCCCCTCTCTTTTTGGCTCTCCACTACTGTGTCTCATCATCCTCAGGTTAAGACCGGAACAAGTTGTTCATTTTATTTTCGTTTAATAATAGTTCTTTCTTCTTAGTTCATTATATTTTTTCATTGTTCATTATTCCATTTTATTTGAGTCTCTTTTATTTTATTTTATGTTCGCTTTCTTTTGATTTACTTTCCATTTTGTTGTTTATTGTTTTTCTGCATTTTTATTTCTTTTCTTTGTTCCTTTATTGGTTATTTAAATTTGTTGTCAAATTGCTTCTTTACTTCTTGTCAAAATTGGACTGAAACCATTCTTCCTATTGATTTACATCACTTGTTTAAGTTTTGATAACTTGTGTATATTTTCATATCGAAAGCCTTAGGGCTCCAGGTGCAAGTGATTTCTATTCCCGAATTGCAATCCATAATAAAAAACTTATCTATCGAAACATAGACAAAAATCCTATGTAAACACTTCTATTTTAGTCTTTGAGAATATATGACTATTTTTATTGTGTAAAGCCTTAAATTAGTCTCTAAAATTATAAGCGTTGATCAAACTGCATTTAAAAATTATTATTTTAATCCTAAGATTCTCGTTTATCAAATTAATCTCTACCATGTATTCAAATTAGTCCGCGACATGTTAACTTAGAGGCTAATTTAATTGACATGTTACAATATTGGGAACAAAAATAGTAATCTTCAAATGTCAAAATAACCTTATTAAGCAAAATAATTTTTAACAAGCAAATAATCTTTTTGCTTCTCAAATTTTACAATTGATATCTGGACTGAACAAATTCACTAGGTCTTAGAGCTCGGCCCAGAGGAGCTTAATAAGGCCTTTTTAGAAAGAACTTTCTCTGGATCAGCTCAAACAATGTCAACGCATGGAAGTAGCTAGCTTGTTGTAAGTAGTAACCGAACTTAAAGGAATCCCACAGAAATAAGAGACTGGGAATCATCGAGGAGTAGGGGGAATTTGAATTCAAACTTGGATATAAGAGGGTGCTCGGAAAGAGCCTTAGGTAATTAGCTAATCCTTTTTGCTCATATTCGAGTGGAACAAAGTTTTGACTTGAGCATTGGAGCTCATTGCAGTCCCCTAATGGAGGAGCTAGCAGAAAAGCTCGGACTTACAGAGGACATCATTGGATGACCTTAGAGAAGAGGTTAGAATATTGGCCCCCACCATGGGGTCGGAGATAACCCCTACGATAGGTGGATGGTTAACACAAGGAGTCAAAGCATGAATACGGTTGAGAACATTGGTAACAACCAACACATTCAGCACAATAAACATGACAACCAACATGATCAGAATAATGGGAATGAGGTGAATAACATTCCTCAGCCTCCCACTATGGAAGGGTTGTATTGAATGGTCCGACAACTTCAGGATCAGAATAAGAAGCTATTAGCTCAAATGGTAGCACTGAATCAAGAGAACAATATAAGGGAGAACGAGACAAGTAGCTACAAGAATAATGATGACCCCATTGGAGATGAAGAGGAAAACAATACCTACAACATTCATCGGAGAGAGGAAACCTATTAGATGACTACTACCCAAGGCCCGCCGATACCCGCCGATATACTCGGGGCCATTCTCGGAATTCATGATGTCAATGGCCCTCCTGAAAACTTTCTAGCTACCCACGATGTTGAAGCCTTACGATGGAACTGGAGATCCTCAAATCCATGTGAACATGTTTAAATCGATGATGTTGGTCAATGGAGCGAGTGATCCTTTCCTCTGCTAAACATTCCATACATTCTTGGAAAAGACAGCCCTATTGTGGTTCTCATCTCTACCTTCTAGGTCGATCCACAACTTCGCCGAGCTTTCACAAGCCTTTGTGAGTAGGTTCTCTTCAAGCCAAGTTTATAAAAAAACCTCAGACTCTTTGAATGCTATGTGTCAAGGACCACAAGAACTATTGAGGGAGTACTTAGACCAGTTCAATACCATGGCCATGCAGACCTCAACCCTGCTATGGAATTACATTCCATCAAGAGAGGCCTAAGGGCAAGTCCTTTTGTTGACTCACTAGCAATTAACCCCCCGAGGCCTCTAGCTGAATTCAAGGAACAAATTGTGGGGTACATCAATATGGAAGAAGTTCTAGAGACAAGGAAAACAGAAGCTCGGACAAAGAGTGGAAAAATCGAAGGCTCAAAGCAAAGTAAAAAATAGGACAAAAAAGGAACCAGAGAAGATCAGAGCCTCCCTCCAAGGAAGAGGAGTTAAGATAAGGGAAGGTACAATTTTTATCTCCCTCAGTCTCGTTACGATGAATACACTCCTCTCACTGCCAAGAGGGAGACCATACTAAAGAAAGTATACAATGCTTGGCTGATTCGACTACCACATAATGCGGGGAAGCAACAGGTCCCCCCTAGAGTTGATAGGAATAAATGGTGTAAATTCCACAGGCATTATGACTACACCACGGAAGACTACACTATTTTGAGGACCAGATTGAGTGCCTAGTGAGGCAAGGATTGTTGGATAAGTACATAACTCAATGGAGAATAAGCCGCAACAGAGATAAGGACACAAGAAAGAAACAACGAAGAAGCCATAACCAAGGAAGGTGAACACTTCAGACAAACAATGAAGAGGAGCTCAAAAATCGGCAACCACAAGAGAGCAAGATTGGTGATAGATTCGAAGGTTCGACCTGTGGCAAAAAAGAAAAGGAAGCTCAAACCGGAAAAGCAAAAGGCTGCAATGGAGGAAATACAAAAACTGTTGAGCGCAGGATTCATCAAGGAAATACACTTCACTATTTGGCTAGCCAATGTAATCATGGTTCCGAAGTCTTTTGGAAAGTGGAAAATGTGCATGGACTTCACAGATTTGAACAAGGTGTGCCTAAAAGATGCCTACCCATTACCGAGTATTGACAAGCTGTTTGATAGAGCCTCGGAGGTGAAGTTTCTCAATTTCATGGATGCTTACTTTAGCTACAACTAGATGAAGATGCATCCCGTGGATGAGAAAACAATGGCCTTTATAATGGAAAATACAAATTACTGTTATAAAATAATGTCGTTTGGATTAAAGAATGTTGGAACCACTTATCAAAGACTCATGACCAAAGTATTTGCCGATCAGATCATAAGAATTATGGAAGTCTATGCGGATAACATGGTCACTAAAACTATGGGAGATGGAGACCATTGGACTTGCAAGAGATCTTTACCCAAATAAGGAAGTTCAACATGTGCCTAAACCCAGATAAATGCACATTTGGAGTTCAAGGAGGAATATTTCTCAATTTTTTGCTTACCAGCCAAAGAATTGAGGCCAACCCAAAAAATTGCTGAGCAATAATGGAGATGAGGAATCCGAGCACCCTCAAAGCAGTACAAAAATTGATAGGGTGCATAGTTGCCCTCTCCAGGTTCTTGGCAAGGTTGGCCAAAAAAGTGCGCTTATTTTTCTATGTTTTGGAAAAGCAAGTAGATTTCAGGTAGATAGAGGAATGTGAAAGAACTTTCTAGGATTTGAAGAGATTTTTGGTAGAACCCCTAGTGTTGAGTAAGCCTAGGGATGGAGAACCTCTTTACATATACTTATTCGTAACCGAGAAAGCTATAAGCTCAGTATTTGTGAGGGAAGAGGAGAAACAACAAAAGCTAGTGTATTATGTTAGGAAGGCACTACAAGGACCAAGGCCAGATACTAGAAAATTGAAAAGCTAGCATTTGCTCTGGTTATCAGCGCTAGGAGGCTAAGGCCCTATTTTTAGGGCCACCATATCATCGTCATGATTGAGCACCTCATCCAACAAATACTAAGCAAGCCTAATTTAGCTAAAGGATGATACCTTGGTCAGTTGAACTCCCCACATTCAGCTTGGAATATAGATCTCGAGGGGTTGATCAAAGCCCAAGTACTTGTTGATTTCATTGTGGAATTGTCACCACTTATCACCAATGAAGACGAGGAGTGGAACTGGATGCTGTATATAGACGAAGCATCCAACAACAAAGGAAGGGGAGCTAGAGTAATTCTAGAAGACTAGAATGGAGTGTCTATTGAACAATCTTTGAGGTTCATGTTTAAAACCAGTAACAACTAAGCTGAATACGAAGCCTTATTAGCTGGTTTGAAACTAGCTAAAGAATTAAGAGTTCAAAGACTAGTTATCAAGGGAGATTCCTAGCTCATGATTGGCTGAGTGAAAGGAGAATTTCAGGCCAAGGAACCTCAACTATAACACTATTTAGCTAAGGCAAAAGGACTTGTTGGAAAATTTGAAGAATGTACCATGGAATATATCCCTAGGGAACAAAATGCTTGAGCCAACCTATTATCAAAACTGGCAAGCACTAGAATAATGCAAACAATTGGTTGGTCGTTCAGGAAGTGGTCAATGAGCCGAGCATTTCGGGGTATTCCCCTTCAATATATGCTCCACGAAACAGGAACAAGGTTAACAACAACCTATCATGGAATATTTGCCTATTAGAAAATCACCCCAAGGACAAAAGGAAGCCAAGGTGATGAAATGAATGTTGAGTTTTTACACTATAGTAGCTAGCGAACTCTATCACCGAGGATATTCTCACACATGCCCAAGCATATGTGAAAACCATGCTGGAAGCAGGACTTTGGCAGCTAAGATACTTTGAGCCTGATATTTTTGGCCTAGTGTGAAATAAGATTACTTAAAGTTCGTAAAGAAATATGACAAGTGCTAAGAGTTAGAGAGCCAAAGCACACATCCTTTGAGGAATTACATTGCTCGGAAATTAGCTGGCCATTTCACAAATGAGGAATAGATATCCTTGGCCCTTTTCCTCACGCACCAGGACAGTTGAAGTATTTGGTTGTAGCTATTGCTTACTTCACCATGTGGATTGAAGCTGAACCTTTGCCTATAGACACCACAGAGAAGGTGAGGAAATTTGTTTGGAAAAGGATAATATGCAAGTATGGAGTCCCCTATCGCTGGTCAGCAAAAATGGAACTCAATTTACATATTAGAGGTTCGATTACTTTTGCAGGGAGTTAGGAATAACTCAATTATTTTCATCAGTGGAACATCCCCAAACTAATGGGCTGGCAGAAGCTACTAACAAGGTCATTGTAGCAGGATTAAGGAGAAGATTGGAACAAGCTAAGGGCTTGTAGGCCAACCAATTGTATATTGTACTATGGCCCTATCACACCACGCCCCACTCATCAACTAAAGAAACACCACACCAATTATGGATCAGGTGCAATGATCCCCATCAAGTTTGCAGAACCAAGTCCGAGGAGAGTAACCATGACTAAGGAATCAAATAAGCTTGCTCGAAGAGCCAAGCTAAACTTGGCCGAGGAGAAAAAGGAGAAGGCCAGAGTAAAGTAAGAGGCCATTAAATAGCAAATGGAGAGAAAATACAACAAGAAAGTTAATCCCACAAGAGTTGGAAGAAGAGGACCTAGTCTTGAGGAAGGTGGAGCTTCAAAGCAAGACATAGGGAGAAGGAAAGCTAGCATTGAGTTAGGAAGGACCCTATCAAGTCATCCGGAAGATAGGAGGAGGAGCCTACAAGATAACTGAGTTGGGAGCGAACCATCGAGGACATGGAATGTGTCCTAACTTCAAAAGTATTTCAGTTAGAATAGAAAACCTTAAACCATATAAGTGGTTGCACTCTTTTTCCTCTTATGTATTTTTTCCAACTAGGTTTTTTGTGCATAAGAGGTTTTAATGAGATATGACCTACAAGAGTTGAGCACGTGCAAGTCTCGATGGTAGGAATAAAGTGAGTGCTCTCCAATGGCTCACCACTATAAACTTTTCAATTCAATAAAGTTTATTTGGATTATTTAAATTATTCATTATCGTGTGATGGAATTGTGTCTAGGAAAAGACTTGAGTTATGGAACAAAATTAAATCTGGGAAAAACTTACAAGAATTACTTGCTTGTAGGCAAAGACTTATTGGAATATTTAATGGATTTAAGCCTAGAGAAAGACTTAGCATCCTCGCCTGTAGGTGATGACTACTTGGAAAAACAAATGGGAATAACTCCAACGAAGGACTTAAACTCCTTGCTTGTAGGCGACGATTTATTGGAAAATTTGATGGAAATAAGTCCAGAAAAGTACTGAAACTCCACGTCTACAATAAGTCCAAAGAAGGACTTAAACTCCTTGCCTATCGGCCAGGATCATTTGGAAAAATAAGTGGAGATAAGTCCAAAAAAGGACTTACTCCTCACTTGTAGGCGAGGACCACTTGGAAAAATAAGTAGAGAGAAGTCCAGAGAAGGACTTATAGCCCTTGCCTATAAGCAAGGGCCCATGGAATTTGAATTAGAGATAAGTTTAGGAAAGAACTTGTAACAAATTTCTCGACTTGCGGCAAGGACCTCTTGGAGTCTCATCAACCTTAATTGTGGATCTAGGCCTTTTATAACCTAAGGAAAGGATTTGAAAAAGGAATTAAGTATTTGAAAAAGGAATTAAGTCTTACAATTATGATACGGAATCTATGGTTATTAAGTTATGACTCGGTATACTTACTGATGCGGCTCCGGCAAGTATACCGAGTCATACATAATAAAGTGATAAAAAGAGTATCGTTTCCATTAGGATATGCCAAGTACCGCATAGTTGAAGGGATGACTATTTGGACGGAATAAATTCAAAGATGTAGAAAATTTAAAATAAAAATAAAATAAAATAAGAAAAATAGCAATGTAAACAGATGCTAATGGTGTAGGTAAATGCAATGGGATGGATACTAGAACTCATTATTTTCATCTATTATAGATGCATTTACTATGAATTTATGTTAATAAGTTCCTATCCTAATTGACTCACTGTTGGTTCCTCTTAATTTATTCCTAGTCTCTCTTGAGATCAAGCAATATTCTTTATCCTAAACTGATTGTCTAATCTCTTAGTACAAATTAATCTAGGTAAAGGTTGAAGCTCTATGGGTTTCTATATTGACCGCATGAACTGCATTTGTCTATCTCTAGTTTTCACTCAGCTCATGGTGTTTATGTTAAGAGGCTTTACTCACAAACCCTCTCTCAAGTTATTGTAAATCCCCAATTCAATTAAATGGTGACCAATCATTCAAAAGCATTAAGTACAAACAAAAACACTAAGCAATTGAGATAGAAATATGATTGACATTAATTCATAAGTAAAATTGTCACACAAAAGGGTCCATTAACACCCTAGCAAAAGAAAATTAGTTCATGATTGAAGAAAAGAAAACTACAAAAGAATATGAAGATGAGGAGACAGAGGAACAAAAAGCCATAAAGTATTGAAGTTAGAGACAAGAGATTCGGAAGAATGTGGATATCTCAGTGTTGAACTTGAACTTTGAAATCCTTGAATCTTTGCCTTCAATCTCTCTAGTAGAAGCCTTCTATCTTGGGAAAAGTGTAAATGTAACACCTTACTAGACAAAATACTATATTTAAGTCATAATATATTACCTGATAAGTTATTACGTGTGGCGGTCTAATTAAATTCCATTTTCTAATTCAATGTTAATTACCCATACAGAGTTAATTGTTCACTTAATTAATTTTCGTTTGACTATGGAATAAGTAATAGATAATCGTTGTAACAGAAATAAAATAAAATAAATAAAAATGTGGAAATGACAGAACTACTGAAACTGCATCATATATATATATATATATATATATATATATATATATATATATATATATATATATATATATATATATATATATATATATATATATATATATATTTAGAAGTCTGTTTTCAAAGTTCGCCAAAAGATACATAAACAGTACAGGGTAATAAAATGATGGCCGCTGAAACAAAATAAATCGGCCTGTCTTTATGAACAGTATCCTAACTGGTCCCCATGGGACATTTCATGTACTAACTATCCACTAGATTATTGCCTATGACCCAAAATACCAAAAGAGGGCCACTTTGTACACCTCCTGCTGCTACTACACGTACGCTATCTAGATGGATTCCGAGGAAAGGAATCCATTGGCCATGCCGGCATCTGCCAGGGCATAGCCGCCACTGAGTGTAGAGGATGATGACGATGAACTCGCCACCTCAGAAGGGTCCTCCTCCTTAGAGAACGAGATGGAAGGAGGTTGCGGAGGTGACGCCGCCGGTGGTGCTACAGGAGCTGCGGTTGCTGCTGCTGGTGATGGTGGAAACGGATGTGCCATGTGGAGCGGGATGGCAATATAAGGTGCGAAGGGGTCGAAAAGTGGGTGCATAAGTGGAGTGGTGAAGTCTCTACGAAAAAAGAAATAAAGGCAAAACTGGCATCTACTAATATATATATATATATAGAATCTAGGAATGGATCGAGGTGAATATGGATCTCAGGGAACTCAATGAATAGGACTCCTGTCGCCGCATTCTCTATGATCTAAGAATGACGCGGAAACATACAGTAGGGTGAGAAATACAAATTTCTCAGTAGAAATCCTAATTCTATAGACTTCTGTCATCGCTGTCATTCTCAATTGTTTCAGTTTTTCTTAAGTTTAAATAATAAATTAAGACAATAATATTCAACCTTAATTTATATCATGAAAAGTGTAACCCGAAAGCAAGCTTTATTTTAAATTAGAGCAAAAAAAGGACATTTATACCAAGCATATCAACATAACTAAAATAGTAATCATAGTTAAACAGTAACATAATATGAGGAACACTGATAACTGTAAAAGCAGTTAGAAATCAACAAACACAGCATATATATATATATATATATATATATACTGAAAAAAATGCACTTTTTCTTTGAGAGCCTTCAACTCTTGTAACTTATAATTTCCATTCTTGGTCCCCTGGGAGTCATTGGCCATATACTCTTGGGTAATAGTCTGCTTTTTAGGACCGAACTCATTCCTATACAGGATTACTGGGTTTACTTTTCCCAACTTTCCCACTGATCTATTTCCCTTAAACTTATTCAGGGGCTAGCCCAAGTAATATGGAATCCTTTATAATATTCATGAATTGCATGTCCAACTAACTTTATCCTTTCAAACATCATGTATTCATGCAATTATAGCTCACACAATATATGAATTTTGTATAGTGCCAGACTACCAATAAAATCATTCAAACATGCAAATCAATATGGAATAGCAATTATATATTCACAATATCATTCATCAAATTCAATACAAACATCAATAGAGTTTTCTGCTTACTTCATCCTATTCTGCCCGAATTTTGTATAATCCACCTTTAGTCCAATTCAACTTCTTTAAACCTGAATTTTGGATATGTCATAGCTCTATGTATCTAGTTTCCAACCCTTGTGGTCCCATCTCATTTTGATTTGTATAACTCAAATTATTAGTATTTTACCTCAGACTGCCCTGTATATCATTTTCATGAGTATATTTTGAGACATAAGCCCCGTAACTTGACCCTACTGGACTACCCTGTTCCAGCTTGGTTTGAACTTAAGGTATATTCATTGATATACTGGGAATAATTGGCAACGAATCTAACTCTGAAATTTTTATGGGATATTCCCTTATATGTTTGCTTTCAAACAGCATTGGTTCACTGAATTTAGAGTTGTGTAGGGTGAGTTACACCCCTCTCAACTCACACTGCCCAGATGGGAATATAAGATTCTAGGTCAAACTTCAAAAATTCATAACTAATTCTATACTAATCCAATGACCTTATATTTTATATGTATGAAAAGCCCTGAATGTCTAGTTTTATATAAAAATGGATTCATCAAATTTAAATGGCTGTAAGCGGAGCCGTACACTCTGCCGTATGAACTGTCGAGTGAAAACCCTAACAGCTTCTTGAATTTTCTCTATTCTTCAAGTTCTTTCATACCAATTCCAATTCTAATTACAACATACATGCAAAATCAACCATAATCCATCATCATCCCTCCAAATCACATCAGTATCATGAGAAAAACAAGATCCCCACACAGCTCCACATCAATGAAAATAAGAAGAGAAGTTGAATTCCTACCTTGTCTAGTTGGAATCTTGTTAGTTTGATGTCTTAGATTGAAGAAACTTTTGATGAGACTTGAAGAGGGGTTGAAGATGGAGTGGAGATGAGTGTGAATGGAAGAGAAATGAAGAGAGGTCTGCCCCTTATGTTGGCCGAAAATGCAAAGGGGTAGGAAAGGAAAAAAAGTGAAAACTTTTGAAACAAGTTTCATTTGATTGGTGGATGTGTGTTGGTCATTCAACTTGACTTGGCAGCCCATATGAAGGGCTGAGATTGCACCATTTGCATGGATAATTTGGCTGAATCTTGGCCCTTCATCCTATAGTTCTCATAGTATAATTTCTATTGATCCGGTTCCGACAGTTTAAAATACTGAAATCTTACCGATTTCTCTTAAATTGGTAAACCGGTTTTAGAAAAATTCTATGAGGCTTCCTATGTTCCTAATCTAATTTCCTAAATTCTAATCCTTCTAAATCACACTTAATTAGATTTAAGTGAATACTAAATCAAATCCTAATTAATCACAATTATTTGGTAAAAATGGAACAACTTGTTTAAAAAAAATGGTAAATTTTTTTTTTTCGGACGTTATAGTAGATATGTTTAGAAATCCATTTCTAATCTAAAGTGTTGCCTTTTATAGTGTGTGGAATCCCCTTTTTAATACTCAGTATGAGCCCATCAATTGCTGAAGATGAGGTAGGCTCTAGCATAGCATTTGAGCTTGATGTGATCTGCGAAAATAGGAGCATACTATAGCGCGCATGGTTGCACTATAGCGCAACACAATAAGTGGGAAATTAGTAAAACAACAACACACTATAACGTGCAAGGTTGCGCAATAGCGCAACACCAAATTTTATCCTTCTTTATTTCATGTCAGGCACTATAGCGCAAGGTGTTGAATCTAAATCCTTGCTTAGGCCACTTCCTACTTCCTTGAGGCCTGCTTTCACCTAACAACAAACAAATAAATCCAAAAATAAGTATCAAAAATAGAAGAAAATAACATAAACTCAAAATACCACCTAATCTAAACTATTTAACTAAAATAAAACAAAATATTAGCTAAACAAAACAACTATGTGCCAAATTAAATAAAAACTAACTAAAAAACATAACTCACTAAAGGGAGTTATCGGTTGCTTACTTATTAACAAATTGGAAATTGAAGGGAGCAATAAACGTGGAAACTATTTGGAAAGATAAGTGAAACTGAAAGGAACACTTAGCGTAGAAAGGGAAATATATTGGAATTAAACACCCCTAATAAACTTATGAAAAGGAAATGCATTTGGAGCCATCAACTAATTAAGGATAACTTGGGAAACTATGCCAAGGAAACTTATTGGAAAGCAAGCGTGGAAAATAATAAAGGCATAATCAGAACTATCAACTAGTCAAGGAAACTTTGGAAAATATGGCACAAAACTTAAACAAAAAAAAAATTAATTACAGGGTAAATATCCAAAATTTATAAAAGAGAAAAGAAAAATATTATTCAAAATAACAAAAATAAAGCTAAGAAGCAACAAAAGAGTCATCTGCCACCTCCTCACCCCCCATTAGTGTGATCGGCTGCATCCTTGGGACCCTTTGTTTGGTCATCTCCTTCAGCCTTAGGTGATGTTGGCTCCAAAAAAATTTAGACCAGTAAATTCTGAATACAGATGATTTAGACCAAAAATAGTTTATAATTTTAAATATCAATTTGAAGATTTACTCTATCTTTACCCATTGATGACAACCTTATTCAATACCAAATCAATCCTTCCAGCTTTTTTTCTTTTTCCTTTTTAAAAAAACTGTCTCTATTTGCTTCACCGTCATTTCTCAAGGCGCCCCTTTCTTAATGCTCTATGGCATTTCGTTTTCAAACGAAATTAGCTTACACTAGCACGAGTCTCAAGAAACCGTGTCGGTGTGGTCATTTTTGGGAATGCACATCACAGATTGGGGCATAATCGACTTCTACGTGGACACCATGCCGTGTGTGCCAGAATGCCAACTAAAAAGCACTTACAAAATAAGAAATCAGGCAAACACGCTCCTCTTTCGTTTTGATCTTTGGAGTTTCTTTTGAGTCTTCTTACTAATGAAGTAATGCGGTAACGTAAAGAAACAATCCCACATTAAACTGTATTATGGAAATAAATTTTAGTAAATTACATTTGTCTTCACTGAGAAATATTCTCATTACATAACTCTTTTCTCTATTATCAAAATTTACACTTCCGTTTTTTTAATGATAAAAATGAGGTACATTTGAATTATTATATTTTGCTATTATTTTTATTTTTAAGATTTCATGTCTTGTTCTTGTATTGTTTCAATTATGCAATACAACTAACGAACATGTAAATGCGATGCTCCCCGCAAGGTCATGTTAGGATATCTCTTATTTTTACATAAAGTTAAATTTGAGAATTAAATTATTCAAAACCTGTATAGTGAAATTCCACATGTACCGCTATGACGTGTACAGCGCAGCACTTTACGCGCACACGCTTTTTTCCTCCTTCTGATTCCTACTTAACAACCGAGAAACGCTGCACAACACACTCCACTGATCATTCTCCTTTCAAGTTTCACTTCATTTCAGCTGCGGATAGAAAACTCGTGACTCGTTCGTTACTCAGAGACTCAACAATGGCTGACCGAGTTCACCCGCACACCTCGCCCACAGTTTCCACCGAGTCACAATCGACAACATCAACATCTTCTCCGAAGCCCACTCCGCCGACGGGGGAAACCTACGTCATCCAGATCCCCAAAGAACAGGTCTATCGCGTCCCTCCGCCGGAGAACGCCCGCCCCTACAGCAACGACAATCGCCGGAAAACTCGCCGGAGCCGCTTCTGCCGCTGCTGCTGCTGCTGCTTCTGTTGGCTCATCGCCCTCGTCGTGCTCCTCGCCATCGCCGCCGTCGTTCTCTTCTTCCTTCTCCGGCCGGAGGCGCCCAATTACAACGTCGAAAGCCTCGCCGTCAGTGGAATGAACCTCACGACGCCGTCTTTGTCGGCGGCGCTATCACCGGAATTTGACGTCGCCGTTAGGGCCGTTAACGGCAACAAGAAGATCGGAATCTACTACGAGAAGGGTAGCTCTGTTGAAATGTTCTACAAGGACGTTAGGCTCTGTGACGGCGCGTTGCCGGCGTTTTATCAGCCGTCAAATAACGTGACGGTGTTTGAGACGGCGTTGAGGGGTAACGGCATTGCGCTGACGGGATCGGATCGGAGTGCGCTGCTGAAGGCGGTGACCCAACGGAGGGTGCCGTTAACGTTGAAGCTGAGGGCGCCGGTGAAAATCAAAGCTTGGTCCGTTAAGACGTGGAAGATCACCGTCAAGGTGGACTGTGATGTGACGGTGGATAAGTTAACGGCGCAGGCGAGGATTGTTCAGAAGGATTGTAGCTACGGGGTGGAACCTTGGTGATGAAAATTGAAAAGGGTACTTGGTTTTAGGGTTGGGACTTGGGATGAATCACGATAATGTATTCTTGTAATTTGGTGCACACGGACTGTGTAGATTTTCATATACATTAGTATTTGATAGTACATTGCCGAATTATTCGTGTTGATTTAAAATATATTAAAAAAAAGAACTATGTAATTATATTTTTATTGATATACAATTTTATTTTATTTTTTTATATAAATATTTGACACATGATCTACATTATAAATAATTGTAATTTGATGGTCGAAGTGCAGCCTTCATTGAGGAAAGACGAATTGCACCGTGAAGGAATAGCTCGAAACCACGAGTATGGGTTCCTGATTGCTTGGAGTGCAAACTTAGGCTCATGTTAGCTGAGTTACGGGGAGCCTATTTGGGTTTGTGCATTGCTAATCAGATGGGCTGTAGAAACGTTCTGCAAGAAGTGATGGCCATTCTATATGTGTCTATACGTTTATTACTCAAGGAGTGCATAGAACTCATGCCTATTCTTCATTAATTGATGCAATATTGCAATTAGAATGTTGATTGAGAATCACGATTGGAATGTAATTGTTAGGCACATTTATAAAGAAGCTAACACTTACGTAGATAAGTTATGCTTTGATAAGTTAGCTAAGTATGGTCGATCTCCCTCTTAGTCTTGTAATTTTTGACAGACTTAACTTACCCCCTTGCATCTCTGTTTGAGTTTTTTGCGAACTCAGCTGATCACTGTTGTCCTAGGATAGTGTATACTAGATTTCTTTTTGGGCTTAGACCCTGCAGTGTATCAAAAGTAATAAAAATAACAATAATTTATGATCGTGTCAATAACATATTTTATAAATAAACATTGAGTGGGTAAGTGTAAATCTTATATCGATGTATCTTAATCCAAAACATGTCAATTTTTTCTTATAAAATTTACTGTTAAATCAAAAGTTCATATCTTAAAAATCATACTTAAATCTTATGTTGATCCAAAATTATGTCATATACTTTTGTATACATCTATATTAGCATGATACATATCTTTAAGTATATATAGAAATAAGAGTTATTTGATCATATTTTTATTAGAGATTAATTGATATTCACTGAAAGTGTAAAATAATTTTACACTGTCAATCAATAAAAATACCGAAAAATGAGAAATTATAGTGAACTCTCCATTATAATAGGTAATTATTTATATGAGTTGACACTTTCTATTATTTCTATTAGCTGATAGTGTAAAACTATATATTATGATTATAATATAAATGGTAGACCAACAAAAATATTTTATAAAAAGTCAATAATTAGTGTAAGAGTAATATATCTTAAACTGGTATAACTTAACTCGTGTGTGCATGTGTGTGTGTGTGTGTGTATAGAGTCAACTACAAGCCTTAAGAGACAAGCTTACAGCTTACAGAAGCGACACTATACAAGTTCCTTTGCATGCGCATCTCTTCAACACATCCTAGTCATTACAGCTTTCACCTATCCTGTGAACACTCCCTCTTATTATTAAAAAAAAAATGGTATGACCAAACCCGTAAAGATTTTATTCCGTCCTTTCATGTACAAATGCCACACCCAGTGTACTGTATTTGTATCCGAAATCATTCCAGAGTTCTAGATATAAAGCTATAACTCTGAAACTCCAACATGTATGATGCAATCCTTCTCTTATTGTTTGGGTTCTTTCTTTTCAGAAACAACTTGAGATTGTGAGTTGAAACGATCATCTTGAGGTTGAGAATTCGAATGAACATCTTGAGCCTGAGAATTACATCTATGGTAGTAATTACTCTTAGCATTCTGAATGGCTTGTCTAAGTTCTGTGTACATCTTGACAGAAGAACCAGCGAAACTATTTAATTGACCAAGAAATCTAATCAAGCTTGCTCGAAATTGGTCAAATCCAGAAACCCAGTCCTCTGAAGTGTCATCTCTCAATAAATTATCCGTCGATTCACTCCCAATATCAGCCTTCCAGGATGTTACATGAGGACGATTTGCACCTTTACCATGGCTCTTCTCTTGGCGTGGCAAGAACCGCGAAGTTTCACCTGCTAAACTCTTTATAGAATCAACAACATCTTGGATAGGTAATTCAACAAGCTTTTCCATCCAGATATCACAGGTGGCGTATATTGGAGGACCATAAATTCTCAGGGGTGGCGGTTGAGGCCTCCTTTTTTTCTTGGTTGTTTTCTGTTGAAGAGAAACACATTTGTTAAGCCATCCATTTATAGCCTCCAGATAGGATTTCTGAGCTCCAATCCACTTGGTAAAACTTGATGACAGATAATGGAGCTCGTTCTCAAGATAGGAAGCAATCTGCCTTCGAATTTCAGAATGGATGGTGATTCTAGCATGGGTATTGTTATATGCCGTCGACATGATCTGAAACTGAAGTTTGTGGCATTCAAGCATCACTTCCCACATCCGACTTAACCTGCCATCAAAGCAAAAATGAAACACATTAAACACAAAAGCACTAAGCTCATTAATAGACCCAAGAACATTCATTACCTTGTATAAACCATACATTCCATGCCTAAGTAAGAATACATAGGTAACATATTGATCTGTATTCAAAGGTTGCTACTACTGCATTAGTAAGTTACCAAGTCACAAAACAGAAAGCCAACAACCTTGGTAAATTGCCAATTACGCTGAGCTATATAACACTACCCCAAATTTAGAGGGAAGACAAAAGAAATTTGATGTTTGGACTCTTCAGGACCCATAGCCCAACTGTTGACACTTAGCCTCTACCTAAGCAAAAACTCGGACACAACACACGAGAGAATTTAGCTTTTAGATCTTAAGTGTTGAGAAATAGAAAAGATTCAGTAGGGCACATGACTGTATTAAGGAGTGATCCGTATATATATATATATATATATATATATATATATATATATATTAAAAGGACTGAACATAGGATAACTAGAATGACTAGAGTATCTTATGCATTAAACACACATTATTTCTCAACACTCCCTCCCAAGCTAATGCATAGATATCAATCATGCCCAACTTGTTACATAACATGCTCACTCTATTCTCTAATAAAGCTTTAGTGAATATATCTAGTTCTAACATGCTTAACACAACCATCCCTTCTTGGAGCTTTTCTTGAACAAAATGACAATCCACTTCTATGTGTTTTGTTCATTCATGGAACACAAGGTTATCAGCAATATGAATTGGAGCTTAGTTGTCACACCATACCTCCAAAGGTCATGAATACAAGGTTATCAGCAATATGAATTGGAGCTTAGTTGTCACACCATACCTCCAAAGGATGAGAGATCCAAATGCCAAGTTCATCTAGTAAATGAGGTATCTACATGAGTTCACATGTAACTTGGACCATTGCCTTGTACTGGGATTCAGCACTAGAACAAGAAATAGCAATTCGTTTCTTACTCTTTCAAGATACAAGGTTACCACCAACAAAGACAATAGCCAGTTGTGGACCACTTTGTCAACTAGTCATCATGCCCAATTTGCATCAGAGAATCCCTCCTCTTTGCAGATACCTTGATCTCAATAAGCAACCCCACAACCTGGTGCTCTTTTAAGATGCTTCAAAATGTGAACAACACCCCAAAGTGTAGTTCTAGTTGATGATATAAACTGACTACCTACACTCACTGAGAATGCCATATACAGTCAAGCCACAGTGATATAGTTCAGTTTTCCCACAATATCTCTCTGTCTTCCAACAAATCTGTCCCCTCATTATTCAACATCAAATTAGTTATCATAAGACTATAAGAAGGTTTACTATCTATAAGTCCGGTATCTTCCAACAAATATATCACATACTTCCTTAGGAAAAGCAAAATCCACTTCTTGCTTCTATACACCTTGATCCCAAGAAAGTATTTCAGCTCCCCAAATCTTCCGTCTTAAACTGATTGTGATGAAAAGTTTTAAGAGTGTCAATACGTTAGCTATCACTCTAAGAAGATATAAAAATATGTCATATTATCTTTAATAATTAATAATATCTTATAATATCAAAAAGTATCTTAGATAATCTCTTAGGATTGGTTCCAATATTTCCTTATATTTCATAATTTATTTCCATATTTCATTAAGATTAGGATTCTAGTTACATCACATCACAACATATCGTATCAATATATTCTCCTGTTATTCAAAGCCTCAATTTTCTTTCTCCTTCCTTGCCTAAAACTCAAAATCTCAGTATTAGAGTTGTTAATATATAGAACCATTCATGTGCCTCTACTCGATATCTTTGCATTTCGTTTGTTTGTCTTCTTTGTCTTCTATGTCTATCCCTAAATCTCCAGGTGAAGCTTTATCTCATCTTGGGTGGAGACAAGCTATGATTTATGAAATGTGTGCACTTCAAAACAGTGGTACATGGGAGCTGGTCTCTCTTCCTCTAGGCAAATCAGTGGTTGGCTGTTGATGAATTTATACTGTGAAGGTTGGTCCTGATGATGCTATCAATCGCCTCAAGGCTTGCCTGGTAGCCAAGGGTTACACTCAGATCTTTGGTCTGAATTATGGTGACACTTTCTCCCCTGTTGCCAACCACTTCATCAGTTGGACATTAAGAATGCCTTCCTCCATGGTGACCTCGAAGAAGAAGTCTATATGAAGCAACATCCTAGATTTGTTGCTCAGGGGGAGTCTTCTGGCCTTGTCTATCTCTTTCGTAAATCTCTTTATGGCCTTAAGCAGTCTCCTCAAGCTTGGTTTGGTGGATTCTCTAATGTTGTTCAGCAGTTTGGCACGAATTGAAGTGAAGCTGATCATTTTGTTTTTTACCATCATACTCCACGAGGCTGCATCTATTTGATTGCATATGTCGATGACATTGTCATTATTGGCAATGACAATGATGGCATAACTCAGGTCAAATAGCATCTATGTCATCACTTTTAGACCAAAGACCTTTGCAAACTCCGTTATTTCTTGGGAATTGAAGTAGCACAATCTAAAGGTGGCATAATTCTCTCACAGAGAAAGTATGCTATGGACATCCTAGAAGAAATAGGCTTACTTGGGGCAAAGCTTGTTGATACTCCTATGGATCCTAATGTGAAGTTCTTACCAGATCAGGGGGAGCCACTATCTGAACCAAGAAGACACAGAAGACTAGTGGGAAACTAAACTACCTCACAGTCACTTGTCCAAACATTTCTTTTGCAAAGTGTGGTTAGTCAGTTCCTAAACTCACCATGTGAAGGTCATTGGGAAGCTATAATTCGTATTCTAAAGTAAGTCAAAGAAGCACTAGGAAAGGGTCGTATTTAAGAAGATAAAGGGCATACTGATATAGTTGCGTATTCAGATGCTGAATGGGCAGGATCTCCTACTAATAGACGTTCCACTTCCGGGTATTGCATATTCATTGGAGGCAATCTTGTTTCTTGGAAAAGTAAGAAGCAAAATGTGGTTGCGAGATCTAATGCTGAGGCAGAGTATTGTGCCATGGCATCCACCATGTGTGAACTCATCTAGCTTAACTCCTTAAGGAACTTCAATTTGGGGAAATCAGACATATGACACTTATTTGTGACAATCAAGCTACTTTGCATATTGCCTCCAACCCAGTTTTTCATGAGAGGACCAAAAAGATTGTTTTGGCCATATCCTTAAGCGATGCGGGACTCTAACAAGAGCGGTACCATCCTCCATAACCTGCCCTTCACACAACTATATTAGGCAGTGATATGTATATGTATACTCTCTAAAAGGAATGAAAATCAGATGGATACCTAGAATGACTAGTGTATCCTTGCACATTAAACATGTTACTACTCTCAAAAAGGAGCATAGATTGATGATAATCAGTTTACATTAGCCAGCAGAAAAAGAAAGGAAGAAAGCTTTGTACCTTACACCACAACAACATTAACAAGTTTATGACAACCACCAAGCCATTTCCCACTAGATGGACAAGAATTTGAAAGAGTGTATTTCAGTTGTGTAAGCTTGAAATACAATGATTGTCACATTAAACAAAATTATAGAATTCAGCCATTGAGCTTTTCGAGGTATTGAGTATTGACTATGATTGAATTTAATAAATTTATAGCCTTCAAAGAAAATTTTTCAAATGAAGACCTTTATCAAATATTAGAAACTTCTACCAAACAAAATTAATGGAAATTTTCTAATAAACTTGTTCGTTAAAATCTTCTGTTTATTGAGGACACTCCCAATTGCTTTTCTTAGATGCTGAACCTTTTATCCCATTCCAGAAATATAATGTATGTAAAGCCAACACATGAAAGCATAGCCTCGCTAAAACAATAGGAACCAATGGAATCATACCCTTCAATCAACTCCTCAAGTTGTGGCTGAAGCTCTTTGTCCCGTAATTCCTCAATCCTCTTTGATATAGATTCTATCCTCAGAATAGCAACTCTGATTCTTGAATGAAGATCCTTGACTACAGCACGAGTTTTATCAATTGTAGTGGTCTTCTCTCCTTTTGATTCCAGGTGCTGTAAGATTTTACACTTCATGTCATATTCCTTTCTGATTACCCCACTAGCCTAAAATTGACAGAAATAAGAAAATGATATTAGGAACTACATAGAGAAATGGCCATATTAAGTTCAGATAAACTACAAAAGCAAGCGACCTGTAAAGTCAGTATCTTCGAGGAAAGTCATAAATAAAAGAATTTCAAAAGCATAATGTTTGGTGACACCACTGTTGCTGAACCCAAGTTCACAACTTGCTAGAATAAGCTTTTAACAAAATCATGTTTACAAAACCAAGTTACTTCAAAGTCAATTTTACAAACTTCAATCCAAACACACACTAAGTCTCCCACAAAGTCGAAGCATTTACTAGATCAATAGTATTTAATGCCAACTATCTTTTGCCAGTGCAGAGACTGCATAATAAGGCTTTATCTGATAAGGTGTATGCATGAAGCTTTCACATTGATACTTTCACATTGTTAACAATTTATTTTGCATATTTCAACAGAATTGAATGTGAGAAGTGATACTTTTGGCATATGTTTAAGTTGTGGGCTCATGAATAAAATTGGGAGGAATTTTGGTCATGCATTTGGGAGGTTTAAGAAAGGATACAGTGTTGGGAACTCAAGTGAGTGAAGAAGTATCATATTGGAATGGAATGACATAAGCTAGCACTAAGGATAATATATGTAGGGATGCCAAAAATCCCCTCATCCATGAAGATCTGCATCGATTACCCACATCGAAGCAAGGAATGGTGGCAGGGACAAGGATCATAATACCCACCTTGTGAGTACCTGTTAACTCAACATATATTTTCTCAATTAATATATCTCTGTAATTACATATTATTTGTTCTCTCTTTCGCTTTGAAATCAGATGAAAATTTATATTTTCTTCTTATTTTACAATGAACTGTTTTAGCAAATGTATCTATGATGATATTTGCTGGAAAAATTTATACAATACAAGTAACAATTATTTATGTAAGTTGATTATTACAAAATACAAAACTATAGGCGAAAACACCCTGGTACATTAAGAAAGAGCTGGATTTTAATCGTTTGTCTATAGACATGATTTACAATAGGACACAATGGTGTCATTTGATCCAAGTAACTAACCCACTTAGTTAAACAAGACTTAGTTGTTATTGTTGATTATTACATAACACAATTGAATTTGGTACATTATTTATGATATTCTTTAATTCTGTAAGAATTTTAAATTGTTAAAAAAGGTACGGTATGTCATATTAAACTTGATATTATTTAAGGGATTATTGATGCCCAAGACAAGGTTGAGGGCAGGGGAGGCACTGCCTGCCCCTACCCAATTGACATTTCTACATGTAACTCGCCATAAACTTGATGCTGTACAATTTTTGGGCCAATATGTGGTGTCAACCCCACAAATACGATTTGTCATTTGGCCCATACAAAGATATCTGCAGAGTGTTTTAGGCCCCCCCTATCCAAAGACCAAGAAATAGTAAAATTCTATGGAGACTTGCAGCTTATGAACTTTATGTTATTTTTTCGTGTGTGTATGGAGCAGAAAACAAAAGAGATCTCAATTAAAAGAATGTAGCATTACTTTTATTGTGCAGAATTTTGTTTGGCATCTTTATGTTGTTCTGCATATTTCTTTAAATGAGTTTCTGATAGGAACCTGGTATCCATAGAGGAAATAGGAAGAGAAACAAGATTTGTATTACTAAATGCAGAACTGGTATCAAGGCAATACCAGTGGCTGCTTGGAGGAATTTACAACGAAAGAAAAAAAGAAAGAAAATGGTAAAGTTATTGAGCTTTCGAGAGGCTCAATTCTCTCCCAAGGTTCCAGTCCTAAATTCTAGCCTAAAACCTGTTCACACACACACCTCTCATACATATAGCCTCTCACCTCACTCCCTATGCCAACTCAGCAGAATTGGTTACAAATGTGCACCCTCACTACTCCCTAATTCTCTCTATCTCTATTTCCTCATTTGCCCTTTCTTTCAAGCACTTTGGCAATCTATGGGTTCCTAATAATACTCCTCCCTTGAAAAATCACCTTGTCCTCAAAGTGATGATTTGGAAAGCCAATATAATATTGCTGCCTGGGTCCAAAATCTTCAAAGATAAGGAAGAAAATATGCTTGTAGAGTAGTAATCTCCTCCCAGGCCCTAAGGAGCTGATCCAAGTCCCTCAACCAGAATTGGTAGGCTTTCCCCAGATAGATAGGCAGTGAACCCTCCAGGAACTTTCTGAATTTGACTATGATCTGCACCTTGAAGGAAGTTTTGGGAAAACACCAGTAGAGTACTAGAACCACTGGCTGCTACATTTTCATCCTTCTGGAATGCAGGGCCAATGAGAACCTGTTCCTCAAAGAAACTGTATGCATAATAGGAATGAGGTACTTTAGCCACCTTGTTAGTATAGCAAAAATTGATTCCATAAGCATGAAGTACTTCTGTTAATGTCCGGCTATCTAACCTCTAAGGTGCATAAGTCGTGTATAAACTTAGGAAGCACAACATCAGTAAAATATAGATTAACTTCCTCCACATTATCTTTACCCACTGCTATTTCCATCGGGTTCCCAGTCAGTTTGAATGCAGTAAAGACATTAGGATTAAAAACAATTTGCTGTTGACAATCATTGGCTTCATCAGGTGCAAACGTTACTTCCTTGGCTTCCGCTGTTTTCCCTTCCTTCCACAATAAAACATGAAATACTGGTTGGACTAAAGACTCTTCTGGTAGCAGCGACTTGTAAGCAGCAGCTCTCTCCTTCTCAATCATTTCATCTGGTCCATAATAGCAAGGGCTCAATTTTTGGTTGGTTCTTTGGACCAAAGTCTTCAGCCCTATACAGCAGTCTAGGATCATCTCAATAGCCCCCTTCCAACCTATATGGATTTCAGAGCAGTTGTCTGTATTGCCACTACACCTTGTTTTTTATCTGAACTGAAGGGAAAGACATGAATAATTAATGATTCTGATCTATCAGCTTCAAAACTCATCCCAAGCTGAATTCCCCAATGTGAAATTGCCTTTTCTGTTAGGGAGCCAGAAACCTCAACGTCATTACTAGTAATAAGATCTGGATAACAAGCCAACCACTCAGCAACAACTAAAAAATCTGATGACAGAGGCAATGATTCAATTATGCCCCTAGGCAATCGAGCTAACTCATTCCGGTCACTGGTACCCTGATCCCTAACGATAACAACGAAATGAAATGCCTGAGATATCCTCCAAATTCTTCATCAGGACAGTGGTAAAATTGATATACAGCTCTACGGCCAATCAACATACATATGAACTCTCCCTGCTAAGCAATTTTCTTTTGAATCAGAGGAAACAAAATGACCTGAATATTATCTATGTAAGTCCAACTCCAGAGCGGTTCAAGTACTAGATTTGAAAACCTTAAAACTATGAGATTTGCAATTGGATTCCTTGCAGGAAGATGATCAATCTTGTGTCGTTGCTTTTCCTCAAACTTCAAAAGAAGAAATTTCTTTGACCCATGGGAAGAGAGTGAACCAAAGGTGCTTCCAACTATAAAACGAGAGAAGGATGCCTGACTTAGGGAAATGGTCAAGGACTACCTTGCACCTTCAATTTTAAAAGGTTGGTTCAACAATTCGCTGAATTTGGTTAACCCAATTACTCCTTTCAAGACTTGGTCTTCCTCTTCACTTAAGTGGACCTGGCCCAATGAGTTAAAAGAAAGACTTAGCCATGTCTCATCTGCTTTCCTTATAAAGATTTGTATGCTGTAACCATTTTGGGCCTGGCCCATTAGCGTATTAGTCAAGGTTGTCAACAGCGAGATCCTACGTAGGAACGGAAGGGAGATACAGGAGTGTAAAATGGAGAATTGTAACACGGAACATAAGTTCCTACTAGAATAGACAATATATATATATATAAAGTTTCGAATCACAACTTCTAAACACCCCTTATATAAAAAGAAAAAAAAAAACCATGTTGTTTGATCTTAAAAAAATAAAAAATAAAAAAGAGTAGGGAAAAAAGAAAAGAAAGAACAAAGGAAAGGAAGAAAAGACCATCCAACACTTTAATTAGTGTGTTACGCACTAAATCCCTCTCTTGATTTTTTTTTTCCTTCCCCTGTTCTCCTTTTCATTCGCTGCCTTTGCTTCTTCGCTTCACTTTTTCTCATACGTTTTCACTTTTCCTCACGCTTCCTCAGTCTCACTCTCCCTCTCTCACCCACCATCCCTTTCCCTCTCTCTCTCTCTCACCAGAACCCACTCTCTCTTCATGTAGCAGGGACCCAACACACCCTAGACCACCGAAGAGGCAAAAAGGTGAAGACAGACAGCGATGGCAGCGAGATCGGCGGTGATGGGGCGCCTGGAGGTGGCGGGACAACCGGCGACTACGTGAGAGAGACAGTGAGTTAGCGAGAGAGAGAGATCGAATAAAGAGGGGTGGAGGGAACGCCCAGCTCGTTAGGATCACACGATCCTAGCGCTTCTATGCTCTTGCACGGCGCTCCCACCACATTCCGTCAAGTCCACGCCGAAGACGGGATTTGAGCACGCTGAAGGCTTCCAGGAGCGTAGGATCGTGCGCTCCTACGTGCAAAAATGCGCTCCTAACAACCATGGTATCAGTTGATCACAGTTTCTAAAATGTCATTCTTGCCCCTCCTCCCTCCTCCCTTCTCCATTCTCACACCACAGCTAGGAAGAATAGGGGCCACCACTGCCACTTCTCTCCGCCCCTTCACGACGGCTATCTTGGCGGCCGTTGGGTGAAGATTCTGGTCTGGCAGGTCTGGCAGTTCTGGTGGCTCGCGTGATTCTAGCAAATCTAGCGGTGGTCAATTGGCATTCGCGCAGCTGTTGGTGAGAGAATGTTGCACAACCACCTTCCTCGCCTGAACCTCCGCCATCCTCACTCCCGCACCCTTGGTTCATGCCTCCGCTGCTGCTACATCTAGTGGTTGTGGTGGTGGGAGCTTGGCTGCCAATGAACCATGTGCCTCCATGGACAATATCCGGTCTGGTTGTTCCGGCAGTGGAAGTTAGGTCAACAGGTCCCAACACCAAAGTGCAGGCGGGTACAGCGATTTTGGTGCCATAGGTGGTTTCGGTGGCTTTGGAGACAAGAGCTTGGTTGGTAAGCTCGTGACCCAGTACTCTACGGCAGTCGCGAACTCCTCTCCTTCCTTCGTTGGTGGTTCCTCTTTGTGGTCTACTCGAGTGGACAGAGCACCTTTCTCTTCCACTGCTTCATATTTTACTTTCACCAATTCACCCACTGGATCTTCCACCTTGAGATCCTCAAAAACTGAGAGTGGAGTTTCATGGTCAACTCTCCCACTTCCTCTTCTTCCACTGATGCATCGTCTGCTTCCTCCTCTTCTTCTTCACCCACTTCCTCCTCCTCCTCATCTAGCATGCTTTCAGAAGAAAAAAAAAAAAAAACACGAATATTAGGAGCACAATCTTCCATGGAGGATCTCCTCCTTCTCCTCCACCACCAAGCTTCATCATCCTCCCAAACCAGTAATCTACATCTCCAACGGAACATTTTCTTTACCAGCCTTTTAAGGTCCTTCAGATTTTGTGTTATCCTCTTCATGCTTTTCTCCCACTCCGAAACTGATCCCTTTGCAGTTTTCAGCACAAGGCCCCCAAGATCGAGGGCTCTGATACCGTTTGATATGAACCTAGTATCCATAGAGAAAATAGGAAGAGAAACAAGATTGTATTATTGAATGCAGAACTGGTATAAAGGCAATACTAGTGGTTGTTTGGAGGAATTTACAAACAAAGAACAAAAGAAAGAAAATGGTAAAAAGGTATTGAGCTTTCAAGAGGCTCAATTCTCTCCCAAGGTCGAGTCCCAAATTCTAGCCTAAAACCCTCTTAAGCACGGGTACGGGTACGCATTGGATACGCTCGAGTATGCCTGGATACGTACCCATTATTTTTTTTTTTCAAAAAAAAAAATTGGGTACGGCTCAGATACTGCTGGGTACGGCTCTGGGTATGGGGTTTATAAAAACGATGTCGTTTTGAGGTCTTTTTTTTTAATTTCTTCTTCAGCGCCTGCAGCTTACTTTTTTCTTTTTTTCTTTTTTTCTTTTTTCCTTACATTGCCTACCTACTTCCTTTCTTTTTCGTTTTTTCCCTTCCTGAACCTTATTTCCTTCTCCTTCTTTCTTTCATTCAAAACCCCTACCCCTCTTCTTCTTCTTTCTTCTGATACCCATCCCCTTCCTTCTTCAGATACCCATCCCCTTCTCCTTCTTCAGTAAAATAACAAAACTCCACAACATTCATTCAGTTCAGATGCCCATCCCCTTCTTTCTAAGACTTTCCTACTCCCCTTCTTCTTCTTCTTTCTTTCATTTGAAACGCCCTTCACCCAAATGGCAATGGCAAGTGGTCCCGACTGACGGCGAGAGCAGAACGGCAATAAGACAACAAATGACGGCCGGCGGTCCTTCAACCAAGGTAGCGTATGATCTACCTCTATTTTTGTTCTATTTTTTCTTTGTTTTTTGTTGGCTTTTTTTTTTTTTTGTTGCTGTTGCTGATTTTTGCTGTTGGTGTGGTTCTATTTTTATTTGGTTTTTGTTGTTTTGTTTTTTTTTTGCTATTGATTCTTGCTACTGATTCTAATTTTTTTTTTTTTTTTTGGAAAACTTGTTACCTGAAGTGGTTGTGTTGCTACTGTCGAAAATTAAATTTTTTACTTTTGAATAATATAGAAACTTTGTAATTATTTATCAAATATTTTCACAGGGCTCAATAGCCGGGTCTAGTAGTGGTAGTGGAGGGTCTGGAAGTGGTAATAATGCTGCCAATTCCTCTGCTTCTTTGATTAATAAATTTGCTATTGGAAAATTTGAGAGTAGTGGTGCCCTTTGGGCTTATGTAACTGTGTTGCAAGATAAGAAATCCGGAGGAGGGAATGTAAATTGGCGTTGCAATTTTTGTAATGGAGCTTACAAGAGATCTTATTTTCGAGTGAAATCTCATTTGTTGAGAGAAAAAGGAAATGGAATTGCTATTTGTACACAAGTGAATAATGATTATCTTGAAGAGATGAAGCAAATAGAAAGGGAATCTATTCAAAGAACAAAGTCGGTGCAAGTTCCTTTTTCTACTGCAACTACAAGTTTGAACCCACCTAGAGATAATATGTTTGATGGGAGCAAGAGAAGAAGAGGTAATGAAGGACCTTTATAAAGGGCTTTTAATAGTGAAGCAAGAGAACATTTGACTTGTGAAATAGCTAGGTTGTTTTACTCTGCTAGTTTGCCGTTCAATGTTGCCAGAAATCCTTATTTTGTTAGTTCATTTACGTATGCTGCTAACACCAATATTCCTGGCTTTCTTCGACCTAGTTATAATGCCATTAGAACTTCATTATTGCAAAAAGAGAAAGCTAATATAATGAAGTTACTTCGACCTATCAAAGACACTTGGCCGGAGAAGAGTGTAAGTATAGTGACTGATGGTTGGATTGATGCACAAAGAAGACCGTTGATTAACTTCATGGCTATCTCAGATTGGGGACCTATGTTCTTGAAGGTTATTGATGGTTCAGGTGAATATGAGGATAAACATTATATTGCCAACTTAATTTCGTCTACCACTGATGAAGTTAGATCACAAAATGTAGTTCAAGTCATTACAGAAAATGCACCTGTTTGCAAGGCTGCTGGATCAATTATTGAATCTATGCATCCTCATATTTTCTGGACACCATGTGTAGTGCATACCCTAAGCCTTGCTCTCAAGAACATTTGTGCTCCTAAAAATACACCAACCAATGAAGTTATTGATTCTGAGTGTAGTTGGATTTCTACTGTTGCTGATGATACATTTTTCATTAAAAATTTCATCATGAATCATTCCATGAGACTTGCCATGTTTAACAAATTTGTGCATCTGAAACTACTTGCCATTGCTGAGACTAGATTTGCTTCCATCATTATTATGCTTAAAAGGTTGAGAACCATTAAGCATGGTCTCCAATCTATGTTTATTAGTGAAGAATGGTCTCACTATAAAGAAGATGATGTTCCAAGAGCAACATTTGTGAAAGAAACAATTCTAAATAACAGTTGGTGGGATCAACTTGATTATGTTTTGAGCTTTACAAAGCCTATTTATGACATGCTTCGATCTTGTGATACTGATAAGCCATCCCTTCATCTGGTTTATGAGAAATGGGATTCCATGATTGAGTAAGTGAAGAAGGCAATATATCAACATGAAAGCAAAGAGTTGAGTGAACGATCATCCTTTTATGAAGTAGTACATAGTATTCTAATTGATAGATGGACTAAAAGTTACACACCACTTCATTGCTTAGCTCATTCACTTAATCCCAAGTAAGTTTAAATGTCTAAATTTCAACTTCTTTTACCTTTTGTTTTTTAAAATGTACTTTAACTCTTAGAATTAGTAATGCCTTATATTTTATTTTATAGGTATTAATGCAGATAATGGCTTGATGAAGCTCCAAATAGAGTTCCCCTACATAAGGATAATGAGATTTGTCTGGGGAGGAACAAATGTCTTAGGAGTTATTTTCCAGAATCAAAGGATAGGTTAGAGGCAACCCAAGAGTTTGTCAAATTCTCAAGTGGTGAAGATGAGCTTGGTCAATTTGATAGCTTACAAGATAGATGGAACCTATCACCCAAGGAATGGGGGGTGATGTATGGATCTTCACTCCCAAAACTTCAAAATGTAGCCTTGAAGCTCCGTTCACAACCATGTTCCTCCTCTTGTTGTGAAAGGAATTGGAGCACATATTCTTTTATTCACTCTTTGAAGAGAAATAGACTTAATCTTAAAAGAGCTGAAGATTTAGTATTCATACACACTAATCTTCGTCTCCTATCAAGAAGGACTAAGAGCTATCATGAGGGTGAGACAAAGATGTGGGATGTTGGTGGAGATGAATGGGATCCATTTGAAGGAGCTGGAATTCTTCAAGTAGCTAGTCTTTCATTTGATGAGCCTAATTTAGAGACTGTTCTTTTCACTGATGATGGGGAAGGAAATGATGAGATTGAGACTGTTAGAATCTAATTGTTTGTATTTGTTTAGAACAATGTTTTAAATATTGTAGTTTTTTATTTTTGTGATGTGATGTTGAACAATTTAGACTTATTTTATGTTGAAATTGGTGTATTTTCTAATTTATCATATGAAATTTTAGTTTTTATTTTATGAAATTTGTGAAATACACGGATACGGATACGGTACCCGTACCGGGTACGGATACGGGTATAGGGTACGAAAATTTTGTAAAAACTGGGGCACGGTACAGCAATATATATATATATATATATATATATCCGTGCAACATAGCTAAAACCTGTTCACACACACCCCTCTCATACATATAGCCCTTTACCTCACTCCCAATGCCAACTCAGCAGAGTTGGTTACAAATGTGCAACCCCACTACTCCCTAATTCTCTCTGTCTCTATTTCCTCATTTCCCCTTTCTTCCAAGCACCCTAGTAATCAGTGGGTTCCTAACAGTTTCTTTCTTACATTCAACTATATCTAAGCACTTTACTATGAAGAGTGACATTTTGGAGATTCAAGCATAAGTGAAAAGTCCCACACTAAAAGGAATGGACTAAGTGAGGATTGTATAAAAAGGAAAGAAAGACCCATGAATCTAATATCATAAGGTTTTGGGTCAAGCTCATAAGTGCAATTCTCACTGAGCCCGTGACAGGATATCCCAAGCATTTTTGGCTCCCCCCCACCCCCTGACCTAACAACCTTGTTAATATTTTATATATCCCTCCCATTAATTACACGTGTACTGCTGAATCCCTTTTCTGAGACTTAAGAGTTTCATTAGGCCCAATGGCTTCCCCATTTAGCTAGATTGTAAATAATCAATTCCCAAATCCTGTTGATAGATTCAAATCCAACATAATGAAACTCCTCTAACTATATGCAGACAAAAGTAGTAGTCTTGTTCTTTCTCAACCCTCCATTTTACCACTTTTTTCTCACATATTTCCTTCCAAATACCCAATCTACCTCCAACTATTTTTTAAATATCTATGCCAAAAGCTCCCCCCCCCCCCCCAAAAAAAAACAAACACCCCCATCTCCAAACACGCGAAGGCAACTCTCATCTATCCAGTACCTTAGTTTTCACTATCAATTCCCCATGAATAGTAGAAAGATAGCTCTTAGCTCGATACCCTCATGCTCTACCAAGAAAGTTCATAAGCTTATAGGATATATGTAATTTTGATGGATATATGTGGCTCTCACAACACTATAGACATGGCCCGAATTTTGACCACATCAAATCCCTCTTCAGATTTTGATCTTATAAACAATCAAGTACGACATGGTTTATTGGATAAAGGTGGGCCTGGCTGTTCTTTGCTGTCCCAAAGCAGGCAAGTTATCTTGCTTATAATATGAAACTATTGGACAGTGGTTGGTTTTTCTGAATTTCACCAAAGCAGCGGAAGAAACTAACAAACAAAAGGATTTTAGAGACAAAGGCACGAAGCCATTAACAAGCCAAAGGAGATAAGTTATTCACAAAAAGTTCAACAGTGCAAATGCTCTTTCAGGAAGATAATGGAACAAAAAATGTTAAGGTATGAATGTCAAATGAAATAACAATCCCGAAACAAATCAACAGAACAATGCAACTTCTAAAACCAGCAAAATCATCATTATTATCATTAATAAAAACACAATTAAAGATAAATAAATGGGAATTAGATAATTACATTAATCCAAATAATGAAAGCAAGTTATTATATCAGATGTAAAGGGCAAATGTCAGTTTAGCTTTTATGGGTAAGAATACCATTGATAAAATAACAATCTCTATGAAATGTTGACACAAATCGGCAAGGAACAGTTCAAATACCACCCACTAACATCACCAAAAGACAACAATGTCCATACTATGTGAAATTTGGAAACCCCCTCTTCTACATAAATGCTAAGTTATCAAGAATGTGAAAGAAAAGCATCTCAGATAATTAATTCATTGCCAAAGATATAATTCTTCAAAAAAATAATTGTCTTCCATAATAAAATCTCATAAATGAGGTTTCAAAAGTAAAACACTCTTTAAAGAGAAATTTTTACTAATAATACTAAGAATATCAAGGGTTGGGACTCAAAAACTTGGTCAACTAGGTTCTAAAACAACGTCATGTGTAACCACTTAACCTAACAGCTTAAGCATGAACCCAAAATGGTTTTCTATAACTGTAATACTTGCCAGAAGAACAACAAAGAAGAAATAAAGAAATAAAAATTCTCAACAATTTGAAAACATGAGCAGACAAGAAGATGTGAAAAGGAAAGGATAGAACAGTATAAGAGGATATGATAATGCCTGAGACATTAAGAAGCGGATATACTCTTATACTATCCATTTTTTGTGCACAAGCACATCTATCTAAACATTTTCAAAGCATAAACAAATAATTACATAGAAAAAACCTCCCTCCCATAATAGTTGAAAGCCATCACAATGCCAGCCAGTGGCAGATCTTAAACAAAAATTTTTGCATGACCATATAATATTTTGATAATATTCGAGGGAGAAGTATGTGTAATTTTTTAGGTGCTATGATAGATTTTCCAAGTTTTTTGGGGCGGCTATGGCTTTTCCCTGTGCCCTCAAAAGATCCGTCGCTGATGCTGGCAGGGGGAGCAAAGGCCAAAGGGATGACGGTTGGGGTGTTGGCGATAGCAGGCTGGTGCTGGCTCAGATCCTACTGGTCACACAGAAGGCAGTAGAAGTGGCATGGCCAATGGTAGCGGTCTGGTGCTAAGGAAAGTGGAAGTGGTATTATACAAGTTTTCTTATCAAGCCTTATATGCAGGAAATGTGCAACAAAAATTACCGTTAGTTTGTATAAGGCTATAAGCATATCCAGTCTAATGCATGCACTAAACATTGTATAAAGCTAATATAGGATAGCATATCATTCCTAGTCCAACTGTATCAAAGGTGCAAACAACTGTAAAGAATGAGATGCCACCAATCATTACAATAATTGCCAGTACTCCTATTTTTGTATGTAGAATGAAGACGAGATTATCAAACCAGTCAATTGTTTCACTAAGAAACATATGATATCCTTTATTCTAGCTTCTAGGGCATGTACCTTTTTGGTTATAATACTTGTGACTACATAACTTCATATCTTAGTCTGAGATCCAATTACAAGATTTCTAAAATACCCTATTATCAAAATGTTACATACCCAAGATACATAAAAATTGCTGTAATTGTTTATGAGAAATACACTGTAGACAGTACCTTGACTTCGTCATAGAGCTTCCTTTCCCACGCATATAATCTATCCAAGGTTGATGCATGACTTCCAGAGATCATGCAGAAATTATCAAAGAGATTATTTGTCAGCTCCTCGATATCACCTTTTGAGTTTGCTCCCAAAGGGTTTCTGGATGAAGAGGTTCGAGACGAAGTTGTCCTGTGCCAAGTCAAGTACTTAACCGAGTTTTGAACAGGTTCTAAGAAGATGCAAAGGAAAAATTAGATACAGAATCCCAGATATAGCTATCAGCAACAGCAATGGCCGCCATAGATAAAGAGTATTTCATAAGCTTCTAATCACATAGCATATTGGAGAGTTGTTCAAAATCAAAATAAGCATAAAAAAGGTGAGGAATATGAATCTTATTAACAATTGAGGTGGACAAGAAACTCCCTCCTATTGAAACTCAATATAAAACTTCCACTAGTTTCTAGAACAATTCCAACAATACCAAGGTTTAACAACAGGATATGCATCATCCCTACTATGAGCTACTAAGGAATAAGTCTGAAGTCCGAACTAACAATCAGACTTGTTCAACCAAAGATGATCAGCAAGCAAAGTCCTAGAAAAATGAAAGATCAAAAGCAAAAAGACCAAGGAAAAGTACCTTCTGGAACATGAATGGGGTCTTCCCCACATGAGAAACATGCCTTCAAAAAGGAGGATGCCATAGAGCCATCTGTTTCAATTGAGAAATATCTTTGTTTACGCTTCAGAGCATTTCATTTTGGAATGAATAACATAATAATGAAAGGAAACTTCTAAAAAACCTCTTTGAAACTGAAACTTGTTTTTAACCCCAAGAACAACAACAAAATGAAGATATTAAGTCAAAATGTACTATGATCTCAGTTTCAGAAATTCATGCAGGAGCTGCCTATAGCCTGTAAGTTAAATTCCCTTTCCTTTTTTCAGCTAAGTGTCTATAGTGTATCACTTGTAGCCTACAAAAATAGAAAAGTTTACAGACTATATAGGGAAAGTCACATGATGTCATACAAATCTCATCATTTTTATTTTACTCCAACATTTCTAAAGACAAATTTAGATGTTCACATGACAGATTCATCTGAAGAGAATGATAGATACAAACACCCCACACGGGGCCCATAAATTTTGTCCTTGTGCAGTATCTTTGTCACTATCTCACTCCACATGACCCTATCACATGAAAAACTCATGAGAGGCGATCAAAATCCACTAAGTACTGCTAAAATTTAATATTTCCCAATAGATAACTAACACTCAGACAGATAGAGATTAGAAAGCAGGAAAAATTACTTTCTTTTGCCGGAAGTATAGTACGAAAGTGCAATTTAGTTGCTTCAAGCATTCTTGGAACCTCTTTACCAGATTCAGAGGCTTTAACAAAGAGAGATTCAATATCCTTCATGCTCGAAAAGAAATCCTTAGGGACAACTTTATTTTCACTGTGATTTTGTTTCTCCATTAATTTATTTGTTTCAGTTGGAAGCAAAGATACTGTAGATACTGTCTTTAATGGTGATACATCAGGAGATTTCCCCTTGTCCCCATTCACAAATTCAACTTCAGAAGTTGAATCCCCTGTCATTGGCTTATTTGTGGCTGGTAATGCATTGGCTTGAACACAGTCATTAACTCTATTGAAATTTTCAAATTTCCGGACTAAGGAATCAGTGGCAGGCTCCTCATCAAATTCGTCTTCAGAATCCAAAGAGTCTTCCCTTCCATTAGAAGAAACCTTCTCTTCATCATCTTCCAACTTAGGTATTCCTTCGTCCTCCCTTAGTCGTGTTATATCATCAGCATTCCCCATATCTCGGTGCATGCCCTTCCCATCTTGAAAAGAAAATTGATGATCAATAGGATGAAAGAGACCAAAGAAATCCCACGGCGGAGTTCCAATTGGAAGAGATGAATCTTCAAATGCCGATGTTTCAGATCTTTCGGTGGAACGAGGAGTGGCATTTTGTGGAGCAACTGATGATGTTACTGTTCCTATAACAGGTACAGGTGGTTTTTCTTCCACCATTTTAGAAGAACTACTACTAAATTTCATATGATTTGCTTGGAATTTAATAGAGCTCGGAGGAGAGGGAGTTGGAGAGAAGGCCTCAGGATCAGCTGTATCAATGCGTTGCGATGCAGATGGTGAAGAGAATGAGAACTGGGACGGCGTCTTCTCATTAAAGGCAAGTGGCTCTGGTGTTCCATTACTGGAAGTGTATAAGGAAGACTCAACAGGTACTTCGGGTTCTGCGAATTTTCTCAGAGCTGTTCCTGTGTTTTTCAGTGACTGGACATATGAAACATGAGCAGCTGCTAATGAGCAACGCCCGTCAAGTGCTTGCCTAACAAACTTCTTCCTTTCACGGCACAGCTGCAGTGCCTTATCATCATCCATTTTGGAGCTTGAGGCCCCCATTATCCCAGCTTTAGCTTTAGCTTTCTCTCTATGGAAATTTTGGAGTAGGACTTTAATCTGCAAATTAATTCAGGATCAAATATCAGAAAAATAATCAATTAATCAATTAATTATATACAAATAGTAAAGATAACAAAACCCTGTAACATAACAAAACCCTGTAAAAACTGCCATAAGAAAATTATTGTGCAGAGGCGTTTTTACATTATATCCACAGAAACCAGATTCCTAAACATTATAATAGTAACAAAACAGCACTGTAACATTAAAAAAAAAATGCAAAAAGAACATCTCAGCCATGATCCAAAAAAAACCTCAAGTATGCTACTAAAACTATTGGGGCATTAAAATAGATATAGTGATAAGAGAAAGAAGACAATCCAACACAGAAAAACATAACAGCAATGAAGGAATGCAAATTTCACAACCCAAATGCGAACCACAGTGGTTGGAAATGCAAAAAGCAAAGAAATCTAATACAAAAGGAGATACCTTTCCAGCAAGTGAAAAAAAAAAAAAATAGAAGCTAAAACAGAACGAAAAAAAGAATTGAATTTGATGAAGTTGAGAAGTGTACCGAGGGTGGTGCAGTGAATCAAAGGAGCACGCTAAGAACTTAGATTTCAGAGAAAATCATTGACAGTTAAGAGATTTTTTTTTTTTCTGTACACAGAGAGAATTAGAAAGCGAAAGAAGATAAAAGAAGAGTGAACGAGGGATCAGAGAAAGGGTAGGAAGCGAATCTTGATCGGCCCGCAGTAGTTGCTTCCAATTCCATGCAAAACGTCTGAGTGTGGACAGTGGAGCCCACTCTGTGAGCTGAATAGGGTGCGTGAGGACCACGCTCTCGAGTATTCTCGCACGAAGCATTTTCGTTTTCTTCCAAACTTTATCCTGCGTTTTGACCAAAAAAGGCAATATCCTGCGTGGAAAGTTCTCGTTCTAGGTTCGTACCAAAGGAATGGCATGTCAATGGGAAGATACTATGATACACCTTGTCAAATAAGGTGCACCGCAATTGCTAAGCGTTGTTTTGCACGAAAGTTATGTTGGGCAGCTAAAATGGGTTAAAAGTCAATGCGTGTTAGAAAACTATTTTAAGATGATTAAAAGATTTGGCTAATGCAAAACACAATTGAATCCCATGATCGATAGATTAGTATCAAGAGAGAGGCTCTGTCTCTTAACAAATGGATTCCCAAACTACTTCAAAGAGCATTTATAAGGCAGATCAACAACTCAAGTCACCAAAAGGATATTAACGAACAACTAAAGGATAATAAAATGGATTGAAACTTAAACAAGCTAAAATTAAATGAAATGCTATAAATGAAATGTGATAAAGAAATGATATAAAGTACTGAAAAGTAAAAGTAAGGAATGTAAAGTGCAAGAAAATATAAAAGATAAATGTAAAAACAATTTGTGTTTGATCCATTTATTCGAGGGATACCTCTACAGATTATGCTCAAGGACATTTATACATGTACAAAACTTAACAGTTATCCTAAAGCATATATTAATCACGTTTTCACACAAACATGGCCAATAAACTTCCTCTTGGTAACCACCTTGTAACTATCTTCCATGTCTTCCTTGAATGCACTCCTCTCAACATAGTGGTAACTGCTTAAAATGCTAGTTGCATTTCATCTGTTCCTCCCACTTTCTAAACTAGAAACCGCCTTCCTTAGTCGCTCTTACTTTCTAGGGAGTGGTCACGGACTTGGTCAAACTCTTATCCTTAGCTATTGAAATATGTTCTTTCTTCAACCAAAGCTTAGAACTGGTTTGTGGATTATAAGTTGTCAAAAAGGCCCAAAGTCTAATAGAAAATTCATGCTATCGGCTAATCGACTAACGTCACTACTCAACTGTCAGCTATTAGTTATTGGCAATTGGCTAAATCAGTCATCGACTATCAGCTGAGCCCCACATCAGCTGCCAAGCTTTAAAATATGCAAATAAGAGTTCCTATAAGCGCAAAACCTAGTTAAAATCCTAATCACAAAAGACAAGGCAAACTAGCCGAGATAAAATAGAAAATTTGACGAAACAACATCAAAACAGCCTTTTTTTCAAGCCTGAAATGGCCTCAACAAGGCTAGCCTAGGTTACCACATCAACGCTCTCGTCTTGGGCTTTCCATAAATATACAATAGTGATTATTCTGACACCTGGATCTAAGCCAGCGGCCAATTGAAGTTTGGTCGAGCATTTGGGTCTCTTTCAATCAATTTAAGCCGAGCAACACATTCCATGTCAGTCGTTGGTTATCTCCCATTTTTCGATTAACTGCTGTCGGCTATCGGCTAAAGTTGATCAAATATTGCTTTATCCGGCTATTTCTCATCGGCTGATATCCATCATCGGTTAGTCGCAATCTTTTGGTGCTAACAAGTGTGGATAAATGCTTCTAGAATATGGCTAAATGTATTGTGTTGTATTTATAAAAGTGTGGCTAAATACAAAGGATTGTGGGATTTTAACTTAATCTGATGATGCAAATGCCAGAAAGCAAAGAGTGAGAAATGAGAGAAGAAAGTGTGATTAATTTTCCTGTATGATGTATTGCCTCTTTTCTCTTTGGTATATGTATTTTAGTGTTACATCAAGAGTATAAATAATTCCTAATGGTGTGGATCAAGTGACACATAAGCTCAATCCCACATCAAACTAAAATTCCAAATGGATGTAAATGTAAGGCTCCGTTTGGCATTGCCTAATAGGATAAAATCTAATAAAATAAAATATGATAGTATAAGGTCTAATAAAATTTTAATATTATGTAATATTTGGTATGTCACTGTATAAGATATATTATGTAAAATAATATTATCCTTTCACTATCATAAATAATTCTAATAAAAAGTAAATATTTATTAAAAGCAAAATTATAATAAAAATAGTGAACAAATATAAATTATAATAAAAATAATTATAAATTAACAAATAAAATATTTTTTAAATATAAGTGTTTCAAATATTTCTTATTTTTATTGCATACATTTATAATTCATATTAAATAATTTTTTTATTTATTTATATAAATTTTAATAAATTTTATTTATTTTTAATAAATATATTTTTTTTTTGGCTCGGTTAATGCTAAAGGTAGAATGAAAATCACACTCGGTTAAGTTTTGTCCTCGGCCGAGAGCACTTAACAATTTTTTGGTGCCAATATATTACCCACTTACATTAGGCTAGCCAATTTTATCGCCGAGGCTAGTTTACTACAATGACTCAATTTTTACTTTATGCCTATCCAAATAATCGATAGCTATTTACGTGCTACAGTAACAGCTAGTTGGCTATTTACATGACAAGTATAAAATCTAGCCAGTAGCCATTCTTCATTCTACTTTTGCCTTCTTTAAACTTCTATCATTTACTACTTTGCTCCAAGCTAGACTTTTCCAACATTGACCATGTCTTCTACCTCCCTAACTCTGCAAACCCTAACCTCTCTCGCGAACCCACGATGCATGAGTTTTTCTTCTGTCTCATCTTCTTCTTCATCCTCCATTAAACTCTCTCCGAAGAAAGAGTTGGCTTCCTCTTCCAAAGCCTCACACCCCTCTACCCTCAGGGTTTTTGATGAAGAGAACTGAAGGTTTATTCTCGACCTCACCGTGCACTCTTTCAACCGTAGGATGTCCGAGGCTGACTCTTTTATTACCCTATCTGGGTGTGAACTACCATTGGAGGAGGAGGTTTCAACCAGCTGAAGGGTATTTACGGCTAAAGCTACAATGTGGGGGTGAAGTTTAAGGGGTTCTATTTATAGACAAAGGGCTACTTTAGTTAGTTTCTAATTATCCTAATTAATTTTATCTTAACTAGTTAGTTTAATTAGTTAAATGTCAAGACTTTAATTAACTAACTTGAAAGCTTCATAAACCTTGTTTAGAGACATATTAGAATGTAATTAAATGACTCACAATGGATTAAGAGTGTATTAGGTGAGGTACTTGTTAATTAGTATGAATTAGCTATTTTAATATTGACTAGATTAGTTAATTCTTACCTAATTAGGCTAAATAATTATCTAATGACTTAATTCTCTTCATCATTGGTTAAAATGTTATTAACCTTCATGAGAATATATATTACACGGCCGTAGCTTGTTTTCGACCTTTAGTTACATATTTCCATGTATCTTATATAATTACTAACTTAATTAATTGCTTAATTATAGGTTAAATTATTATTTACAAGCTTCATGAAACAATTAGTTGTCATCCTAGGCACATGATATACATGGCCATGAGGGGACGAAGATGTTGAGTTGTGTTTTGACCATTGATCCCAAAAATCGAATTGGACTAGCTGGTTCAATTGGTTGAACAGTGAAACTGGCTAGGTCACCAATCCGGGTGCAAGGGAAAAAGCAGTGCCTCAAAAACTGGGAAGGAACCATGAGAATTGGCCGGGAATCGAAAAACCGACTGAATTGGACTAGTTCCAGTGGTGGACGGTTTCCTTTCTAAAAAAAATTGAACCAAAATGCTGCCATTTCACATGTTTTAAAAAAGATAAATAAATAAAAGCTAAACAAAAGAGTGTCATTTTGCCTTGTTAAAAGAAAAAAGAAACAATTGTAAAACACTAAAATTTAAAAAAGAAGAGGGTGTTGTTTGTGGAAGAAAGAAATAGATCCCTAATCTCCTCAATCTCACCCGTTGCTATGCGACACAAAGAAGAAGCCCACCATCGCTCCGCCTACCACCATGTTGCGCTCACCGCTATACTCCACTTGCCATTGCTAGTTGCAAGTTGTCTGCTCTGTTGTAGGTGTCGTCATAGGTTGTTGTTGTTGTTGTTTTGTTTGTTTTTCTTCATGAGTTCATATCTTCGGCTCTATGTTGTTTGATTTTGTCATAGATTATGTATTGATTGTGTTTGAGGCTTTGAGCATATGTATTTGGTTCTACTTTTGGCTACACATTCATTCTCTTCGGCTCTTTGTTTGAATTGGTTCATTCCATTTTTTTTAATAATTTATGGGTACTAATCTGTATTTTATTTAGTTTAGTACATAGTAAGATTGCAAAATAGAAAGAATTGAATAATTGAAGTAGAAGAAGAAAAGTGGTACTATGGTAGTGAAGTTAGTATTCTACTATTCTTTTTTTTTCCCTCCTTTTTTTAGTAACTTTTGAATTATGAGATTGCTAAGAGTAAGGATTGGGCCAATTTGGGATTTATTTTTTCCTTTAAAAATTAAAAGGATGGATCAGCATGGATTGTTACTTTTTTTTTTTTAAGCTTTTTAAAGATAAAGAGTATTGGTTACATTGTTTTGGATTAGCATTGTTTGATTAGTTACATTATAATTATGGTCTTTTTATTATTAATGTAGTTATGTGAATTTTGGCAATTTTTTTTTTCAAATATGGATGCTAATAATCAATTAGTAGATAGTAATGCTGTCAATGCTAGTGATGCTAATAATATTAATGCCAAAGCTGATACTAATACTACCAATCCTGACAATCAATCTTCCTCAAACTCTAATTGTGGGAAAACTAATCCGGCATGGAGACATGTTAATTTGAATATTGAGTAAGGGAAGCCAATATATACATGCTTGTTTTATTTGAACAAGTATAAAGGAGGAATGATTAATAGAATGAAGCAACATCTTGTAAGGAAACAAGGAAACATAGCTAGATGCAAGAAGGTTCCTCATGACGTGAAAGAACAAATGAAAGAAATTTTGGAAGAAGTTAAGAAAAGTAAAGATAAATTTGTGAGCTTTAGTGATGAGATTGAGGAAGCAATTGCATAGGAGGAAAAGGAGCTTACTTTAACCCATCCACCATCTAAGAAGTAAGTTGTTGGAGACAGACAAGAGAAAGGCAAAGGTTAGTGGCTATTTTGTACCAAAAACAACCACCAGAGCCCAACCAAGTTTGAGAACTGCCTTTTGAAGCAAAGAGGCAATACATGAAGCTAAATATTCCTTTCAATGCTATTCAATCACCTTACTTTAAAGATGTATTGGATGGCATTGTTGGTATTGGACCTAGTTTTAAAAGTCCTTCTCATAATGAATTAAGAGTTCACTTGTTAGGTGATCTTAAGAGAGAGTGTCAATTGCTTGTGAATAGTTACCAGAGCTCATGGAAAGAAATCAGTTATACGCTTATGGCTGATGGTTGAATAGATCAAAGGCAAAGGACTTTGATCAATTTGTTGATGTATTGTCTTACTGGTATGTGCTTTGTGAAGTCTGTAGATGCTTTAGATGTTGTTAAAAATGCCTCTACATTATGTAATTTGTTTGCTAAAGTTATCGGATGGGTTAGGCCTAGTAATATTGTGCATATGGTAACTAACAATACAGCCAATTATGTAGTAGCTAGGAAGCTTACTCATGAAAAGTATGACAACATTTTTTGGTCTCCCTATGTCGCCTACTGCCTGAATCTCATTTTGAAAGACACAGGTAGCATGTCCCATATTACTAGCCTTGCATCCCATGTGTCCGAGATTATTGTCCTTATTTACTACCATATGGTGTTCTTGTCTTGGATTTGGAAAAGGCCTGGTTGGAAAGAGATTATTCATCTAGGAGTGACTCGTTTTGCTACTGTCTTTCTTACATTGAAAAATATCTATGAACATAAGACAGATTTGCAAGCTTTGGTTATAGGCACACATTTCACTAGGCACAAGTTAGGAAGTAGTGCTAATAGGAAAGTTGTTAGTGCTATCATATTAGGCAACAAATTCTAGGATAGTTGTTATAGCACATGTAAGCTTATAAGTTCTTTGATTATATTGCTAAGAATTGTAGATTCTAATGAAAAGCCTTCGTTGGGATACCTCAAAACAAGATGGGATAAGCATTTGAAATGAAGTCTTCATGCAGCAACTTACTTTCTAAACCCTACTTTCTTTTATGATCAGAAATTCATTGAAAAGCATCAAGCTATGCAAGGCTTACTTGAGTTGCTTGATGTAAAGAGTCTTTGTAGTGACTCAATTAAAGTAATGAAAGAAATATAAATTTATTAAGAGGGCAATGGAAGCTTTGATAGGCCAAAAGTTATGCGCAGCTGAAGGACTTCAACCTAGTAAGAAAATTTATTTAATATTCTAATTTGTATTTGATATTTTGAAACATATGATCAATCATTAATGGTTTGTGATAAAACATTTATATCTAATCAATGCAGGTGAATGGTTGAGATATTTTGGCGGTAGTGCTCCAAATTTGCAAAAAAAATAGCAATTTGTATTCTTAGGCAAACATCTTCTTTCTTAGGATGTGAGTGGAACTAGAGTCTTTTTGAACAAATTCATACTAAAAGAAGGAATAGGCTAGAGCATCAAAGACTGAATAGTATTGTTTATGTGACCTATAACTTGCATCTTCAATCCAGGTATTATATGAGTTATATCATCATTTATTTAATGTTTATCAATGTCATTATATTATTTTTGGAATTTTAAGTTAGCAAACTTAGAAATTGTTATAATACTTTGCTTTTGTTTTTTAGGTTGCAACAAAAGAAAAGATCCTTTGATCCAATTGATTATGAAAGTATTGATCTAGTTGATTTTTGGGTGGTGGAAGAAGTTGAAGAGATAGAACTTCCAAGTGATATTCAAAAATTGATATATGAAGATAATTCTATTCCTTCATATCATGTTGGTGAGTCTTATAATTTTATTTTTTATAAAATGCTTTATTCATAAACTCTTCTATATATTTTTAACATTTTATATTTTACTAGATGATGGTGAGACCGATCCTATGGATTCTAGTATGCCTCATGCTTCAAGTTTCGATTCATTTAATAATGATGATGATGGACATGAAGATGAAGGTTTTGATGATAGGGATATTCAACAAATTAATACATATTTTGATGATCCTATTTGATTCATGAATTTTAATGTTTATTTTTTATGTAACATTGTTGAACTTATGTTATTTTCTAATGTTATTATTTTATGAAATTCTAATATCATGTGGGTTAATGTTGTCATGTTTTACTACTCGGTTGAACCCCACTTGAATTGATTAAACCAGTGAACCTTTGAACTAGTATCTTGACTGTTTCAATGCCCAGTCCGATTTTCAAAACCTTGGTTTGGACTCATTAATTGTAGTAAAAAGGTAAATTTGACTATATTAGTTTAATGTAAAGTTACTCAACCTAATCAAGTTCTTAACTTTCATGAATGTTCTTTAAATTTCTTAATTAAATTCTGCTTTTAGGCTACAAAAGTTGATGGCGTTCGACCATAGCTTGATCTTGGGTCATCATGTTATTTTTGTTTGGTTTTGTTAGGTTTATGTTGGTATTTGTGGCTTTTTTAGTGTGTTTGGCCCAATTTGATGTTCAAAAAGCCCAATGGGTTGTGGGCACTATTTATGGCCTAATTTTGAGGTCATTTGCCTAGGATCAATACTCAACTAATAAATTTACTAATGGCAAGATCCAGTGCTCTTATAAAGTTTTTGGAACCCATTATGCACTTTTGTGAGGTTATTTTTGTGTAAGTATACAAACATTCTTAAAATTTGCTAAAAATTGGTATTTATCTTCAAAATTATATTAAAAATGTAATTATAATTTTTTTGGAAATTTTCGGGGCTTTTCATGTAGTTTTTGAGTTTCTGTATACCCTTTAGTATTTTATTTTTCATTGGAGTTTCTATTGTATTTTGTGTTTTATATAAGTAATGACATTTCTGTAATTATTGGCAAATCCAAGGATATCCCATGTCATTTCACACTTAGATACCTTCGGAGTCCAATCGGTAGAGATTTGGGTTTCTACGGTTTTGCTAGTTAATTCCGCTAAAACACCGTTTTCACTAATTCTAATAGTATAGGGACTAAAATGTAGTTTTTTAATAAAAATATTGAAACAATTCTATAATTATCAAAAGTTCTAGCAGCTAGGGGCATTTTCATCAGTTTACAATGTGACAATGCTATATTTTTAATTGTAGTGTCACACTGCTTTATAGTTCTCAATGTGAGATCGTCATGGTATATCGTTGTCTAAAAAATTCTTATACTGCCTAAGTGAAATAAATCAAACTTCTTATTATGCTATGCTAGGAAAAACAAAAATGTTACAATATTCAACCCTTTTTATTCTTTACTTGGTAAGCTTTTTTGTGCTTCTTTATCCGCTTTTCAATTTCTTAATCTTTTTCTTAAGTTTTCAAGCCTTAAAAGTCATGCACTAATTTTTCTTTAATTCTTTTATTTTCACCTTTTTTTTTCTCTATTAGCACTAAAACATTGTTAAGTGCCCTCGGCCGAGGACAAAACTTATTTGAGCATGGTTTTCACTCTAGCCCTCACACTAGTCAAGCCATAAGCTAGCATGGCTGAAGAAGATTGTGGCCGAGGACATAGGACAAGTACTAATCAAGTTGAATACAAGTTCAAGTGATTGGTGGGCTAGGACGAGAAACAAATCTAGAATACAAGATGGTCGATGTGAAAGAGCCTAAGAAAGATGAAGATTTCTAAGTCTAGTGCTTGGGATACAAATACAGACTATAGAAACATGTGTTAGCCTCTCCACAACACAGCCTAGAAGAGCAAGACATCCAAGGTAGCCATGCCGATTATCAAAGGGTAGTTATGGAAAAGGTTTTACCTATAAATAAAATAAGACCCGGCCATTGCAAGGGTCCGCACCTCAAATCCAGACTTATAGCATTTTTAATTTACTTGTACTTTTACCTTTTCCTTTAAGTTTTAAGCCAATTTAGTTTCAGCTTTTTTAGTCTTTTAGCTTTTGTCTTGTAACAGTCTCTTTCATCAAGCTTTCCACATGGATTTGCCATGGTAGCTTAAGAAAGACCCTCATTGTAATTAGTTAGACATTCAATACAAATTTTGCCAATTGAATTACATCTTTGTTCTATTCTTGATTTTGGAATTTGTTCTTGGATTTATCTAAGCCAAGTGCTTTCTTTGAGTAACTTGGAAACCTATATCCAAGAAGCAAATTTCCCTCCTTGGAGTAATTATTTAACTCTTGGAATCAAGGGCTCTGCCTAGTCGATTTCAAGGTCTGGCATGCCTAGCACCCTAAACTCGAACATACTTTGTGGCACACCCAACGGGACCTCACCAATAAATCAAGCAAAATTTCCAAAACTTGGACTAGATCATACTTCACATATGATCCTAAGATCAAGAAAGATAGTTATGCTAAGTCCACAACCATCAAAATAGAATAACTAGAGGATTGGAGGTCCACAAGTGACCACATCAGTAGCACTTTGTACCCCTCTAAGGGGCGTAGTTCACAGCCAATGTAGGAGACTATGGCACAACCTGTGGTTAGCACAACTGCTTCTTCCTTAAGTAATTCCCCAATATCAGGCGGAAGAAGAGGGCAACTAACTGTGATGACCAAGTCTTTCATACATGAGCAAATTGATACGGGGCTAAATAATATAATGCTTGAATTATCCAAATAATTAGCCGATATTGTTAAGCCAATGGTTAATAATGAGATCCAAGTAATCCAACAGCAGGCTAATGTGAGAGATAATTTTACATTAGCTACACCCAAGGAAAATATTGCCAATGGTAATGAGCCAACAACAAGTTAATATGAGAGATAATTTTACATTAGCTGCACCTTAGGAAAATATTGCCAATGGTAATGCCTCAGCTAATCAGCTAAGGGCGCAACTTATGTAGCCACTAAACTCGCAATATGGACAAGTGAGTATCATGCGTAGGCCGCCCAATGCATTAGGGAGCATTGGATTATCGGTAGTGTCCACTAACCCAAGTGGAAATGAATAGAAAACAACCCACCATCCACCCATAGTGGGCAGTTTCAGAATGAATGAGAGTATGGATGCGGGTAAATACAATGGTTATACTATGGCTCTACTATACTCAGGAGCAGTTAACAGTACTAACACTTCGTATGCTCAATAACCACCCATAATCACTGTGGGAGGACCAACATATACTTACGCAACCAACATATGTAATGCCTATAGTCGATATGCTAGTTGACGAGTGGCTAATAATGGAATATTAAATTTTATGGATAGATATTCAGGCTATAATCAAATCTATTTAGACAAAGAACATGTTCATAAAACAACATTCCTTTGCCCAAGATCCATTGGGATCTTAGAATGGGTTGTCATGCCATTCAGACTAAAGAATGCCCAAGCAGCCTATCAAAGGGTAATGAATTTAATATTCCATGATTTAATAGGTGAAAATATGGAAGTGTATATCAATGATATGGTGGTTAAGTCAGCCGATTTCTTGCAACGCTTGGCCGATTTAGAACAGTCTTTCATGAGAATGCAACAATATTTTGTGAAAATGAATCCGGCTAAGTGTGCTTTTGGAGTTTTAGCTGGCAATGTCCTAAGCTTCTTAGTTCACAATCAAGTGATCGAAGTAAGTAAAAATAAAACAAAGGTTGTGTTGGAAGCAAGAGCTCCTAGGAATAAGAAAGAACTACAAGCCTGATTGGCAAAGATAATTTTCTGAGAAGCTTCATAGCAAACTCAGTTGGCAAGATGTAAGCTTTCTTGCCTCTATTAGGATTAAAAGCAGCCGAGGATTTCATTTAGAGTGAGAAGCAACAGAAGGCCTTTGACCAAATCAAAATATGCCTTGCAAATCCTCTAGTACTTACGCCTCCAGCTTTCGATAGGCCTTTAAAACTATACATATTGGCCACTGATGATTCCATCGGTAGCCTGTTAGCTCAAGATGCTAAAGACGGCATTGAGAAAGCAATGTATTATTTGAGTCGATTGCTCAATGATGTCAAGACAAGGTACATGCCAATTGAAAAATTATGTCTATCCTTATTCATCTTGTACCAAGCTGGAGTATTATTTATTACCAAGAGAAGTCTTAGTAATGTGCAAGATAGACATTGTCAAGTACTTGCTAAATTGGCTAGTCTTAAAGGGGAGACTTATAAAATGGACTATAAAGCTTAACGCATTTGCCTTGAAGTATGTCCCTCTAAGAACTGTCAAAGGTCATGCTTTAGCCGATTTTATGGTAAAGCACCCTTGCATAGATATCCAAGATCCATTGGATAATTGCCAAGGTTATGTTCAGTTAGAACCTTGGGTGTTGGTATTTGACAGATCCAAACACCAAAAGGGAGCAAGGGCCGGAATTGTAATCAGCAGCCCTAATAGGGTGGAGAGCAAGTACATATGTTCATTGGACTTATAGTGCTCCAATAATCAAGTCGAGCACCAAGCTCTGACTCTCGTATTGAAAATACTATTGTCCATGGAGGCTAAGGTGATCAAGATTATAGGAGATTTCTAGCTTATGATTAAATAGGTATTGGGGAGTATAAATGCAATAATTCAATGCTGATGGAGTTCTGGATTTAGCTCGCTCTTTGCTACAATAGGTTACTGAGGTAGAAATCTCTCGTGTCCCTCGGAGCGACAATGGAGTGGCTAATGAGCTAGCCCAACAAGTCTCTGATTTTCTACTAGGATTGAATGAGATAAATAACATAGATATATCTAAGGCACAACTAGAGGAAAATAAAGATTAGAGACAAGAACTCAAGTAGTATTTGAGCAACCGATAATCTAAAGCCAAATACAAATTGAAGCAAAAAGCTTTGAAGTATGTATTGGTTGATGATGAATTGTTTAAAAGGAGCCAAGAAAGGTTGGTGCTAAAATATGTAAATGACGTTGAAGCTAAGAGAATCATACAAGAATTGCATGAGGGCATTTGTGGAGCACACAAGTCAGGCCTAAAGATGAGATGGTTGATCCATAGATATGGATATTATTGGCCTAACATCACAACTAATTATGTTGCTTACGGAAAAGGATGTGAGGCTTACTAAGTGCATGGACCACTCCAAAGAGTGCCAGCTGAGGAATTACATGCAATTGTGAAACATTGGCCATTTGGGGGTTGGGCCATGGATTTAATTGGCAAGATTCATCCTTCATCATCTAAACGTCATGTATTAATTATAATGGCCACTGACTATTTTACTTAATGGGTACAGGCTCAGCAGCCCAAGCTAATGTGATTAGGTTCATCAAGACTCAAATCATATATCAGTTTGGAGTCCCTATAACCATAACTATAGATCAAGATACTGTGTTCATAGGGGAAAAGATGAAAATTTTTGCCTAACAGTTTGGCTTTCGGCTGGCTCACTCTTCTCCATATTATGCTCAAGCCAATGAGCAAGCAGAGGCTACTAATAAAGTTCTAATTGACATGATCAAGAAGATAGTGGAAGACAAGTCAAGAAGACAGTGGAAGACAAATCAAGAAGATGGCATGAGATATTGTCCGAGGTCTTATGGGCTTACAAGAATTCCAAGAGTAATGCCATTGGTTTAACTCCTTATCGGATGACATATGAGCAAGATGCCATGTTACCTTTGGAATTAGCTATGAATTGATTCAAGGTAGCAAAACAACATGAGCTACAACCAAAAGAGCATTCTTAAGCTATGTTCCAAAAGTTGGAATCAACCGATAAAGATAGGTTAATGTCCTTGGAGAACATCTAGGCTAACAAAGCAAAAGTGTCAAAGTTATACAACAAAAAAGTCTTGTTGAAATGCTTTGCCAAAGGTGATTTAGTATGGAAGGTTATATCACCTATTGGAGTAAGAACTACAAAATTTAGCAAGTGGTCACCTAATTGGAAAGGACCTTTTATTATTACTCAAGTTATTTATGGTAATGAATGTTAATTATCTACTCTTAAGGGAGAAGAATTGGCAAGAAGTATAAATGGAAAATATTTGAAGAAATATTACCCCATGTTAGGGGAAGCCATTAGTATTAAGGCAAAGGAAGGTGTGAGTCACAAGCTGGCTAAGTAGATAAAAGAAGTACAAAATAACGAAGAAGAAAATAAGGAAACCTAGTCCACTATATCTAATCTCCAAGTGAACCAACAAACTGGGTCTCAACAGCAATGTCTTTTGTGGGATGATTAGTCTTTTCAGGCTGAACCTTCTTAGGTTGTTCTTCCCCCTCGGCTCACAGGCTCAGCAGCCGAAGACTCAACTTGCACTTGCTCTAGGGAGATTGAGGCAGTGATTATGTCAGTCACCACCAAAGCCACAGTACATTGGCAGCCTTCTTCTCGGCTGAGACCATCAAGCTCCTGTACTCTGCCCAAGACAGTTCCACTTCAGTTAGGCCTTACACACCATTTTCCACCTAGTGTTGCAAGATGGGTTCTCTTTTCTCAAGAATGTAGATCTTCCCATCCAATGCCTTAGCCTGGTTTTACAACTGCAATTTGTTCTTGGAGTCAGCCTCGAGATTGGTTGTGTAGCACAAAGTTCAGGCTGTAGCTAGTTGAGCTCTTCTTGGAGACGAGCAATCTCTGCGTGGATTTCACTGATACTTCCTTGCACCACTTACTGCCATTGCTGCTTGAATTTCAGGCTAAGATCCACAGTTTGAAATTGGCCACTAAGGCTTTCATTCTATGCTCGCAGCTTTGATAGCCAATTTAGACTCTTGAGGCCAGAAGACCTACATTTCTCATACACCTTATAGTTGAAGGCTAGTGTTTCCAGCTTTACTGCTAGGTGTTGGCAAACTTCTTTAACCTCAAGAGCCATTGAGGAATCTGCCGATTTGGCAACCCTCAAAAGGGAATTTTGCAGCTGAGCAGATACCGCGGGATCCATGGGGAAGGTCTGATCGAGGTGCTCATGCATAGTCTCTAGATACTTGGAAATAGGAAAAGAAGTTGAGCCTGCTGAGGGAGATAGGAAGTATCTGTCCAACTCCTCTACAAGCACTACAATATCTTCCCCCTTCTCTTCCACAACCGTGGAAATTGGCTGAGCTGCAGGTACTGCCCTTGGAGTAGGTTCCTTGAAAGTGAGAATGCGTGGCAGGGTTTTTTCTTCTTCACCCTCAGATTGGAGGATCATTACCCTCCACCGTGGAGACTACGTTTTAGCCTTTTTAGTCTTAGTCGACTAAGGAGGAAGGGTGGCTACATTTGATTTTCTTTTCTTTTAACAAAAAGGAATAAAATTCAAGTCAAAAGAAAGATGGGGACATGTCTATGAAATTTAACAAAGACTAATTCATATGACTTACCGTGTTAGCTAATTCTAGTACTAGAAGAGTCTTGGCCGAAGGAATGGCAACCTCTGAAGAAGCCACATTAATGGGCCAAGCCTTGTTGGCTTATAGGCATTGCTTTCTTGAATTATAGGCTTACTAATCCCTATGCCTTTGGATTTCTTGGGAGCTTCCGCAATAAGGAAAAAGGAGCAATAAGTTAGTATCTAGTAGCAAAATACAAGGAAGTAGAAAATGAGAAAGGTACTTACTCTTTGAAGTCGAAGCTTCCTTAGCAAAGAATGCCTTAGCATGAGCAGAAGTGCTAATCACCACTTTGTCAGTAGGTGTCAATGAATGTAGAGCCAATGCGAAAGCACCCATTTGCTTGAGCTTGGATAGGAGAACACTTAGAGGCTAGCCCAATAGCTTCTTGAATAGTGCCTCCTACCATGAGGAAAACTCTAGTGTGGTCGAATGAGCTATCCTGAACTTCTCAAAGTAGAAGTTGTTGACCCTTTCATTACTGCTCAGCTCCTAACTGACCAGCTCGTTAGCATATAAGTTGGCCCGCTCATCAAACTTGGCATATCTATAAGGGAGGGGAATTCCTTGCACCAAGCTAAACTACCAAGCCAAACAGTAGGGATTATAAGGCTCAAAGGAAGTGTGATTGTACTTGGACATTGGCCTCACCTTGTTTAGGATGTCACAAGCTATCAGTACATTGCTCCACTGCAATGCCACCTAAGAGATTTTTGAATCGTTCGTTGATAGGAGACTTTGTCGAATCCATGCTGGCTCATATTCTCGGTCCTAATATGGATAGAACTAGGTAAAGGTCTTAACCCTTATCTTTATGAGGATGTTAGCCACTTCATATGTCGAGAGGGATAAGAAAGGAAACCGCATGTAATAATCACCATACACAGCTAGTTGGATTATGCGCGTGAGGGTGGCTTCAACAAAGAACACTAAGAAGTATTGTTGAATCCAGAGTTGTAGGAACCAAAATGGCCCAAATATTGACTTGATTAATTCATGTCTCTGAATCCGGGAGACAATGGCAAAGTGGCCCTTGTAGAGCAATGAAAGGAAAAAGGCACCGATGTTACGGTAGCTCCGGCTAAGAATGGCCAATATGTAAGGAGTAAACTCGGCAACCATGATGACCAAACTGGTGCAAATGAACAATTGGCAAATCTAGAATAAAAGGAACGCCTTGTGCTTTGTCTCACCTACTGGGCCACTTCCCCGGTTGAAAGTGTTGATGAAGATGGAGTACGCATTATTCTTCTTGTTAACTTGGAAACCCAAGTCAGTGCTGAGGACATTATTGAGGTACGACACCTTATCTGCATCCACTGGTAGGCCAAAAATGGTTGCTATGTCGAGTAACATAGGACTCATCATGTCGAATGGCAAGCAGAAGGTGTTGGCTGATGTATTTCAGAAGCTGAGGAAGTCGTACATCAGCTTTTTCTTGGAGAGAAGGATCATGTCATAGATCTCTATCTGTTTCTATTCCTCTCCCTTCTCAACGACTACCTTATCGAGCCATTGAATGTAAGGTTCTGAAGGACTGGGTCAGGTGGTGAGTTTGGAAGGACACTTGTGGATATGGAACGACGGGGCAACCAACGACAGTTCAGACCTAAATGGGGAGATAAAAGAGTCGACCTGGGCTATCCCATGGTCCAAAGAGTGCAGGGTAGGGTCGAGAATGAGCCTTCAGTTCTCTTCATCAATAACCCTAAGGGTAGGGGGTGTGAGGCTTTAGAAGAGGAAGCCATCTCTTTCTCTGGAGAGAGTTAGATGGAGGACAACGAAGAAAATGAGTTAGTTCATGAGAGAGGTTAGGGTTTGCAGAGTTAGAGGAGGCAAAAGACATGGTTAGTGGAGCAAAGAAGTAAATAATAGAAGTTTAAAGAAGGCAAAAGTAGAATAAAGAATGTCTACTGGCTAGATTTTATACTTGTCATGTAAATAGCTAACTAGCCATTACTGTAGCAGTAAATAGCTGATAGTTAGTTGGATAGGCACAAAGTAAAAATCGAGCCATTGTATTAAACTAGCCTCATTGGTAAAATCGACTAGCATAATGCAAGGGGGCAATACATTGGCATAAAAAAATTGTTAAGTGCCCTCAACGAAGAACAAAACTTAGCCGAGTGAGGTTTTCACTTTACCCTTACCGCTAACCAAACCATAGGCTAGTGTAGCCAAAGAAAATTGTAGCCAAGGACATGGCACAAGTACGAATCAAGCCTGTAGGATGAGGTAGCACGAGAAGGGGGTGAAATCGTGTTTCTAAAATAATTTTTGCTCTTGAAAACCTTTTAAACGGCTTTCTAAAGTCTAGGACTTGGAATACAAAAGTGAATAAATGAGTTAGAAATAAAAGCTGTTGTTTTCACAATTGTTTTGAATGCAATGAATAAGTTAGCACATAGAATAAAAGACTCAATGGATAATTGCAATAAAGAGTAAAATGCATATAAAGATCATACAAAGAATTTTTATATTGGTTCAGCCAACCACTGCCTAAGTCTAGTCCGCAACACTTTGTTGAGGTTTTTATAAACCGCGTATTATTTTTGCAAGCTTCTCCAAGCTTTTACAAATGAGTAGTTCTTCCTAGCTTCTCCAAGCAATCCACATGAGTAGTCTTTAAAAAGCCTCTGCAAGGTAATACAAAGTAGTATTTTGTTAGCCTCTTTAAGCTCACAAAGACCATAAATGGATCGGTTACAATAAATAGTTTTTTTAGGCTTGTATTTGATACACTCACACTAAATCTCTAAAGAGTGCAAGCATTTAGTTACAGTGTTAAGTGACTTCTCCAAACTCTCAACAAGAGAATATAGGCTAATACAAAGTAGAAAAGAAGATTCATAATATTTTCAAAAGTTACAACACGTAACTTTCTGATGTTTAGGAGGTTGAGAAGAAAGAAGTATTGAATGATCTTTCAAAGCATAGAATGTTCAACAGTCTAACCAAGTCTTCATTGACTTCCAACCTTTTATAGACTTCAAAATATATCCATTGAGATGTGCAGATCTTGAGCCTTGAGCCTTTTTTGATCCACTAATCTAAGATTGGACAGAGAAGAAGTTGCTTTATTTCTCAACAAGTAAAATTATCTCAGAAAAGGAAAATAGCTGTCAATGTTTAATTAACTTTTTAGACTTTTCAGCGCTTCTTTTGGATCTTGTCATGTGACGTTTGACTTTTGAAAATGATCCTTAATTTGGCAGAAAAGCTTTGAGGGTGTGGTAAGTCACTTTTCTAGACATAGTCTTCTGGATAGTTTATCCTTTTAAAGTGTCCGTGATCCTTCTGATGGCTTATTTTTCATTCTGATGACATAGATTCATCCTTCTGAACTCTCTAATATGCTTCTTGAGTAAGAGAAATCATAGTTTTGACAAAGTGCTCTCTTTCTAAAAGTGTAAAGATGAGATATAGAAGAGAACTTTGAGCTTTGTATGATCCAATACTCATTCCTGTGCGAATAACTTGATCTAACTCACATAATTCATACACTTAGACAAACAATTAGTTAACAAAAGATTTTATTAAAGCTTGATTTGTTGTTCATCAAAACCTTTTAGCTTATTACGGTTTAAGCCACAAAGTGGCTTTTGAAGGGTATTGGAGCTTCCAATCTCCCTCTTTTTTATGATGGCAAATCAATATTTAAGAAAAGTTGTTGTATTAAAAGACTGAATTGAAAGTGCATTGCCATACAATATGACATTTGTTTTTAATTTCTGATTTGAAAATTATACTTTCTGAAGTGATTATAAAATAATCAAGCTACTCAAAAACTTCAATGAAAAGTATAGTTAATTAGAAAGATTGTTTGATTTAAGAAAATATAGATCATGAACATTTTAAACATTTACCAACAAAGCGAGATGAGTTTCAAATTATCTCAATTTAAATGATTAAGAAAGTTCATGATAAATCAGAGCACAAAAAGAAATAAAGAATTTGAGATAGATTATAACTATCGGAGCAGAATATATGAAGTATTAAAGAAATAATGATGCAACACGAATGATTAGAGTAATAGTGATAGAATTATAATCAGAGCAAATCAAAGAATAAGAATATCATACCATAAATTTGCATAAGATGACAGTGCAAAATAAAAGTATCAGAGCAATCACATTAGAGCACTATCAATACTATCAAAGCACTATTAGAGCAATTATATCAAACCATGAACAATTTAAAGGATAGCAAATGATATAATCAACTGAAATAAACAATAATATGATGTAACCTATTTAGCAGTTATTATAATTATAATTCAAGAAATTTGAAATTGTTTTCGATATATAAAAAATGATGAATGATGTGAATGCAGTAGCAGCAGTATGTGACTACTAGCTCCCCCTTAACCCAAGTTTTTCTCCATTTTTCTACCCCTTTGAGATCATAAAAAATAATGATTAAGGCTCATAGAAGGACTATCACTGATTGCTTTTTCTTTCTAAAGTGTATTCAGTATTTGTAGCATCAGTTGTTCTATTTTGTCCATTTTTCCTTCTAGATTGCACTGATTGGCCATGAGAATATGTTGGTTGGCCAAACTTAGATCTATCTGAACTTTAGCAACATCTGGAAAGGCATCTGCATTGGATGGTGCTCCAGAAGGTAGCTTGTTAGTGTGGTGACTTTTACTTTTCGATGACTTGGCAGATGTAGAACGAGCTAAAGTTGCTATTCTATCAAATTATGTCCAGAAGTCAATGGCAGCAATGTCTTTGTTGCGGTTGGGGTAGCTGGAATATCTTGGGAAGTTGTGGCAGATGCTAGTATGGGCATTGGAGTGGTTAGAAGTGTAGTTTCTGGTATAGAAATAGCAAGTGCAGCTTTAGGTTTTGTCACCAAGGCATTTGTCTTTTTAGGCTCAGTTCTTTTTAGGGCAGGTTCCGCTCTTTCAACCATGATTCCTTCCTGACTTAAAGGCACCCATAGTAAGCTTGTAGGTTGAACAATAGGTTGTTCTATGATTTCTTCTTGATGCATAGAGGGTATAGCAACCCTTCTCATTTCAAAAAAAGGATTGACCTCTTCAATCACCACATATTGCTTGTCAACCTCTTGAGAGATAGAAGAGCTTCTTAGTTCTGGGGCACCAATACTAGCAATCAAATTTCTTTGCTTTTATGACCATGCTTCCTCTCTGAGCTTGCTTTTTGTAGCTTCTTTTCTAGCTCTTCTCAAAGGAGAGAGAGTTGAATCTTTGGAGGGTTCAGCAGGGGCCTTTTTTAGCTTCTTCTTGCCCTTGTGCTTGTAATCTGAAGCGTCTTCTTCATCTAAAGTTTCTTCTTCAACTTGTTGTTTAGGTTGCTCTTGAGGGTCAGGTTCCCTTATAATAATTCCCCTCTGAAGTGGTTTGGAGGTTCTAGTTGTAGGTTGCATGGCAAAAGCAGTAGCATTCATTGGTTCTATAGCAATGGAAGAGAGGCTTTTCCTTGATTTCTTCTTCTTCTTGCCTTCTTCAGAAGGCTTGGATTTAAGCTTGTGATCATTGATTTTCTTTTCAAAAGAATCTTTCTTCTTCTTGTCCTTCTTCTCTCTTTTTTTTTTTCTCTTTCTCCTTCTCTAGAGCTTATGGCTTTAGACCTAGGGTTGAGAAGGTCTTCATGGTTGTTGTTGATCTCTTAGACTCTGCCCTATGCCTATTTATTTGCAATGGGGCCCGAATGAAGACTCTTGTGAGGAACATGCCATAAGAAGAATGGCATGACTCGTTCTTTCGGTATTTATAGTCAATATCATATAGTCTAGAATCAACCTCACCAAGTTGATTCTCCTTCTAGTCATGAAGCAAAACAAGACCATTTGGTTTACCTCAGACATAACATCTGTGTTACCACACTGAGGTAGCACAGTATGTTGAACTACAGAATGTACAACCCTAATAGGAAGAAGCAAATGAGAGGTTTTAATATCTCTTACATGCATGCTTTTCTTCCCATAGAGGACTTCAACAACTTCTTACTCTATAGCTCCAAGTTCTTCCCACCATCTCTCTTCAGCTCTATATAGAATGCCTCATTTGGCATGTTGGTGATCTAAGCAGTATCTGATGGCAAAACTTGTAGTTCGAAGCTTCCAACTATGCTTTGAAGAGATGTGTTGTCTTCATCAGTGGATAGAAGGGTGCTGTAAAATGCAAGAACTAGTCTTGTGTAAATATCATTTTGATATCCTCAAGAAATCGTTCCACCCTTGAAACTCGAAGACATCAAAGACCTCAGGGAGTGAGGTGAAGTTTTCCAAGTAAAAACTCCTCCCTTTGGCTATGGGTCTTCTGAAGAAACTCTGAAAGTTTATGTATGGAATGCTTTGGTCACCTTTTTTTGAGATTTTGATATGCAAAGGTTGAGGCTTGAATGAAAGAAAGGGAATATGTTTAGGTAGGAATTGAGAATAGAGAGTGAAAGATTTGAAAGTTTGAGGCTTGAAGGATGAAGATGGATAGTGTTTGGGTTTTCTATACTTAGAAGATAGAAAAGGTTTCAGAGTGTGTAACGAGTTTTGGTGGTTAAATAAAATGACTAACAGTTAAAGAAATGTAAATGGTTTCGAGTTTGAAATGATGATGTTTGAAAGTGTGTGAGCCTTTTGGTTTTCCCGCTTCATTTAGTGGTAGCAACGTGGCATAGTGGGAAGTTACAAAAGCGTCCAACATTTCAAATCAGTTACAACCCTTCACTTTTAAGTTTCTGATCAGTGACTTGATTCATCTTTCTGATGAGAAGCTTCTTTCTTAACTCATGATTTGAACCTTTCTTTGAACTGATCATTTTGAACCCATCTTTCTGAATCCTTCTAAACCCAAGTTGAACTCATCTTTCTCAACTAATCTTCATACCCTTTTGATTTGATCTTTCTGAAACATTCCTGAATGTATCTTTCTAAACATATTCCACAAATCATTCTGGTATGCTCTTTTTGAAGCATTTTGAGTTGATCTTCCTGAACAAGTTCTGAGTATCATTTTTGAGAATCTTTCTTCAAAAAGGAATTTCACTTGGAAGCAGCAATCTCAGCTTTAAACTTTTACTTAAGTGGGGGTACAATCCATGTGATAAGAATGCATGCTTAGAAACTAGTCATGTTCAAAAGGTTCTTTATATAACAAAAACAATCTTTAGCCAAAGGTTTTGTAAAAATATTGCCAATTTGGTCTTCTATATTTACAAAACTTAGCTCAATATCTCCTTTCTAAACATGATCTTTTATGAAATGATGCTTAATATCTATATGCTTAGATCTAGAATGTTGAATGGGATTTTTAGCAAGGTTAATTGCATTTGTATTATCACTTAGAAAAGGGATTTTAGTATACCTCAAGTTAAAATCCTCTAACTAATGCTTAATCCACGGAATTTGAGCACACCAATTTCCTGTAGATACATATTTAGCTTTAACAGTTGAGAGAGCAATTGTGTTCTTCTTCTTACTTGACCAAGTTATCAAGGGTTTTCCAAGAAAGCAGCAACAGTCACTACTGCTTTTTCTTTCAACTATGTCTCTAGCAAAATCAGCATCACAATAACTTGTAACATCACAAGCAGTACTTTTCTCATACCAAAGACCAAGATTAGTAGTACCTACTAAATATCTCAACATTCTCTTGACAATATTTAAATGTGATTGCTTTGGGTTAGATTGAAATTTAGCACAAATTTCCACACTTAATTGCAAATCAGTCCTACAAGCTATAAGATAAAGTAATGAACCAATAATACCTTAATAAAAATTATCAGAAACTTTTTCTCCATCTTCATCAGCTTCTAGAACTTCAGAAGGGTGCATGGGAGTACTAATGCTTTTGGCTTGCTCCATGTAAAACCTCTTAAGTAAATCCTTAGCATATGTTTCTTGATAAATCAAGATCCCATCTTTCTGTTACTTTATTTGCAAACCTAGAAAATATTTGAGTTCTCCAGTCAAATTCTCTCTGCATAAACTCAAAAAAACTCTTGCATATATGTTGATTAGTAGCACCAAAAATTATATCTTCTACATAAATATGAACAATAAGAAGATCATTTTTCTCATACATGATAAACAAGGCTGCATCAACTTTTCCTCTTTTAAAACCATTTTTAAGCAAAAAGGAGCTAAGTTTTTCATACCAAGCTCTAAGAGCTTGTTTCATACCATATAAGGCTTTGGATAACTTAAAAACATGATGAAGAAAGGTTTCATTTTCAAAACCAGGTAGTTGTTTGACATATACTTCTTCAAAAATAAAACCATGTAAGAAAGCAAATTTTACATACATTTGATACAGCACAAAACCTTTATATGCTGCAAAGGAAAGCAGCATTCTAATGGCTTCTAATCTTGCAACAAGAGCAAATGTCTCATCATAACCAATGCCTTCTTGTTGATTATATCCTTGAGCTACTAGCTTTGCTTTGTTTCTGATCACTTTTCCACTTTTATCAAGCTTGTTTTTGAACACCCATTTAGTGGCAATGACAAAATGTCCCTTACGCAAAGGAACAAGAGTCCAAACTCTGCTCTTTTCGAACTGATTTAGCTATTTTTTCATGGCTTCAATCCAGCTTTGATCTTGTAGAGCTTCATCAATACATTTTGGTTGAATCTCTAAGATTAAGGCGAAGTTGGATTATGTTCTGAGAGAGGATCTGGTTCTAACTCCTTGAGAATGTTCACCAATAATTTGATTTTGAGAGACAACCCTTAAATCTCTTGCCCCAGTATATTTTCTCTTGATGGGTGACTTTTCTGGATCTTCAGATATGTCATCAGAAACATATTGATGTAAAGGTGAGTCAAAATCTTCATGTTCATTCCTTGTGGCTATCTAAAGAGACTGTTAATTATGAGCATTATCATTCAGAGACAAATTCTCCATCTCTTCGTCTAGGTTTGGAATTTTCTAATCAACATCTTTCTTTTTCTCCTTGAAAGTTATATGTATAGTCTCTTCCACAGTCTGAGTCTTTTTATTTATAAACCTTGTAAGCTTTAGATACAGAAGAGTATCCTAGAAATATACTAGGATCAGACTTAGGATCAGACTTTGATAGCTTGTTCTTACTATTAAGAATAAAGCATTTAGATTCAAAAATATGAAAGTAAGAAATGTTGGGTTTCCTTCACTTTTATAATTCATAAGGGGTTTTCTTAATAATTGGCCTTATGAAAACACAGTTTTGGATATAGCAAGCAATATCTACTGCTTCTACCCAAAATCCTTTTGACAAACCGTTTTCTAAAAGCATGGTTCTGGCCATTTCTTGTAAAGATCTATTTTTCTTTTCAACAACCCTATTTAGTTGAGGAGTTTTAGGAGAAAATAAGTTATGAGAAATGCCATTTTCATTACAAAAGTTTTCAAAAGCGTAATTTTCAAATTCTCCACTATGATATGATCTGATGGATGAAATGCAAAAACATTTTTTGATTTTGAACTCTTTTTGAAAAGATTTTGAAGTCCTCACAAGCTTTATCTTTATGGACTAGGAATATCACCCATGTGAATCTAGAAAAATCATCCACAATGATTAGACCATATTTCTTATCACCTAGATTGGCAGTTCTAGTTAGTCCAAATAGATCAAGATGTAAAAGCTCAAGTGATCTAGTAGTTAAGACTACATTCTTGCTATGGAAGAAACTCTTAGTCTGCTTGCCTCTTTGACAGAACTCACAGGTTAAGTCATTGTGAAAATTGATCTTGGGCAAATCTTTGACAAGCTCCTTTTAAGAAATCTCAAAGATTAATCTCATATGAGCATGACCAAACTTCCTATGCCACAACAACTTTTCATCCACAAAGGATACTAAGCATTTTACATTCTGATCTAGAAGATCATCTAGATATAATACATAAGTATTATCATGCCTTCTAGCAGTGAGAGTGATTTTATCTGATGTAGAATCCTTTATAATGCATCAAGAATGTTCAAACACAATTTTGTAACCTTGGTCACAAAACTGACTAATACTCGAAAGGTTTTGAGTCAATCCTTCAACTAACGTAACATCAGTAATCAAGTCAGAATTATCCTTACTAATATCAACTATACCAATGATCTTTGACTTGATCCCATCAGCAAATTTAACAACTCCTCCATCTTTAGGTCTAATGTTTTTGAACAGGGACTTGTTTCCAATCATGTGCTTGGAGCATCCACTATCCAGATACCACTTCATCTCCTTCTGTGGTGAGATTTAAGACACATCTATGTCAAAAATAGCTTTCACTTTAGGTATCCATATATTTTTGGGTCCTTTCGGGTTAGTGTCTTCTTGGACTTTTTCACCTTTTATCTTTTTGCTTTCCTTTTGGAAAAGCATTTTTCAAAGTATCCCTTCTTAAAATGGTAAATGCACGTGGGCATTTTATTTTGAGAATTTTTGGATTATTTCTCATCACCTTTTTTTATCAAACCCAAGTCCTGTTTTATCAAAATATGGCCTTTGGCTACCAAGCATCAAGTCTAGATTTTTGGAGCCATTCACCATCTTCTCAAAATCTGATTTGAGAAGCTTGACAGTTTTTCTGAAGTTCAAAAATATCAGAAGATGTGTTCTGAGAGGCTTTAGAAGCTTTTGTTCTTAGGGCAATTACATCCTTCTAGAGAAGGTTGTTTTCTTTTATTAGCTCAGATTTTTCATGCCATAGCTTCTCTTTTTTATTCTTGAGGTTTTCAAATTCAAGAGACAGTTTTTGAAAATTTTTCTTTAGAGAAGCATAGTGAGAAGCAAGTGTTTGAGAATCATCCAAAAGTTCATCATAAGCTTTCTGAAGATCCTCATATGAAAGTTTAGGCTCAAAATCAGATACCTCGATTTCTTCTTCTAAGATTATGTCAGCCATGAAGCAGTGATTTGCTACAATCTCTTCTTCTTCTTGAGATTCTGTACTTTCTTACTCCTCATCCAGATCTTTCGATGTAGTCATCATAGCCTTCTTCTTGGGAGCCTTCTTTAGCCTTGGACATTCTGATCTCACATGTCCAGGCTATTTGCATTCAAAGCAAATGACTTCACTTTACTTACCGTTTCCCTTTTTATCCTTTTTAGGGACAATATCTTTCTTCTTTTTCCTTTTGATCCAAGCTTTGGATATCCTTTCTACTAGATGAGCAATTTCATCCTTCTTATGATCATTATCATCAGAGGAATCTTCTTCTCCTTCTTCTAATTCTTCTGCAACTTTCATAGCCTTAGAAGAATTGGCTTTTCTTTGAGTAGACTTCAAAGCAATGGATTTGCCTTTTCTATTTGACTCTTCAAAGGCTTTATTCAATTCAATCTCATGAGTCTTTAAAGATCCAATGAGAGCATCAAGATTGAGCACATATTGGTCTTTTGCTTCTTGAATAGCAATCACCTTAGGGTGCCAAGCCTTAGAAAGACTTCCTAGAATCTTTTTTACCATTTCAACATTTATATATCTCTTGCCCAATGCTTTTAATTGATTTATGATGTGCATAAATCTAGTTATCATCTCATCAATATTTTCATGCTCTAACATCTTGAATATTTCATATTGATGTACTAGCATGCTAATCTTGGTTTCTTTGACCTGATCAGTTCCTTCATGGAGAACATGGAGTCTGTCCCAAATCTCCTTAGCAAAGTCACACAAGATGATCTTATCATATTCACTCTTGCTCAAGGCACATGTGAAAAGATACTTGGCCTTGGCCATCATCCGAACTTTGACTTTGTGTTAGTCAATCCATTGGTTTCTTGGAATCATTCTGACCACTACTGGTGGAGCTTGATCAGGGTTAGCAACCATATGAGGCAGAGGTCGTTTAATGGTGGGAACTATTTTCAATAATCTCTCACATATCAATGTTTGTAAACTCAATGAAAAGTCTCATCTATCCTTCCAATATGGGTAGTCTTCACCATTGAAGTATGGAGGGTAGTTGATTGAATGCCTTTTAGCAATATGGTTGATCTGTTATGCCATTTTCTAGATCTTTATCATCTGCAACCATTACGAAGCTCAACCCCAAAGGCTTAGCTGTAATGCCAACTATAGAATGAGGTAACACGAGAAAGGGGGGTTAAATGATGCTTCTAAAATAATTTTAGTTCTTGAAAAACTCTTAAACAACTTTCTCAAGTCTAGGGCTTAGAATGTGGAAGCAAATGAGTTAGAAATAAAAGCTGTTGTCTTCACAATTATTTTGATTGCAGTGAATAAGTTGGCACACAGAATAAAAGATTCAATGGATAATTGTAATAAAGAGTAGAAGGGATAGAAAGATCACACATAGAATTTTTATACTAATTCGGCTAACCACTGCCTAAGTCTAGTCCCCAACACTTTGCTGAGATTTTTATAAACTGAGTATTGTTTTTCCAAACTTCTACAAGCTTTGAGAAATGAGTAGTTCTTCCTAGCCTCTCTAAGCTATCCACACAAGTAGTCTTTAAAAAGCCTCTCCAAGCTAATATAAAGTAGTATTTTCCTACCCTTTCCATGCTCACAAAGACCACTAATAGGTCAAGTTACAATAAACAGAATTTTGAGGTTTATGTTTGATACACTCACAAAATCTGTGAAGAGTATAAGCACTTAGTCATAGTGTGAAGTGACTTCTCTAAACTCTCAACAAGAGAATATAGGCTAACACAAAGCAGAATAGAAGACTTATCTATTTAGAAGTTACAACAAGTAACTTTTTGGTGTTCAGAAAGTTGAGAAAAAAGAAGTATTGAATGATCTTTCAAAGCATAGAATGTTCAACAATCTAACCACTTCCTCATCGACTTCCAGCTTTTTATAGACTTCAAAATATATCCATTGAGATATGCATATCTTGAGCCTTGAGCCTTTTTTGATCCATTGATCTAAAACTGGACAAAGAAGAAGTTGTTTTTTTTCTCAACAAGTAAAAGTATCTCAGAAAAGGAAAATAGCCGTTGATGGTTAATCAAGTTTTCAGACTTGTCAGGGCTTCTTTTGGATCTTGTCATGTCATGTTTGACTATTGAAAATGATCCTTGACTCATGTAGAAGAAGCTTTGAAGGTGTAGTACTTCATGAATTTTAACTTTCTAGAAGTCACCCTTCTAGAGGTAGCCTTCTGGATAATTTATTCTTTTAAAGTGTCTGTGATCTTTCTAATGGCTTATTTTTCATTCTGATAACATTGATTCATCCTTCTGAACTTTCTGATATGCTTCTTGAGTAAGAGAGATCACAGTTTTGACAAAGTTTTCTCTTTCTAAAAGTGTAAAGATGAGATACAAAAGAGAACTATGAGCTTTGTATGATCCAATACTCATTCCTATGTGAATAACTTAATCTAACTCATAGAAGCATTTAAACACTTAAACAAACGATTAGTTAACAAAAGATTTTATTAACGCTTGATTTGTTTTTCATCAAAACCTTTTAGCTCATTAAGGTTCAAACCATGAAGTGACTTCTGAAGGTTATTGGAGCTTACAAAGCCAAATACAAGTTCAAGTGAATGGTGGTCTAGGACGAGAAACAAATCTGGAGTACAAGATGGTGGATCTAAAAAAGCCTAAGAAGACTCTCGAATAAAGATTTCTGTGTTTAGTGCTTGAGATGCAAATACAGATTATGCAAACACGTGTCAGTCTCTCCACAACATGGCCTGGAAGAGCAAGCCATCCAAGGTAGCCGTGGTAGTTATCAAAGGACAGTTATGGAAGAGGTCTTGCTTATAAATAGAACAAGACCCAGCCATTGCAAAGGTCTGCACCTTAAGTCCAGACTTATAGTTTTTTTTACTTTACTTGTACTTTTACCCTTTCCTTTAAGTTTTATGCCAATTTTAGTTTCAACCTTTTTAGTCTTTTAACCTTTTACTTGTAACAGGCTCTTTCATCAAGTTTTCGACATAGATTGGCCATGGTAGCTTAAGCAAGACCCTCATTGTAATTGGTTAGACATTCAATACAAATTCTGCCGATCGCATTACATCTTTGTTCTATTCTTGGTTTTGGAATTTGTTCTCGAATTGATCATATCCAAGTGCTTTCTTTGAGTAACTTGGGAACCCATATCCAAGGACTAGATTTCCCTCCTTGGAGTAAGCATTTGACTCTTGGAATCAAGGCTCTGACTAGCCGATTTCAAGGTCTAACATGCCTAGCACATAAATCTTCTAGCCAAAAAATAGCCCAAGCATTCTCCTTACCAATTTCATTTCTTTTCGAACACGTATTCTACCAAGAATAAAGGTAAAATATAGGGATTTAGTGAATGTGTCTTGTGGTATTATTTTTGTGTTATTTATATGGCAGTGTTGAGCTTAATGCTTTAAATATTATGGCATTGGGGTTGGGATTTGAATGAGAAATCTTTGGTTCCAATTTAGATAAGGATCTCTATCACATGTGTGGATTTAGGTTGAGAAGGTGGGAGTTCCCTAGCTAATGGTGGAGGGAAAGGTGCCGAAGCTATGGGTTTTGGGAACTTATGGGTGGCAAAGAAGGTACCTGAGCTATGGGTGGCGAGGAAGATACTATAGCTATGGATGATAGCTGACAGGGATAGCACCATAGCTAAGGGGATGAGAAAAGGAGACTTGAATTGATAGGGGTCAGGTATCCAACTAATCCACCCAATAAAATCTCTAAGAATTACAAATGTTGGTTATATTAATCCTTTCAAGTCCCTAACCAACGGACATAGGGTGCGTTTGGATAAGACTTTTTTTAAAAAAAAAATTAACATTTTTTAGTAGAGCTTTATTTTTTAGGAAAAAAAAGATATTTTGTATTTGGATAAACTTTGAAAAATATTGTTAACTATTAAAAGAATTTATAAGTCTGTTTGGATGAAAAAGAACAAAAGTAATTTTTTTTTAGCCAAATTACAAAAAATGAGGAGATAAAAAGAGGAAAATTAGGGTTTGATAAGTGACAAAAACAAAAGGATATGGATTGTAATAACTAATAAAGGTAAAGAATATTTTCGAAAAATAATTTTATTAAAAACCACTTTTGCAGTTGGATATAACTAACTTTAAAAAAAGAGTAGTAAATTAATTTTTTTTCTATAAGTATTTTTTTAAAAAAAATTATATCTAAACTCATTTAAAAATTTATAAAAAGCACTTTTCAAAAAAAAAATATTTTTTGCTAAAAAAAATGCCAACCCAAATGACCACATATTATTCTCTAAAAAGGAACTAATTTAGCCAATATTCATAATTCATATAAATTGCACTGAGATTTTTCATTTCTCTGGAGAACTAAAGTGTCTAACACTATTTTATTTAGGGTCGAATACAAGATTTTATTTAATATTTTGGATGTCCAAATGATAATTTTTGTTTTATACACTAGTACCCAATCAATTTTCAAAAGGGTTTTCATGTGAAATCACGTATTTATGATAGTGTAATTTTTTTGGGTGAAACTTAATAGTGTAATTTTAATTGTAAAGCTATACGTCTCACTTTAAAATTTACATGACATAAATGATTTCTGACCTAATAAAACAAATAGACTGCTTATTTGGTTTCAAGAAATAACGAGGCCTTATTATATATTTATATAATAAAGTGAGAGGCACACCAAAAGAAAGCGATATGGCCAGCAATGCTGCGGTCTTCCTTTATATTTAAGACAAAGCAAAACAAAGACAAAAGCATCTGGGATATCCTAATTCAGTTTTCTTGCTTGGTGTCCTACCATCAGATCCTTAAGTAACGGCCAGAATTTAATTTGAGTAGTCAATGAGGCCCTTACATTTTCACCTAATGCGATCTTAAAGTATCAACAAGTTCTTATGTTACAAGAGTAAGGAAACCAGAAGAAATAACTTTTCTATTCCATATCCAAAGTTGATTACAGAAGGGAATCCCAAAAATATGGCTAAAAGATAATAATTGAAACTAAAAGATAGAGATTAAAATTAACAAGATTTATCACCTACTAAAGATAAAAAGAATACAAAAAATAAGGGTAAAGAATTTAAACTAAAAGATAATGTTATGCAAATAGCTAAGTAGTTACTCATATCAATAAGCAGATATTCATCTCAATGATCACTACTCATCAATAAGCAATTACTGGTCCTATCATTCTCTCCCCCTTAAAGAGGCACTTTGACCTTAAGGTGCAAGTTGGGAAAATGCTGCTGTAAAACTTGCATTGGTACTCACGTGCTTGGAGTGCATGTCACTTCACCTCTGTCTATATCACCATTGTCTTCCTTGTCTCCATAACATAACTCAATGAGAAGTGATTGTGCATTTTTGCAACAGTGGCCTTGAACAAATTTTTCGTCATAATTAAAGCATATGTCCTTCTCGCATCTTTGCTGCATTTCAATCCACAAAAGTCTCTTGGGGTTTCCGATTGAGCGTCCTACAGTGTCAATCATTGACACTGTTGTTGATAGTGAATTAGCACGTTGAACCCCTCCCATTGTCTCCCAATGCTGAAGTTACTCATCTTTTCGTTTGGCTAGTTTGATGGTTGCTTGCAAAATTTTTGGTTTAAGCAAGCAAATATCTCCTGTCAATTCCTCTTTCAACCCAACTATGAAAGCTCACATCAAGGCATTCTTGGGCCAACTTGGAGGACAATTCCTTAGTTTCTCAAATTCTCCCAAGAATTCATGGAATGAACTTGTTTGATGAAGCTTGCTAATTGCCTCATTTGTATCCTCATATTCAACAGATCCAAACTGTAGCAACAACCCCTTCTCAAACATTTTCCATGTAATCTTTTTCTTGCGATTTGCATGAGCAAACCAACGCCACCATTGGTTGGCTTCTCTGTCTAGATAGAATGAAGCTAGAGACACCTTTCTAGAGCCACGAACATCCTGAGCAACAAAATATTGTTGCTCCCAATCCAGCCACATGTGAGGGTCATCCCCTAGAAACTTCGGAAATTCCAAATGGATTGGATTTTTGGGTCGCCTTTTCATCCTATCTCCACCACAGATAGTCCTCTTACTTTGCACTAATTAATTTGAATCTGAGCTTTCACTGCTACTATCAAAGTTTGTGGACTTTGCTGATGATGACGATGATGATAAATTCTTATGGCGCTTATGCTTTAATTTTTTGGAGACCATGTCAAAGAGCTGCTGTACTAATTCTTGAAGCTCTCCAATCAAACTCTCCAAAGCGTCAAGTGTTCTTTGTTGGTAGCGATGTGTACGAGCAAAGCATTGATGTGATCGGAGCCTAGTTCTTGATACCAATTGATGCGATCTCAAAGTATCAAAGCATTCTTATGTTACAAGCATAAAGAAACCAAAAGAAATAACTTTTCTATTCCATATACAAAGTTGATTACAGAAGGGAATTAAATGCTAGCATTCCTATAACTGATCTTAAAAATATGGCTAAAAGATAATAATCGAAACTAAAAGATAGAAATTAAAACTAACAAGATTTATCACCAACTAAAGATAAAAGGAATACAAAGGATAAGGATAAAGAATTTAAACTAAAAGATAATGCCACACAAATAGCTAAGTAGTTACTCATATCAATGAGCAATTACTCATGTTAATAAGCAGTTATGTATTGTGGCTGGTCCTATCATCACCAATAACTAATTTGAAGACATGAACCAAAAAAGTCAACCACTTTAAATTATTGGGAGCTAATCCATGATTGATTGCCACTTTTTTAATCTTCAAGCTGTGGACTTAATGAGCAATGGCTCCAAGAAGCAACAATGGAAAGATATCTCTGCATCTGCACTTAACTTTTTTTTTTTTAATTTCTTATTTAAACACTCACAACTAGAAATTTGTCAAAAATCGATAAATATTATCGACGGCAATTATGCATCAGAAATATCGATGGAAGATTCGTCAGTAAAATTAAAAATATGATTGACGTGTGAATTTATCGATGGATTATTTATCCATCGGTAAAAATGTTGATAAACGTTCCTGTCATATTACACCGAACTATTATCAACGAAAAACCCGTCGGTAAACAATAATAATTATTTTTACTTTAATAAAAAATATGTGAATATATTTCCGATAGAATTTTCGTGTTTTTGAGCTTCATGATAGTTTAGGTATGTACAATATACTTTATTCTTTAACTTTATGTTTTTTGAAGTAGTAAAGATTTAAATTTTCTAGAATAGAATTATAGAATAAGATTGCATGACTGGGGGAGGCTTAAAGTTTCTTTCCATTATTTGAATTGTGTGTTGTGATATTGTGCGCTCTAGAACGATTTTTAGGATTAACTTTAGAACGCTATGGTTATGCAATTAATTCTTGTTGTGCCGTGGTGTTCAAATGCTGAATTAGTTTTTGTGGTGGCTCATAATTTAAGGAAAGACTCTACCTAAATTTTTTTGGTCATTTAAAATATTCTTAAAATTAAATAATTATTGTTATACTAAGTGTGTTATGCCTTTATTTAGTTAACATATGTCTTATATTTTCAATTTTGTATATGTTATAAAATCGCTTATAATAGGACGAACGCCTGGTTTTGGATGAGGTAGGGGTGGACCGAAAAAGTATGGTTTACCCCCTCACACTCGTGCTCCACCCACCACCTCCACTATGCCTGCATCCACCACTCCCGCTGGTGATGCCTCGTCTATCCCTCCTAGTCCACATACCCAGGACTTTGTGATGATATCCAATCCTAGGTATGTGGAGTCAGCTCAGCCTTCATTTCCCCAGCAACCTTCTACACCTCCACCCACACCTCCAAGAGGTAAGGCCCGCACCTCACCTGTACCTAGTTTCGTACCTTCCCCTACCCCTAGTCAGCCTGGCTCATAAGGTGTCCAAGCCTTCTCTTCCACCCCCTCACAAAGCTCCACAAACCAACACGTGGAGCTTAGATATGATGACAAATCCTATTAAGTAATTTAAAATTTAAATTTATTATAAATTTTTAATTGTGATAAAAAATAACATAATATATTGTTTATGACAGTTGGATTCCACCACAGCCGGGGCTGTGCAGGACTACGAAGGTATTGAATGAGAATTTTCATGCTCTGCGTACCAGTTTTCTGCAGGCCCTTAAGGTCACACAGGAATTATGGTGGAAAGAGTGGAAGGTAAAAGAATCATTATTTTTTTCTTTTTTATTATTAGTTTTGATTTTTACTTCACCTACTGACTATTATGTTTCGTGTATGTAGTGTGTGTTTATTATTGATCCACGCAAGGAGACTTCCATCTACAAGGCATGGACGACCAGGGCCGGGAAGCGCCTCCGCGATATGTTTCACAACATTCATGAGAAGGGTGCGAGCACCCATTGGCTCACAAATGAGATCCTCCAAATATTGAGGGTCCAATTGGACTCGCCCACGTTTAAGGCAAAGCAAGTGAAGGTCCAAACGAGCAAAGGATCAGCCCACGATGGCTCTCGACACACTGGAGGCTCCATTACCATCGAGGGCTCGTGGCTGAGGATGATAAATATCGTCCTTTGCTCATTTAGTTATTCTATTTTCGTATTAAATATTATATATATCACGTGAAAATTCTTTGAAATGTAGGAGAAGGCAATGACCAAGCTGCCGACTCAGGGGGAGCTATTCCGAGAGACCCTCGCCCGGAAGCAGGACAAGTGCCAATGGGTTGATACGCGGTCAGAGACCACATACGTAAGTACTTATAATTTTAGTTTTCAATATTTTTAATTTATTATGTTTATTATTCTTTAAATCTAATTTGTTTTATTTCTTTTAATTGTAGCATGAGTTCACCTAGCGGCTGATTGAGGCCCGATCACAGCAGTCGCAATAAGGGGACAGGAGCACTCTTACTGACCCACTTGCTAGTGACAATAAGGTTTGGATCTAGATGATCAACGGTCGCTACAAGGGTTGGATTTACAGGATGGGGACCTTTTACAGTAGGTCATATTCTCCAAGCTTTGTGTCTGGAGCTAGGCCTACTAGGACCAATCCGGAGTTCATCCGTGATTAGGTCCATGCACTGAATGAGTCAGTACAAAGGCAGCTCAAGGAGCCCGACAGGAGATACATGAAGCTGTATGAGTGCCACAAGAGAGATAAGCACCAGCGGACACAGTAGATACAGTCTATGGAGCAAATGATGATGACCCTGTACAACTTCTATGAGCATATGCGGAGTGGCAGTTCTTCATCTGCTGCACAGCATCCACCACCTCCATTGCCTCAACCTTCTCTACATGGCCACCCATCCAGAGATGGAGATGACAATGACAACGATGGCATCTCAGATTGACGATGATCAGTATTTGTAGATTTTAGGTTTTTTAATAATTATATTGTCAATATTTTTAGGATGACATTGTATATATTTTTATTTAATCAATAATTTTTTTATTTCTTCTACAATTAAAACAAAAAAAATTATTTAAATAACAAAAAAATTAATTTATTTACAATAATATTTATTAACAATAAAAAATAATAATCTTATTTTATCGACGGATTTTACATCGATAAATTTATAATATAAAATATTATTTTTGCAATTACCGACAGATAATCCATCGGTAATTATTAGTAATTCGTCGGTTTAATTCTATCAATGATGGTTTCTTATGCTATTATTACCGATATATTTTTGTTTTATCGATGAATATATTTTTTCATTAGTAATATTCATTTTTTTTGTTACCAACGCATTAATTATTAATGGATATTTTTCATCGGTATTATACTTATCGACGGATTAGTATCAATTTGCCGTCAGTAAGTAGCACATTTCTTGTAGTGACTTGTTTTATTCATAAGCACTCTTCTTCCAATATGTTTAACATATGTTTATACATGCATGTTCGCAAACTAATTGATGGTGTTTGTTTCCGTCAAATTGATAAAATATGTTGTAGAATGTCCAAGTTCTTGCACTTGAAAATTCAGCACAAGTTCTTCTAGAACACTCTACATGGCTGAAGAACAATAAAAGCACTGACATATTGAAAGCTTCTTGTAATGTTTGGAGAAGATTTAGAAATTACTAGAGTTTTCTATAATCAATATTATAATAAAAGAAGAACAAGAAATATCTAGAGGAAGTTGAATGCTAGAATTCTCTAGCAACGTTTCAGTTGGTGATATCACTGACTTTTAGAGCCTATAAATGCTAATGTGATGCATTTGTGTAGTGTGCAGAAAAGTTAATGCTCAAGTGTGTACTCATCATGAGGTGTAAGTGCAAAGAGAGAAACCGTGAGTGTGTGCAGCGTGAGTGAGTGTGAGGCGAGGGGTCTCTAGTGTGTGAATATGCAAGTGAGGTATATGTGTGTCCAAGTGAGTGAACAATTAATGAGTAAATATATGGTAAGGAATCAAGTGAGTGTTTAAGTTAGAAATGGCAAAATAGACTCAACTCATCAAGTTGGCTCGTCAAACCCGTTAAAAATGGTGGGTTTAATTGATATATTGAACCCGTCAAAAAATTTAAGCCCGCTTAATCCGTCCTGCCTAACTCACGAGCTTTCACGGGATGGGATGGATTGAATTCGCGGGCTGGCTTTTTTTTTTTTTTTCCTCAAAACCTAGTTTTTACGTTTAATGAGTAAGTGTTAAGTGACCCACTTTCTCTCATCCCTCTCTTAGACTCCAGCAAATAGGCCAGGCCACATCGTCCTGCTACTGCAAGCCTACAATCGCGTCACCCTGCTCTGCAACCGTGTTGTCTTGCTGCTGCAAGCCTGCAATCGGGTTGCCGGAGCTGCTGCAAGCCTGCAACCGCCGCCGAGTCGCCAGACCGCTTGAACCTCGCTGTCTCACTGGTTTTGGATCTGTTTTAAGGTATGTCTCAAGCCTCAACTCTCACTCACATTATAGATTGCTACTATGATTGAGTTTGTGTTTTATGGAAATATACATCAATGGTAACATTTTGAATCAGATTGCTATTCTGGTTTTATAGTGTTTATTTGTTTTTTTTTTTTCCTAAAATCCAAATTGCTATTGATTTTTGTAGTTCTTTCTTTTTTTGGTTTTGGAATTCTGATTTAGTTTATGTTTCTTTCTTTTTTATTCATTTTTTCCCTTCTTTTGGGGTTGAGCTTGGGAATTTTAGTTCTTTTGATTTTACATGAATTAATACCGAATGAAAATAAAAATTGGGGAAAGATAACATATTCTCTATTCTATTTGCTATTAATAATGGGTCTATTATGATTATGTCAATTTTCAAACAAAAATGTTGTTCTGTTTCGGAATTGAGGTTTACTATTTTGGTTAAAGTCTTTGTTTACTTGATTAAGTTGTCATATGTTCTACTTGGTATTAATAAACTAAAATGTCTATTGAGTTTATGTTGCTTTTAAGTCTAATTAGGTAGCAACTCTTTGTTGTGGGTTGTTTAAATGCAATTGAAATATGAACTAAATGTGGGTTATTTTATATTACAGGTCTAGTCAATGTCATCTAACTTTGAGAGTGAAACAATGTCATCTACTTCTGCTTCTCCCAATGCTAATGAGGTTAATTATCGACATGTACATAGTTGTTTAGTGGTTGTTTAGTGGCCTTACAGGTCTTGTTATATTTTATATATTGGAAGTGGTTTGATTTTATCATTATCAATATGTACATAGTTGTTTAGTGGCCTTTCTAGATATATTTGTAGGTCTGGCCTGTTTTGAGGCCTGTATGAAGGACGGCCTGTTTGAGATGCAAGGCCTGATTACAGACAAAAGCCTGGTTTTCGGCCTGTTTAATGCTTTGGCATATTGGCCTGTATAAAGTGTTCTAAATTACAGGCTTTATAAACAGACCGCAGGCCATGCCAGGCTGTTGAACAAGCCAAGCTTAAGCCAAGAACAAAGCCTATAATAGGCCACAGACCAGGCTCAAGCCATTTTGTTACTATACATGCCTGGCCTATTAAGGTGAAAACCTAGTCTGACCTGACCTGTTTCCATCCCTACTTGCAAAGTTACTTACTATGTTTTGTATTGTATGAATCCTTAATAATTGATAAGTAATCAAAATATGAAATAACAAAAATATACATTCGTAATTAATTTATTGTGTTTGTGTTTGTATTAAATTTATATATAAATTATATAGTTTAATTATTTTTTAAAATTTATGTGAATATGATTTTATTATATTTAAATAAAATTTTTATTATATATATTTTTAATTTTTAAAATCTTTTAAGATAATTTAACTTATTTAAAATATTAAAATAAATTTATTTATACTTTTTTAATTTTTTAACTAGTCAACTCATCAATCTGCCATTAAACAAGTCAGGCTAAAAAGTTGAACCCATTTTCTTAAAGTGACCCGCCCCATTTTTAGCAGGCCTTACCTTCTTTGCCAATATTAATTTAAATGTGAATTTATGTCTCACTAAATTCATATTCTTAACCCTTTTATAAATTAAAAAAATATTATTATTTGTATAGAGAGCATTTTCTTACGCTCCACACTTACAGAGGCTCGTAAACAACTTACAAGGACCCTGCATGTTCTTTTGTCAGAACTGTTGCTTGAAGTGTAGGTGTAAGACTTGCGGCCACAAAAAGGTTGTCCTTTTTACAAAAACTGGAAGACCAAGTGGCCGTGTCCTGCACGGTTGAGAGCAGAAATGCTGTCCTTGGTTTACCTGCATTAAAATTTAGGGTATATTTTGTTACATATTCTATTAGTCTATTGGCTATTTCAAAGCAAATATCAGATAGTTTCAGGGTGAAGTTTATGATGTCCACTCAACAAAAATCAACATTCAATATTTATTTAATTTTTAATTATTATTAAATTAAAAATTAAATATAACGATTAATATTATATAGAAATTAATTATAAATATTTCTTTAATATTAATTATTAAATTATTTTTTAATTTGATTAATAATTAAAAATTAAATAAATATTAAATATTCACTTTTATTAAGTAAGCATTTTAAACTTCTCCTAATTTCAGACTATATATGAAGTTCAATACATATTATGACTAAAAGGAGAACAGAATCACTTGCTGCAAAAATTACACTAGAAAAATTATGCTTACACAAAATGATTTAGTGTCTGTTTGGTTCTCTGTTTACAAATCTCAAAAGGCTTTATAAGAGAAGGAAAATGATTTTATATAATAAATAATAGTATTTAATTTAACTTCTTTTAAAAGGTCTTCTGTGGAAGAAATATCTTTGAGATTACTTTTTTATTCTAGAAAAAGACCTTTTGAAAAAGAATTTTATTATTACTTTCACATTAATAACCAAAAGTAATTTTACTTTATCCTATCCAAACAAAATATATTCTTCTAAAAGGTCTTTTGACATATTTAAATCAAACAAAAATTATTCTTTTAAAAATACTTCTTTTAAAATGTCTTCTTTTAAAAGACTTCTTTCAAAAAATCTTCTCCCAAAAGTTAAACTAAACGGACCCTTAGAATTCTAAAAATAAATTAGAATTTTATTTTGATATTTGTGCGAATATTATTGCACAGTACACAAACGAAATAAATGCACACAGCCAACTATCTAACCACCCACACTTACGCAGAGAGCAAAGAGCATAACTGCAGCCTCTTTACAAAATGCTCTGAGTTCTTCCTCAAAAAAAAAAAAAAAAGGGAATGAAAGCGATATAATAAATCAAATCATTGGGCCACTAAGTTCTATGACGGATCTCAGGTGTTAGCGTGCTGGATCACACGATGCGCTTCCCATCAGAGGAATTTCCATTTTTTTTTTTAATTGAAGATAGTGGAAGTAGACATTATTCCTAGAAGATATTTTTTTGGAGAAAAGGGGGTGAAAATTGAATATAAGATGTTCTAAATTTAAATGAGATATACAAAAAATAATTACTAGATTATAGACTCAACTGCTATTAGAGAAATTTTCACTTAAATTGTCTTTTTAAATTAAAAATCTATAATAACTATAATAATCTAGAACCATAAACCGAAAAATATTGTCAAGTGTCAACTTCTAAAACTTTTTTACTTTTCCTCACTTCAAACTTCTACTTATAAAGAAAACTTTTCAACAAAATTAACACAATAAAAAATAAGATTTAATTTAAATGCACTATTAACATAAATTTTTTTTATATAAACATTCAATCATAAATTATCACATCAACAAAACTCTTTGATATAATCATCCACTACTTGAATAGTCATGCAAATGAAAGGTTTTAATTGGATGGCAGTGTAAAAATTAGTGCACCTAAATTAAACTATAAAAAATAATAATAATAAAAATATATTATCTATCTATCTATTGGTTAAATCTTCTACCAATCATTTTCACTTATTGTGTGTATTTCTTCATTTTATTCAGATCAAAACATCTAATTGAAAAGAAACTCAAAAGTCATAAGAACATTTCCATAGAACACACAATATACCTCTCTTTCTTTCCTTCCAATTTTGAAATCGCAAACCCCTCTGACATTGTCATCGTTCTCTTCCCATTTTTCAGTTACAGCTTCAAATTCCAAGTCATTTTTTCCAAATCCCCCCCCCCCCAAAATGCAAGATCCATTCTACAAAATCCATTGTTCCTTTCTCAGATCACTTCCTCCTCCATCACAAGGATCCATTCATTTCCATAGTTGCAAAGGGGATGCTGTCATTCTCGCTCTAACTAGTCACCACTGTTGGCAACATCATCAACAAAGTCACCATCTTCATCGTTAGCTTCCACAGCAAGACCCCTTATATTCCTTCCATCTCCCTTAATGACACTAACCAATACACTAACTCCTTCAAAGTGCTAAGCTATGTGTGGGTTGGATTTTGACATTTTGGAATTACAAAATCTCTTCTATGGGGGGAGGGTTGCGATGGTGAGAAGGTTGATAGAAACTGATGGTTCTACCATGGGTCTTTATGGATATTGGGTTTGCCAGTCCAATTAACCATAAGCAAGGGAGGGTGATTCAATTTGAAATTTTAGGGTGCATGAACATTGCTAATTTTAATTTCATTGTGTTTGATGTTTTGATCTTAATGAGAGACAAGTATCAACAAAGCAAGTGATAATTAGTGGAGGGATGAATGGATAAAAATTAAAAAGTTAATGAATAAAAAAATAAAAAGTTAATAAAAGAAATAGGGGTGATAAATATAAACAAAATTTTAGTGAGGGACTTTAAAGCAAACATATAAAGTTTGACTAATTTTAAATAATGTGACAATTAAATTAACACATGTCACTTTTCTAGGGGTGTCAACTAAAAAGGATACATGATCACCTTTATTATATCCTTACCCTTGCTTTTAGAGTAAAGATTTTACATAAATTTTCGCTTACATTGAAATCAATCTTAATCAAATGGATGATAACTATAAACTAAACATGTTATCAGCAAATAAATGAATCTGAATATACTTTATTAAATGTAATTATATCATCAGACTTGGACGAAAATTAAAAAAGAAAGTAACTATAAAATAGTATTTGTTGATACTAGCTTCTTTACATCTATAGTTTGGATAATAAATAATAAAAAACATTATCAGTGTAAACTACATTGAAAATTCAACGATAATTGAAAATATATATTAATGTTATAAACACTAAAATTATTAATCAATTATCCTTCATGTTTGAGATAAGAATTTTTTAATAATAACACTATACATACAGAAATATATGAAAGTTATATTATACAATTTAAGAAACCAATATTATGAAAATAGTATGCTATGTACTATTTTAATGCTTGCTTTGTATCATTCACTTTCAATATATATATATATATATATATATATATATATATATATATATATATATATATATATGTTGGCTATCTATGGTCTTTTTTAATTATTGGTTTTCAATATTTTACATTCATTATTATTACTATTTGCAGATTTCATATAAAATAGTAAGACTTTTACAATTTAATCTACTGATAGTTTACATTTTTAACTATTTTAATTTGTCAATTGTTTTTTACACTCCGTGCATTGCACGGATCACAACACTAGTATACAATACTCCCAAACAATGAATAGACAATATTTCCTCCTCCTGTTAATAACACAATTGGCTCTTTTAATGTTTAAAGGTCCATAAAAGAAATATTTCTTGCTGCTCGAGAGTGCTAAGTGCAAACCTACACGGAAATTGCCCCAATCCTGACTTATATGTTCTGAGGCTTTTACCTTGTCAACGACAAAAATTTACGCAAATTTTACGGCGAAGGGAACCCAGATTTTTCTTATATTTTTAAAGGTTACCTCTAATTCTAACTTCAAAATGGTGGCTGGTCTAGAACACTAATTCTTAGCTCAGGAATATTTTATTGCCAAATATTTACTTTTATTATTTAACTGTATACCTTGAAATGAAATAAAAGAACACATTCACGTCAAAAAACTAAAATAAAATAAAATAAAAGAACACATTCATTCGGTAATTTTCGTCTCTTGCGACGTTTAGTCTGCAAGACTAACTCTTTTATACTACGAATGCTCCTCGCTCACAATTTAATTTCATAAAATATTTTAACTTTTAAACTCAAAATTGTTCATTACTTAAGCAACTGTATCCATTTAGCATATTTGAACCTTTTAATCAAAGTCCAAGCATCGAAACCAACTTTTAACACATGTCTTTCGAATAAATGTTTTCTTAATTCTTCTAATTTTTTATATACATGACAGTAGAAATTATTTAATCATAAAATTTTTTTAAGCTAATGTGTTAAAAAATCAACTGGATGCAACGCTCAATTGTAATGAACTTAGTCATCTAGATCAATAAGACCATAATTTTTTCAAATCCTCGAAACAATCTTATTATTTCTCAATTCAGAACTTTTAAGTGGTATTTATATGAGTAATCAATACTGATTAATAAGTTATTTATCTAAATATTAATACATAATTTATAATTATATAATTATAAATTAGTTCTAACAAATTACATTTCCTATCACAATGATTTAATTAATGAATATATTAAGTCTACATATGAATCACCTACCTTTTATTTCAAAAAAAAATATATATATATATATAGGAAAACATTGTAAAGAGAATTTATTAAGAAAACGAAAAGCTCACTCAACACGATTTTGAGTATTTTTCAAATATGTATGGCTGGACACTTCAACAAAAGTACAAAACCAAATCCTAATCACCCAAATTGATCGTACAATTTGAAATGAGTACAAAAGGATCGTATACAACATAAAGTTCTTTCTTTTTGTCCCATCAAAAAAAATAAAATAAAATAAAATTTTCGCATTTTGGAAATTTATTACCTAATTTGCCTTTTATTTGGTTCAATTAAGAAAATAATCTCTCTCTAATTTTTTTCTTTATTTTCCTTTTTCTCAAACCAAACAGTGTTACTCTCTTTTAGTTTTTCAACACGTCTCCGTAGCACTAAAATAAAAAAAAATGTTTTCCAACACGTGGTGCAATTAACCATAGCACAATTTCAGACAATATGGTTTCTCCACTGAATTTGACCACACAATTCTACATGAGTAGATGTCACAATGTCAACCAAATGCCACCAATACCAAAGAGATGTAGCTCTTCTGCAATATACATGGCATGAAAATATAACAAGTGAGCATGGGCAAAATAGGCACTAAACAAATTGAAAACACATTCTGCACGTGCTGCCGCCTTGGTCGCTTATGATATTTGCTCTTTTCCCTTGTCCAACGTACCGGCACTTTTATAATAATGCAAATAAATCAATAAAAACCTCGCTGATTTATTGGCCAGTGGCACGATGAAGAGATGAAAACGACGTGTCGTTCAAAAAGGGGGCCCCACCACAGCAAGCATACAAGCTGATCACGCAGCTTAAAAGGCATTCATTCAACTTGGCATCTGTCAAACAACTGTCATGGGGTCCGTTTCACATGGAAGAGGATAAGCATAAGATGCAATATGGGACAAAACCTTTCATCTATCCAACCAATTTACCCACAACCGGGCCACACACATTCAGGTTCCTCTTCCTCCCCATGAGCATGGCGTAACTAATATTTACAAGAGAATTAAAAATCTTATTTATACAACAATCTTAGAATAATATTAAGTAACAACATGGCTACACTGATAAAGACACACAACCACAGGGCTACACTAAGAGAACATACAAGTTTTTATTAACCCTTATCAGACGACCTACAGCACATGTGAAGAAAATTGCAGTAAAACATTTCAGCCCTCACATGATAGAGGCGGAGAAGGAAAGACAACGAGTCCTTGATACATGAGCTTTTCAGATTCAAACCTTTTTTTTTGGTCATATTCACTGGTACCATACTGAAATATCTGGCTGTTTCTGAATTGCGTCCAGCCCTACTCCTTGCATATCGTCCTTGAAATCAAAGGATGCCAAATCACAAGGGGACCCGAACATCAAATGGAAATTGTTGTTGTTGTTGTTGTTGTGATTGTGATTGTGATTGGTATTGGTCTCAAGAGTAGAATTCAAAGCTTTGAACCGGTCAAATTGACCTTCCTCTCTTGCAAACATCTGATGGTTATTGGACATGTTGGCTTCTTCAAAGAAGTTTCCTTCAACAACCATTCCTTGACCGCGGAAAAAGTTGTCCTGTTGTTGCTGCTGAATACTGGGCTGGGGAAGGTTTGGATTTTCTGCAGCTACACGGTTACTGGAACTTATGTTCTTGTTGCCGTGAACATTTGTCTCATAGATTGACATAAGGTCACTAATCATTTTCTGGCCATCTTCCGGAACTCCGAGTCCGGTTAGATCGAATGAAGGTGGAACCAAATTAACAGACTGAGCAGTAGACTTCGGTTGAACATAGGACTGGGGGACTATGGCTGGCTTTACCTCATGAACATGAAAATTTGGACCAACATAATCTGAAGAAGTGCCTCTGTATAGACAATTCAATTGATGATTGTCCCTAGAAGCTCTGTCTTGAAAACCAAGGCGAGCTTCACTGTAAGGACACCGAGGGTGTTCACATGTGTAAATTTGTTGATCCATCGTCACGTTAAAGTCACTAGAGATCTTCCTCTTTCGAATGAAATCCATGCCAGCCATTGCCTCTCCCTTTATTGGGAAAGTTGGTTGCTGAAGTGGTAGCCTTGCCCTCATCCTCTCCATCCCAAGATTAGATGGATGAAGATTATCAGGTTTTTGGTCTTCCACATCGAAGTTTGGCTCATCCTCGCCCCCTTCAACATCATACTCACTGCAATCATTGATGAGCAAAGATCCACTACCACCGGCCAAGCCTAATGGGGGGCAATAATCAGGGTAAAGCTCCCGTGCCAAGGCCTCCTCCTGATTGATGATTGCAAGCCAGGTTGCACTTTCCTTGGCCGTCATTTTATCTTGAAGGCATTTGGACTGCCTCACAAGCTTGCGAATTTTGGCAATGTCAGGAGACATGTGCTTGATAACAGCAGTCAAGACACCAACCTTCCATGCTTTCTTCAAGTCATGAGGTTTCTTGTAAGGAGGAGGACCTTGTTCTTTGGGTAAACCAATTTGGGGCCACCATTCTTCGCTCCCAGTGGGCCACCATGGTGGGGGAGTGCCCTTCTCTAATGGAAACCGCCTCTGAGGGGGATCGCAGTGCTGCATGAGTGCCGACAAGAGAGAACCCAAGGTTGTGTCCTGCAGCTCTTGCAAGGTGTGTGGTGTCGGACCAATAGGACTGCAGCCATCATTCTTCCCTGGGATTACATTTTCTGCTTGATACTTGGCTATAGCAGCTGGACCATTACGATCAAACCTAACCTTATCCTTCCACCACTCGCGGAGATTGTCAGATGCCCCAGTCACTGGTTTTCCTTTCTCAGGAATTATCCCATATACAAATCCTTGGGCCTTGCAAACCTCCATCATCTTCAGCATGTACTTCAAGATTCCGTCTTGAGCCCTTGACATCTTTTTCCTCCTCGCCTGTTCTTGGGATTGCCTCTGCTTCGCTGCATCAATTCCTTCCTTAGCTTTACTTTGTTCCTTCAATCGCTTGTAACGCATTTTGTCCCTCCACATCCTCCTCTCAAGCTCATCCATACCAATTTCTTCATCGCTATAATCATCCTCAACTATCGCCTCTGGTTCAGTTTGCCGGGCGGCAATATCCGCTTCTCCAAGGGCAGCAGAAAACATATCTAAATCGCCACAGAATCCCATCTCATCAAACATCATCATCATTTCCCAGGGAAATTTTACGCCAAAAGATAGCCGGAATGTCCGCAGAAAAAAATGGATTCAGCCTAAGCTTCTGATGATGCAAGTAATAAACTGGGTTTCAAACTTCACCCTCTAGCACTAAACACCAAGTCAAGTTAACAAATTCTCAAATTCGAAAGGCTCTTACACCTGTCAACAGCAATTATAAAAAGAACAATTAAGATAGTACAAAAGTCAAAATACTTTCCAGATAAAATGAATCCAAAGATCAGATAATCCGCACTTGTGTAGGATTTACCAGCCAACAAATTTCAAAAGTAGATACCTATTCCATTCACATCCGGTAACATGAACATAGGCTCAAAAACATGGATTAAAAAAATTAAAAAAAAAAAAACCCAAAATTGGTCAATCACCGCAGAGAGAATTGAAAAATACTAAATCTCAAGGATAAATTTACCGTTTATATGTGAAAACTATATTCCCTCAATATCATATTAGATCAGGGCTAAACTGATTTCAGAGAGCGAATTCACCCACAAATCGAACATGAAAAAATACATGGAAAATAAGCACAGACCATAAATTAACGATATGAAAAGATTCCCACATCAACCCATCATCAAAAGGATGCAGCTTTCAGAATAATAATAATAATAATAATAATAATAATAATCCAGAAAGATTGGCTAAATTGATGAGAAAAACTTATCAAGCAAAGAACAGCAGAACATCTATAATACCAGCAAGCTAAGAACATATAAAAATCTCAACTTGGACACGAAAAGCTTGAGACTTGACAATCACAGATCAAACTGGGTAGTGGAACCAGCACCAATCCAAACAACACCACAAAATAACACAACCCCACAAATCTGATTGACCAAGCAGATACCAAGAAGGAGCTCAACAGTGAAAAGGGTTAAAAAAACAAACAAACAAACAAACATGGATAGAATCATACCAGAAGATCCAGAACTGGGTCTTACTCTGTGGTGGCCACAAGTCAATTGGAGAAGAAGAAGAAGAAGAAGAAGAAGGTAGACTTTCAGAAGAAAATAATGGGAGAAGAAGCAGAGAGAAGGTGGAAGAAAGGGAGAGGAGAGGAAAAGGGCAAATGGGTAGAGAGTTGAACATTATCCTGGTTTTATTATTGATTTAGAAAGTGTGTGTGGGGGCAGCATCCAGTCCTCGCTCCAAGGTGAATGTGAATGTGAAAGTGTGGGTTATTGGTGGAGTAAACCAATCTTTGAGGAAAATGAAATGGGCTAATACGTTTCTCCTATGCTAGTATTAATGATGATCGTGACGAGGCTGAACCTAGAAAGCACGGACGCGCCAATTTGTTAGTGTGTCCATGTTTTCGACATGTAGTGGTCATCTACACTCAATGGACACTTATATGACATCTGTTCAAATGTGTTGGATAGGAATGTCAACACTGTAGAGTGGGGTGAGGGCGGGCGACAGTCCCCATCTCTCGCCTTGTAGATAAATATTTGTCCCAATTCCTTGCTTCATATTCATAGATATCGGTTTTTGACTTTTTTTTGAATTTATGAGTATTAATGAATATTTAAATATTTATTAGAATATTAAAAATTTTAAAAAATAAAATTAAATAAAAAAATTAAATATTATAAAATATTTAAAATTAATATAAATATTAATTTAATTTTACAATCCAAATTCTAATAATTTAAAATACTTAAAATAAAAATAAAGATATAAAATAAATACAATATAAACACAATAATCTAATTCACAATATAAATTCTAACAATTTAAAATACCTAAAATAAAAATAAATAGATAATAGTAATCTAATTATTGGTCCAATACATAATAATTACAAATAAATTTAACTTTTAAATTTAAATCTTAGTCTAATTAATTTAAATAACAATAACAATATTAGTCTAATTAAGTTAATAACTTAGAGGTAAAATAATAATTTCATATCGAATATCCACAGGATATGAGGATAGTGATCCCCCTCCGCCCCATTTAATATGCAAGTATTTTAAATTTACATCCCCATTTCCCGAAAGGCAAAATCTTCCCCCATACCCGCTAGTTATAGATATTACCCGTAGGTATTCACGATAACAAATTCTTTTGACATCCTTAATGTCAATAAGTGTTCAATTAAAAAAGTATTCTTTTTTCTTTTTGGACATACTTTGGACATATCTCGAACACACAAGATACGTGCCTTGGGCACATTTTATTTATTATTTTTCACCAATTTTAATATATTAACTTAGATATTAAGAAGTTCAACTCAAATTTAGATCAATACCATCTATTTTTCAATCAATAAAAGAGATGACAATAATGATAAAGCAAAAAATAAAGTTAAAATCTTTAGATAATTACTTTCATTAAATTTTTTTTATCAAATATATATATAGCAGTGTTTGTATCCTATAATTTTAAGAATTTGATGTGTTTCCATATCTATATCCAAGTCTTATCGAGTGTCCATGTCAATATCTATGTTTCATAGGACTTTTCTCTCTCTCTCTCTCCTCTCCCTTTCTCTCTCTCTAACAACATATAATTTAGAAAAGTGGAATAGCCATGTGTCACTTCCACAAATTTTTGAAATAAAAAATTAAAAAAATTATATTTACATTTAAATATTAAAACAAATTAAATACAATATTATAAATTATTCAATAATATTATATCTCATCAAATCAAAATCAATTCAAATCAAACTGTAATCAAATCAAACCGATTAAAGTATAAATGAAAATCAAAATTAAAATTAAATCAAATCAAATAAATCAAATCTAAACTTCTAATAAAAGAAAAGAATGAATCATCATATAGTATTTTTAATTGATGTTTCATGAGCATCTAATAAAAAAAAATATTACTCAATATAATAATAAAAATTATAAATATTACATTAAAAAAAATATTACTCAACGTTAAAAAGTTCCAAAAAGAAAAGTACACAATGTGTTGCAATCTTATACTTTCTTTTGAAGAAATTATTATTAGATACTCTTGAAATACTAGCTAAATTATATTTTACTCAATAATAGAATGATATTTTATATTAAAATTGTAAACGATGAATCAGAAACTAAAATTATTATATTTGAATGTTAAAATCATCAAATTTTATAAAATATTTAAATATAATAAATATTATATCAAATCAAATCAAAATTTAATAAAATTAAAATTAAAATTAAATCAAATAACTCTAAATCTCATTGAGTTCATTAGCCACATATCAACCTCGCATTTTTTGAAATAAAAAATTCAAAAAAATTTCATAAAATAAAATAATGACAACTGATTTAACTATTTATATCAAATCATCTCTATTATTCAAAGCTTGAGCACTAAATTATAGCCCATAAAATGATATATTATTAAGTTATTTTATTGAAAGATTAGTTGTCATAAGTAATCTTACTTTTGATAATATCTAACTTACTAGCTATTGATGAGATTTAGCTTATTAATTATTATCATATAATTATGTCAAACTCTTTTGAAAACTATGATTTATAGCCTTTATTTTATTTTATCATTAATATACATAATCTCATTAAGTCCATTATTTACATATCATCCTTACATTTATTTTGAAATAAAAAATTTCAAAATAAAAATAGAAATTTACAAAAATAAAACAATGTAATTGATTTCTTTACTCATATCAAATCATCTCTACTATTCGATGCTTAGGTATCAAGTTATAGCCCATAAAATGATATTAAACTATTTTATTGAAAGATTAGTTGCCATAGGATGATTTTGGTTTTGATAAGATATAACTTATTAGCTATTAATAAGATCTAGCTTACTACCCATTACCATATAGCTATGGCAAACTTTTTTGAAAACTTTGTTTTATATTTTTTTTTATCATTGCTATTATTTGTATTTAACTCTACTTTTTTATAGTATGATATTTTATTTTTAAATACTTCTACTCTACCTATATTAGCACTAGAGGAGGTTAACTTAGTATAATATTCTTCGATTGATACTATTATTGTTATTGTCAATAGATATTGGTTATTTCAAAATTATTATAATTTAATTTTATATATTCATTAATTTCTTATTAAGTTATTGTACTCTTTATTCTTTGTAACTTGTGTATGGTTGTGATTTTCTTTTCATCATATACATATTGTTACTTTTGTAGCTTTTTTCATGTTTAATAAAGAGTTGATTAAGTTCTTTTTTATTAAATAATCACTTCATAATATTAATTCTTTTTTTATACTCCTTAATATACATCTTCTTATGCATCTTATTTGTATTTTGTTTAAGTAAAATTAATATTAGCCATTTCATGGAAGCAAAATCAATCAATATAAAAGTGTTCAATGTCATAGAATAAATTAGTCTACCTTTTGACATTTATATTATCTATTAATTTATTATGTATTCATTCTTCTTGTATATTTATTAATTAAATATTTGAGGCTCTTTAATCATGTGCTCAGGTTAAAAAAGGGTGTCCTTTGATGTTATTGAAAAGTATTGATTATGCAATTAATTTTTACAATAACACTCGATTTATTTTTGTGGAACTTGGTGTTAATATTATTGGTGTTGAAATTATTTCTAAAATAAATTTAATATTATATTTTGATGTTTTAATATTTATTATGGTGAAATATCAATTATATTCTATTAATTATAGTAAAAAACTTTTATATATTACATTATTTTAGTCTTATTTAAAATTATAATGTACCATACGTGGCGCGGACCTTTTGCTAGTGTTGATAAAGCCACCTGACCAATTGCCAAGTTCAGACACGCACGCAAAGGGCAGTGGATTAGTGGAATAAAAATAAATGGTGTGAAAGCATTTAATTGAAAATCCGGGCATCGGGATTCAGTTTCAATTCTTAAATTCATTATCTACATTAATGGATTAAATTCATTAAATGACTAATCAGTTTCTGCTAATTGTGTCAATTAATGCTTTTCTCGCAAAGGGAATTTTTCATTTCTTTCTTTAAAAGAAACCTTTACAATTAATAATATTTTTTTTTCTATTTTACAAAATAATTTTAAACTCAATCTTATTCATATTTCCATAACTTTTTTCTTAAAGACATCAAATATTGAGTAAGATCTCAATTTATCAGATTATCTAATATATATTTTCTGAAATTATACTTCGGATGCTAACATTAAAAATGAGTACAATTTGACTGTTATTTTAAGAAAATTAAAAAAAGTAAAAATTTAAATAATTATAGAAGACGGATAGTTAAGAAATTTTTATTGGGAGAAATGAAAAGGTCAAAATAAAATAAATTTAGATAGATATAATTAATAATAATTTAATTAAATTTGTTACAAATATCATGTAATAGTTGTATTACAAGAATATTAACGGAAGAAATAAAAATTAAAGAATAATTATAGTTTGAAAGCATTTAAAAAATTAAAGTTAAGAAAAAAATGTGTCGTATGGACAGTTTAAATTTAATATTCATTATTATAGATAGTTTGTTTAATATTTAAATATTTTGTGTATATTTTTAATTCAAGTAATTTGTTTTTCCTGTAAAATAAATTAATCTAAATATATTTATAATTTTATAAAGTATAATAAGAAGACTTATATTTAACATTTATTGATTATGTGACATAATTTTGTTTTACTTGTTCATAATGATATTTTGATGCACTTTTTAACTTTATATAAATAACTTAACAAAAATAAAAATATCAATATGTTATTGAAAAACTTGTATGACTTTTATTCTTTAACTTTTTATTTTGCAAAATACAATTCAAACTCAAATGTTAATTATATTATGATAAATTTGAAAAATAAAAAAAAATTTGGAAAATGAAATATTGAAAGGATAGAAAAAGATGAAAAGTCAAAGAAAACATGAAAATTGAAGGAATGAAAATTCTAACAAATTAATGAAATTATAAGAAAAAGTTTATATATCACACCCCACAGATTTCAATTCTCTTGTAGATACTGGTTTTAAGATCATACGAAATTTGTGCATAAAGAGGGTTTTTTTTTATTTCCCTAATTATATTCCATATATTTAAGTGGTTATATTTTATTACTTTTATTTTAATGAAAAAGATATCCTTTTCCCAGATTTTCATTTTCATTACCGTATTTTTTTATTTTGCATTTTTGGAATTAAATGTGTTGTTAAAGTCCGTTTTCCGCTATAGAAACTTGCAGAACAAAAATCAATAATAAATATAAAATATACTAAAATGCTAGGTATCTTATATGTTATTTATGACCTACCAATACCATTTAATATTCAATATAATCAAAATCTGATAGCAAATCTATGCCTATAAATCTACGCAATACAATTAAAGTCAATTGCCATTTTTGCAAAAGCAATGTTAAAAATGAACTTTCAATATTAGAATACAAATTATTGTGAACATTTAAATAAATTTTCATATTAATGTTTAATTGAAAAATATAATTATAGTTTAACAAAATATAAAGAAAGTCATTTTCAATTATGTTATTTTTATTTGAATTTAATTTTGATGTATTATCAACGTAAAATTTTTTTACACAAATATTTAATTATGTATTGTCACATCAATAAAAATATTTCATTCAATCTATTCATTATCTTAAAAGTCTTGTAAATAAAAATATATAATTGAATGATAATGAAAAACTCTTTTGTACTGATAATGCATCAAAATTAATTTTTTTTAACAATAATACTCGAGAAATAAGTGGTAAGTCGGTATAGTATCCTACAAAAAGTGAGTCCCTTCAACATTCTCATGAGACTTAGATATATACACTATTATCCGTGTTTTAATAACAAGCATCATCATGTGTTAGAACCTTTTTCTTTCTTAATTTGCTTCAAAACAAACTTCAAATTCCTTGGTTCATTTTGTATGCTATACGATACGATAACTTGCAATTCAAAACTACTGTAACGTTACCTTTTGTTATTTTTGGACTTTTTACTCATCATTAGGGTGGATTTTTATTAGAGTTTAATTGGGATGTATTGATAATGTAAAATTTTTTTATATTATTATCCAATCAAAATCTTCCATTTGTATGATTATTTAAGTAGTGGATGGTTATATTAAAAACTTTTACTGATATAGAAATATATGATTGAATATTTATGTAAAAGTTTTTTATACTAACAGTACATTCAAATTAAATCCTTATTATAAATACTTTGACACTAAATTAGGGGTGTAAGCAAGTCAAATTTGATCCAATTAACATGAAGATTCAAATTAAATAAATGAAATTGGTTCATATCGGATTGAAAAATTGATTTATTTTAAGGTGAAATTAAGTCAAATCAATTATTGGACCTATTTTAGATATATGATTTTTCAATCCAATTACCTAACTAACTAATTTTTTATTTATTTCTAATTTTTTAAAATTTTGTACTTAAAATTTTTGTAATAGAGTCACTTTTATCTTTTTTATTAATATTTATCTAAAAAATTTATCTATTTATATTATTATTAAATATATTATAAATCAAATTTTATATTATTATTAATTATTATATGAATAAAAACTTTTTTTAATAAAAATATAATTTTTTATTTTTTATTTCAACCTAATGACCTAAACTAAGCTAACCCATTTCTTAATTAAATTAGTTTAGTTTGGATTTACTGAAAAAAAAAAATCTTAAAAATCAAACTATATCAACTCAACATTAGTTCATATTTATTTTTTATTCAAATCCAAATTAAATCAACCCATTTACACCTCCTGCATCAGAGATCGTGTGCCTCTTGCTTTGTGCACCTATCAAATATTGTATTATGTATATATATATACTTCGACCCTTTTAACGCATTATGTTGTTTTTCCAGTCGCAGATTGCATTAGGAAAAGCCCAAGGCCTTGATGCAAAGGCGCATTATGCTTAATTGCTTTTTGCTTCTACGCTAAGCTTTTTGACAAAAACAAGAAAAGCCGAGATCATGGATCAATATCTTGAGTGGGGCCCGAGCTACCTTGCCTATCTCAATTTGATCTCTACATGTCCTGTATAGTTTGCATCAATTAGTCAATGTTGATTAGATGTTGCAGCTTATAGATCTAGACACTCGACATATTGAGCTCATCAAATATCAAGGGTTTGTTCTACAAGGGTGTTGACTAGCATGTCCTATTCAGCCCAAGGCCACCACACATAACCCTTTACATAAGGCCTCAAGCCCTCATGACCTAAAAAAGAAAAGAGGCCCGAAGGCCTAATTCCATGTATAAATATTTATACAGTAACAACCGAAAGAAATAAAAAACGCATAAAGAAGTTGTTCCCCGCCCCTCGGGGGAAAAAAAAGACACTCATAAATAAGTTGATTAAAAAACACTCACAAAAGAAAAAAATGCTAAAAAAGAGGATATATTTTAGGCATGCCCACTTTTCAAAATAAACAAAAAAGAAAAGAAAAGACATATCCACTTTGATCGACGATAGATTAATTAAAGCAAAGGGAACGAGTTATGTGCTCAACAAAAAGGTTAAAAAGAAACCACAAACTCCAATATTTCATTCTCATATCATTGAAATTGAAAAACAATGACAACATTGCCTCTACAAAAAAAAAAAAAAAAAAGTGCACACACACACACATAGAGTAAACTTTAACCATATGATTTTAGTTTTGAACCCAAATTTGGGCATCGTTCCGTCTCTTTTTTCCTTTGCAACCTCACTAGATGGCTAATGGAACTTTTTAGTATGGTTAGAATATTTTTTTTTTGTTCACCACTATACTAGCAAGTGCACCAGGCTAATCAAGTAATAGAATAGTGAGTAGAGTATTATTCACACAAGAATTAGATTAGCTAACTGCCAATTCATTAACTATCTAGGCTCATGAAATCATGTAGAATGTTATGATTATGAAAAACACAACGAATTAGTGAGCAAAATGTGAGTAAGCAAGATTAACTAGGTGTTGGAACCAGCACCAATCCAAACAACAACACAAAATAACACAAGCCCACAAATTAGATTGACCAAGCAGATACTAGGAAGGAGCAAACAGTGAAAAAGGAAAAGAAAAGAAAAGAAAAGAAACACATTCACATGTGGATAGAATCACACTAGAGTCACACATGGATAACTTCCAATTCTTTTTTGGTACATTAGTACTAGGAGATTTGAATCTATGATCTTATGTGTACTATCCAAACCCTAATTACTACCAGTCATTAAGGCCTCAAGGCTTCCTATATAAACACTCACATAGAACACAACAAAAAATTCGACAGAAAAACACATAATGCAAAAAAGAAAAAAAAGAATCACTAACAAAGAGATACTTTAGATATGGCCACTTTTGTAGATCAAGGTCAACACAGATGGTGGATATGCATGCCTCAAGGAAGGTCACATATGATGGGTTATGACTTGTGAGTTTGACTTTTGTAGGCAGAGCCTCAGCCCCTCCTTCTCCCCTTTCTCTTAAGACCAAAAGAAAAAAAAGATATGTCCACTTTTCAGACACAAAAAAAAAGACATCCACTTTTAATCAATGGCAGATTAATTAAAACAAAGGGTACAAAGCCACACGCTCAAAAAAAAAAATAAAAAAGGTACACACTCTAATATTCAATTCTCATATAATTGAAATTGAAAAACAATGATAATATTGTCTCTACAAACAACATGCACCGATCTTTAACCATATGATTTGAGTTTTTAACCCAAATTTGGATACCTTTTTGTCTCTTTTTTCTTTTGCAACCCCCCTAAATGGCCATGTTGTCTGATTTCTCCCTTGTCATTCCTTCCCTTGGCATAATCCAAGATGATTCACCACCAAATTGTAATAAAAAAATATGGCTCAATAGACCTTAATGAGAAGCAAACAATGCCATTTGTAGCCTCTTCTTCCAAGTTGCGTGATCTAGGCTATATTTAGTACAACTGTTGCCTTCCTCTTCCTCCTTTCTCTCAAAAAGAATATTTATAAAAATTGCTCATTCCTTCCCAATTAAACTCCATGATGAGTACTTAGTATATCTTACTGTTTAATTTCAATCACAAAATTGTTCCTTTTGCCCACATTGGTGCAAAAAAAATAAAAGTTGGATTAGATTCTGTCTTGAAAATAAAAGTAAACTCTACACTTTCACTAACATGAGGTCCACCTAATAGGACTATAAAAGAGGAGACTTGCTTCGTTGAAAGTAAACTCTACACTTTCACTTTTAATATTTCCGTTGAAAGATTTTTTTTTTAACATTAAAATGGATTAAATTGCAAGACATTTATATCTTTTAAATAAGGGAAGAGGTAACATTTACCCCCCAAAATTAAGATAAACATAAGTCCCCTTAAATTTTTGCATTTCCTTGACTTCTACAAGTAACCATAAGATATTCAATTCCCTAAAATTTCTCCCCCACTTTATTTCTTAACCAAAGGTAGCCTTAACCTGTTCTAGCTTGTGAATGGATCATCTCAATTTAATTTTTCAACTGACAAGGTTAAGTGTAATTTCTCACCATTAAATCTCTTATATCACATGTCTTATTTTGGTCCTACCTTTTAAATTCATTATGAGAGGTCACATTTGATCTTGTTAATTGAAAAATTAAATTGAGAGGATCCATTCCCATTTGAGCCTTTACTAAATTGCTCTAAACATAATCATGTCCATGCAAATTTATATTTATTCAATCCTCTGTTCCACATCTTAATCTCCAACAAATTAGCGAGCTGCACGAATTAAACTATAAGGAAAAAAGATACAAAATAGAGGAAGAGATGACTACCCTATATTAGGTAGTCAAGACAGCAGGCTGTTATCTGTAAGACGCCTAAAAATACATAATTAATAAAACGAAACAAGTAAGCAAGTGAAAATGACAAAAAAAAAGTGAGAAAAAGTACTCTTAACAATGGGCCAGGGTCATGCACTACTGACTAGTTTCAATAGTGTCCCTTGTCTAGGAACATCTTCCCTGTAAGGCCACAAATTAAAGCTTCTGTAGGTATTTTCTTCACTTTGTGAACACCCTCTGCAAATATGACACCCATTCCCATGTGCAAATGAGGTTCTATGTGGCAATGGAAGGCCCATACTCCAGGGTTATCTGCCTTAAACCTTAGGGCAGTCCAACCATATGGAAAGACCACTGCAGTGTTCCTCAATGGTGCATCCGTCAAGTTGAATTTCTTCTCATCACTTGCTTTGAACTTCCCCTCTCCGTACCCCAAAACCCAGAAATCATGCCCATGTAAATGCCAAGGGTGAATCTCACTATTCCCCATCTTTAACATGTTAGCATTCTGTAGTATCACATCAACAACCTCATTTAGTTGAAACATGTAAACCCCATTGCCAATAGTTGCATTTTGGTTCACCGGAGGCTTGAAGATGTCATATTCTTGTGGGAAGCTCATTGGTGGGGGCTTTTTGTCAAAGGCATTATTTAGCTTAAACTTGATGGATCCCAAGTAAGGTGTTGGTGGCAATGTTAGGGACACGTTATTTATGGCCCATTTGGTGAAACCATCAACTTTGTTTTGGGTGTTGAGGAAGAAAATCCTACGGTGAGAGAACTTGGGAGGCTGCGGGGTTCCCATCTTTGCAATGATTTTCTTAGTGAATGCTTTGCTATGCTCAAAGTCATCCCATTGGGGAGTAACAGGGGGTGGTGATATTGGGAAAATAGAGGCAGAGATTGTCTTGTAGTTTAGAATGGTTAGGCCTTGTCGGGTTTCGGGTTTTCTCCCTCTAACACCAATTGAAAGCCAGTAGTTCTTGTTTGGGTCTTGGTTTGTGGTGAGCAACACTGAGTAGCTCTCACCGGAGTAGATGTCCATGTCATCAACCTCGAATGGTTGAACATAGTTTCCGTCAGCTTCCACCATGATCAGTTTGTGATTCTGTAACACAAAAATTACAAGGTAGTTAATTGGTGAAAGATTAAAACTATATATGGCAATTCATGACAAAACTAACATGAGATCACTATCGTGCATTAAGAATGCAGACTGTAGGATTAAGCACATGTTTGAACTATTTTTATTTTTCTAATGTGATAATTTATTTTGTCTTTAAACAAATTTAAATCGGACTATGCTAGAATTTAGAGAGAATTTGAACAAGAGAGAAACTGAAGAAATTGCATTATGAAAAGTGTTAAATGATTTACAAATGAGTTTGTGTTTATATACAGAAGCCGTGATGATGTCAACTACTATAACTAACTCCAGCTGGCACCATAAGAAACTATAGCTGGCTCCTCATCTAAGCTTACTTCCCAATAGACTAACATAATTTTTACGTAAAATGCCATCAAAATCAAACATATTGTAAGCTAAAAATAAAAGAAAACAACATTTGATTAAACTATGAAGAGACCTTTTTTTTCGATTGGACTAAGTGAAGGAACTTTAATAGCTAATCTTAATTAATTACTAAATTAAAGCAGCACAGGTACCTAACTCTCAAAAGAAATTTAAATGCAATTATTTATGATGAGAAGAATTTTATCATCTATCATGTTACTGAATTTGAATGCAATGTTCTTTTATACCATCTTTTTACCCTAGTGGCATGATAGTATTGAGTAAGTACTTGTCATCATAAGAAATTTTAATGTTGTCCAGTCATTCATCTCCCCTATAATATATCATACTTTGATTTGTCATCTTGTCTTTTTCTAGTATTTTGGTGTTTGACAACTTAGTGAGTCCCACTAACATACATGTGCAAAAGCGAATGAAAACCATCTTATGACACTTTTTACAATGACACGCACATAGATACACACATAAATTGGAATCTAACAAAATGTGAAAGTTTTAAAACGAGAAACAAAATGAGATATTAATGTAATGCAACAACCCATGCAGTGTCATTGGTAACTTACGGATATTGCCAAGTTGAGGGAAGCTAAGGAAGTCATACTAGCAATCCTGATCCTGTAAGTCTTGTTTGGCTCCACATGGAGAATCTGAGGTGCGCATTCTTCACCACCTTTAAAGTGGCACTGGGGCAAGGTGGTGTTGATAAATTTAGCTGCAAGGGAACAATTGAATTGTCCTCTTCCATTGATGAGTAGAGCCTGAAAAAGTGAAAAATGGGTGAAGGGTGAGAAAGGAAAATGATGCTCATATACTCTTTCTCATATACTACTTTTATGTCAACTATCATTGTACAAATTTTTTCTATTAATGGATTAACAATTAATTAATTTTAAGTAAACCAAGCAAGTCATTAAGTAAAAGATAGTAACTCGATAGAGTGCCTCTATATAGTATGAAGGGATTTTTTATGAAATGTTACACATTCATTAACTAGAGAGGTGGAAATTGTATAACTATACATTGGGGAAAGTTAGAGAAAACTGCAATTAATCAATGGCCAAGGCTGTGGTGCACCGAACAAAGTATGGTGCACCACACAGTAGGTAATCTAATGGCTTATTTATACACCAATCATCTATAGTGTATTATAAAAGGCTTTTTATTCTCTCTCACCTTCCCCTCCAATAGCCACCTTCCTTAACCCCTTTGTCATCGAAGAACCACCGCTATGTTAATCCTCGAACCACCATTGTGATTGTACTGGCCTCCTAGCCTTATATCCTCTCTCTATATTGGCTCCTTTGTCACATCGATGAAGAGCTTGGCCATCACTTTGCTGCCATGATCACTCGCTCTATTGAGTATAACTAGGAGCGGAATCATTGAATTTGATGATCTCTAGCGATGCAGTGGTAGTGTTGTGATTAATGGCCATTGGGGGAGAATTCTCTGGTGAAGCTAGAGTAGTTGCCATAGTCGGAGAAAGTTTCATCCTCCTCGAGTGTGTGGAGGCTGGCGAAAAAGTGGTTGGTAGAAGAAGAGTTGATATCGAAGTTGCCAGCAAGGTGTCCTGTAGTCGGCAACAGTGTCCTAAAGTTGGGCAGGAATGTGATGGGCGGTGTGTTAGTGGCCAAAGGTAGTGCGTCGGTGGCTAGGAAAAGATGATAGAGTTGCAGCAACAGAGGCTCGAAGAGGGTGGGAGAAGAAAGATAATGACAAATTTATAGTGTATCATAGCTTTTGGTCACCTATATGTACTATATCTTTACCATTAGATAGTCTAGTGTATGATTTATTTGACTTTGTCTAGTGAACCAGTCATCAAACCTCAATAAAATTATGACACAATTTTGTGAATATTTCGTTCCTAAAGTTTAGGTATTGTCATGTCAAACAATTTTCACATCGGTAATTGGTATATAAATAAATAGTGAAATGAAAAAGTAAAGTGTAAATATCATTGTTGTGACAATTTAGAAAACCTACACGGGTTACTTTTTCTCCTCTTTGCTTGACCCCCCTTTGAGTCAAAAGAGGTAAAAAAACATAAAAGCCACATATTATGAGCATGTTTGGGATGCTACGAAAAGATGTTTTTTTGTTTTTCATCCTCAAAACAGACTGTTTTTCAAAATGTAATTTTGTTTAGGTAACTCTGATGGAGTAGATTATAATAAAAAATTAATAATTTTAAGCAAAAAATAACTTATAATTAAAAGTAAATTTTTGAAATTTTTTATTATAAATAGAGCAACTGATTATTTTAAAATTATTATATTTTTTATATAATATAAACTATTATTTTATATTTTTTTTAGTAATTTTATCATATAAAAAGTAATTTTTTTATATAATTCAAATAAAATAAAATATCTTAAAATCACTTTCAACTGAAATATCTAAATATAAGTTGATTCTTATACAAATGATTATATAAAAAAAGAATTATATAAATAAGTAATTATTAAAATAATTAATCCTATAACTTTCCTAAATACACATTATATTCATTGACCATGTTACAAATAAACATTACATTCCTATTATTTGAATTTTGTACTTTTAATTATATTTTTCACTATTTTATTGTGACTAAGTTCATCTCTTTTTTTAATAGCTAAACTTTGACTTTAATACATAAGCAGATGTAAGAATTATATATTTAAAAATTTTGCATATCCAATATTTTTCTTATACCGACTACACCACAATGCCACAGCAAATTGTACACTATAAAAGTAAGCTATTGGAAATCAGGATCTTAAACGATCATTAGAGAAGATTACAACTATTTAAAAAGAATTTTATTGTATGGCAAAGTATTAAAAGCAAATGACAGTTTGATGAGTTCAACTGTTCAAATCGTCAAACTGAGAAGGTATACTTCATCTTTAAACTGCAAATTAACAATATGAGTTTGTGACTGGATTATGAAATTTCTACTTTTCAGTCATCTTACACGCGTAAACATCTTTCCGCTCAGGCTTTACAAAACTTTAACAATCGTTTCCAATTTTCTTTCTTCTCCTTTTCCACAAGTCATCAGAAGCCAATTTATGGGAAAAATAAGCTCAGAAATTTTCAATACTCTTAATATTTTAGTTTTCATTTCCATTTTGCCGACGTTGATCGGTTTCTCTTTTTCTCCTAAAGATAATTCTATAGGGATAACATTAAATGAACCAAATAATACTTCTATACAGTCATGGGATTAAATATATAATTGTCCAAAACAATGACATAATAGTGTATAAATTTATAACTAAATTTAATGGTACGTAAATGATTATGTATATTTAAACACTATTATTTATATCATTTTATTTTACGCATGAATTTATTGCAAAAGCTCAAGAAACTCTCCAAAAAGAGATAAAACAAACAGCGTTACAGTACATCCTACACTAGCAAGAAGGAAAACATCAGAATAAATAATAAATATTATTTATGTAGCATTACTTATTTTCTTAATATCCCATAAGAGATAAAAAATTGATTAAGTTTACTAAAATTTAATTAAAAATAGTGTACCGTGTAATTATATAGTTGAAAGAGATTAAATAACAATGAGTTTAAATAATTTAATTAATTCATTCTTACTTATGAATACTCATAATATAGGTCGGCCTGTAAAACATGATTGAGATTTAAATTTAAAATTTGAATTAGATTATTGGCTGTGTAATTGCAACGGGGGGTGTATCATGTCTCTCCAATTGAACTATTTCCACTTCTCGCTCTTAGTGCAGACTTCGAATAGATAACTGTAAGATGGAATATTATTATTCAAAGAATGAAAGTCCTCACTTGGAAAACAGAGCGTTCCATATTACGATACAGACATTGCAAACAAAAAACGAATAGTGAAATTGATTAATTACCCTTTCAGTGAACTTAAACTCGGTTTTTTATTGAAATATGTGTTGACAAAGGGGGCAAAAAAGAAACTACGAGAAAAGTTGTTGATAATTAAAACAATCCTAGTCCACTTTGGCACTTTGAGGACGATGAGAGGAAAGAATCCACTTCAAGTTTAATTTATTCTACAGTGAAACGAGTTAATTTAAACAAAAGATTAATCGAAATTTAGTAAATTCAGAATACCGATGGTTTGAAAAAAAATAATCACCAATTTTAGAGATGATTGATAATGAGATTATAGACCATTTAAAAATGGACGATTCTTTAAGTTAATTTACATTCAAATTATATGATTATCATAAGCGCAAAATAGACTATGTGAACATGGATGATGCAGGTGAGAATAAAATATGTAGTCAATGATTTGTGTGAAAATATCACATTATTCTGAATGAAAACATATGTAAGATTTGTAAAAGTAGTATGATATTTGTGTTAAATCAAATTACCTGAGGTTCACCAATCCATTTGAAATCTTTGGAAGAAAGGTCAACTTCTTGTTCGAGTGAACTTTTGTGCCACAAATCACTCAAGAGCAGGTTGAACTCGCCATCATAATGGAATGGCTCGTATTGTCCCTTTGGTAAATCCACTATCAGAGAACCATACAACCCAGCAGCTCTCTGCATCCCATGGTGTCCATGGTAGAAATATGTACCAGGCTGCATCATAAAAAAAGTACAAGCAAAGCAGGAGATATCACTTGGGCTAAAAGAAGAAATCAACAGGCAAGATGGAGTATCTCTATAGAGAAATATTTTTTATAGTACTGGGTAAATAGTCACCCTTAGACATCAAAGAGAGAATAAAGAAAAAAAAATTATAAAAAAAAATGAAAATAAGTGAAATGATTAATAAAGAGAAAAAAAATAAAGAGAAAGTATTAAAAATATTGATCTTTTTTAATGTATAAATAATATATTTCATCTCTATAAATCATGAATATTGTGCAGCTAACCTTAATATTTTGACGTGCTTAATATCTAGAGTGTAATCCCTTATCTTAAATATGATTTTTAGAAATTTAAATAAAATAAAGTTTAGAACATACAAGAAATGTAAATAAAAGAGGAGAGAAAACGTAATTACCCTGCCAACTGTGAATCTGTAATGAAAAGTTTCCCCGGGGTTTATAGCACACTGTGAGATAGCAGCAGTTCCATCCGCCCAAGGAGTGCCAAACTGCAAGCATACAAACAACAAGAAAATGTTATTTTAGTTGGCACTTGGCATGATAAAACCACTATAGAACCACTCATATTTTTCCTTTACATAATAATTACACAAAGACACACACAGTCACAGCGAGAGAGAGAGAGAGAGAGATGGGGAAATGAAAAAAATATAACTAAGGATAAAAAAAAAAAAAAAAAAAAACACCTGTCTGATTCCATGCCAGTGAATGACAGTTCCCTCAGTGGGAAGCTTGTTGGTGAGTGCAATGTCAAGGGTGTCTCCAACTTCAGCTCGGATAGTTGGCCCTGGAAACTGGCCGTTGATTCCCATCACAACGTTCTCTAAGCAATCTGGTTTTCTGATCATGTACTCCACATCAAACTTGTAGTGCCTCACCCTTGCTCCCACCGATAACTCAAACAAACCCAACCATATGCACCAAACAATAAGAGCTTTCAATCTCATTGTACGTCGCTTTTGCTCAGATCAAGAGCCTCAGCTTCAAGGGGTCAAGCAGTTGAAGAAGCTAGTAGCTATTGGTCACAAGTAATTAATGAACTGAAAGAATGAATTATGAACACGTAATTACTGACTGCAGGATCAAGGTTGGTATCTTTGTTGTCGCACGCCTTCACGTAGGCGGGAATATATGTAAGATTGAATAGAAGATTGAGGTTGTATTTGGGTTATGTGCATGTATGAAATTGTTTCTGTTCTAATATAATTGTTTTGGTTTCGGAAATTCTCTCGTTATTTTTATTTACAAAAAAAGAAAATGTATGTTACTTTAAACATATGTAGTGGGGTGCTTTGTGGGATTTCACGTGTGCTCGAGTTATTTTTCTCGCTTTTATAAATCCTGCAAATTGCGCGTGCAATTTTTGTTTTTTAATTATCAACTGATTCTTTATAAATATTTCTAGGACAAAGCAATTGGTACCTAACTTTTTTTTTTCTTTTTTAAATTTTATTATATAAACGGTCAAGTAGTCATTTGTTTGGAAGCTTTAACACCGCACCATTTGATTTTTCCTGGTGGGAATCTCAAATAGTCGAGTCAGCTTGTGACGACGCAACACGCAGTTTGGTTCATTAATAATTCATCGAGTTAAATTCTTTAGACCATCTGTTACATGAGCACAACTTGAATTTTTACGTGAGGCTTTTTTAGACGTATAATTATATAAAAATGATCAATATTAAAAATTATTTAAAGGTTATATAATTATTTAAAAAAATAATATAATTTTATATTTTAATTTTAATTATATTATATCAATAATAATAAAAATAATTTATACTATTGATAATTAAGGCTCAAAAATATAGGAACTTTTGTTATATGTCAGCTTCATATCAATTGTAGTCCCACCACTTTTTCAAACTTATTATTAGAGAAAATATTATAAATTAAAATTATTAAATAAATAGTTAATTTTAGAATTTAACTTACAATAAATATAAATTCTTGATTCTCTTCCCTATTAACTCTTTTTAAATGATTCACTACTCAATTATCTCTATGTGGTTTCATTTCAATCACAAAAAGATGATTAAATTAATTTAAATAAATTTATATTAAATTTTCTTTATAAAATTAAAATAATTTAAAATAAAAATTTTAAATTTAATGAATATTAATACAATTGTTACCAACCCCATTATCTTTTCAATACTCAACCAATTATTTCATATTTTAGAAAAATTTATATAAAATTAAATTTGAAAATTAATGTTGACAATTGTTAGCATCAGTTACTATGTATTTTGCTCAATCAATTTTTATTACTCATCCTTTTATCATCACAAGCCAATTTTTAGTCTCTTTAAAAATTATTTACTTTTATTACTATTCTTCTTTGGGTACTTTATTATATAATTAGTTAAAAAGTGAAATTTCTCTCCCACATTTTTAAATATTTATTTATTATTTAAAAATTTATTGCTCAACTATATTGTTTCTTTTTTATTTTTCTAAAATTAGAGTATTGTCCATCTATGGAATAATATTTTGTTTCTTTTTATTTTCATAAAGCGATTTTGATTCTTAACATTTGAACTTGGACATGCATGCTCTTGGAAAATATCACATTTATTTTTTTGTTTTTTCAAGTATTGTGGCTAATGATAATTTATTGAATTACATCATCATTTAGGAATTAAAAGGGAGTAGAAGCATCATTATTTTTATCTTTAAGCTTTTATGAGAAGTTTTCATATTTCTTATGTATTTGTGCTTTCATATATTATCAAAACCCCACAATCTCCTTATTTCTATAATAGTCGCTTTGCATTTTCTATTTTCTATTAGATATTATCGTCAAAGTTATTCTTGCATAGCCAATAAATGGAATATTAAGAACTCTTGCGGTTACTAGTAAGGAATTGGAGATTAGTTCCCTAATTTCTTCCTATATCTATGATCATAACCATGTAAACTGAGTTTGTATCACAAATTTAGTTCCAACCATTGAATCTATATTTATATGGTTTCATGTTGTTTTATGGTTTAGGAATTTGAATTTGGGGATTTTTGGTTTTTTGTTTTTGATTTTTCTTCAGGATGGATACAGGTTTGATGTTGTGAAGAAATTTTTTTATTATACTTTGCTATTCGATTGTGGGATACTCCCCAAACCTTTAAACTCTCTTTATATTGTTTTGAACTCTCTAATTCCTTTGAAAAGAGGTGATGCATTCACATTGGCAAAGATATATATCAATTAGCAACGGAATGATATCTGTATTTATTTATTCTTTATCTTCAATTTATCTCTAAAAGAATGTATTTTGCTCCAAAAGTGTGCATTTGTTTATTTTATCTCAATTAGTAATGGAAATAATATATGTGTTTGTTTATTCTCTCTTTTTAGTTTGAAATAAATTTTTATATGATTTTTATTTTTATATCAAGCATTTTTTTTTAAAATTAAAATCAAGTTTTGAGAAAATGATTCTTATAATATATATTATTCAAATAATTTCTTCATTTTGTTTTTATACAACCAATTTTCTAAGAATTAATCAATATCAATATAGGGCTTATTCAAATTCCTAATTTTGAAACAAATAAAAATACCAGGATATAGCAAACATGTAACTCAACTTTCTTTATTTCTAATAGAGTATACAAAAACTATATAAATTATAAATTTAATAAATCATTTTTAAATATTTTCAATCATCTCTTTTAAAAATTAGAAGTATATATTTTTATAAAATAAATTATACTTTTAATAATTAATTATTGGTTTTATGTGACTAATTAATTGTTATATGGAATAGTTTTATATAATTTTATCTTTAAAATTAATTTACTTGAATGCTAAAAAATAGGGAAGGAGAAAAACGGAATTTTTTTTGAGTTGTTTGATAATCATTTAAAAATTGAGATAATATATTATTATTTAATAATTTATTATTATATAATATGTCATTTTTATACTTATTTCAATTTAGTGTCTTGCAAGAAGTTTGAATTTTTAACAGAATGTCAAACATAAAGAATTTATTTTACTATTTTCTTATTTTTATTTTTTATTATCTTTCATATTAGACTTTATTTTTTGAGTTATTAAAGTTGTAATGAAATTGTATATTAAATGTTATGTTTATCAATCATTTTGTTAATTTGAGATCAAATTATGCAATTTTTATACATAATCTTTTTATTTTTGCTAAAAGTTTTACAAAAGCTTTTTCTATATTTGTCAAAAGCTTTTTATCTCGTGCATTGCACAGGTCTAAAAACTCTAGTGGTAAGACATATAGCATGTTTTCCAACTTTCATTCAAGAAAAAACTAACTATAAAACAGTTGAAATTATAGATCCGTCTACAACGCACCTTGGTTATTTATGGTGTTTCATGCACCTTACAGATTAATGGCCAAAGCTGCTAACCCCTGAAGAACCTAACCTATTGCAATTCGCCCCCTTCTCCCCCTAACTCTCCTCCATGCCTACGCATCCTTCATTTGTTGATCTCACGCTCCTTCAGATTGATCGAGATTGGAGGAATCTTTTGGAGCTTCGCACCGGCGGAGAGCAACGATGGTCTCCAGGAAGGGACAAACCATGGTCGGCTATGATAGCGGTGGCTCTACGAAATACGATGGCAGTGGTGCAGGGGTGGATGTCATGGCATTGTGAGTATAGAGAGAGAGTGGAGAAGCAACAAGCAGCAAAGGGAAGGTGGTTGATGTGGAGGAAGGAGAGGAAGACTGAGAATATCTCTAAGTCCGTAGCGCAGCATCGGCGTGCATTGTTTGTCGGAGATCCAAGTCAGCGGCGAAAGGAGTCCACTAGACTTCGAGGCCAACAAGGAGGTAGTCACCGAGGAGGTATTTGCTGCAAAGGATCCTGGTTCTTCCTCCATGGAGGCCATGACGTCGAAGGATGGTGGGGCAGGAAGGGAGGGGGACGAGGTTACTGTACAGTTTGAGGACCAAGCGGCCAAGGGGGTGGAGTCGGAGCATAGGGTGGAAATGTTGTCGCTGAGGGTGTGGGAGGTGGGGATGGGGAGAGAAGGAAAATGACCTTTCTTACAATGTTTCAATGGTAACTGGTGCACAAGCTTACCATTAGATCTTGACCCTTGATCGTTCAAGATGCGTGAAGCATGATTTATAGCTCAGTGCATTAAAGATGAACCCGTAATATAGCTCATCTTAGGAGTACTTTAGCTCTTCATCTTTAAAACCTGTAACATAGTTTTTAATAGAAGAATCCAACAAACATAGCTCATTATTACTCACATGCCCAAGTACGTATCATGAATGAAGAAATAAGTCTATGGTTGCTAAGTGTTCAAGGACCCTACAAACTAATGTAAACCCTTAGTAGCAGCTTCTCAGAACATCAGTAGAGGAGTTTACGGGATTCCATTAGATGTGAAGAGTGATTTTGCTTGATTTTTCTTAATTTTTCTTCTACTTTTGTTTGCTTCATTTATGCATAATCTTTGGGATTTTATTGCTGAAATATTCTGATGTATTTAGGCATGATTCTCGCACACATTAGGGCCTTATGGCACTTGCTCTTCACCTTGTATATATTCTGTTCGATTGATTACCTAGCAATTAATGAGAGAAAATTCCATCAAGCCCGAAGGAATCAAAAGGGGGTGAATTGGGTCAATAATAGAAAATTAAAAAATAAGAATTCTAATAAAAATTAGAATAAATTGAAAATAATTTAAACATAAACAATGTTGAAAATAAAAGAGATAAGGGAGTAGGAGAAGATTGCACAAACTATTTTTATACTGGTTCAGCCACAATATGTGACCTGCATTTAGTCCCCAATTGCTTAGGATTTTTCTTCACTCTCAAGTTTTTGCTTATAAGGATTTTGGTAAACCTTCCTTTACCTAATTCTCTAGTAGAATATATGGTGGTTTGTTTCTCACAAGAACACCACAAAATCTCCCTCTATTTAGAGTATATTAGTGATTTCTTTCTCACAAGTATACAGTCAAATCTCCCCTTATCTCAATCAAAATAGGGCAACCTTATAAGGTAGAGATGCTCTTATAGTTGAGCTACAATGGATTATAAACTCTCTTAAAAGAAGATAAGTAAGTTTAGATGCAAAGCCTATGAACTATGATAGACAAGATATAGAGCAAGACAATCTCTAAATTTTCTTGGTAGAGGTTCATGCACTCCTCTTCATTCTTCAAGGTTTTATACAGATGATGAGCCATTGATGGCTACTAGCCGTTGGAGAAGATTTTGGTTTCAATTTGGTCCAAAGGATTTGCCCAATCAATTTTCACGTAGTTGATGTTCCTGATATGTAGTTGTTGGCTCCCGACTTATAGTTGCTGGTTTTGCCTATTAGCATATCCATCCATAAATTTAGCTTTTTGACCGTTGGTAACATAATTCCCTTCCTTAGTCTTGGATTTTATGAGTAAAAATAGAATAAAAAAAATTCTAGCAATCAATTTATTTTATAAGCGATTTATACGGGGCTTTCTATGGTACCCAAGAAAACTTAAAGGGTTTAAAACCCATGCTGAGTTGAACTAATTATATAATGACATATAATTTATATATTTTGAAAATTTTTTTATAAATTTAATTACTAATAATTATAAATCAATCCTTTCAAAAAGTTTAATGTTTGCTATAGATTGGTTTGACCCATCTAACTAGTAGGCCTAAATGGGCCGGGCCTAAAAGGGCTGGGGCAATATTATGTTAAATCATTAATATTTATTATATGTTGACATGACGCATTTAATTAGCGGGCCGAAATGGATATAAGTCGGGCTTAAACGGACCGAGCCTAATTGGGCTTAGTTGGTCTATTTAAATCTATGGGCTAACTTTAAATGTGTTAGGCTAATGTTATGCATCTCATTGACATTTGCTATAAGCTAACTTGACCCATTTAATTCGTAGGCCCAAATAGGTTGGGCCTAGACAACTCAGGCCAATATTATGCTAATTCATTAACATTTGCTATATGGTGACCTAACCTAATTTAATTAGCAGACCCAAATGGGTTGGGCATAAATGCGTCGTACTGGCCTATTTAAGTCAGTGGGCTAATCTTAAAGAGGCTAGGCTAACATTATGATGGTTTGTTAACATTTCTTATAGGTTGGCTTGATCCATTTAATTAGTAGGCAAAAATGGCCTGAGCCATTATGCGAGCTTGTTAAATTTGCTATAGATTTACCTAATCCATTTAACTAACTGGCCCAAATAGGCCGAGCTTAAATGGCTTGTGTTGGTTTGTTTAAGTTTGTGGGCTAACCTTAAATAGGCTTCACTAACATTATGTAGGCTCGTTAACATTTGCTACATGTTGGCCCAACTCATTTAACTAGTAAGCCCAAATGGGCTAAGTCTAAATAGCTTGGGCCAACATTATGCTGGCTCATTTACATTTATTATGGGTTGACTTGACCTATTTAACTAACAAGCACAAATGGGATGGGCCTAAATGGGTTGAGCCAACATTATGTGGGCTTGTTAACATTTACTATATGTTTGAACGACCCATTTATTTAGCGAGCCTAAATGGACTAAGCCCAAATGAGTTGGGTTGGATGTAACAGTTTTATAAAAATAAATATATTTTATAAATATTATTTCTTTAAGTACAATTTTATCAAATTAAATATTGATATAAACACAATTTATATGTCATTATTATAAATCCACATGATGTTTGTTATTGGTCCATGTTTGCAAGGGTTTCGGAACCCAAAAATATGCAAGTTCAATTTCCCGATTTATATATCAAGAGAAGAGTGATTTCAATGAGGTAAATAAGGAAACTATGAAACATAATATTTTCTTTTAACAAGAATATAATCAAACAATGTTAACATCAAATTTAAATAAATTAATAAAATACTCATCATCAAAACGTTAAGCCTAACATTCTCCCCCTTTTTGTTAATGACCCAATTATCAAATATTCTAAACAATTTGAGCATGACGGGAAGATTTAGAAAATAATCAATCATCAGGTCATATGTCCTATGTTCAATAATGATAAGAGTTGGCAGTAATATCATCATAATCAAATATATTTAAAGAAATTAAAGATTAAAAGTCTAAAGAAAGCTTCCCCTTAATTCATGAGTTTTTCTTTAATTTTTGATGACTTGCTATGCTCCCCCGCAATCCATGACTTCATTCTTGATCTTTGACAAGTATCTATACTCCTTCTTAATCCATGAAGAGCTTGCTTTTAGGTGAATTTCTTTAAGGTCATGCTTCAAATTGATTGATAAACCTATCCTTTCTCCCTCTACAGCACCAAAAAGGTTAAGTGCAATATAATAGCCAAGAACATAATTCATAATAAGATGATCATGATAATATAACAAATTAAGAGGATTAGAGACCTCAAAAACATATTTAAGGGAAAAAATTTAGAATATAATTTGAGATTCTCGTAGATAGTTTTGATTTTCCATGAAACCTTCTAAAGCTTGTCTAGCTCTTTAGTTTATATAATTCATCATCAAAAGAGTCCCAAAAAAATTTCCTTATTTAATCTCATATGTTCCTTAACACATAATATGTTTATATTAAAGGCATAAAGCATTGTCAAGAAGCCATATAGAAGCCCGAAATTGGGATGAATCTCCTTCGACAGAATAATCATGATGAAGATTTCTAGCTGCTTCTATTCTTCACCCTTCTCATTGGCAACTCGATCAAGCCATTAAACATATGTGGGTGAGGGGGTAAGCCAAGCAGAAAGCTCGGAAGGGAATTTTGAGATGTGGTACCAATAAGTAGCCAATGGTAGTTCAAATTTTGATGAAATAAAGGAATCAATGATCATTGGCCCCTGGTCCAGGTCTTGGAGAGTTGGGTCGAGGATAAACCTACTATTTTCCTTATCAAAGATCCTAAGGGTTGAAATATTAGAAAAAGAATAAGAAGAAGCCATCTATTTCGCTAAAGAAAACTGGTTGGAAGAAGATGAAGAGGATGAAGAAGAAGAATTGGCTAAAGAATTAATGTTACTAAGGGAGAGATTGGGGTTGGTGGAGTCAGAGGAAGCAGAGGACATGGTAGGCAAAGAAGTATTAATAAAGGGCAATGAGAAATAGAGACAAAGTTAATAAGAGCATAGAGAGTGAAAGTAAAATAAGAATGTTTACCAAGCAACTTTTATACTTCCCATTTAGAAAATAAACTAGCCATTACTGTAGCTAACTCATAGCAAGTTTTTAGCTATCAGCTAATAAAAAATAGGCAAATGGTAAAATTGGGTTGTTACATTAGCCTAGCCTCAATAATAAACACTTGGCTAGACTAATGTAGGGGGCAATATGTTAGCACTAAAATTGGATAAGTTTCAACAGCCAAGGAGTAGCCTAGTCGAGAACAAGTTAAGTTATGACTTTAACTTTGGTTGATTTATAATTGTTAGTCGAGGAGTGAGGTTCCAGCATATCAAGGGAGGTTATTGCCTGAACCATAGCTGAAGACATATCAACATCAACAAGAAGCTCCTAGTGCAAGCAACAATATGAGGGCTTAAGTGGCAAGCCTATAGCGGTTTGAATGGTTACTAAGAGCAATGTTGGAGAGGATTCTGCTTATAAATAGGAGAAGACCCAATCATTGCAAAGGATCTTTGGACAGACAACACACAAACTATTTATCTTTTTCATTGCATTTACTTTATCTTTGCCTTTACTGTTAGTTTTTAGTCTTTTAAGTTGTTAAGCCTTTACTTTACCTTTATATTTAGTATATCCATTTAGCACTATCATTCAACCAAATGAGATTGTAAGTTGGTCCTATAGGATTTTCATTGTAACTTATTTGAGGGTTGATGAAAGTTTCTACCAATTGCTGTCCATTGTTTGTAACATCCACTGTTTTTCGCCTAATTATTCGGTTTTATTGAATAATTGAGAATAATCAAGATTCGGTTAAACAATTAATTAGACTCAATTGATTAGCAATTACTTGAGTTTAGATAAGAGAGAATTAAGTTAGAGTATAGGAGATTTCATAAAATTTTGTTGAAAACTGATTTACCGGCTTAAAGGAAATCGATAACATTACGGTATTTTAAACTGTCGGAACTGAACCAATAAAATTACAAGCTCTAAACCCTATTTTGAGTGGTTGATAACTCAGCCACTTACCACCTAAAAGTGGTGCAACCAAGGCCACTAGACCATGAGCCAATCAAATTCAAACAAAAATCACTCAAAGTAATCAGATTTTTCAGCTTCTTTAACACCCATTCAGACCCCTTCTTACGCCACTTTTCTCTCCTTTCATTTAGCTCTCTTTCTCTCTTCTTTACGCACCAAAAACTCTAGCCAACATCAAGTCAATTCAGGCCTTGCTCACCCAAACCTTCAAACTCCAGCAAAATCACTTGGAACAAAGGTAGGAATTTGATACTTGCATCAAATCTGTGGTCTTGGCTGGCTGAGCTTGGATTATTTTCATGATCTTTGATGTGTTAATTGGATGATTATGATGATATGTGATTGGTTTTGGGCTGTTTGTTTGGTTAAAATCGAATTTGAAGCAAGAAAGAATAGAAATAAGAAGAGTTGAGGGGCTGGAGAACCAAAACCCCTCTGCAGTCCATACGGCGGAGTGTACGGCTCCTCCTATAGCCGATCAAATTGGATGAAACCATTTTTATATGAAACTAGACATCTAGGGCTTTCCATAGACATATCATATAAGGCTTTTGGATTAGAATTGAGAGAGTTGTGAATTTTTGAATTTTGACCTAGGGTTTTGACTCTGGCTCTGGGCAGATTAGGTTGTTTAGGGTAGAACTTGACCTATACTACTTGAAAATCAGTGAAATGAACTTTGTTAGAAAGCTTACACATAGGAGAATGTTCCATAAAAATTTCAAAATTTTTTAAGGTCCCAGTTGCTCCTAGTGCTCCAAGAAAGTTACCCTATGTCCTAACCGAGTCAGAACAGGACAGTTTAGAAAGGTCAGAATTTGGGGCTTATAACTCGAGCCCTACTAAGTCAATTGGAATGAAACTTTTTGGAAATAAAACTTTACCCTATTAGCTTTAAAATGAATCCAATTTCGTACCATTTGAGTCAGTTTTCAATTTTTAGTGAATTTTTACTTTTAAGTGTCTGATTCTGGCTAGCCACTGGGCAGGCCGAAGAAAAATCTAAATATCTTGAGCTATAGATATCAAAATTAGATGGGACCAAAAGGGTTAGAAACTAGACACATAAGGCTACAACATATCCAAAAATTAAAGGAGTTAAATTGAAATAAAGGTGGGATATACTATAACTGGGTAGAATGAGGCAGAAATCAGCTAAAATCCCTATGGAAGCTTGTTAAAACTAATGAATGAATTTATGAATGTATGTGCAAAATTGTTGTTCTATACTGAAATTGCAAATTGTGTAAATGCATTGGTTGGCTGGCACTATTCATGGGGAAGCGGACACGTTCCGTTATGTTGCCGAAATTTCGGTAGAATCCATGCATAAGTTATGAAAGTATATTAAGACTCATGTTATTATGAAAGTTCTATGCTACTTGGGCCAGCCCCGGATAAAAAGTTAAGGGGAATAGATCAATGGGGAGGTCGGGGAAAGTAAACCCGGTATTCCTGTATAGGAACGAGGTCAATCCTGAGAAGCAGACTATTACCCAGGAGTCTAAATGGCCAAGAACTCCCAGGGGACCAAGAGATGGAAAATGATGGAAAGTAATGTAAAAGGTATATGAAGAAAGGTTTATGATGAAGTCTGCATGATCACATGATTGCATGGTTACATGGAATAATTATGTCAACATGTTTACGGTTGTCTATTATGTTTGCTTATTGCTGTTTATTATTTGCTCTGTTTATTATTCTATGCATTATTGTTAGCAGTTTATTGTGTTTCTTGTGCCGTCTAATGTAAAATTGAACCTTGCCTCAGACCAGACATTTTTTTGAACTCATTAAAATGAATATTTCAGTTTGAACACACATTTTTATAATTAAATAAAACCCGAGGCAACTGAGAATGTATGTGACGTCAGTTAACCAGTATACCCGAACCCTACTAAGAGTTTCTTGAAATTCTCACCCCGTTTTGTATCTTTCGCACCATTCTTAGACACTGGCGATGGACTTCACCGCTACCCTCTTCATTGAGATTCCCACTTTACAGCTTCACCACGACCCAGAGTTGGATTCCCTGTATATAGCTGGCTCGTGTAACTTTCGTCTCTACCTCTTCAGCAACAGGAACTTTGATGTTCCTCTACATCATCCCATTTTCGACCCTGCTAGTCCTTACATTGTCGTCCTGCTGCACATGGCGCACCCACCTCTAGCTCCTCCCCGCACTGCAAAGACAAAGTTACACTCGCCGACCCTGCACCTGAGTCACCACTGCAGGAAGTCCCAGATATTCCACTGAGTTCAGAGAGTGACCCCTCAGAGGCCACCGGCTCATCACCCTCTTCCTCCTCGGGACCTAGCGCAGGCTACTCACCAGCCGAGCCTAGCATGGCTAACGGCTACCTGACAGAGTAGCTTAGCAGTCGGAGATGTTGTATAGTATGACCCTCTTTTGGACAGCACGTAGCTCTGTGTCATAGACTTAACTATAGGATTAGCAGTAGATCATGAAATGTCCTCTGAGGACCCTAGGATCCTTTTGGCAGATATGGGCATCATGTTTTTTTTGTTATACCAGCCCACTTATGTATTCTACTTTGATACTTTGTATATAAACTGAAGCAGTGGCTCCTGATACATATATATGCACGTATTCAGTAATGTTATTGTACTATTTCTTATCTATTATGATATTATGTTGAGTTCCGTAATGCTCATAGTATAGCAGCGCGCCGTTTCGACTGTTTTGTAATACAAATCATGACATTTAAGCAGAATGTTAACACCGTAACACAGTCTACTTAATTGAATGCTATGACTTAAGCATAACATTAAATAAGTAGAGTGTTACATTGTTCGTCCTAATTGGTCTAGATTATTCATTTCTGGTCTTAGCCAAGTGCTTATAATTAAGTGACTTAGGGACCCACATCCAAGGGGTAGATTTCAGTTCTTGGAGTAATTATTTGACACTTAGAATCAAAAAGGGCTAACTCAAGGCTAGCCGATTTCAAGGTATGGCATGCCTAGCACCTAACTCAGTATAAACTTAAGCCAAAAATAACCCAATAGCTAATAAAATGTCATACTCATCGTGAACATGTCAGTGTTAGTCAGCTTTTTGGTGCAAAAAATTGATAAAATAAAACCCGTGACTTGATATGTTCTATAGATAAAAACCTTTTCATTTAGTTGTAGTATGAAAGTAACTGAAAACCATAAGCTTTGTAGTTCTCGTAAAATTCTTGAATAAAACTATATGCATCTTTGTACAAAAGACATCGATAATCAGTTTATATATGGTTTCTAAAAACATAAGCAAAAGAGTGGATTTTATGGGCCTTGTAAAACTTGGCCATTGATAGTAAACTATACTGTACACAAAAGATATAAGCAAAAAGCTGCAAACCAAAAGATCCAAAGCCTATATACTAGCCAAGTCCAAAAAGATGTCATTCAGACCTTCAGTAGTCCTCCTTACTATCATCTACTGAGGAGAATAGTGCAATGTATGAAACCCATTGGCTTGGGGGCTATGCAGTGGAACTGATGCATTGGTTAGCTACTACAAACCTAAATCTGTAGCTCTAGAAGGAGCCACTGCTACAAATAGGAATAGTGCTGGTGGACAGAAGGTGGATGGGGACCACTTGTAGTACCTGGTCAAAGACTATGTGAATCGTACTTCTCTGACTTTTCAAACCTTGTAAAATTTTTAAGTTTGAACCCTATACCTCATTGGAGAACTATATGATTGAGATATTGTCTTGAGATCAAAATTCCTGGTGATTGTTTCTTAGATATTAAAGAATCAAAGACCGATTTTTAATAAATTTTAGGAAGTCAGTAATCCCTCCATTTTTAGCTTGAGAGTTTATAAAATACGTAAGTTTTCAGAATTTGCACTAAAATCCAAAAGTTGAATTTTGACTCTTAAGGATTTTGATTTTTCTAATATTTTTATTGAACTCAAATGAGAGTTATTCCCTTAATTATATTTATATTTTAAAGTTAATAAAGAGTAAAATTAAAGAGAACATTAACTTTAAGTGTGTGAGACTTGGCCTGAGTGGCTTTGGAGGTAGGAACACTAAGCTAGACTAATATTGATCAATTTTAGGGTGCAAGGGGGTTATGCTATAGCATAACAACTCAAAAATTATGCAGTGGCATTTTGGCTGCTATGCTATAACGTGACATATTGCATTATAGCCCAGTTGTGGAGACACAACGACGCTGTTTTGGCGTCAGGTGTTATAAAAGATATGAAACTCTATCCCTTTCCCTTAGAACTCGCAAGCCTTTCCTTCGACTTCTCTCTCTCTCTCTCATACTAATTTCTCTCTTTTTATGCCTTTTTATCCTTCTTCCTTTTCCCTACTTCCTTTTTTTAGTCCAAACTCCATAGATAATCTATGGGTAGAGTTTTTGGAGCTTGGAAAAAGGGCAATTCTTTGGTAGAGGTGTTATAGGTTGCCCATTCCCTTTTAACTCTTTTTTTGGTCTTCAAAGGTAATCTTTGAGCTCTTAATCTCTTCTATTTTGAGATTCTAGAAGGGTTTTTACAAAGGATTGAGTTAAAGTTAGAGACTTGAAAACCTAGAGTTCTTGAAATTAGAAATTGGTACCTTGGGATTAATTTGAGTTAATATTTGATTCTAAAGACTAATTAGAGGTTGATAAATGTTATTGGTGGTGTTAGATGCTTGCGGAGAACAACCATTGACTCTGGCACACTATAGGCTTGGAGTTGGAATTATGTCTCATGGACTAAGTATGTGAGTGGATAGTTTTTACTATAATAGCATTATGTGTGTGTTTTTATATTATTATTATTTATTGATGGGAATGTGTAAAGTGATTGGAATAATTGAATTGCAAAAATATTGGATGCCGTGTGGTGTTGTAGGTAAAAGGTTTATAATCGAAACTTATATACATACATATACAAACAAACACAGAATGAGAATTTGGACTTCTTAGTTCGCAGACTAAACTAACTAACCACACACAGTGCCATTGTGTATATTTTAGCCACTTCGATTTGTTATGAAAACGTGGACATGCACATACAAACTTAGGTTCAATTTTAAGCTTGAAAGCATAATTCCTGAAGTAGGTCCATTTTAGCAATCACTTGGCTCATCATAGGATAGATATATAGGCCATATAAAATTCATATCCAAAATAATAGTGATAAGATGCATATGGGCTAACAATGTAGAGCATCATCATCATATATAAGCATAGCATGTGCAGTACTTCATCATCATAATAATGATGCATGTACATGTTCTTTCTTTCATGAGTCTTTCACTTTAGCACATACTCAAAGGTTATGATTGCCACGTGATGCCTTCCTTTCATAACTTTCAATCATATCATCCCTTAAAGTAATATCGGGAATCCTTATTTACCTCACTTGTCTATTGAGGGCCACTAGCCCATTGAGGAACCTAATCCCAAGTAATAAACAGCTACTTCCCGTGATTGAAAATGAGCTCATTTCAGTACTAACATATCATAGGGGGAACTTTGGCTATCTAGCTCCATCATAATATTTGGCTAGCAATCCACTTTACCATTCAGAAGCATTTACTTATGCTTCACATGCATAGGCCCACTATTTTCATAATGCCCTTTAATGTCATCATACATCATGTATCATCATTGCTTACTTTTCATGTTGCATGTATTCATATTTCATACTTTCATTGTGGACACTCATAATGCATAACCTTTCATAAAACATCATATTCATTGCATGCATCACAACATATGAATCCAACCATTACATTGATGACATGTAACCTTTCATAAAGCATTATTATCAATGGATGCATTCTCAACTCATAGGTTCCACCCTCAATTCATAGCATCACATTCATGATAATCTCATTGTCATTTTTCACAAGCATATACCACACTTAGGTCATTCCTTAAATTCTTCATGTGGTTACTTAGTAACCCTTAGTGTATATTTTTATTTTGAGCCAGTTTACCTATGAGAAGGCGTTAAGCCTTTCTTTACTTCTCATTCATATTTGCTTTAGCCTAAACATTCAATTTCCCTTAAGTTTGTCGCAACTCTCATTGGGATATTCATTTTAAACCAAGATTCATGTTTAGGTCCACTAGGCTCACCCTTATCCTTACACACTCAATTATGCCCCATTCTTGCAAATTAACTTTAATATAGTTACTCTTGCCAATTTGGTTCCATAATGTATATAAGTCATGTTTCACGTATGATCTAACCATTGGTTTTGGTGCTTTAGGCATTTGGGGTCTATGGCTCAACTTATGTGTAAGTACATACAAGCTGTCCTAGTGTGGTTCTGCATCAGACCAACAAGTAAGGAAATTCATTAAAAATAGGATTTCAGCTATTTGACCCTAAAATTTTGTGGAGAGGTTCCTTTTACCCTATATTTTCATTTCGTCTTAGCCCCATGTTATTCCAGAATGAACATTGCAAGAGATACCCTAAACATAGTGGCTATCCTATGCCTTGGTTCATTCTTTGCAGTAAATTTTGAAAATTCACAACTAATTCTAGAAAATGTCTTATAAGGCTCAAACTTTGCAGCTTGTTAACAAATCAACAAAGATTTCAATTAAAATTAGTTTCACTTGAATCCAGGCTTGTAGCTTGGTTTATTTAGGTTCAAGTTTACTATTGTAAACTTGATTTTGTGCAAAATGTATATATTCTAAAGTGCATAACACAAGTTCTATAACCTCAATGAACTTGAAAATTTATGAGCAAGTCTATTTTAAACTATACTTTATGGGAAAAATAATTTTATGCACTGATTAACAATCTAGCTTAAAGTGACATTAAGAATCAAAATTGCCACAACTTTGGTCCTATGATTATGCTATCAATTTTAAGAATTTATAACTCATTCGCTAAAATTCATCTAGACCTAAAACTTTCCAATTAGAAATTGCATACTTCAAGCTTTCTAAAAAAAATTACCTTATGTCCAATAGAGCTCTATAACTCAAGATACAAGGGACACAAATCTACTGCTATGCACTCAACATTATGCAAAATTTAGGTTTTCAAAATTACATATCATTTTATCTATACATGGGATGGGTTTGAAATTTTGTGTTCGAGTGTATTTAGTCCTATACTACCTATGAAAAATAGCTTGAACTATAATTGGCCTTCTATGTAGATTTTTGTTAACTTTGTTTTTGCAGTAACTTTGAACTCTTGCCAAAATTTCATTCCTTACTTATAGTTCGATTACCTAGCTTTCACCTAGAACAAGTCCTATATGTAGCATCCATAGAATTTTATCATTTTCGCCTAGTTGTTCAGTTTTTATCAAATAATTGAGGTTAATTAAAATTCGACTAAATATTTATTTAAGGTTAATTAATTAGCAATTAGAGAGATTAGATGTGAGGAAATTAGATTAGAAGTATAGAAGATTTCATAGAAATCTTCCTAAACCAATTTACCGATTTAAAGGAAATCGGCAAGATTTTGGTATTTTAAACTGTCGGAACCGAAACAACTGAATTCCACACATGAAAACCTGAATTATGAGGCTAAAAATTCTACCACCTAGCCCTTGGATGGTAGCGCCACATGCATCACAAATGGATGGAGAGACTTGGTCATTTTACCACCACCCATTTCAAAAGCCAATCAACACTTAGAAGCCAAGCACTTTAATTAAAGCTTGGATCAGATTTTTCTTCCTTTCTTGCAAGCAAAAATACGTTCCCTCTCCTCTACCCTTCCAGCCTCCTTCTTCTCTTCTCCTTTCAACCTATTTCATCAACCTTCAAGCTTTGATAAGATTCCATCAATCTAAACTCAAAATTTAGCAAGATTACACTTAAAGAAGGTAGAGATTCAACCTCTTTTCTTATTTCCTTGGTTATGGAAGCTGTCTGGGGTTTTATTTTCTTCATTTCTTGATGTGTTTTTTGGATATATATGATGATTATTGGCTGGTTTGATGGCTATTTTCGTGTTTAAATTGAAGAGGAAGTGGAAAGGGATGAGAATAGAAAGAATGGAGAGGCTGGATGATCAAAATCCCTACGGTAGTCTGTACGGCGGAGTGTACGACTCCACCTACAGCCGTTTAAATTTAATGAAACTATTTTTATGTGAAACTAGACATCTAGGGCTTTCCAATCATATAAATTATAAGGCCATTGAATTAGTATTGAGGGAGATATGAATTTTGGAATTTTGACTTAGGTTTTTGAGTTTGATTCTGGGCAGACAAGGTTGCTTAGGGACTTGCCCTATACAACTTGGAATTGAATGAAACTAACATTGTTAGAAAGCTTACACATAGGATAACACCCCATAAAAATTTCAAAGTTAGATTCAGTCTCAGTTGCTCCCAGTGATTCAAGGAAATCGCCCTAAGTCCAAACCGGGCTAGAACAGGGCAACCCAGAAGGGTCAAACAGCAGAGCTTATAACTCAAGCTCTACTCAAGAAAATGAAATGGGACCTATTAAAATGAAATCTTGTCCTGTTAGCTTTAATATGATACAAATTTTGTATGATTTGAACTAGTTTTCGATTTTTAGTGGATTTTTACTTTTATGTATGTAATTTTGGCCAGCTACAGAGCTAGCCGAGATAAAACTTAAATAACTTGAGCTATATTTATCAAAATTAGATGGAACTAAAGAGGTTAGAAAATAGACACATAATACTCCAACATATCCAAAATTTAGGTCTAAATGAGTTAAATAGAAATTATGGCTTATTATATAAAAATCAGGTTGGGTGAAAGTGCTAAGACAACAACTATGCTTTAACTACAACTAATGTTCCTATGAAATTGATGATTGAATTATGAATGAAGTGTTGTGATTTCTTTGTAAAATTGGTTGTCTGAGTACTAGCACTATTCACGGGAAAGTAGATGCATTCCGTCTTGCCACCGAAATTTCTGTAAAGCCTATGCATGAGTTATAAGATACATTCAGATACATGTGCATTTTTCAATAAATACATAAAGGTTATATTATGATAAAAGTTCCATAATACTTGGGCTAGCCCCGGATTAAAGTTAAGGGGAATGGATCAGTGAAAAGATCGGGGAAAATAAACCCGGTATTCCTATATAGGAACGAGCTCGATCCTGAGAAGCAGACTATTACCTAGGAGTTAAATGGCCAAGAACTCCCAGGGGACCAAGTAACAGAAAAGTTTATGATGCTAAGTTTGAAAATGAGATTATGCACGATCACATTGCATAGTCATTACAAGTTGTCACATTGCATAGTCATTACAAGTTGTTTACAGTTCGACTGTTATGCTTACTTGCTGCTGTCTATTTATTTATTTTGCCCAGTATTCTGTGTAACACTATTTAGTAATTTATTCCGTTTCTTCTGCTATCTTAAGTAAAACTGAACCTTGCCTCGGACCAGATATTTACTTAAACTTATTAAATGTGGATAGCTCCATGTGACGCCATTTTTTTAATTAAATGAAAACCAAGACAACTGAGAATGAATGTGACGCCAATTTAATACTGTACTCGAATCCTACTGAGAATTTCTTTAAATTCTCACCTCGCTTTGTGTTTCCACATCATTCTTAGACTCTGGCGATGGATACGACGACCGTACTATTCATTGAGATTCCAGACATTATGACCCTATGTTTGACTCATTATAAATAGCCGGTTCCTGCCATTTCCGCCTCTTTCATTTTAGTAATAGAAATTTTGTTGTTCCTTTATTCCACCTGCATTCGACCCTGCCGCTCCGTATTTTGCGGTCCCATTGCATGTAGCACACCCTCCTCCGGCACCTTCAGCACCCGCAGCACCTACAGCTCCTGCTGGCCTTCCACCAGAGTCACCTCTGCAGGTGGTTCCAGATATTCCGCTCAGTCCTGAGAGTGATCCTTCTGAGGTTATCGGCTCATCATCCTCTTCTTCGGGACTGAGTGCTGACAGCTCCCCAGCTGAGCCTGGTATGGCCAACGGCTACATGACCGAGTAGGTTCCGGCCGCAAGTTATATTGTACAGTGTGGCCCTCTTTTAGTAGTGTGTAGCATTGGGCTATAGACTTAGTCGTATGTATATCAGCTAGTTTGAAATGTCCTCTGAGGACTTCGTAGGATTGTTTTGACTGACACGGGTCTTATGTCTTTTTGGTACATCAGCCGTACCTATGTATCCTCTTTTGAACCTGTATATAAACTAAAATGTTGGCTTCCGATATATATATATATATATATATATATATATATACAACTAATGATATATTACCTATCTCTATCTTTTCTATTGTGTTTTTTTATTTAATTCTCATGTTCTGTGATGTTGAATACGTTTATTATATATAGCGCACCGCTTCTTCCTTTTACATATATGTTCTCTGTGGCCCGCGGTATATTTCGTCAAAAATATATATATAACCATAGCCAAAAAAGGCCTAGGTTTAGTTGCCTACCTTAACTCCTTGCTAACTAGATAAATATCAAAGCAAGTAAACCAATTTCTTCCCTTGCCAACCCAGGCAACTTGCTACTATTCCTCAAGTCTGTGAGCTTCCAAACATTGCTTGATCATAAGGATATGGGGATGGATGGATAGAGGGCGATGTGAGGAACAACTTTTTGTGAAGGGTGCAATTGGTTTTGATGGCTAAAAATGAGCCATGCAAAGCTTTAAAGGGGTGGTGGTGGTGATGGAGAGGGTTTTTGTTTGATGATGGTGGGGTGGTGGTACTATTGTGAAACAATTAAGGCGGACAGTAATATTTTTCGTATCATTAAGATGGTTTAGATATATAATGAGGTGTGTGTAAGGTTGGTCATGCATGGGAGTGACTTGAAGACATGTATGGAGCCTTACCACATCATAATCCATACAAAAATGATATTCCTAAGATTTATGTCAACCCAAGGAATTAAATTATCACTTCTAAAAATTACTCAATGTAAATATTGGACCCTTAAAGTTTAATTGAAGGTGTTCAGTAATTTATTTGGCTAATTATAAAGTACTCGAGATACTCTCTACATGAAGTAATTTGTTACACTAATTTATTAAAATAATCGTGTCAAAAACATCTTTACTTAAAATAAACATCAATGAAATATTTATTTAATTAATATAGTAGGGCCTAGCCTATTATTCTGAGAGCTAGGGCTTATCTTTAATAAGTACTTGAAATCAGGGCTTTACTCTTTGGTTCTTGGTTCAAAATCTGGAACTCGATACCAATTACTTAGTCTAGAACTTGGGGATATTAAATTGTGTTGGGCGGGAGAGGAGGTCGAGAGGTTTCTTATATACAAGCTAACTAAATATGAATAGTAACCAAGCTTCTCCCATAAGCCTATCCTCTCTATATATAGGCATCTATGGCATGAATAAGGAGAGGATAGTGCCAAAACTCTATCCAAATTAATTTTTGTAGAAAATAAAGAAAACATCAAAAACCCTAGCCAAACACCCTATAAAACAAACAAAAATCCTTGTAACTCCCTCATAAAATTTTACAAGACTTAGAGGCTTCAGGCTTCTAAAGATTCAAGCTCAAACCAAGCAAGGAGGACTCCTCTTTTTCCTCATAAATGTTGGCAAGCCACCCACAAGAAGTAAGGGTTTGCATTTCCAATCTTTAAAATAGCTATTCATCTCATAAGTGATTATGATATATTACCATTTACACTGCTTGGCTATGATAGTCTTGTTTTGCAATTTATTGACCAACCAAATCTTCAAATTTTTGGTTGATTTTTTTAATATGTTATAGCTAATATCCTCATCTATATATTTGTAAATTTTTGTGATTATTTGAAGTATATAACTATATTATCAAATTGTGACAATTGGGTCGTTTGTCGGGATCCTAATACAAGGAGTTCAATTCAATTTGAATTTAGTTACCTTATCAATCCTCCATATTTTGGGTTAATTTTTTAGTATGATATATTTAACACTTTAATGTTATGGCTTGTAAAATTCCATGTTGATCTAGGTGAGAAGAAGAAAGTGTTCCTTGGGAAGATCTAACATCACAAACATGACAATTTAACCAAATATTAGCCACTAGAGTAAGGAATTAACATAAATTACTCCCAAATATCAGAGAGCAAAATACAATCCCCTTCCTTGAAAGATGATATTATTATGCTCTTTTCCTCTCAATTTTTAGAACATACACTTTCTTCCCCAAAAAAATTAGATTAAAATATACCCTTCTCTTCTATTTTTAAAACATACACTCCTTTCATTTAAAAAATTAAGATAAGCAAGATTTTAATCCATTTTCAAGTTTTCCATTAACTCTCTATTATCCCATGTTTATTATTTTATGTTTGACCAAAATGCCCTTAATAATAGAAATGCATATTTTTTTTTTTTTACAAAATAAAATATACATGTGGCTTAGAATAACATAATATATATATATATATATATATATATATATATATATATATATATATATATATATATAGTTTAATTTAATTTTTAAATTATTACTATATTAAAAGAACAAATTATTAATAGTAACAATAATTTGTTATAATTACTTCTTCAAAATAAAAATTACATATTTTTTAAGCTATTAATTTCAAAATATTAATATATATTTTTAAAGTTCAATCACAAAATTCTTTGTCATCTTTTTTGTGCTTCATCTTTCTATATGATATTAACAAATAATTTTTATTTTTATATGTGCATTAATATTCTAGAATTAATAGATGTGAAAATATGTCATTTTTAATTTTGAAAAATAGTTATTTCAAATTATTTTTACTATTAATTATTTATTCTCTTAATATAGTAATAAATTAAAAATTAAATTAAACTATATATATAAAAATATATCAATATTTTATATTATTATTAGCCATCTATATGTTACTTTGTAAAAAAAAATTAACACATATAACTATCAATAAAGGGTATTTTGCCAAAAAGAAAATAACGACATAATAGAAAATTAATGGAAAACTTGAAAAGGGATTAAAGTGTAGTTTATCTTAATTTTTTAGAGAGAAGTGTAATAATATCATCTCTAAAAAAGAGGGATTGTATTGTACTTCTTATCTTAATCTTTTAGGGAACGAGATTGTATATTATAGAAATACAGAGGAAGAAAGTGTAATAATACTATCTCTCAAGAGAGGGGATTGTATTTGACTCAAAATCAAAACCTCTAATTTAAATACTAAGCTCTAATTCAAACTACTCACATCTGACACGCATGGTGAGATTTCACTAAACCCATGAAATAAAGAAACGTGTGAGCCTTAGGAATACCTTTAGAAGTCAAAAGCAAAGAAAGCCGAAAATGGGTGTCATTGTGTAACGTTCAAAAAATTTTACCGTTTTTAACCAAGTTGTTCGGTTTTTATCAAATGATTGAGATTAATTAGAATTCGATTAAGTATTTACTTAATCTCTTATAGCTGAAATCTCTTCATCTTTCCTCTTCCTCATCTCATCTCATCTTCATCTCCATCTCCATCAAACCTTCAAGCTTCAACAAAAGTTCTTCAATCCAAGGCACAAATCTAGCACAACTACATATAGAGGAGATAGGAATTTCAACTTCTCTTCTTATTTTCTTTATTGGGATTGATTGGGGTTCCACTTTCTTTCATGATTCTGATGTTATTTTGAGTAGAGATGATGAGTTAGGGTTGCTTTTGTATATATGATATGATTTGAATTGAAGTTGGAATGAAAGAACTTGAAGATAGAAAGAAGCAAGGTATTGTTGGGTGAAAAACCCTACGGCATCCGTACGTTCATCTTGTACGGACCGAAATCTAGTCATCAAAACTTGATGGATCTATTTTTACATGAAACTAGACACTTAGGCTTTCCAACCATATAAATTATAAGGCCATTGGATTAGTATTGAGTGAGTTATGAATTTTTAAAGTTTAGCCTGAAATTCTGGCTACTCTTCTGGGCAGTATGAGTTAAGAATAGTGTAACTCACCCTACATAACTCTAAATTGAGTACAACTAACTCTGTTTGAAAGCTATTATGTAGAGAAACATCCCATAAAAATTTCAGAGTTAGATTGATTCCCATTTTTTCCCAGTAATTCGATGAAGTTGCTCTAAGTCCAAACCAGACTAGAATAGGGCAGTCCGGGAGGGTCAATTTGCGGGGTTTATAACTCAAGCAATACTTATGCAAATGAGATGCAACTTTTTCATTAAAAAGCTTGTCCTGTTAGATTTGATTTGGTATAAGTTTCGTATGACTTCACCTATGTTTCTATTTTTGGTGATTTTCTACTTTTAAGGGTACAATTCTGGCCAAGAGTGGGACAAACTGAGGTTAAATTTAAATAACTTGAGTTATACAAATCAAAATGAAATGGGACTAAAAAGGTTGGAAACTAGACACATTGAACTATAACATATCCAAAATTTAGGTCTAAATGAGTTGAATAGAAATAATGGTGAATTTTACAAAACTCGGGCAGAAGAGAGTACAGTAAGCAAAAAACTCTATTGATTTTGGTACCCTTATGATTGATATTGCTGCTATAAGTTTGCTGCTCTATATTGATTTGAATGCTTGATTGATTCTACTGGTAGCCTGACACTATTTATGGGAAAGCGGATTTGATCTATTATGCTGCCGAAATTTCAGCAAAGACTTCATATATTATGTGAAATGTTTGTGCACATGTGATACTTGAGAAAATAATACTAGATGTACACAAAATTTTATAAATAATGTTATGATTCCATATTGCTTGGGCTAGCCCCTGAATAAGTTTAAAGGGAATAGATTAGTGGAAGAGTTGGGGAAAGTAAGCCCGGTTATCCTGTATAAGAACGAGTTTGGTCCTGAAAAGCAGACTATTACCTGAGTATATGGCCAAAAACTCCTAGGGGACAAAGAGTGGAAAATATAAGTTGCATAAGCTTCCAAAGACAACATGCATTTTTTCATTTCACATATATATGCTCTGTTTATTAGTTTCTAAGTTAAAGACATATTTACCTGTATAATTCTCAGGTTATATTACTGTTTATCTATGGTTACTGTTTCATGCTATGTTCGCATGCGTGTTCAAATATACTTACATTGCTCTAATTTAAAATCAAGTTTTGTTTCGGGTTATATTTTCTACAAGTCAGATTAAGCTGAGTATTACTGTTATATTGTATCATTTAAAAATTATGAAAAACTGAAACAACTAGGAATGACAGTGATGACAGACATGCATAGAATTAGAATTCCTACTGAGAATTTCTTTAAATTCTCACCACACTGTATCTTTCCACGTCATTCTCAGATCATGGAGAATGCAGTAATAGGCATCCTTTACACTGAGTTCCCTGACCTGTACATCCACCTTGACCCATTTCTAGACTTTATATATATATATATATATATATATATATATATATATATATATATATATATATATATATATATATATATATATATCTGGTAGCTGTTGATTCCATTTTTATTTCTTTTTCCATAGAGACTTTACCGTTCCACTTATGCACCCCCTTTTTGACCCTGTCGCACCTTACATTGCCATCTCTCTCTACATGACACATCCATTCCCACCTTCACCCACAGCAGCAGCAGTAGCTCACGTGGATCCGCTCGCTTCACCAACTCACAGATTCCCTCTGATTCACTATCTGAGGAGGAGGATCTGTCAGAGGCGACTAACTCGTCTTCCTCATCCTCTGCACCGAGCATGGATTATACACTAGCTGACGCCGGCATGGCGAATGGATTCCTTTCCTCGGAATCCATCTAGAGAGCTTATGTAGTGCAGTAGGAAGAGATGTATAGAGTGGCTCTCTTTTGGCAAATCTGGACCATAGGTAGAGGTTTAGTGGATGTGGTACACAAATAGGTAGCATATGAAATATCCTGTGGGGACCACATAGGGTTTTATTTCATAGAGACAGGCTAGATTATTTTGTTTTAGCAGCCTTTTCTGTTATATACCCTAAATTGTTTATGTATCTTTTTGGCAAACTTTGCAACAGATATCTATGTACATGTAAGTATTACATGGCTCGTTAGTTTCTGTATATTCAGTAGGTTTATTTCTGTTACGATATTAACCCATTATTTATTCTACAGCCAAAAGAAATAAATAGATAACAGCTAACTCCATATAGGTAATTAAAATTGAATCAGAAATGAAATTTAAGTAGACAGCCACACGTAATAACCTATTAGGTAATATATTATGACTTAAGCATAATATCTCGTCTGGTAAGGTGTTACACATTGGGTCTTGCTCAAATCGCAACCTAACTTTCGGAGTAGCAAAACTACACTCCTTTAGCTGCAAAACAATCTTAGGAGCCATGGTGAGTGATGGTGGCATCGATGATGGTGGAGTGATGTAGAGGCGGTTGTGGAAGATTAAAGGAAGAGGAGAAAACGATCGAAGGAGGAAGGGAGAGGTTGCGAACACTGTTGTGTGTGGGGAGGGTGGAGGTCGAGAGGTTTCTTATATTAATAGAATGATGAGTTATGTCATTTAAAAATTATTTACATTTCTTAATTTTAAGTTAACACATTAACTTTAAAACATAAATGAAAATAAGAAAACACCTCTGTTTGGATTCAAATAAAATGTTAAAAAAAATTAAAATCCCTAAGAATATGTAACACCCTACTAGTTAACTATTATCCTACCATTTATTTTACTTTGATAATAATTAACCAATAGAATATTATTAACTTTTCTTCTTTAATTTTTGAGAGTAAATTTTTTTCGTTGATCATGGTTACTAATTTTTAATTTCATGTTACCAGATTAGCGTAGTGGAAATAATTCTACAACATACTAGTTAGTTCATGCATAGTTAAGGCAACTATCACATACCGAAACATGTACCGTAACTACTATAGTGTCACAGTGGTTACATGAGTACAAATACAAGATACATAACTAGAATATAAAAAAAGGATGCACTACATTACTAATCATTCCCACCCAACCCATGTACAGCCCTCAAAATTGAAAGATAAATTATGTCAAGTGAAGATGCTAAAAAGGGATGCAAAACAGGGCATCCTAACTATAGTTGCATTAAAGCATGCAAAAGTTTAGTTATTAATAATAATAATAATAGTAAAAAGCCGATCCATAATATGCAATATAATCCTAATTATTGATAACATTAAGTTCAAAAGCTTCTTCCATATCAATGTTGAGAACAATCTGCACCATATTGAAATGCCAAGGAAAAACAGGATGAGAGAAGTCTCCTAATAGGGTAGTGTTCCCAAGGGAGTCTTGCAGCTCACCAAAAATGCTAATATGACACATATCAATACCAGGATTGCAATAATAATAATAGAGAATATTTAGCAGCAAAATGAGAGATAAATAAATCACAAGCAGTCAATAAATGCTATATCAAGATAAATTATCATTCCCAACTATTTGTTGGTGTCAAGCAACATGGCAATGGATAATAGTAAACATATATAAGCATTAAAGTAGCAACACAAAAATCATAATTATCAATATAATAAATAATGGGAAGTATAATATTATATTTCCTTTTTGTTGCTTCCTGATTTCTTTTGGATGTCTAAAGTCTATAGAGCCTGCATCAAATATCCAGATTTGTGAGAGCTCTCATTGACAGGGTGTCCCTTAGTCAAATTAGTGATTGCCAATTCCTTATCCGCTGTAAGGCAGGGCCCAAGGCAACACACTATGACCACCAAGTCTTTATTCGCTATAGGGCAGGGCCCAAGATGTCATTCAATTCCACTACAAGATATTAATGACTACCAAGTCCTAATCTGCTACTAGGTAAGGCCCAAGGTGTCACTAGTGAAATATATGGCTTGTTCACTGTATGATGGGGTTTACACACTCACTTATTCATTTATTTCATACAGCAGCCATATATTTAATACATAGTGCGCAATTGAGGAATTCACAAATATTCCAAGATCATACAGTGCACTAATATTCATATAATGTACCAAGGGATTCCATATTCTTACATAAAGGTACACATAACTCATATATCTTCATATCATGCTCAAATTAAGACAATTATCATAAGATTCCGCAAATTTCTCATAGCGAGAATTCTAATCACATAAATACACATTTTTATAAGTTCTCAAGGCATGGATACTCACTAAGACAACAAAACATAATTCTTTAAAATAACCATGTTCACATAACATGGTTAGGCCAAGTAATTAATTCTTTTACCAAATCACCTATGTTATGCGAAATATACATACAACCATACCATGAAAAACACTTGCCTTAAGTAAGAATGCTAACACAAACCAAACAAAAGATAATAATAAGTAAAAGTAATAATTTGAGTGAAAAACCCATTGGAAAACACATCAAACTTTAGAAAATCATTTCAAGCAAGGAACTAGCTAGTTTATATGAAATTTCTAATGGGACCTTAACCTTTATCTTCATGTTTAGAGATTATTAATGTGATTTAAAGTTTGTGAAGTCCAAAGGTCCATGGTCCATGTCCAAAGCAAAGGTACTCCATAGCAAGGGTAAGACCTTAATTGGACTCAAATAAGTCCAAGTGAGTCTCAACGACTCATTGTGCTCCAAATATAGTCTATGCAAGGTTCATAATCATAGGAATATGTCCAATAGTCATCAACTCCATAAGCAAAGGTCATGGCACATTTCATTAAATTTTAAGTGTCTTTTAAGGAATTATTAAGTCTTAATGGTACCAAAAGAAACTATCATATAAGGAAAGCAAATTCAATCATGCTTAAAGTTTTGAAAACACATAGTCATGACAAATCAAATAAAATAATTTCATGTTTTAAAAGATTCTCATGGCCAAGACATATAAGGCCATAACTTAGTCATTTTGTTTCAAAACTTCACAATCTTTCACATAAGGCTTTATCACATCAAAACACATCATATAAAGCATCAAATCAACACCTTAAATCTATTCAATGGATGGAATAAAAATGATTAACTTGCTATTCGAAACATGACAGTTTTGAAAACATACTTTTATCACATAGTTTTAACTCCAAAATTAAGGAAAATAAATAGGCAAGCATATAACATAATAATATAGATCCTATTGCTTCAAAACATCATTTTGATGCATTTAAACATAGCTAATATATGCTGGAAATATGAAGATAGAATAGGCAGATTTTTAGGAAATTACTCACATCATATATTTAAGTGCAAATCAAAGAAAATTAAATAAAACAAGCATGTATCTTTAAGATATCTGTCCTAAAGCTTCACCGAGTAAAATTCATTATCCAAAACACTAAACCAACACTTTGAATACTTTAAACAAGTGAAATAAAGTGAGTTAAGTTGCTGCCCAAAACAGGGTAGCCTTCAAGTTTCTCTTTAAACACATCTTTAGTGCACCAAATACAAGTAAAACTAGCATGCAAGCACATAGCATCAAAATATAGGTTTTATGACTTCAAAATAACATTTTTACACACTTTATTCACAAGAAAAACATGTTGGAAAATTGAATCCAAAACAGGGCAGCATATCAGTTTCAATTGAAAATCAAGATTTTGTTACATAAATTGAAACTATTCCCAAATCAAGCTTCCATAGAGTAAGGCCAACATGTTAAATCTTTAACTTATCATCTTTAAGCCTCAAATCACATTTAAACTCAAAGTAAAGAACCTCAGCCATGTTGATGGCCATGAGGTCCATGAAACAAAAATAGGAGTTTTCAAGCTTCTAAGTAATCAGAGCTCATGGTAATACAATCTTACACACAAAGAGCCATCAAATGAACATAGAAGCATATTATCAAAACATATAAAAACAAGGATGTCATACTCAGCCCTAGCCAAGGCCGTGAGCTTCATAGGGACAAAGATGAAGATTTCCAAGCTCAAAGAGTAATAAACCCATGTAAACTCAAAGATACACACAAAAAGCAATCAAACAAACATGGTTATCAACATCAACATCCAAAAGAACCCAATTCCCCATCATATTCTATTATGGCCATGACACACATAAAGAATAACATGGAGATTTAATTCACAAAAACTAAAAGAAACATGCATACGAACATTTAGACAAATGAATAAATGATTTAGGGTTCAAAACTTCAAAAGAAACCATCAAAATCCAAAACTCGTAAACTTTTAGATACTAAAAAGAAGAGCACATATTCTGAAAATAAGGTTTAGAAGCCTCAAATAACATAAAGTCACACAAAACTCATGCATGAAGCCTATAAGTGAAAAAGAAAAACCCTACTTGGTTTAGAAGCTTGAAGCTCGAATTGCACAAGGGCTAGGACAGTAGCTTCCTCAAGTTTTTAGCTCTTATTTGAGACCTCAAGCCTTGATGGTGGAGTATGAGAGTGTTTAAGGGTGTTAGGAGTTGATGAAGTTTTGGCGGTGTTTTGGTATAGTTTATGGGTGTTTTGAAGCAAAGTGATGGAGGAGGATGGTGGTGAAGGTTTTGGCCAGAGTTGGGAGGTTTACAGGCTAAACCAAAGTGTCTCAAGTGTGTGGAGAGTGTCTTGCTCATAGAAAAAAGGGCTGATGTTAGTTAGGTCAATGATTTGATTAGTTTGTATCTCAATTAGGTAGTTAATTTAGTTAATTGTCTCATCTTTTATTAATTAATTTAGGAACTTTATAAAACTCATTTAGAGACAGATCATCACTCATATTACATGCATAATAAGGATTAGGAAAGAGTTGAAGTGGTTTAGTGCTTAATTAGTAATATAAGAGAATAATTAACTATAATTATTATATGACTATTATATTGAAATCAATTAATTAATTAGAAAATAATCAAATTTCTTTGATCCATCATTAATATTATTTTCATATGTATGAAATATGATAGCATATAGTTTAGAGAATTTATTTTACTAACTATTGGATTTTTGAAGCATTTTTACACTAATTAAGTTATTTTTTGGGTTAATTATCATAATTAATTAGCTATGGTTAAAAATTAAAAATTAAAATTCCCTTATAAGCCTCATGATGATCTTCACGCCATCCTAGAGGTCAAGGGGACATGGTGAGCTTGGTAAAAGATTAACTTTGATCTAGTAAAAGATAAAGTAAAGTTACTTGTTTTGACTAATTTTTACTTTCATGAATACTCTTCATCCTTCTTCAATTTTTGCTTAAATTTTTCTGATCTAGGGAGAGGGGGCTGCAGCCATGGCCATCTTGGGGTCCACGATTTAATTTTTTGTTGGTTTTTGTTAGGTTCATGAAGTTAGTTTTAAGCCTTTTGGTAATTAAAAGCCCAAAATTGTTTTCAAAAAACCCATCCTTGTTTCGGCCACTGCTAAGGCCCAATTTCATGGCCCTTTTGGCCCACTACCGAAACACCATTGAAACATTGTCCTATGGAAGGTTAGAGTGGTCTAATAGGGTTTTCAGGGCCTATTATGCACACCAGTAAGGTTATTTTTGTATAATTATGTAAATATTCTTCAAATTTGCTAAAAATTGGTATTTATCTTCAAAGTTATATTAAAAATATATTTATAATTTTTTTGAAATTTTTCATGGTCTTTTGGGTAGTTTTTGGTTTTCTATAAAACCTTTAATGTTTTTTTTGTTTATTTTCTATTGGAGATTTGGTTGTAAATTTTATTTTCTGTAACTAATGTCATTTCTATAATTTTCGTCAACTCTAGGGATATCCCATATTATTTCATACTTGGATACCTCTAGGGTTTAAATGGTAGAGATTTAGGTTTCTACAACTATTCTATTTTGCTCAGTTCCGATAAAATACTCTCTCTGGTAGTTTAGGTAGTGTAAGGATATAAATATAATTTTTTAAAAGTTTAGGGATCTAATTCTAATTAAAATATGGGGGTCTAAATGTAATTACTAAAAATATTGAGACATTTCTATAATTATTAAAAGTTCCGGCAACTAAGCATTTTTATCATTTCACACTGAAAGTACATGGCAGTGCTATATTTTTAATAACAATGTCACACTATCCTATAGTTTTTAGTGGGAAAATTATCATGCCATATTGCAGCTTGAGAAATTCTCACACTGCTTAAGAGAATTAAATCAAAATTCTTCTCATGTTATATTAAGAAAAGTGGGGATGTTATAGAATCAAATTTCAATTTTTGAGTTCTAGTTCAAATTTGGGAAATTTGAGTTTCTATAAACTTCTGGGCTAAAACTGAGGGTTAACGACTCTCTAAACTTTATTAAAAACTAGTCTTTAATTTATTTTTATATAAGGAACAATTGTCGAGATTTTAGTTTCAAGAAAATGCTTCCATCATATGACCCTCAAATGAGGCATAGGGTCAAAGAGAAGATTTTCGGCACTCTGGCAGACTTCGACCATGCACATAAAAATGGGTCAAGAGATTTTCTCAAATATTCTAAGTATAGTGTATCATGTATTTTTGGTATATATTTCTTATACTCTAAATTAGGAAAAGTTTTTGTGTACTTGGGGGTAGTATTCGAGCTCAAAATCTTGAAAGTACTTGAGTACTTGAGTTTTATATTCGGATACTTAATTATGGTACTCAAGTATTCCAAGTCGGGTATTACAGGAACCGTAATGACTTAAACCAATCACTTCCAAAAATAAATAATAATTTTTTTGGTCTATAAAAAGAAAATAATTCCATTTCTAGTAAAGAATTTCATTGATTAACAATTAAAGCAATAACTTACTTATGTACCAAAGAAAAACCAATAGCCTACTTACAAAAGTAAAACAGATATGACATAAGTTGATATAACATAAGATGAGTCTAGAAAATAAATATATCAAAATAAAGACGATTCTACATCACACAATAAATAGAAACAAGTGTACAAATCATGAGCTCGTTATATCTGTGATCTTGCTTTTAATGGAACTTTTATATCTGACTATGCAGTGATTGAAGGAACGGTGTCAAATACAAAGCTTGAACCAATAATTAAAAACTGTCAATTACAGTCCAAACAAATTTAAATCCTCAAACAATGGAACGCCAAACCCACTCTATCATACATATTAGCAAAAGAGATGCCACTTGAATTCGAGAATTGGCCCAGAAGATTAACATAATATAGTAAAAATGAGATAATAAAAATTGTTGTTCACGATCATCACTAAAGAGAGTCCATTACGTTAAGCTAACCTCCCAAAATTAATCTTTCGTTACCCTCAGCTATTCAAATTGTGGTAGGCACCATTTGGCATACATGGCATGCTTCTACATTTTTAGCATTAATCTCTTTGCTGAATGACTGAAAATTCTGGTGCCTAATACGTATGCTATAATCCCTTCCTTAGTCATATGCTCTCCCAAAAATTGCTTGTTAAAGAAAATATAATGGATGTTATATTCCTTTACGGAGAGAAAAATAGTTAAATTTTCTATGTGAGCTTGTTTCATAATATTCTTAATTATTGAACGAAAAATTTAAAAAACAATTATAAGTAGACAAAGAAAATATTTTTTGAAAAAAATGGTAATTCTAAATAAGGTTAAAAACATCCGTATCCTCGTCACACAAAAAGAGAAACAAACACTAAAAATAATCTAGCAGCAATATCAAGAGAACAATGATCCAGTTGTGGACCCCTGACCCACAAAATTTAATTTCTAGAATTGAAATCCCAGCCCATTAATATGTAAAGCAATTGAAAACTCCAACAGTAGGATCATGAACCAAGACCAAAAAAAAAAAAAAAAAACAGAAGGAGCGTGAACAAGTCTCATTGGCTCTTAAATGTTCATATGACAAATACATATTCATAATCACAAGTTTATGTTGAAATCCGTCTTTCAGTGCACAAATAGACATATTTATATTAAACATTATTTTATATCAAGTTAATAAATGCATCATTATCTCTTAAATGCATCAGTGCACAAATGCATCAAGTTCAATAAATATGAGAACCTTGAGAAATGAAAAATTATTATGTATTTCTAAACTACCATATCATTCTGTATAAAATAGAAAATAAAATAGTTTAATTGTGATATATGCTCAATATAATTTTTTTTTTCAAGTTATCAATTAATAATATTACTTGTATAAGTTTTATTATATTTGTTAAGATTTTAAATCGACGAATAATTTGGAACATTTTTCTTTTTAAAAAAGTATTAAATTAGATTTGGAGTATTATACAAATTTTTTCATAATAGTACTTTGATTATGTTAGAAAGTCCTGAAAAAGTCCAGTGTCACACCGCAACTATATTTTAACATTTTTCCCAAATTTCTGAAAATTAAAAAAGAAAAAAGGAACGTTGGTTACGTATATCTCCTTCAAACGACCAACGAAGGAAATGTTGTAAGAAAAAATGCGCGCTGGACCATGGCAATCACTAAGTCAAGCCTCACTCGCTAGTACTCGGACACAAGCTCATAGCAGATTCCATTATCCAAAGACTACCCAATAAGGTTAGGCATCAACAATAATTCAAAATAAATTCTTTGGTACTTTTGAATTATCTTGCTCTAATCCATTCATTAATTGCCTTTGTTGTCTCTTTAGCCACCCACCTTATGGTTACTTTTTTTGAGTAGAGGTGAGTATTGATACAAGATGTCGGAGCTGAAGGAAATACAAGTGTGAGCAAAGTAAAATTCTAAGCAATAAACTTCCATCAAAATTACCAGTAAAATCAAAGATCATCAAATAGGGAGAAGAAATTGTGGTGAATACCATACCCAAATAACTACATATGGTAGTAGTAAGAACCTGTAATACAAAATTGTGCAATTTATAATGAAAACAATAAGACTGTATTGAAAACAACATAAAGATCCAGCATATAAATTAAACGAGATGCCCAAACTCATCTGCATGTTAATAATAATGAACTTAGTGATGATATCCCCTCTAATTAATTGTCCCTTCGGATATTCCGTAATGCACAACAAACGATGGACAACACAATAATCAGGAGGATCAGGAATATGATGTTGACAACAGCCACCATCTTCCAGACAATCTTAAGGCTTTGCAACAATCCAGCTTTGCAAGATTGGCAATTGAAGCATAGAACTTTTGAATCATTACTCCAAGAATTACAGTCAGGGTTGCTATAAGTTGCATTTTGTGGCTTATTCCACACAATTGGGCTCTGATAGACAAAATTGCAGTCATTTGGTGGCTTACAACATCCAGACTGCAGAAAACATTAAAAATTAGTTAGCTAACAAAATGGAAACATATGAACACATACATCAATCATTCTGGAATCATGTTCATGTTTTGAAAACAAGAAAATGAGATTAAGTCATCAATCAACTAGTACCTTTAAGGTAAGTGCTTACGTGCCAGCAAAACTGTTACATTATCTAAGTTAAATTACCTCGAGGGCCAAGAGTTTCTCATTGTAGAACATGTTGACAGTGTCGTCCTTATACTTGTATTTATAAACGGAGCAGAGCTTCCCAGATTGCAAGCAGTTCCTAAACCTATTCCACATCTTGTTGTCGTTGACCATCTTCTGTAACCAGTTAGAGTAACTCTGGAGCCTGTACTCCTTGTACGCTTTACCCGAAATGGCCTCACCCGAACCTTTATTGGTGACGGAGAAGGCGAAGATGGTGTAGGCAAAGACGAAGATGATGAGGAGGGACATGGCAAGGAGGTAGAGCCATAGGAGCCACGTGACGCGGCAACACACACCGATGAGTCCCACGAGCGATACTACGAGGAGGAAGATGCCGAGGGCGATGAAGGGGCGGTCCAGCAAGCCTATGCAGTTGGTGCCTGCCTGTTTGCTCAGCCATACGCCCGTGATAACGATGGGGATGGAAAGGAGTAGGGTGAGGAAGTTTAGAATGCCGATCAATTTGTTGCTGTATCGAACCATCTTGACGAAGTTGTTGCTGAACCCAAAGGAAAAGTTTAAATTAGAAGCAGAAAAAGAAGTGGAAGAGGTGATGATCGATGGTTGAATAAGGACAGTGTACATGTGATGAAGAGGTAGAGAAGGTTGAGGTTTATGTATTGTTTTTTATGGGTCAGTTAGCGGGCTAATGGGTCTTTGTCGTTGTTGGTGTTTGTTTAGGTTGTTTGAGGATAGCTAAACAAGCCATATGGGAAGTTGTGAAGAACGCAAAACAATAAGGTTACCATACGAGAATTGGTTTCATTTTTCACACGTTATAACCCAGTTTTGCCGTTAGAGGAATGGGCGTTAAAACGGTTAATTTTGTTTTGCCTTTATCTTTATTTATTTGTTGTATAAATGTCTGTATTCTATTCTTTTTCTTGGAAAAAATTTACCATTCACTGCATGAAATGAAGAAAACCATTTAACACAGCTGCACCATCTAATTGAACAACCTTTTTTTCACGTCTACATCCATTTTTAGTTTATAGTTATATCGAGGTTGTAAAGGGGTTACTTCATTATCTTCATCATCTCCATTAAAAGAGGGGTGGTTTAGATGGCCATCTTCTTGCGCTAGCTATGATAGGGTTACAATTTCATTATAAGAGCTGCTTGTAATGAGGCTGTACCAACCAAAAACGTATAACAGAAACTACAACTAGATAATTTGGACTATGCACAAAAATGGTTATTCAATACACTGTTCATGAAACTTCAAAAAATTAGGGTGTGTTTGGCAAGTTGATATTGGATATAATAAGATAAATTAATACTATATGCTATGCCACCATTAGTTAATTGATGCAAGAAACATACTTTATCAGCTTATTCATCACAACATCTTTTATACATTAAAAGGATAAATAACTTAATAAAGTTTAAGAAGTTTAGATCAGACTATATTAACTTTTAATATATAGGATGACTTTCATAATTTTATTTTTTTAAACATTAATAAAATAAAAAGTACTTATTAAATAGGAAAATAAAAATTAAAAATTATATAAAGAATTAATAATAACTATATTTAATTAAAAATTTAACAATAAATATTTCAAAATAATTAATATTTAATATATAAATAAATACGTAGATAAAAATATAAATAAATAATATTAAGTATTAAGCAATGTTTAATATAAAAATAACTATATATAACAGAAATAAAAAATTTTAAATAAATGTAATGAATAAATATTTTAATTATAATAATTTTTAAAATCTATATGTAAATGATAAATAAAAACTATTACTTTAATCTATTTTATTTTTCTTTTCGCATATTATGATGGAAAGTACAAGAACTGTTACGATGTATAAAAGAAATAAAGTATCATATAGTTTTTAGTTTTTATTTTTTTAAAAAACTTAATTATTGCAAATATTGTATTGAATAATAAATATTATGTAATATAAATTAAAATTTTACATAATGAAAATTAATATATATTTTCTATAATTATTGTTAAAAATATTTGAATAAGAATATTTATTTTTTAATTCATAATTAAATAATTAATAAAGATATTATTTCATTATAAATTTATTTTTTTAAAATTTTTTCTTATAATTAAAAATATTTTAAAAATGTGGCAATAATATAATACTATATATTATAGTATCTTATATAATGTTATATCAAACACTTATAGTATTAAAATGTTAACAGAACTAATTATGCTATTAAACCTTATATTATTAATCTTATCGTATCATGTGTACCTAATGGGCATGTCGTCTCATGGATCTCACTATAATAAAAGGAAAGAAAGTAGAAGTTCTAGAGGAAAAAAAGATAGTTTAGGGACGAAAATTTAGAGGAGGAGAGGAAGAAATCTCAAGAGGCGGAAGCTAGAGGTTATCACATATTTCCCGCACCATAATTCCCCCGATCGATCTCCTTATATGTCTTTCTTTTTTTTTCTTTTTTATTATCAACAATCCCTTTACTTTTGTTCCCCTTCTTCTTGTTTGGGCTGCTTAATGCCCATAAGTTGCAACTGCTGAATTGGGTTAATAATAGACACAGTGTCTCTTGATAGGTTGAGTCCCACGGTGTCCGCTGTGTATGGCTTTGCCCGTAAGAAGTAATAATTGTATGTCCTTAATTAATTTCACTCTCTTAGACATGTTACTCTCATTCTCCTTATTCACCCACTCAGACATATGTGCTTGTTAATTTTTCGAAAAATACTTACATATGGTCCGGAAGCACCATATGGTTGTACTCTCAGACTAATCATGTAAGTGTATTTTATATGGGACCTACCACTAACACACAATCCCATAAAAATATGCTCATATGATTGGCCGGGAACATAACCATATGGTGCTCTGAAAGAATTTCTCTAACTTTTGTTAGCAGGAGACAATCTTTAAAGATTTCACTGGGATTAAGGAGCTTCGTTTTGATGTTTGTGACCTCACTTATTGGGCACAATTTACTTTCTAGATTTTTCTATTTATAAAATAATTTTCTATTTTTGCCACTAATCCCCAATCTCTTGGCTATTGTGCATGCATCAACTTTTAATAGTTTTCTTTAATTAACATGAAATAACATTTATTACCTTTGAATGGGTTAGATTTGAGAAAATTGATCTACGAACCTTGAGAAGCATTGCAAAGATACTAGGGACAGTTTGCTGCATTAGTGGGGCCTTAACTATGGCATTGCTCTAAGGACTTAAGGTATTACATATGGAGCTCCTTCCAAACATCTCACTGCCAGTGGAGGTGATGAGAATTGGCTGCTATGGTTTTTTGGTCATGTTGGATTATTGTGTAGGTAAGTGGCACTAGATTCACTGACGATCTTATCTTCCATCAATGGAAATCTGATTTAGCCTCAATGGGTACCAATTTCTTCAAGCTCCCCAGAACATTTATTATCTACCTTATGGATGAATGTATTTGAAAGGATTCAGTAAGCCATATTTGTATTGCTCTATGTGCAGGATCTTCAAGCATGGAATTTTCATTCACATCTAGAATTTTCATGTTGTCTGTATGTAGTAATTCACAAGCTCCCAAGTAATAGTTTAATTTATAGTTCAAATTGTGGCGTAGTACACTACATACTTATCCTGTTAATAATTGACGACCTTTTTATTTTTTGTTTTTAATAATGAAATTAGGAATTGGAATTGCGGTTAGCTTCTTACTTCAAACCTGGGGCATCTAACAGAGAGGTCCTTAGTACAGTGCAATGTTCAACCCTCTAGCAACAGTCATCATAGCTTTGATTTCTACTATATTCCTGCAGGAAGAGCTATATGATGGAAAGTTAAAAAGTGTTATTTTTTGTCATGACCCAATCCCAGGTTGTAACTAACGCATAGAGAGCATTGACTCCCTAGCAAGCCTATCTAGGACTTGACAGAAAACTAGACAAAGTCTATCGTAAAAACTGGACTCTTCCCCAATACATATCTAGTATGAATTCAACACCACAACAATTCCAAGACACTAGTAGGTATGTATATAATCACATAGATTCGTATTCAACATACATAATTATCATTATCACATAAGCACAACATAAACTCAAAACTAAACCTAATTGATCTGGATCCTGCCTGTGGATTTACAACACAATTCAATATAAAAGGCCCACTTCAAAAAATTGTGCTCACAAAATAGAAGCACAATCGGAGTCCTAAGGAGCAAAAGGAGCAGGACTTGCATCAACACCTAAATCTAAAATAAGGAAAGAATAATAGAGTGAGTTTTACAACTCAGTGAAGGATAATGTATTTATAATAACATGGGACAGTTCTCACAGGGGAAAGAACTCATAAAATCATAATTCAAATCATTTATAAAAGTAACACATATGCGTATACATGTAAAATACTTTAACAGTTCATACATGTAGAAATTTGGAGGAGGTTTTAGGTCCAAAACAATATCATAATATGTTTGACAACTAAGCATCCCTTACACCCGGCCCTAGAATAATCATATCTGTTTCACAACAAGTGGCCCTTACACCTATCCCCAGAGTGATAATAATAAACTGGAAATGTTGGCCAAATATGCTCGGCTAGCAAACCCCCTGCTAGCTGCGGTTCCGACTAAGGTGCACCAAGGCTAATGCCACTACTATTAGCTACAAGTTCTATCAAAGATTTCTCTTGAAAAAATTATTTTCTTTTTTACTTAATCAAGATATGTTGATATTCAAATCCAAAATCTCATAACAAATTAGGAGATATCTCCTCAAAGTCTCATGTCTCATTTCATATTCTCAACATGCATCAAGCAAAATCTCATTCAAAATCTCCTAGCCATTTAGGAGATATCTCATCATTGTTTCATGTTCCTTTCCAATAACAAGCATAAATACACCATTTCATCATGCTTGTCCCATGCATTTTATAAAAAGCATTATCATGAAAATCTTTGTGAACACTCTCTTCATCAACATATTTTTAACATAGTGCCAAAATACTTTATTTAGCAAACTTGATAACTAACTTATAGAGTTTCATAAGAATACATAGACAATATATATATATAGAAAACCAAATATAAATACACTATCCACTTACAGTACACAAGCCACGAGGGAAGATTTCAACTCTCCAAAGTGACAGAGCCAAGAAAGGGTTCTTTGGGAAGATCAAACACCACAAACATGACAATTTAACCAAATAGTGGCCACTAGAACTAGCAATTAACACAAACTACTCCTAAACATCAAAACCCCCAATTTAAACCCTAGGATCTAACTCAAACTACTCAAATCCAACACCCATGGTGAGATTTCAATAAACCCATGAAATAGAGAGAGACGTACACCTTAGGAATACCTTTAGGAACCAAAGAAAGAGAAGTGAAGGAGTGGCTAACTAGTTTGGCTTCCAAATCTCAAGTCCCAACTCCCAGAACACCCAAATCGCACTTGCCTGACGGCAACATAGTGCAGGTGTGATGGGCAAAAACGATGGCATCATGATAGTGGTTAGGTGGTGGAAGAGTGAGGAGGAGGAAGAGCAGGAGGAGGAGGAAGAAAAAGAAGATTAAAAGAGGTGAAGGAAGAAGGAAGTGTGTGTCACAGTGTACTTGGGCGGCTGAGAGTGTGAGGTGGTACAGGAGTAGTGTGATGTCATATGTTGATAAGTTAATGTCCCCATTTATTTTGCTCTCCATTAACTTAAAGCATAAATTTAAATATGGCAATATCCCTTATTTGGCTTCAAATAAAATATAAAAAATATCAAAATCCTTAAGGATTAAATTTCAAATTTTGGGCTCTAGTTCAAATTTGAGAAAATTTGAGTGGAGGGGTTAATGACTCTCTAAAATTGATTAAAAATTAGTTTTTCACGTATTTTTATTTAAGGAATAATTACCAGGACTTTTGCTCTCAAGAAATTGCTCCCATCATATAGTCCTCCAAGGAGGAATAGGATCAGACTTAGAAGATTTTTGGTATTCAAGTTGATAGACTTCTACCAAACACTTTGTAGTGGCTCAAGAGATTTTCTCAAATATTCTAAGCTTAGTGTATCATGTATTTGAGTATATATTGTTTATATCCAAATACAATAAAGTTAAATTTGGGAAAGTACTCGAGTACTTAGATATAGCATTTGTGTACAAAATCAGAAAATTACTCAAGTACTTATGTATGGTGCTCGGGTATTCCTCTATGATACTCATGCAATTATTGCATTCTCCCCTTCAAGAAATTTGGTCCTTGAATTTCAAAGAAGGTGTTTACCTTGAGCATTGAATAAATTTGGATGCTTGGCCTGCATTGCCTCTTCTACTTCCCAAGTTGCTTCTTCTCCAGAATGATTCCTCTATACCACATTTATTATTGATTTACAATAGCTATAGGTTCTTCCTCATATGATAAATTCTCATCCAACTAAATAGCTTGTGGGGCTAGGACAAGAGATGGGTTAGGTACATATTTCCAGAGTGTGAAGACATGGAGCATAGGATGAATAATGGATAGCTTAGGGGGTAGTGCTAGCCTGTAAGCTATTTGCACCTGGGTTATCTAGAATTTTGAAAGGACCAATGTAGCGCAGGTTGAGTTTCCCATTTCCCAAACCTCATCATTCCTTTCATTGGAGAAACTCAAAAAAATACATTGTCACCTACCAAAAACTCTAGGTCACATCTTCGGTGGTCAGCATAGCCTTTTTGTTTGCTTTGTGCAGCCAATAGTCATTCTCTGATTAAGCAAACCTTTTCCAAAGACTCTTGGACCAACCTAGCCCTAATAGCTTGGTTTCACCAATCTCAACCACCTAATTGGGGACCTATAGCGCCTTCGATACAATTCCTAAAAAGGTGTTATTTGGATGCTAGCTTGGTAATTATTGTTATAAGATAATTCTATCAAAGGTAGATAAGTACTCCAACTCTCACCAAAATCAAGGACATAGGATCTCAACATATCTGCCAAGATTTGGATGCTTTTCTCGGATTGTTCATCTATTTGCAAGTGAAAAGCAGTACTAAGATCTAGTCGTGTTCCCAATGCTCCTTGAAAAGCCATCTAGAAGTGAGACGTGAATTGGGCCATGATCAAATATTCTGGATATGAGAACTTTGTGTAGCCTAACTATCTCATCAATATAAAGTTGTGTGAATTGAGACACGTAGTAAGTAGTCTTTACAGGAAAGAAATTAGCTGATTTAGTCATTCTGCTAACAATCACCCAAATTGAACCAAACCCGTTTGAGGTATGCGATAACTCGGTTATAAAGTTCATAGTGATTCTCTCCTACTTCCACTTGGGTATCTCAATCTGTTAGTGTAAGTTAGTAGGCCTTTGATGCTCAGCTTTTACTTGCTCACACACTAAGCAGTGAGACACAAAGTTACCTATGTCTCTCTTCATGCCTTCCCACCAAAACAACCATTTCCAATCTTGATACATTTTAGTAAAACCAGGATGAATGGAGTATTTAAAACTGTGGGCTTATTCCAAGATAGTTTTTCTTAAGTCTCTAACATTAGGAACACACACAAGCGATCACCACATTGCAACACACCTAGATGGCATAAAGTAAACTCAGAGTTCATAGCATTTCCATCAAATTAGTTAACCTCGGGTCTTCCCTTTAAATCATCTCGACTCTTTTACATGGGCTAAAAGTAATATAGACCCTCCAAGTTCAAGCTATACACCATCAACCTTCAACTTGTGGACTTCCTCAATCAAGGCTCTCCTTATAAAAGAGATATGGGCTAGGCTACCCATGGATTTCCTACTTAAGGCATCAACCATAACATTGGCCTTGCCTGGATGGTACAATATGGTGTCGTCATAGTCCTTGAGTAACTCCATAGAGATAATTTCTCCATATCTTTAAAGCAAAGATAACTACTGCTATTTCTAGGCCATGGGTGGGATAGTTCTACTCATGTCTCTTAAGCTACTTAAAGGCATAAGCAACAACTTGGCCATGTTGCATGAAAACACATCCAAGTCTTACCCTTGATGCATCACATAACACACGGAATATTCACCTGAGCCTGAAGGCAGGATAAGCATTAGGGCTATGGTAAGGCAAGCCTTGAGCTTTTGGAAGCTTTTTCTAACAAGCATTCAACCATTGGAACCTTACATTCTTCTAAGTTAACTTAGTTAAGGGGGCAAAAATCTTTAAGAAATCCTTAACAAAACATTAGTAATAGCCCACTAACCCTAAGAAGCTATGGACTTCTGTCATAGTTGTAGGTCTCAGCCACTGCTGAATGGCCTCTACCTTCTTCAGGTCTACCATAATACCAAGGATGGACACTATATGGCCTTAAAAAGCCACTTGGTTGAGTTAGAACTCGCACTTAGAGAACTTTTCATATAGCTTGTGATCTTTTAAGGTTTGCATGATTATCCTCAAGTGGCGTTCATGCCCCTTTATGCTCTTGGAATATGCCAATATATCATCAATAAAAATGATCACAAAGTGGTCTAAGAATGGCTTGAACAATCAATTCATTAGGTCCATGAAGGTAGCCAGGGCATTTGTTAACTCGAAGGATATCACCAAGAACTCGTAATGCATATAGTGGGTGTGGAACATGGTCTTAGGAATATCCTTCTCCTTAATCTTCAGTTGATGATACCCAGAATGAAGATCAATTTTTGAAAAGCAGGAAGCTCCTTGAAGTTGATCAAAAAGGTCATTAATTCGAGGTAGAGGGTACTTGTTGTGGATGGTTACCCTATTAAGTTGTCTGTAATCTACACACAACTTCATTGGCCTATCCTTTTCTTTTACAAAGAGTATTGGGGCACCCAAAGGGGAGGCACTTGGATGGATAAAACCCTTATCAAACAGATCCTGTAGTTGCATGTTTAGCTCTAGTAATTTTGCAGGAGCCATGCAATAGGAAAGCAAAATATAGGCTGGGCAACAAAGGCTAGATCAATGCCAAATTCAATCTCTCAGCAAGGAGGCATCCCCAATAACTCCTCTCAAAAGACATCTGGAAACTCCCTAACCAAAGAAACTTGATCTTAGTTGGGTACTTTGACCTTCATGTTCTAGACTACATTAAGTAACCCTTTTATGTAGCTTAGGCAGGTATACCAAGTTGTATAAGTAATAAAGTGATGAGAAAAATATCATCCCATGAGGAAAAATCAAGTACCGAATAATTAACAAGAATGACTATTTGGACCAAAAGAATCAAATGAGTAATGAATACTAAAAATCAAGTAAGTACAAGAAAATAAAACAACACTTTAAACATGATACAAGTTTATTGGGATGGACAATAGGGCTAATAGACTTCACCTATCTACGGATTCAATTATTGTGGTTCTTAATTATCTAGTTTTATCATAATTGATTAATGGTCTTGTTCCCTAAATTAATTCCAAGCCTTTCTCAAGGTCAAGTAATTCTCTTTTTCTTAAATTGATTGTCTAATATCTTAATTACGAACTAATTTAGGAAAAGGTTAAAGTTTTATGGATTTCTAACATTACGACATGATTTGCATTTGACAATCTCTAGTTTTTGCTCAACTCATGGTGTTTATGATGAGAAGCTTTGTTTACAAACCTATCTCTAGTTATTATTGTTGGCACCAAAAAAATTAATAAGTGCCCTCGGCCGAGAGAAAAACTTAGTCGAGAATCTCTTTAGATGTTTATCAACAGCCGAGCCGTAAGTAAAGAATGAAGAAGGCAAAAAAGCTAAGATGGCAAAAGCAATTACAGTCCAAGTCATAATGCAAACACAAATTAGAGTGAAGTATAGTCAAATGATTAGTTAGCCTAGGGAAAGAATAAAGCTGAAACAAAAGATGGTGGATCTAGAAATGCCTATGAGGATTCTTGAAGTTTTCATGTGGAAAGTTGATATTGTCCAAGAAGACAATTCTAAGTCCAATGCTTTGAATGTTAGGACAGATCAAATGAAATTAAAGACACATGGCATCATCCCCATAGTGTGGTTATGTGAAGCAGCTATCTGAGGGTCTAAAGAAGTAGCCTCATAGTTACTAAAGGGCAATCTTGGAATGAGTTTTGCCTATAAATAAAGCAAGACTTAGCCATTGCAAGGGATCCGACCCCCAAATCAAGAACACTACAATTTTGGAAAAAATAATTGATTCATCCTCTAACTTAATTTTTGTTTTCAAATTCGTCCTATAATTAATAAATGTTTTAAATTCATCCCCTAATTAATAAACATTTCAACTTCGCCATCTAACTTTTAAAAATCAAACACATTTGTCCACTTTGCAATCTCTTTGCAAATATTGTTTGTTACACTAAAGGGTAGATTTAAAAATATAATTTATCACATAAGATATCTTATATATTAATTTTTCCTAACTAAGATATTAGATAGGATTTTTTTGTCAAAATAACTCATGTCATTTATGAAGAGGATAAACGTGTTTAGTTTTTAAAAGTTAGAGAGTGAATTTAAAATATTTATTAATTAGAGGACAAATTTGAAAACAAAAAGTAAGTTCAAGGACGAATCAGTTATTTTTACCCTACAATTTTACTTTACTTTTACATTTCTATTTGGATTTATGCATTTTAGTTTTGGCCTTTTAGTCCTTCTAGTCTTTCAATTTTAAGCCTTATTTATTTGTACTGCTTGATCCTAATAAGCTTTCCATAAGGATTCCCGATTAGCACGTAATAGGGTTTCTTTTGTTGTAATTGGTTGAGATTTCAATACTAGATTCTACCAATTACATTATACCTTCATATGTTCTTAGTTCTTGGTTATATTTTTTGTTGATCTTAGCCAAGTGCTTACTATTGAGTAACTAGGAACCCATATACGAGGAGTAGATTTCCCTCATTTGAGTAATCATCTGACTTTTGGAATCAAGGGCTTTGACTAGCCGATTTCAAAGTCTGGCATGCCTAGCACATTAACCTAACCACCAAAAATAGCCCAAATATATTTTTGGCATGCCTAATGGGACTCCAATAGATTAATCAAGGTTTCCAAAACCAAGATTAGATCATACTTGGCATACGATTTTAAGATTAGGAAAGTTAGTTATGTTAAGTCCATAACCACCGAAACAAACTAACTAGAAGATTGGAGGTCCACTAGTGACCATATCGGTTGCACTTGTACCCCTCCAAGGGGTATAGGTTCGTAGCCGATGCAAGACGCTGTGACCCAGCCTATAGTTAATTCGGTTACTCCTTTATTAAGCAATTCCCCACCATCCAGGGGAAAAAAAGGTGCAACTAATTGTTATGTCTACCTCCTTTATAAGGTACAAATTGACATGAGGCTAAATGACTTAATGCTAGAATTATCCAAACAATTAGCCGATATTGTTAATGTAAGCTCCAATGCCCTTCAGAAGCCACTTCGTAGTTTGAAACTATATGAGCTAAAAGGTTTTGATGAACAAACAAATCAAGCTTTAATAAAATCTTTTGTTAACTAACCATTTGTCTAAGTGTTTGAATGCTTTTATGAGTTAGATCAAGTTATTTGCACAAGAATAAGTGTTAGGATTATACAAAGTTCAAAGTTCTTTTGCGTATCTCATCTTTACACTTTTAGAAAGAGAACGCTTTGTCAAAACTATGGTCTCTTACCCAAGAAGCATATCAGAAAGTTTAGAAGGATGAATCTATGTCATCATAACGAAAAACAAGCCATCAGAAGGATCACAGACTTCAGAAGGATAAACTATCCAGAAGGCTATGACCATAAGGGTGACTTCCAGAAAGTTAAAATTCATTAAGTACCACACCCTCAAAGCTTCTTCTGCATGACTCAATGATCAATTTCAAAAAGTCAAATGTGACATGATTAGATCCAAAAGAAGTGTTGACAAGTCTGAAAAGCTGGTGAACCATGAATGGCTATTTTCCCTCTTCTGTGATACTTTTACTTGTTGAGAAAGAAAGTAACTTCTCTATCCAGTCTTAAACCAATAGATCATAAAGGTTCAGAGCTCAAGATCTGTATATCTCAACAGATATATTTTGGTCTATAAAAAGCTGGAAGACGATGAAGGTTGGTTAGACTATTGAACATTTTGCACTTTGAAAGATCATTCAATACTTCTTTTTTCTCAACCTTCTAAACATCCAAAAAGTTACTTGTTGTAACTTCTGAAAAGAAAAATATTCTCTTTTATATTGTATTAGCAAATATACTCTTATTGAGAGCATAGAGAAGTCACTACATACTGCAACTAAGTGTCTATACTTTTTCAAGAGATTTAGTGTGAGTGTATTGAACATAAACCAATATCAGCTTATTGTAACCTGACCCATTAGTGGTCATTGTGAGCTTGGAGAGGTTAGGAAAAAGACTACTCAATGTTAGTTTGAAGAGGCTATGTAAAGACTACTTATTTGGATAGCTTGGAGAGGCTAGGAAGAACTACTCATTTGTAAGAGCTTGGAGAAGCTTGGAAAAACAATACTTAGTTTATAAAATCTCAACAAAGTATTGGGGATTGGACGTAGGCAAGTGGTTGACTGAACCAGTATAAAATGTCTCTATGTGATCTTTCTATCCTTTCTACTCCTTAATATTGTTGGTCGTTAAGTTTCTGATTCTGAGCACAAACTTATTCATTGCAAAATAAAAATATTTGTGAAATAACTATTTTTATTTCTAACTCAATTGCTTCTGCATTTCAAGGCCAAGACTTGAGAAAATTGTTTTAAAAGTTTTTCAAGAACTAAAATTCTATTAGAAGCACGATTCAACCTCTCTTCTCGTGTTACCTTCTAACACCTTACCAGACAAAATACTATGCTTAAGTCATAATATATTACCTGATATGTTATTACATGTGACTAGATAATTAAATTCTATTTTTTTTTTTGTTTCCTTATTAATTAATCGTGTACTGAAAGTAAAGTAACAAAAATAAAAATGCGACATAAACAGAAATACTGGAAACTGCATCATGTATATATATAAACATCTGTTTTTCAAAGTTGTCAAAAGTTATATAAGACAGTACAGGGTTATAAAGAAAAAATGAGGCCGTTAACATAAAATAAATCGGTCTGTCTATCTGAACAACCCCCTCACTGGTCCCCACGGGACATTTTATGTACACTGCTAACTCCTATCCCTATACTCATGACCCAAACTGCCAAAAGAGGGTCATCCTGTACACCTACTGCTGCCACAACGAGTACTCCAACTAGGTGGACTCCAAAGAAAGGAATCCATTTGCTATGCCGGCATCCGTAGGAGTGTAGTCTACGCTTGGAGCAGAGGACGAGGAAGATGAACTCTCTACCTCAGATGGATCCTCCTCAGACATTGTGACCGAGGGTATCTACTGTGGTGGTGAGGCTGGCAAAGCCATGGGAGCTGCTGCTGCTGTCGCTGCGTGTGGAGGTGGAAAGGGATGGGCCATGTACAACGGGATAGCAATATAAGGTGCAGCGGGGTCGAAGAGTGGGGAACAGCAAAATCTCTACAGAAGAAGAAATAAAAGTAGAACTGACATCTACCAAATATATATATACAGTCTAGAAACGGGTCCAGGTGGATGTGGAGCTCGAGAAACTCAATGAATAGGATGCCGGTGGCCGCGTTCTCCATGATTTGAGAATGACGCGGAAACACATAGTAGGGTGAGAAATAAAGATTTCTCAGTAGGGATCCTAAGTTTATATATATCTGCCGTCGCTGTCATCCTCAGTTGTTTCGGGTTTTGGTTAATTACAAGAAAATGTTACCTCAACAAGATATTCTATTAGATTAGTTATATAAATCATAGCCCGAAACACAGCTTAGTTTTACTTAAGGAAATAAAGGAAATAAATAGAGAAATAAATAACCAGACCTGTGTTTTTGACATAGTTAAGTGACAGCCATAAAGTGAACAATAATAAATATATGTATATATAACATCCAATGGTGCAATTAACTCCATGCATGATAACAGAAACGATGGGTGTGCATAAGAAATAATGTACTTGATCTTAACTCATATTTTTCCATACTTGGTCCCCTAGGAGTATATTGGCCATAAAACTCCTGGGTAATAGTCCGCTTATCAAGATCGAGCTCGTTCCTATACAGGATCGCCGGGTTTACTTTTCCCGACTTCCCCACTGATCTATTCCCCTTAACTTGTTTAGGGGCTGACCTAAGTCATATGGAAATCCTTCCTCGTTCTTATAAGGGTAACATCACTTGTCTAATACTTTGACCAATGCATGCATAACTTGTAAATTCATATTAATTGCAATCTCTGCCGAAATCTTGGCAGTATAACGGATCATATCCGCTTCCCCATGAATGGTGCCAGATAACAAGGAAATTTTAATCAAATAGCAATTCCAATGTACAACATCATATTCATACCAAGAATGTAACAATACCAAGAGGTGCAAGTTTTAAAATCTTAAGTCTTAATCTATCTTGCAAGTTTTTAATTTCTATTGATGTTCCCGAGTTCGACTCCCAAGGTTAAATGGGGTCTGAGTTCCGATTTAATACAATTTCCCACCTCCAGGGTTATGTTTGATCTTCCAAGATTATATATAATTTCTGAGTTCCAGGGTTATATTCGATCTTCGACCTTATTCCACCATTGTTCTTCTAAGACTCTTATAAGTGTGTTTCCTAAATTCCATATTTCTAACATTATCTATACCCGATCTAGTTTCCTATTCACTAAGTTCCGAGTTCATCATCAATATATCCGATTTAGCTCTCTGTCTACTAAGTTTCCGAGTTTAACCTCAAGTATACCCGACCTAGCTCTTTGTCTGCTAAGTTTCGAGGTCAACCTTAAGTATGCCCGACCTAGCTCTCTATCTGCTAGATTTCCAAGTTCAGCCTCAAGTATATCCGACCTAGCTCTTTGTCTGCTAAGTTCCGAAGTCAACCTTAAGTATACCCGACCTAGCTCTCTATCTGCTAAATTTTCAAGTTCAACCTCAAGTATACCCAATCTAGCTCTACTTCTAGCTAGAATTACATTCTTATAAGGGAAAATTCACCAAAAATAGAAATATGGGTGGAATCATGCAACATTTATATCAATGTAAAGATAACAGAGCAAGCTTTCAAATGAAAGAAGTTGCATATCACTTGAGTGAATATAATTTGAGATATAAGCCCTGAAACTTGACCCTACTGGACTACCCTATTCCAGCCCAGGTTGAACTTAAGGTAAATTCATTAATGCACTAGGGATAGTTGGCAACGAATCTGATTCTGAAATTTTTATGGGATGTTCCCTCATGTGTTACTTTCAAACAACGTTGGAATCATTCAATTTGAAGTTGTGTAGGGTGAGTTACACCCTTCTCAACTCATACTATCTAGATGAAGGTCCTGATTTTTAGGTCATACTTCAAAAATTCATAACTACCTCTACATTGATCCAGTAACTTTATATTATATATGTATGGAAAGCCTTGAATGTCTAGTTTCATATAAAAATAGATTCATGGAAGTTAAACAGCTATAGGCGGAGCTGTACACTTCGCCGTATGGACCGCCAAGGAAAAACCTTACCTGCTACTTGAGTTTTCTCTTTTCTTTAAGTTCTTTTATACCAATTCTAATTCTAATCATTACATACATACATAATCAACTATAATTCATCATCATCACTTCAAATCTCATTAGTATCACAAAATATCCAGGACCCCCATACAATCCCAATCCAAGGAAAGTAAGAAGAGAAGTAGGATTCCTACCTTATCTAGTTGAAAGTTTGTTGATTTGGTGTCTTAGATGGAAGCAACTCTTGCTGAGACTTGAAGAAAGGTTGAAGATGGAGTAGAGAGGAGTGTGAATGGAAGAGAAATGAAGGTGAGTCAGCCCCTTATCTTGGCCGAACTTCACAAGGGCAAAGAAGGAATTGAACATAAACTTGTGGAGCAAGGAGTTGTGTGATTGGGGGATGTGTGTTTGGGGTTTCAATTTGATTTTGTGGCTGCCATCCTTAGCTGAAGGTGGCCCCACATATATGGGTGTTTTGGCTAAATCCTAGCCATTCATCCTAGGGCACTCATAATGTAAGTTCTATTGATTCAGTTCCGACAGTTTAAATTACCGAAATCTTACCGATTTCTCTTAAATTGGCAAACCGATTTTTAGAAAATTTCTGTGAGGTTTCGTATGTTCTTAATCTAATTCTATCAAGCCTAATCACTTCTAAATCATACTTAATTGGCTTTAAGTGACTGTTTAATCAAATTCCGATTAAACGCACTTATTCGATAAAAATTGAACAACTCGGTTATTAACGATAAGATTTTTCGGACGTTACATTACTACCCTCCTAAAAAAAAAATTTTGTCCTCAAAATTTAGTACCTAAGAATAATTCAGGATACTCCTTCCTCATATCGGACTCTAGCTCCCACGTACAGTCCACTGAGTCTTCATGTCCCCATGCCACCTTCACCAATTGTACAGCTTTGTTCTGAAGGTGTTTGATGCTCTTGTCCACTATCCGTGCTGGGGGTACATGAAAAGTCAAGTCATCCCTTGATTGGATTGATTCAGGTTCCAATAAATGAGTAGGGTTAGGCTGGCATTTTCTAAGTTGAGAAACATAGAAAACATGAAAATTTGACAGATGTGGAGGTAAGGCGACTCGATACGCCACCGGCCCGATTCACTTCAAAATTTGAAAAGGACCTATAAAGCGAGGGCTTAGCTTTCTAACTTTAATGGCTTTACCTACTCTAGTTGTGGGTGTGATCTTTAGAAACACATGGTCTCCTTCTTGGAACTCCAATGGCTATCTCCTGACGTCCGCGTAGCTCTTCTGACGGCTCTGAGCTACAAGTATTTTGCTATGAATCCTTTTAATTTGCTCTGTAGTTTGCCTGACTAATTCCGGTCCCAATAGACTCTGTTCTCCTGATTCATACCAACACAGGGGAGATTGACACTTTCGTCCATATAAGGCCTCATATGGAGCCATGTCGATGCTAGCATGGTAACTATTGTTGTATACAAACTCGGCTAACGGTAAGTATCAATCCCAGCTTCCACGTTGTTCCAAAATGTATGCTCGCAGCATATCTTCCAAAGTCTGAATAGTTCATTCAGTCTGACCATCTGTTTGCGGATGGTACGTGTAACATCCACCATGAGTTCCGACTTCACCTTCAAATTTCCATGATTTCTGACTTCATGTCCGATTTCCGACTTCATCTTCAAGTTTGATCATTTCCGATTTCTGACTTTATCTTCTAGTTTCAAATTAAATGGACTGGTTTCCGAGTTCCAACCTCCAACTTCGAGTTTCAAGCATATTGTACATAATTTCCGACTTCAAGATTCGAGTATAAGGTTTCCTATTCTGGTACCAACTTCCAAGTTTATGTAAAAATCCCGACTTCTGGGTTTAAGTATTTTAGGTTTGATATTCTTGTCCATGACTTTCAATTTCAAAGTGTGTTATTTGCTTGTGAGTCCGATTTCCGACATTAATCCATATTGGTCTTCCAAGTTATGAATGTTTCCTAAATCCTGAGTTCCGACCTTAACCATACCCAGTATTCACTCATTTCTGACTTCCGACTTCATGGTTCAAAATAAAGTGTACATGGTTTCTGACCTACGAGTTGATAGTTTAACAAAGTGGTTCCAAGTACCGACCTCCGGGTTGAATGTAACGATTTCCGACCTTAGAGTTGAACTCAACTAGAATGGACTTGAGTTCAGATCTTTGAATTGATCTCCAAGTTCGATCAAGATTTACACGAGTTCTGATCTCCAAATTTATTTCCAAGTCTCAAATAAGGTGGGCACGAGTTCTGGAATCCGACTTTAGCTCCAAGTTCAGATAAAATTGACACGAGCTCCGACTTTACACGGAATAGATACGAGTTCCGATTTTAGATACAATGGAAGTGAGCCCCACTTGTGGGGCAATGTGGAGATTAACTTAGCCACAAAAGAGAGAGACATGGCTGAACTTCAATCACAAAATTTCAACCAATCAAAACACACAAAGCGAACTACATCTTCAATACTTAAAATCAGATTTTTCTCTTCTCCCTGCTGACTTGCGTCTCATTCTCATCTAGTTTCAGCCTTCTTCTTCTCTTCTTCTCTTCTCCTCTTAACTTACTCCATCAAACTTCCAAGCTTGACAAGGTTCCATCCAAACTTCAAAATCTAGCAGAATCACACCTGAAGGAGGTAGGATTCCATTTCTGTTCTTAAATTCTTTGAACTGTGGCTGCATGACATTTTACTCTTCTTCATGTATTTGATGATATATTGGATGTATATGATGTATTATGGTTGGATTAATATGAAATCTTGAGTTGGAATTAAAATTAGAAGGAGAAAACTAGAAGGAGTGGAGAATTAGGATGCTATCTAGGTGAAAAGTCCACGGCAGTCCGGATGGTGGAGGGTACGACTTTGCCTATAACTAGTTAAATCTAATGAAACTATTTTTATATGAAAGTAGACATTCAGAGCTTTCCATACATATATAATATAAGGCATTGGGTTAATATTGAGAGAGATATGAATTTTTGAAATTTGACCTAGGAATCAGGACTTACATCCGAGCAGTGTGACTTGAGAAGGGTGTAACTCACCCTACATGACTCCAAATTGAGTGAAACCAACTTTGTTAGAAAGCTTATATATAGGGGAACATTTCATAGTGAAATTCTGAGTTTGTTACTATACCATTTTTTCCCAGTAATTCGAAGAAATTTCCCTATGTCCAAATCAAGCCCAAATAGGACAATTTAGGAAGGTCAGATTTTGGGGACTATAACTCGAGCTCCACTGAAGCAAATGAAATGAAATTTATTGCAAATGAAAGTTGTCATGTTAGCTTTGATATGACACCAATTTCATATGATTTGGACTAGTCTTCGATTTTTAGTAGATTTTTACTTTTAGGTGTGTAATTCTGGCCAGTTGCAGGGTAGGCCGGGATAAAACCTAAATAATTTGAGTTATATTTATCAAAATTAGATGGGACTAAAGAGGTTAAAAAATAGACACATAACACTTCAACATATCCAAAATTCAGGTCCAAATAAGTTAAAATAAATTTAAGGCTTAATTTCTAAAAACGGGTAGAGTTGAAGAATATGAGCAGGATTCCCAAAGTTAAAGGATTCGGCACCTTAAGTCACATATGAGTTCAAGTAAAGCCTAAGTGTTGAAAATCCATGTTGGTACTTGAAAGATTAATGCATTATATTTAATCTCTCTTACTATGACTGATTGTCTGCTGAAACTGGCACTATCCATGGGAAGGCGGACTTGATCCATTAGCTGCCGAATTTTCGGCAGAAGTCTATGAAACTATGGATATTTATATTACCAGAAATTTATGATATGAATAGCTATACAATTATGAATATGTATATGGAAATTCTATATGGAAGAATGATTTAAGTATGATATGAGGTATATGAAAATAAATGATGAGGCATATGTATGAGTACATTTTGCATGTCCATGCATGATTATGTATGAGGATGAAATAATATGAACATATTAAATTTGAATCCCTTCACTTGGAAGCGGTTGCACATTGAATACCTCCCTGTGAAGGCAGCTAAAACTATAAGATCCCTCTACCTTGGAGGCACATGGTCAGATGAGATCCCTCTATATTGAAGGCATGTGGTAAGATGAGATCCCTCAATTTTTGAGGCACTTGACCAGAAAAGATCCCTTCGATTTAGAAGCACGTGACCAAAATGAGATCCCTCCAAGACTAAAGGCACGTGGGTCCCCTTGTGGGTTAGTCTGTGTGACGACGGTCACAAGTTAAGCTGATGAGCTCACTCCCAGATTAGACTACCCAAGGGCAGTAAAGAGTAAAGACTAAAGACTAAATATTAAAATATATGCAAGCACCCCACTCACATGAGGCATGGCATCGACCCAGCTAGTGTGAGTATAGGGGATAGGGCTTACATGAGGCATGGCATGACTCAGCTACTGTAAGTACCGAATATTTATGGTGGCATGTAAAGATTTTATGATAAAAGATACAATGATGAGTCTGTATTCCTAAGGAACGTGACATGGTAATCACGCTCTAATAGGGTATGACATGGCAATCATACTCTGCAATATAGCATAATGATCCCACACCCTAAGGAATATGACATGGCGATTACATTCTAATGGAGTATGAGGCGATCATACTCTCGGACATGGCAGGAAGAACATATTCCTAAGGAATGTGACATGGTGATCACATCTCGATAGGGTATAATATGGCGATCATACCCTGGAATATGGCATGATAAGCAGAAGATAAAGAAAAAAAAGGTAAATTTTATGTATCTGCATAACTTTAAGTACAAGTAAAATCATGTGTAGATGTTATGTCTCCAGTATATTGATGCTATAGTATCTTAATATGTTGCAGCTATTATTCATAGTATAATTCATGAATTGACTTTGTATGGGCTCTCCCAAATGCCAAGTGTATGAGTAAAATAAACTTTGCTGTGGATAATATATTTTCGAACTATAAAATTAAACAGTTTGTATAACATGATCACCTTTTTCATAATAAATCGAACCAATTGGAGATGACAACGATGATATTATGTATGATAGTTAAAGAATCCTGCTGAGAGTTCAAAATTCTCACTCCTATTTCCGTGTTATCTCCAGATAGTTTAGGAAGTTTCGAAGACGGCTGAAGTTGCTGTCAAATAAGGTTCGCTCAGGTAATAGTAACAACTCCAAGGTGTGGTATTATGGCTTAAGCATAGTACTGTATGTAACACCCTCCCAAGGACAGTACTATGCTTAAGCCATAGTACCACACCCTGGAGTTATTACTATACTGAATCTGACCTTATCTAACAAAGAACTTCACAAGGCTTACTCTGATACCTCTTGAACTTTCTGGAGACAACACGGAAAATAGGAGTGAGAATTATAAATTCTCAATAGGATTCTCTATGATATACATGTAATGTCATCGTTGTCATCTCCAGTTTGCTTCGATTGATTATGAAAAAGGTGAACATGCTGCACAAACTGTTTAAATTTTACATTTCGAAAAATATCTTATCCGAAGCAAAGCTCATTTTAATCATACACTTAGCATTTGGGAGAACCCATAAAATTCATTCAAATACAATACCATAAATAATAACTGTAGCATATTAAAACACACATAACATCAATATTTTGGGAACATAACATCTACACATAAAATTACTCGTACTTAAATTTATGCCTATACATGTAACTTGCTTTTCTTTCTTCATCTTCCTTTTCATCATAAAATCTTTACATGCCACATTCCAGAGTATGATCGCCATGTCATACCCCATCAGAGCGTGATCGCCATGTCACGTTCCTTAGGAATATGGGATCTTCACTTGGTACTTACACTAGCTGGGTCATGCCATGCCTCATGTAAGTTCTGTGCTTGCATCTACTTTAATCTTTAGTCTTTAGTCTTTAGTCTTTAGTCTTTAGTCTTTACTTAGCACGCCTAGGCGTTACGTATCGCCGTCCCTAGGGTGCTTTTACTGCCCTTGGGTAGCCTGGCCTTGGAGTGAGCTCGTCAGCTACACCCATGACCATCGTCACACCGACTCGCCCACAAGGGGACCCACTGCCTCTAGGTTGGAGGGATCTCATTCTGGCCACGTGCCTCTAATTGAAGGGATCTCTTCTGGTCACGTGCCTCAAAATTGAGGGATCTCATCTGATTACGTGCCTTCAATATAGAGGGATCTCATCTGACCACGTGCCTCCAAAGATGTAGGACCTAAGTCTTAGTCGCTTCACAAGGAGGGATTCAATGTGCAACTGCCTCCAAGTGAAGGGACCCACATATTATCTTATTTAGCTGCCTTCACAAGGAGGGACCTCAAATAACTGCCTCCAAGTGAAGGGACTCACATTCAATATATTCACATTCTTTCATTCTTATACATATTCAAGCATAGTCATACTGAGTGTACTCATACATATACTTCATTTATTTTCATGTATCATTGCACAGAGGATTTTCACGTACATGTTCATTACAATAAAGGCCCGTAGCCTCCTTACCAATTTACCGGTACTCATGCATATGCTACATCACTTACCCTCACATACCTCATATCATTTTAAAATTCATCCTTACATCTAAACATTCATAGCTTCTTAGACTTCACAGAACCCTGAAAGATAACGGATCAGGTTCGTTTCCCCATGAATAGGGCCAGCTCTCACGGACAAATCAGTCATAGCAACATAATCAACTTAACACATATATATATACATCAATGTCAAACTGGCAATCCTCCATTCAAACTTTATATGTTTCCCTAATACTTGTGAAATCTCCAACTGGGTCACTTTGTGAAACTATCACTTTGGCCATTCTGCCACATTCTATTCGGTTCTGCCCGAATTTCATACGACCCACCTTTATTTCTATTCAACTCATTTAAATCTGGAATTTGGATATGTCATAGTTCTATATGTCTACTTTCTAACCTCTTTGGTCCCATATCATTTTGATTTATATAACTCAAGATATTCTACCTTTGCCTCAGCTTGTTCGGTCACTCGCCCGAATTACACTCCTAGAAGTATAAATTCACTAAAAATCGAAACTATGCTCAATTCATACAAACTGGTCTCATATTGAAGCTAACAGGACAACCTTTCATTTGCCACAAGTTTCACTCCATTTGCTTAAGTACACTTCGAGTTATAAGTCCTGAAAGTCGACCTTCCTGAACTACTCTGTTTTGGCCTGGATTGAACATAGGACAACTTCCTCGAATTACTGGGAACAATTGGGACCATAACAAACTCGAAATTTTATATTGGGATACTCCCCTATGTGTAAGTTTTCTAACAAGATTGGTTTCACTCAATTTGGAGTTGTATAGGGTGAGTTATATCCTCTATAAGTCACCCTACCCGAATGAAAACCCTGGTTCCTAGGTCAAATTTCAAAAATTCATATCTCTCTCAATACTAATCCAATGCCTTATATTATATGTCTATGGAAAGCCCTGAATGTCTACTTTCATCTAAAAATGGTTTCATCAGATTTAACCGGTTGTAGGCGGTGCCGTACACTCTGTCGTACGGACTGCCGTGGAATTCTCACTCAGGCAGCATCCCAACCCCTCCATTTCTTCTAATTTTCTCCTTCTAATCATAATTCTAACTCAAAATCTTCTATGAATTTAATCATAATTCATCATAATCCATCATAATACATCCAATAATTCATCAAATACATAAAAAGAGTACAATCTCATGCAATCATAGTGTAAGGAATTCAAGAATAGAAGTAGAATACTACCTCTCTGGAGTATGACTTTGCTGAAATTGAGTTTAGATTGATGGAACTTTGCTAAAGCTTGGAGATTTGATGGAGTTGGATTTGAGGGAGGAAAGGAAGAAGAAGAAGGCTGGAGCAAGAGGAGAGGGAGACGTAAATCAGATCAGAATGAGGAGGGAAGTCTGACTTAAATACATGAAAGTTGTGGTGTTGATTGGTTAGAATTTTTGTGGTTGAAGTTCGGCCATGTCTCTCACTTTTTGTGGCCAATTTGCTCTCCACGTCGTCCAAAACTGGGATACGCTTTCGTTCCACCTGAAATCGGAACTCGTCCCATAATACTTTAAGTCGGGACTCGTGACCTTCTAAATTGCTTGCAGCTGAAGCCTGATGTCGGAACTCGTACCATGTTGCTTGTGACTTGAGGAAATCTTGTTTATTTTGATACTTGGAATCGAAGTCGGAGGTCGGAAGTAATGCAGCTGAAAATCATATAATCTCGGAACTCCCTATCTGAACTCGGGAATGTCAATGCTGGATATAAAATCGGAGATCGGAACTCGTGTATAACTGAAATCAACTCAAAGATTTGAACTCATGTCCATTGAGTTCAACTCACGTACCATTGTGTTAAACCATTACTTCTGAGGTCGGGAACCACGCACACTATCGTGAAGCATGAGGTATGAGGTCGGAACTCGGGCATTCGAATCACATTGCCAAACCCAAGTACTTAAACCCGGAAGTCGGGATTTATATATAGTGTGGTTGATGAGATCGGAAACCGGGTATATTTGTCCTTGAAACATGAAGTCGGATATTGAGCAAGGCGAAATCGGAAATCGGAAATAACACTCCATCTTAAATTCAAAGATGAAATTGGAAATCGGGTATCACGTTCATGTTGTTCGGCTTTGAAGTTTAAGATCGGAAGTCGTGGAAATTGCTGCCAAATTAAGTCGGAAATCGTGTACTTGCGTAAGACGAACTCGGAATTTGGAATTTATCCCATTCTGTGTAGAATTCGAAGATGAAGTCGGGAATTGAAATTGATCAGTCCTGAGGGCGAAGTCGGATCTCAGAAATCGGGATGTTACACTGTACTTGGGAGGGTGTTACATTTTGGTATCAAAGCAGTTCGATCCTCTTCAGACCTGAGGATTTGGACTGACTACGTTTCCAGTGCACTCTGGAATCCTTAAAAAATGTCATGTGACAAATCTTATCTGTTCAGATAAGATATAGGGAATTAGATATGGATGACCGCCTAACTGTAATGTTATTAGTTGCTATCACACTTAACTTATTGTTGAGCCTGATCAACTCAATGTTTTTTTGCGTGTGATTAGGAACTAATGGTTTCCAGGGGGTGTGGTAGGCCACGAACTGTACCCACTCCAGAAGATCCTGCTAATTTTATGGACACGATGTGTGAAATGGCTCATGCAATGCGGGAGCAGGCCGTTGTAGCTCATCAGATGATGGACCAGTTGGGTAGGCGGCCCGAGGCCGGCCATGGGGAAATCCAGACCTAGACTATCTTAAATTTGTTGAGTTCAGGAAAGAGAATCCGCTTAGCTTCCGAGGAGCTTTCGACCCAGATAAAGCCGAGGAATGGGTCAAAGCAATGGAGAAAGTCTTTTCTATTTTGGCCTGCACTGATCAACAGAAAGTGGCCTTTGCCACTTTTATGTTGGAAGCGGAAGCCGAGTTTTGGTGGAACGGCGCGAAGAGGCTGTTGGAAGAACCCCAAGTTGATATCACAAGGGACATATTCAAGGAGGCATTTTATCAGAAGTATTTCCTAGCATCAGTGCAAAATGGTAAGGAATTGGAGTTTATGAAGCTTCAACAAGGAAACATGAGTGTTTCAGGGTATATTGCTAAGTTCGAAGAACTCTGTAAATTTTCCACCATCTATCAGCGCAACCCTAACGAAAACTGGAAATGCATCAAATTTGAAGGAGGACTAAATGCGGACATTTTAGCCTCGGTGGGGCGAATGGAGATAAGAGATTTTGCTGCATTAGCAAACAAAAGTCGATTAATTGAAGAATATAACAAGAAGCTTGCTGATACTAGGATGGATATTTGTGGAAAGAGGCTGGCACCTGAAAACCAGGAACTCGAATATGCCTCACCACCAAAGAAGCTGTGTCAATTTAATGGACGTGGGGATAAACCATTTCAGAGGCCAAGCACGGGGCAAGTATGCTCTAAGTGTGGAAAGACTCATGGAGGTAGACCTTGTTTAGCTAGACAAAACGTATGTTTCAGGTATGGGAAGCCGGGCCACATGATCAGAGACTGCTTATATACACATCAGTCATCTACCCCTAAACTGCAATGACCAGGACGGGTCTTCACCTTGAATGTTGAAGAGCTATTTCCCCGAATAAGCTGAAGTGAAATAAGGAATAACCTAGGACAAGGATCCACTTTTTGCTAAACTATGTTCTGTTAAATTATATAACTAGGTTTACTTTATTTTCTTTGACTATGTTTGTTCAACTTTAGTGTGCTTATGCGTGAACTTTTTCTTCAAAATCTTATGATAATAAATAGTTAGTTTTGTGACTAAATTTTGAAAGCAAAATTCTTTTTAAGGAGGGTGGTAATGTAACATCCACCACGAGTTCCGACTTCACCTTTAAATTTCCATGATTTCCGACTTCATGTCCGATTTCCGACTTCGTCTTCAAGTTTGATCATTTCTGATTTCCGAGTTCATCTTCTAGTCTCAAATTAAATGGACTGTTCCGAGTTCCAACCTCCAACTTCGAGTTTCATGTTTATTGTACATAATTTCCGACTTCCGGGATTCGGGTATAAAGTTTCCTATTCTGGTACCAACTTCCAAGTTTATGTAAAAATCCTGACTTTCGGGTTTAAGTATTTTAGGTTTGATATTATTGTCCATGACTTTCGATTTCAAAGTGTTTTATGTGCTTGTGATTCCGATTTTCGACATTAATCCATATTGGTCTTCCAAGTTATGAATGTTTCCTAAGTCCCGAGTTCCGACCTTAACCATACCCAATATTCACTCATTTCCGACTTTCGACTTCATGGTTCAAAATAAAGTGTACATGGTTTCCGACCTACGAGTTGATAGTTTAACAAAATGGTCATAAGTACTGACCTCCGGGTTGAATTTAACGATTTCCGACCTTAGAGTTGAACTCAACTAGAGTGGACCTGAGATCAGATCTTTGAGTCGATCTCCAAGTTCGATCAAAATTTACACAAGTTCCAATCTCTGAATTTATTTCCAAGTCTCAAATAAGGTGGGCACGAGTTCTGGAATCCAACTTCAGCTCCAAGTTCAGATAAAATGGATGCGAGCTCTGACTTTACACAGAATAAATATGAGTTCCAATTTCAGATACAATGGAAGCGAGTTCCACTTGTGGGGCGATGTAGAGAATAACTTAGCCACAAAAGAGGGAGACATGGCTGAACTTCAATCACAAAATTTCAACCAATCAAAACACACAAAGCCAACTACCTCTTCAATACTTAAAATCAGATTTTTCTCTTCTCCCTGCTGACTTGCTTCTCATTCTCATCTGGTTTCAGCCTTCTTCTTCTCTTCTTCTCTTCTCCTCTTAACTTACTCTATCAAACTTCCAAGCTTGATAAGGTTCCATCCAAACTTCAAAATCTAGCAGAATCACACCCAAAGGAGGTAGGATTCCATTTCTGTTCTTAAATTCTTTGAGCTGTGGCTGCATGAAATTTTACTCTTCTTTATGTATTTGCTGATATATTGGATGTATATGATGTATTATGGTTGGATTAATGTGAAATCTTGAGTTGGAATTAAAGTTAGAAGGAGAAAACTAGAAAGAGTGGAGAATTAAGATGCTGTCTAGGTGAAAAGTCCACGGCAGTCTAGATGGTGGAGTGTACGGCTCCACCTACAGCTAGTTAAATCTGATAAAACTATTTTTATATGAAAGTAGACATTCAAAGCTTTCCATACATATATAATATAAGGCAATTGGATTAATATTGAGAGAGATATGAATTTTTGAAACTTGACCTATGAATCAGGACTTACATTGGGGCAGTGTGACTTGAGAAAGGTATAACTCACCCTACATGACTCCAAATTGAGTGAAACCAACTTTGCTAGAAAGTTTACACATAGAGAAACATTTCATAATAAAATTCTAAGTTTGTTATGATCCCATTTGTTCCCATTAATTCGAAGAAGTTTCCCTATGTCCAAACTGAGCCCAAATAGGGCAGCTCAGGAAAGTCATATTTCGGGCACTATAACTCGAGCTCCACTGAAGCAAATGAAATGAAACTTATTGCAAATGAAATTTTATCCTGTTAGCTTTGATATGAAACCAATTTCGTATGATTTGGACTAGTCTTCGATTTTCAGAAGATTTTTACTTTTAGGTGTGTAATTCTAGCCAGCTACAGGGCAGGCCAGGATAAAACCTAAATAACTTGAGTTATATTTATCAAAATTAGATGGGACCAAAGAGGTTAGAAAATAGACACATAACACTTCAACATATCCAAAATTTAGGTCCAAATAAGTTAAAATGAATTTAAGGCTTAATTTCTAAAAACGGGCAGAGTTGAAGAATATGAGCAGGATTCCCAAAGTTAAAGGATTCGGCACCTTAATTCACATATGAGTTCAAGTAAAGCCTAAGTGTTGAAAATCCATGTTGGTGCTTGAAAGATTAATGCATTATATTTAATCTCTTATTGTGACTGACTGTTTGCTAAAATTGGCACTATTCATGGGAAGGCGAACTCAATTCATTATGCTGCCGAATTTTCGGCAGAAGTCTATGAAACTATAGATATTTATATTACCAGAAATTTATGATATGAACAGCTATACAATTATGAATATGTGAAAATTCTATATGCAAGAATGATTTAAGTATGATATGAGGTATATGAAAATAAATGATGAAGCATATGTATGAGTACATTTCGCATGTCCATGCATGATTATGTATGAGGATGAAATAATATGAACATATTAAATATGAATCCCTTCACTTGGAGGTAGTTGCACATTGAATCCCTCCTTGTGAAGGCAATTAAAAGACAAAGATGTGGGTCCCTTCACTTGGAGGCAGTTGCACATTGAATCCCTCCTTGTGAAGGCAGCTAAAACTATGAGATCCCTCTACCTTGGAGGCACGTGATTAGATGAGATCCCTCTATATTGAAGGCACGTGGTCAGATGAGATCCCTCAATTTTTGTGGCACGTGACCAGAAGAGATCCCTTCAATTTAGAGGCACGTGACCAAAATGGGACCCCTCCAAGACTAAAGGCACGTGGGTCCCCTTGTGGGTTAGTTTGTGTGACGACAGTCACGAGTTGAGCTGATGAGCTCACTCCCAGATCAGACTACCCAAAGGCAGTAAAGACTAAAGGCTAAAGACTAAAGATTAAAGCATATGCAAGCACCCCACTCACATGAGGTATGGCATTGACCCAACTAGTTTGAGTATAGGGGATAGGGCTTACATGAGGCATGGCATGACCCAGCTAGTGTGAGTACCGAATATTTATGGTGGCATGTAAAGATTTTATGATGAAAGATACGATGATGAGTCTATATTCCTAAGGAACGTGATATGGTGATCACACTCTGATGGGGTATGACATGGCGATCATACTCTAGAATATAGCATAATGATCCCACACCCTAAGGAATGTGACATGGCGATCACTTTATGATGGAGTATGACATGGCGATTATACTTTGGGACATGGTAGGAAGAACATATTCCTAAGGAATGTGACATGGCGATCACATCCCGATGGGGTATGACATGGCGACCATACTCTGGAATATGGCATAATAAGCAGAAGATAAAGAAAGAAAAGTAAATTTTATGTATCTGCATAACTTTAAGTACAAGTAAAGTCATGTGTAGATGTTATGTCTCCAGTATATTGATGTTATAGTATCTTAATATGTTGCAGTTATTATTCATAGTATAATTCATGAATTGACTTTGTATGGGCTCTCCCAAATGCCAAATGTATGAGTAAAATGAACTTTACTTCGGATAACATATTTTCGAACTATAAAATTCAACAGCTTGTATAACATGATCACCTTTTTCATAATAAACCGAATCAACTGGAGATGACAATGATGACATTATGTATGATATATTCCTCGAAGACGGCTGAAGTTGCTGTCAGATAAGGTTCGCTTAGGTAACAGTAACAACTCCAGGGTGTGGTACTATGACTTAAACATAGTACTGTACTTGGGAGGGTGTTACAGTACGTAGTACTTAAACATAGCCTAGTGCCAAACGCCTTCTAAAGTGCTCTCCAAAACCGTGAGGTGAACCTTGGATCTCGATCTGAAATGATTGTCAAAGGAATACCATGTAGCCGTACCACTTCTTGAATGTATAATTGAGCTAGCTTCTCTAGAGGATAATTCGCTTGAATGGGCAAAAAGTGAGCAGACTTAGTTAGTCTTTCCACTATGACTCATATAGCATCATATCCTGAGGGTGTTCTTGGTAAGCCCATCACGAAATCCATAGAAATGCTCTCCCACTTCCATTCCAAAATCTCTAAGGGTTGTAGTGACCCTACTGGTTTTTGATGCTCTATTTTTACCTTCTGGCAGGTTAGGCATTTATTCACAAAACTTGCCACATCTGTCTTAAGGCTTGGCCACCAAAACATCCTCCTAATATCTTGATACGTTTTGTTAATGCCAGAATGAATAGTAAACTCGCTCTTATGGGCTTCTTCCAAGATCTTCTTTTTGAGGTTATCCTCCTCAGGTATGCATATTCTCCCCTGATATCGCCATATTCCTTCTACATCCCGAGTAAATCCTGTTACCTTGCCAAATTGCACTAGTTGCACTATATGCTGGAAGTCATCATTTCTTTGTTGTGCTTGTTGGATTTGGTCTTTGAAATCACTGGTTATCTTAAGTTGGTTTAACTGAATGGCATGGGGGTCATAGAGATTCCTTAATTGAGATCTCGGAAACTCTCTATGAGTTTCGTCTCCTTGATTATCATCCATGCCATAGTTAAAGATTTCCTACTCAGGGCATCTACCACCACATTTGCTTTGCCAGGGCGGTACTTTAGCTCAAATTCGTAATCTTTAAGAAACTCTATCCACCTTCGCTACCTCCTGTTCAATTCTTTTTGATCAAAAAGGTATTTCAAGCTTTTGTGGTCAGAAAATACTTCAAACTTCACTCCATAGAGGTGGTGCCTCCATACCTTCAGAGCAAATACCACCGCCGCTAACTCTAGGTCATGCGTTGGATAATTTCTTTCGTGAGTTTTCAATTGCCTGGAAGCATACGCGACAATGTTCTTATTTTGCATTAACACACATCCTAATCCTTTCTTAGAAGCATCACAGTAGACTTCGAATCGTCCATGAGGATTAGGTAGAGTAAGTAGTGCAGCTGTCGTCAACTTTTCTTTTAATTCTTGAAAACTCTGCTCGCACTCAGGTGTCCATTCAAATGGGGCATTCTTCCTAGTTAACTTTGTTAGGGAAAGGGCTATTTGAGAGAAGTTCTGAACAAATCTCCTGTAGTATCCTGCCAACCCTAAAAAGCTCCTAACTTCTATAACTGTCGTTGGCCGTTCCCAATTTAATACTGCTTCTACCTTACTTGGGTCCACTAAAATTCCCCCATAGGATACCACATGGCCAAGAAATTTTACTTCTCTCATCCAAAATTCACATTTGGATAACTTGGCATAAAGTTTCTTTTCTCTTAGAATTTACAGAACCAGTCGCAAATGTTCTGCGTGCTTCTACTCTGTTTTTGAGTAGACAAGTATGTCATCAATGAATACCACCACAAATTTGTCAAGATATGGTCGAAATATCCGATTCATGTAATCCATGAATATTGTCGGTGTGTTTGTCAACCCGAAGGACATCACAGTGTATTCATAATGTCCATAACGAGTTCGAAACACTGTCTTTGGAATATCTTCTTTTCAAACCCAAATCTAGTGATACCCAGACTGTAGATCAATCTTGGAGAATACAGTTGCCCCTTGCAGTTGATCCATGAGATCATCGATCCTTGGCAACGAATACTTATTCTTGATTGTCGCCTTATTCAACTGCCTATAATCCACACATAGTCGCATGCCTTCGTCTTTCTTCTTAACTAGCAGGACTAAGGCTCCCCATGGTGATGCACTTGGCCTAATAAATTTCTTTTCCAGGAGCTCTTCAATCTGCTTCTTAAGTTCGGTCAGCTCCAAGGGTGACATTCGATATGGTGCTATAGATATTGGTCATGCTCCCGGTACCAATTCAATAGCGAATTCAATTTCTCTCTCGGGAGGAAAATTAGGAATATCTTCAGGGAACACATCGGGATATTCCCTAACAACTGGAATATTATCTAATTTCTGATCAACCTCTGCTACATTGGCTGATAAGAGAATATACTCTTGAATTTTATTCCCATAGTGATGTATTGCTAAGGAGCTTAAATAAAGATTTATAGGGATTACTAAGCCTCTTGGGAGGAATTTAATTAATGCCACATCGAGGGGAATGAGACTGAAGCCAATTTGAAAATTAACGGTGATGGGAACGCAACCTTTGTGAGTAGAGATCCCATGCATAAGGTTCATATGGGTAATAACAGGTCACCTGTTAGTTCTTGTGAGCATGCTAGTGTCCCTTCCTATAGTGTGAGAAATATAAGTTGTGCTAGACTACGTTTGATATGAGAAAGCTCAATGCTTTGAATGATTTCATAGCCCTTATCGGTGGTGTATAAAGTGCTGTATACACTTGATGAAATCATCTATATGAGTGTGGAGTGGGGCTGCTCCTATAAAACTATGGTTAGGTTTCTAGAGCACTCATGAACTACCAGGCATACGCATGGCAGAAACCTACAAAACAGCGTTAACAACAAGGAATAAGTGGGGGTGTAAATGTGATTAGATATGACTCTAATTTACACTAAAATATATTGGTTCATAGAAGTTAAAACTTCACCAATTACATTGTAATTTAAAATATTGTCTATCTATGTCTGGTTCATAGTCTAGAGACACTATATTTGAAGTATTTACATTCATATTTAACCCAAATATTTTTAACAAACAATTTTGATTTTAAAATAAGTGGGGGATTGTTATATTATTTTATTATTATTACTTATTTCTAACTCAAATTTGTTTAAGTCTTCACGTGGATAAGGTTGTTTTGCCTAAATCCTAACTCTTTTTTCCATTGGATATTTTTTGATCGGTTCTATCCATTGGATATTGATTCAAAGATCTATTATCTAGTTTATATTCTTATGACCATCAGATATCGAGTTTCAAAAGGTTGGTGTTTCTTTAGCTAAAATTTCGCCCACGATGCTTACTGAGAAATATCCATTATTTTGCTGTTACAAGTGGATATGTTACATTATTTTCGTCCAGCAAATCCACCCAATCTTATCACTTCAGATCTCTATTAACGTTAAATTTCATTAGTTTATAAATTGATTCTTTCGGATATTACAAAGACAGTTTTGCTCTCCTTTTTCTACTGCTCACTATTCTTCTTCTACTGCTATATGTTCTTCTTTTTATTCTTTTCCTTATTGGGTTAAACAGAGAAAAATACTTGCTAGTCCTTAAGATCCTGGTTATACTAGAAGAGTCTACTGTATCATGTGGGAATATCCCCTAGTCAAAATAATCCTTAAGGGCAGTACAAATATGTATCCCTCCGACTATTAGTATTATTGTTTTTGGGTTTCTTTTCTTTATTTATTTTGCAAGTCTTATTCTATAATATTTTACACATCCTCTTATCACTTTGACATCAAAAGATACACCAGGAAAAATTAAGTACTCTATCTTATTTTATTTTCTCTTCATCTTCTTTCTAGTTTCTTTCTCATTGCTTTTAGTTCATTTCTTTTTGGTTTCCTTTTCTTTTAATTCTAGTTTATGTATTTTTTTACATATCAATTTTATGATGCTTTCATTTCATTTTTCTTTCTTTAATTTGTTTTCTTGTTTTAATTTACTTCACGTTCCGTCAAATTGTTTTTTGCTTCATTTTGTCCTTGCATTTTTCATAATTTTTTTTCATTTTCTTTATCATTTTACTCTAATTTGTTTCTTCTATTTTCTGCATTTATTCTATTTTCTTTACTTCTTTTGTCTACTATTTAAAAATCCTGATAATTCAAATAAGAGTAATAACTTCCATTTCCCAAATTGAGATCGAGAAGCAAGGTTATCATCATTTATTTGTTTACAGACAAAAAAACCAGTTAAACACATACATACGAGGAAAATAAATAACACTAATGGTTTGAGCACCATAACACTAACAAAATCTCAATATTGTGATTTAAATAAAATATATATAAAAAAGAGATGCTTTTATATATTGATGGTTTTCACTGGCTGTTGCAGAAGTTATATAATTCAAGAACAATAGCAATTTATGTACTTATATAACCTGGATGAAATTTACGAGAAGTAGATAGTTAAAGTGTCATATATCTTATCTAATTATATTGTTAATTTTATAAGCTGTCAGATTGTGTGTATAACATTGTTTGTGACTTTGTGAGGCCCACGACGAATCCAAATTTGTTTTGTAAATTACGTTTGCTTCACTTGTGTGACTGGCTGACAAAGGAGAACTTTAATTGGCAATTTTCAAACAATGAAGGGTGCTCTCGGCTAACAGAGGATAGAAAATTAATGGGATGGGAATGCGAGAAAAATAGAACCGTAACTTGTACAAAGAGTATGAGAATATCGAAAACAAGAGATCGAGTCGAACAAAGCAGGTAAGTATTCTATATTTGAAAATGTTAGATATCATATTACTGTATATAGATACAGAAATAAAATTAACTTTGGGTGATGGAAGAGAAAAAATCTTGGATGCTAGACTTTGGAGCTATCAAGCATATATGTGAATATGTGAAGAGTATTTTTACCTCCTACAAAATTGTGGAGAGATGAAGAGAAAATTCTGCATATAGGTGACTCTAAAAGTTGAAATTCTTGAAAAAATGAAACTATGAATTTAAAACTTGATTTGTGGTACTATAGACCAATCTATGTTGTGGGGGATATCTAGATGTACTTAAAGAGTACCCTGATGCTAACTGAATCTTTGATTCAAATGAGAGTAAATCCACAAGTGGATTTATTTTTTGTGGCAGTGTTATCACTTGGCAGTCATCCAAGCAAACATGTAAAGATAATCGGGTTTATATTTACCCTTGGTGGTGGTGGTGTTGCTTAGAAATCAACCAAGTAGACCTGTATAACTAGATCCATTGTGGATTTGAGGTTGAGTGGCTAAGATATCTCTTAGCAGATATATGTATAATTCTGCAAAGTAGGTACTAAATAATGGAGACAATCTTTAAATTACTTGAGGTCAAAGATGTTTTGTGGATCCTCTGACAAAGCTACTAAGCACAAAGCTAGTGAGAAATACATCAAAGGGGTGAGGCTTATGCCCAATTCATAGATTGAGAATGATGGTAATCCAACTTAAACTTGATAATTCTTCAAAGCTTAGGTCCATATGGGTAAAAATAAGTCACTTGTCAATCATCACGCATTATCCAATATTTATTGTACATCTCTATATAGTGTATAACAATGTGTGAAGGATAGTCTGTGATTACAATGTAAATAGAAGGTGAATTTATACTCTTAATGAATCTATAGCTCATGAAAGAGTGTTGTGCTTGACTATAATGCACACTTGATAGATTCACCTATTTGAGTGTTGGAGGTAAGGTTGCCTCTATGAGAGTTGGGCAAACTCTCTAGAGCCATTTATGAAATCTAGGTAATGGTGCAAGGTCAAAATGCACCACACTGCATTGAACAACTTTGGATGAGAAGACAGTGTGAGTAATGATATCACTGAGTCACATGTGGAATGAAGGTTTATAGAGGTTCTAATCTCACTGCCATTCCTATGGTTCAAATGTCATTTGCTCTATATACTTGTTAAAGTCTAAAAGACACTAGTACTTATGTACCAAATTCTTATGCTCATAGGAACTAATTTTACTATAATAATAACTTTGAAATATGTAGGGGATTATTGTATTTTATTTATAATTATATTCCAAAGTTATTATTATTATTATTATTATTATTTCTTAATGCTTTTTAACGTTATATACATGTTAGTAATATTTTGTTTCTTGACCAAATTCATGTGTGTTGGATAAATATCCTAATCATGTGATGACAAACATTGTGTTATACATTTAATATGTGTGTTAGTGTTTCAGGTTTGAAACATATATCAAGCAACACACATGTTTCTAAGAAGGCAATTCTGGAAGTCAAAAATCTCTTAATTCACTAAGAGAGAAATCAGTTGCAGTAGGCTTTACGTGTGTATCTCAGCAAAACAATTGAGCATTTGGAGGGAAAATTAAATCCTAGCAATTGCTGAGTCAGAAAAGGACAATTGCACCAAAGGACAGCTCACAAGGACAAAAGCAAAAGAAAGAAAAGCATTTTCAAAAGAAAAGGACAAGTGTGAGCCAATCAAATGCTAGAAGGTGTCCATTGCAAATTCCAAAATGGTCACAAAGGACTATACCTGCTATACCAGCAGCCTACAATGGTCATAATATTTTCACCATTTAAGGAAGCAAGCAGCTACTATAAGACTCAGAAAAAGAGAGCCACAATTGATATTTATTCTACAAAAATTCTGAGTTCATTTGGTTCTTCTCTTCTTCTCAATTCCAATATTCTTGAATCTGTATAAACATCTTATTTCTGAGGTGTATTCTAGTTTTGTGTGGAAAGGCTTGAGTGCTGAGAGTATATTTGTTCTTGAAAACCCATATTTAACTATTTGAGAAATTTGTTTTTGGTAGGTGTTGAAGTGTCAACACTTTGTTCTTGAGAGAACTTGTATTTGTGAGTCTTCTTTTTGTTTCTGAGAGGTAACTAAGAGAAAGGTTCACTCTTGGAGTGTTTGGTTTATAAAGAAGACTATTATTTTGTGAAAACTCTCACCTTGTTGGTGAGGACTGGACGTAGAGTCCAAGTTTGGAGATCGAACCAGTATAAATTGTTTGGTGCCATCTTTTCAACCTTCTCTTTGATTTATTTTGATCTGCTATACTATTTTACATTCATCACTTCTTGTTTAAAACTGTAATTTCAGTTTGAGCAAATCTGGTTTCTGAAACAAAACATTATGATATAACTTATCTCATCCTTACTTAATAGATTATCTCATACACGAATATAAGATCTTTGTGAGCATTTTGATTTATGTGTTTTTAAGTGTGCAGGATCTATTTGTGCTTGATTCAACCCACCTTCTCAAGCATTTTGATACCATCAATTGGTATCAGAGCTTGCTTCTCTGAAAAGCAAGCTTAATAGCTTAGAGAAAAAGATCCAAGGACTATGGCAAATATGGTGCCTTACACACTTACTGAAGGGCAATCAACCAATCACCCTCCTTTCTTCAATGGAGTAAATTACTCATACTAGAAAGAAAGAATGAGAATCTTCATTCAATCAACTGATTATGATCTCTGGAAAATCATTATCAATAGGCCTGACACGCCAATTACAACAAATGATGAAGGACAAAGAGTTCCTAAGACTGATGAAGAATGGCCACAGAAGAAAAGAAGAAAGTTGAGATGAATGCCAAGGCTGTAAATCTGATGCACTGTGCCATCAGTTTTGAGAAGTATCAAAAAGTATCAAGGTGCAAAAGTGCAAAAGAAATTTGGGATAAGCTACAACTCACTCATGAAGGAACAAAGCAGATTAAACAAAAAAAAACTGATATGCTCATGAGAGAATATGAACTATTCTGCATGAAGGATGATGAAAACATTGATGAGATGTTTGAAAGATTTGCTGTCATTATCAATAATCTTGATATGATGGGCAAATCTTTTGGGGATGAAGGGCTGGTCAAGAAAATATTAAGGAGTCTTACTAATCCATGGCTTTCTAAGACTACAACTATATAAGAAGGAAGGGATATAAGTACTCTCACTTATGATGAGTTAAGAGGAAACCTCATTGCCTTTGAAACTACACATCTGAAAAAATGACAAGAAGAAAAAGGGACTAGCATTAAAATGCAAAGTAGAGGAAGACAACATCTCAGATATGGAAGAGGAATTACCAGAGGATGATGAATTCAGTCTATTTGCTCAGAGAATGATGAAGCTATGGAACAAAAGAAATAGAATGAAGAAAGGAAGCACTTCCAAGAAAGAAACCAGCAAGAAGGATGTAACCTACCACTATTGTAAGTAACCTGGACATTTCAAGAATGAATGTCCTTTGCTTCAAAAGAAGGAAGAAGGTAAAAAGTCAAAGAAGAAGGGACTGTTGTCCACATGGGAAGACTTGGAAAATGACTCAAGTAATGATGAAAATGAAGAGGAGAATACCGCTCATTTGTGCCTCATGGCCAATCATGAGGATGAGGTAGAATTTTTTGACCTTTCACATGATGACTTGCTGGATATTATTGATGATTTGTTAGTTAACTCGAAAAGCATGCTTTTAAAATATTCTGCCATAAAAAAGGAAAATGAACTGCTGAATGTTGAAAATACTTTTCTAAAATCTGAAGTTGAGGCATTAAAGAGTTGCTTTAGTCAATCATCTTCATGTGATCTTAAATCTAAAAATGATATGCTACACCAAAAGGTTGAGTCCTTAACTCAAGACTTAGCCAAGTTTGTTCAAGCATCACAAAATTTAGAAAAATTGATGGGACAGCAAAGGTGTGCTATCAATAAAGCAAGTCTGGGATATCATGAACATGATCAAAATCATTTTTATAAACATCTGTTTGATCAACCATCAACTTCTTCAACCAAAAAGATATATGACAAACCATATATGAAACATTTTGTGAAAGGTTCAAGTTCTCAAATAAAACCATAGCAGAAAATTCCTAAGCAATGCTATAATTGTAATAGAAAAGGGCACTTGTCAAATGAATGCTATATTTTTTGGAAGCCTGATGGAAATAGGCATATTCCTGTGTTAGCTAAGGTAAATGCTGCTAGTATTCCTGGAGGAACTAACTTTTCAGGATCCAAAAAACTTTGGATACCTAAAAGAAACTAAACTGCATTGCAGGTTTGCTTGTCTTCCAAAAGGAGTGATGTTTGGTATCTTGATAGTGGATGTTCAAGACATATGACTGGAAATGCATCCATGTTTCTTCAAATCAGAAAATACAATGGTGGATATGTGACATTTCGAGACAATGCAAAAGGAAAAATCATTGGTGTAGGTAAAATTGGTAAAAGTCTATCTACCTCGATTGATGATGTATACCTCATTGATGGTTTAAAGCATAATCTTTTGAGCATAAGTCAATTATGTGATAAAGGTTATAATGTTGTGTTTGAACATTCTAAATGCATCATACATGAAAAGAACAATAACCAAATTCTTTTTATTGCTCAAAGGAGTAACAACATTTATAGTGTTACCTTAGATGATCTAAATGATCAAGATGTGAAATGTTTCACCTCTTTTGAAAATGAAAAATGGCTTTGGCATAGGAGATTAGGTCATGCTAGCATGTATCAAATCTCTAAACTTATTAAAGACTTAGTGAGAGGCATTCCAAAAATCAAATTTGATAAAGATATAGTTTGTGATGCTTGTCAAAAGGGCAAACAAACTAGAACTTCCTTTAAATCCAAGGATGCTGTCTCAACCTCAAGACCTTTGCAACTTTTACATCTTGATTTATTTGGTCCTACTAAAACACAAAGCTTGGGTGGAAAAACGTATGGGATGGTTATTGTAGACAATTTCTCAAGGTATGGTTGGGTTCTATTTTTGGCTCATAAGGATGAAGCCTTTACTCTTTTTGAAAAATTCTACAAGAAAACTCAAAATGAAAAGCTACCATTATTGTATCTATTAGAAGTGATCATGGAAAAGAATTTGAAAATCAACATTTTGAGTCATTTTGTGATAAAAATGGAATTTCACATAACTTCTCTTGCCCAAGAACTCCTTAACAAAATGGGGTTGTAGAAAGGAGAAATATGTCTTTACAAGAAATGGCTAGAGCCATGATTTGCGAAAATGATTTGCCTAAATTCTTTTGGGCTAAGGCTATAAATACTGCATGCTATGTTTTTAATAGAACCTTGATTAGAAAATCCTTAAAGAAAACCCCTTATGAGCTATGGAATGGAGTCAAGCCTACCCTTCATTTCATGTATTTGGATGCAAATGCTTCAGTCTCAACACCAAGGACAACATAGGAAAGTTTGATGCACAAACTCATGATGGCATATTTCTTGGAGATTCCTCTACTAGTAAAGCATATAGAGTTTCTAACAAAAGTACTAGAATTGTTGAGAAAACTATACATGTGACCCTTTGTGAAACTAATGGTGAACAAAAGACTGTAGTAGATGATGATGCAGATTCACAACACATAGAGAAAGTTGCAGCAGAACTGGTATCGTCTAATTCTAAGAGAAATGTGGATGTCCTGCAATATCTCCTGCTGCAGAAGGAGATTTTTCACTAACAGAACTAGAATTTTCTGCTGAACTTGATGAGCAGCAGCAAATAGCAACTGATGAAAACTCTAAAAACTCTCAGCCATCAAAACCAAGAGAATAGAGGTTCTTGAGCTCATATCCGAATCAATTTATTATTGGAGAACCATCGAAAGGAATTGTAACAAGATCCTTTCTCAAGAATAGACAACAAATGAACAATGTTGCTTTCATCTCAAACATTGAACCTAGGTCAACTACTGAAGCATTAAATGATGAAGCTTGGGTCAAAGCTATGAGGGAAGAACTTCAACAGTTTGATAAGAATCAAGTGTGGCAATTAGTTCCTAAACATGAGAATTGCTCTATTATTGGAACAAGATGGGTTTTTAGGAACAAATTGGATGGAAATGGAAGAATTGTGAGAAACAAGGCAAGGTTGGTAGCTCAAGGCTATAATCAACAAGAAGGTATAGACTTTGATGAGACTTATGCTCCTGTAGCTCGAATGGAAGGCATTTGAATGCTCTTAGCATATGCAGCTCATAAAGATTTTAAACTATTTCAAATGGATGTTAAAAGTGCCTTTTTAGATAGGTATATTAGTGAAGAGGTGTATGTGAAACAGCCCCCTGGTTTTGAGGATAAAAGACATCTTAATCATGTGCTTAAGCTTTCAAAAGCACTCTATGGCCTCAAACAAGCTCCAAGAGCTTGGTATGAGAGACTTAACACATTTCTCATCAAAAATAAATTTGAAAGAGGCAAAGTGGAGATAACACTCTTCATTAAGCACTCTATTGATCATTTTCTATTAGTTCAAATTTATGTTGATGACATTATTTTTAGTTCTACTAATGAAATTTTGTGTGAAGAGTTTTCAAGGTTAATGGCTAGTGAATTTGATATGAGCATGATGGGGGAACTCTCATTTTTCCTTGGTCTCCAAATCAAACAAACTTCTAGAGGAATCTTTGTGTGTCAAGAAAAGTATACTAGAGAACTTGTGAAAAAGTTTGGAATGGATCAAGCAAAGCCAATGGCAACTCCCATGCATCCCAGCTCAAAGCTTGATAAAGATGAAAATGGAAAGGAAATCGATGAAACAAGATATAGAGGAATGTCTGGTCCTTAATGTACTTAACATCATCAAGACCTGACATTTCATTTAATGTAGGTCTTTGCTCAAGATTTCAATCAAATCCAAAAGAGTCACTCTTGATAGCAGTAAAGAGAATACTAAGATACCTTCATAGAACATCAAGCCTTAATCTATGGATCCTAAATCTGAAATTATTGAACTAACTGGTTTTTATGATATAGATTATGCTGGTGATAGAATTGATAGAAGAAGCACCACTGGTTTTTGCTATTTTCTTGGCTCTTCCCTTGTATCCTGGACAAGCAAGAAACATAATACTATTGCACTATCAACAGCATAAGCTGCCTCAAGTTGTTGTTCACAACTACTATGGATGAAGCATCAAATGGTTGATTACAATTTAACTTTTCTCAATATTCCTTTATATTGTGACAATATGAGTGCCATAAATCTCACAAAAAATCTTGTCCTACATTCCATAACTAAACACATTGAGATCAGGCATCATTTTATTGGTGAGCATGTACAAAATGGAAATATTGATGTTAAGTTTGTAAAATCTAAAAATCAACTTGGTGATATTCTAACTAAACCTTTACTTGAGGAAAGGTTCTATGCATTAAGAAAAGAAATTGGCATGATTTGCTCTTCCAATTTTGAATGAATGTTCTATTTGATTTGCTTGTTATTTTCTAGTTTAATACAATTTTTTATGCAGTTAACACGTTTGTCTCCCTATCATTTATGAGATAATCTCCTGGTGAATGATGAGCCAAATGAACTCGAATGCTTGGGCTGGCCATGTAAATCAACAAGTGATCAAAAGGAATACTAAGCCTTGCTCTTAAAGAATTTGGGCTTAAGATGTGGGCCTCCTCAGACTATTTCACCTTGGGCTTCACCAAACAAACATAGATATTTTCATCTCTCTCACTGAAATTTTTTTTTTACATCTGTCATCTTTTAAATTTTTATCTTTTTCTCTTTTCCTCTTTTATTTATTTTTAACTCTCTCTCATGTTTCATTCTGTCACACCCTGTCACTCAACCATCCTTTCTCTCTCTCTCATATCACTCTCATCCCTATAACCTCTCTCCGCCGGTTCATCGCACCACCACCATAAAAATGGCTCGCACAAAAACAACTGCCAACAAGCCACCTAGGGTCCTTATAGCTCAGAGAAAACGAAACACTCAAACTCCATCAGCATCCTCACCTCCATCTCCACCTTCACCACAAAGCATGGTGCGAACCAAAAACCCAAACCATGGGAAGGATTCCTCAACTGCTCCAACCAATCCTTCACAAGATGCATCACATCAAAATGAAACAGAATCATCTCCACCATCTCTTGTTCAAAGACAAACACGTCAAAGGGGTGCTAGCACTGCAAGGGGTTCTGGTAATAACTTTTCCTTCTCACCTCTACATGAATAGTTTGGCACCAACACTTATAACCCCTTCTGTTTTTCAAGTACTGCAAACTGGAAATTTTTCACTAACAACATTTCTAAGCGACCTATCACAAAATCCTTCTTAGTTGATTTAAGCAGTTTCAAATCCAAAGGTCTTAACTTTGAACCTCTGTTTCGTTCTCAAGAGTGGTTACCCCTCTTTGAAATCAATGAACCTATTTATCCTGATCTTGTTCGTCAATTCTATAGTAATTTTAGGTTCAAAGATTTTACTGCTACTTCCTTTTTAAAAGGAAAAGAAATCATCATTGATTTTCAAACCATTTTGGATGTCCTACATATACCCAATAATGGTCCATCCCTGTTTTTCTCCTAAAAATGGGCCACCTCTGACTCATTCACCTTCTTGTATGATGAAGTTGTCTCTGTCATTTGTAACAGCATCAGTTTTTTTGATGGGGACAAAGTCACCTACAAGGCCCTTGGAAACAAATGGGCCCCACTTCATCATCTTATTAGTCATATCGTCCTACCCAAGAGAAGGAGTTTTGACAAATTTTCGTATATGGATACTCTCATTCTCTATGCCCTCATCACCAAGATTCCAATTTCCTTTGGCTATATCTTGATGAGACACATGGAAGAATGTATCAACAGCTTGAAACCTTTATCTCTGCCCTATGCCATGTTCTTAACTATGTTCTTCAAACATTTTGGTGTTGACCTTTAAAATGAAGAGTCTGAGGAAGTTGTGACCACTTTAAAAGGAAGAGGAACAAAGAAAGATGGTTCCAAGGCATCTTCATCTGGAAAGGACAAAAATGTGGTGTTGGATGATTCAAAAACTGAGCAAGAGTTCGAATCCTCTTCTCCCATCAAAAGAAGAAAGCATAGAGACTCTAAGAGAAAGAGAAGCAGCAAGATGAAAAGCTTCATGAATCAATTCATAAATGAATTGATAACTTTTACTGATCTGCAAAGGACCTTACTGATTAGGAAGACCAAAAAAGACAATGATGCAGAAAGACAACTCAAGCATGCCAAAACCAGATGGAAGTTGCTCAAGAATCAGCTCAGCAACATGTCCTCTTCTAACTCTGAGGAGCCATCTGATTCTGGAGAAGAGGATCGAGTTCCCTTTGACACCTAGGAGTTGCTCTCATAACCTTATGTTTTATATGCTTCATGACTATCTTTAACTATTTTGCTCTTTTAAATTCTTGGATCACTGTAATAACTTTGCTATTGCTAGTTTGTTGCTGATACTCTGCTAAACAGCCACTTTAACTATTTTCAATGCTCATGGACTTACTTACTACTCAATTTTGTAGTCTTTGATCAAGTTTCTACATTCCCTTTGATGACAAAAAGGGAAGTAGAAAAATAGGAACTTAAATGTTGATGGAGTTTATGTTATATTGCTCATCTGATATATTCTGTACATTATTTCTATGTGTGAGTAATGTATACATGATGTATATTTTGTGCCCATCCTTTTGCTGTGCTTATAATACTCTGATCTAAAACTTGTTGTATATCTTGCACATTATATGATATAATTTTATTTGTGCTTTATTATCAAAAATTTTCTAAAGTATTTTTAGATTACTGATATGAGAAGTCTATCACAAGTCATAAATGACTACTTGCTGATTGAACGTATGGACTTGTAAGTTTCTAAAGCATGAATGTGTGAATTTTCCAGTATTGCATGATTGCTTGTGATTGGAAAAGCCCAACTATTAAATCATCCTTCTTAAGAAGGAAGAGAACTAGTGTGGGCGACATTTCAAGATGCTTTCAAAAAGTCATTTAAGGATTAAAGACAAAAATCCCTCATAAATCTTTCTCTCAAGTAATGAGCAGAAAGAACTAATTGGGAAACATGAACTCTCATTAAGGAGGAGCTTGGATCAAGGGGAGTCTACATTAAGGGGGAGCTAGCACATATCAAGGAGCAATTTATTCAGGGAAGTTTATTTTAACTTTTCTTGTAAACTTATCAACATTTAATTATGTTTATCATCAAGGGGGAGATTGTTGGATAAATATCCTAATCATGTGATGACAAACATTGTGTTATACATTTAATATGTGTGTTAGTGTTCCAGGTTTGAAATATATATCAAACAACACACATGTTTCTAAGAAGGCAATTTTGGAAGTCAAAAATCTCTTAATTCACTAAGAGCTAAATCAGTTGCAGCAGGCTTTATGTGTGTACCTCAGCAAGAGAATTGAACATTTGGAGGGAAAATTAAATCATAACAATTGCTGAGTCTGAAAAGGACAACTGCACCAGAGGACAGCTCACAAGGACAAAAGCAAGAGAGAGAAAAGCATTTTCAAAAGAAAAGGACAAGTGTGAGCCAATCAAATGCTGGAAGGTGTCCATTGCAAATTCCAAAACAGTCACAAAGGATTGTACCTGCTATACCAGCAGCCTGCAACGGTTAGAATATTTTCACCATTTAAGGAAGCAAGCAGCTGCTATAAGACTTAGAAAAAGAGAGCCACAATTGATATTCATTCTACAAAAATTCTGAGTTCATTCGGTTCTTCTCTTCTTCTCAATACCAGTGTTCTTGAATCTGTGTAACCATCTCATTTCTGAGGTGTATTCTGGTTTTGTATGAAAAGGCTTGAGTGCTGAGAGTATATTTGTTCTTGAAAAGCCATATTTGACTATTTGAGAAATTTGTTTTTGGTGGGTGTTGAAGTGTCAACACTTTGTTCTTGAGAGAACTTGTATTTATGAGTCTTCTTTTTGTTTCTGAGAGGTGACTGAGAGAAAGGTTCACTCTTGGAGTGTTTGGTTTGTAAAGAAGACTATTGTTTAGTGGAAACTCTCACCTTGTTGGTGAGGACTAGACGTAGACTCCAAGTTTGGATATCGAATCAGTATAAATTATTTGGTGCCATCTTCTCAATCTTCTCTTTGATTTATTTTGATCTACTATACTGTTTTACATTCATCACTTCTTGTTTAAAACTTTAATTTCGGTTTGAGCAAATCTGGTTTCTGAAACAAAACATTCTGATATAACTTATCTCATCCTTACTTAATAGATTATCTCATACGCGAATATAAGATCTTTGTGAGCATTTCGATATGTGTGTTTTTAAGTGTGCAGGATCTATTTGTACTTAATTCAACCCCCCTTCTCAATTATTCTGATACCATCAACGTGGTTTTGTTTGAGACCATATTCTTTTGCTTTTCAACTGGTTTGAGTGTTACTCAGCAAAAGTTTAATGAGCTTTTAGGGAAAATTAGGTGGTGTTTGGTTTGAGGATTTTCATTTTCATTTTCACTAAAAATGAAAATGAAGGCTGAAAATATGTTTGGTGTTGTATGATTGAAAATATTTTTATTGAAAACAATGTTAAAAACACATGCAAATTGAAAATGCTGAATTCACGTTTTCAGTATTTTCAAAGTATTTGACTTTGAAAGTTGAAAATATTTTTATCAAAAACGCGGTGGCATAGTGGTAAATAAGTGGAATTCTACTACTTTCACCCTGCACAACCCGCCTTCGATTCTCGCGGAGGATTTTCTGGTTTTTTTAAACGCAATTTTCGCAGAGATTTTGTTATATATTATTAATGACCGAAGCTGACATTTCCGCACTGGCAGTGCAGCGGCTTGCACGTTGGCCTACATGCTCGAGGGTGAGGGTTCGAATCTCTCTTCACACAATTTTCACAATTTTGTCTATCATTCAATTTTTTAAAGAGATAAAAGAAACAAAAAGGATAAAATGTACAAAAAGAAATTGGTAGCTTAGTTGGCTCTATGTTGAGCCTAGAAACCTTGTGGTGTGTGTTCGAAATCTACTACTCATTTTTTTATTTTTACCAATCATTTAATTTTTTTCAAAAGGAAAAAAAGAAAAAAAAAGAACAAAACAAGAGAGGAAAAATGTATTATATATTTATATTTGTATTATTCTTAAAGTAATGAATCAAATATTTTTGTTGATATGATAATATATAATTAAATGTCTATACTTTATATTAACAGTATATATAATAAAATAATATTAACTATAATATTTAAATATTATCTATGTACAAATCAAAACATACTAATTGATAATAATAAAAAAATAACTTAAAAAGTAAGTAACTTATTTATTCTTAATATTTTATAGAGTTATTTATTATTTTAATAAATATTTTTAATAGATGAACAAAATACTAATATCAAATATATATATCAATTTCATTATTTAACAATAAATATAAATTTATTATCTCAAATTTTATTTTGAAAATATATTTTGAAAACAGACAAACCAAACGTATTTCCTAAATCCATAAAATCTGAAAATGAAAATCCTTTTCAGAAAATGAAAATAGAAAATGAAAACAAGAAATATTTTCACAAATCAAACACACCCTTATTATTTTGACACTAAGAAGATCAATGTGCTAACAAATTAATCCTTAAAAAATATTTAATTAGCCTATGGTATCTCAATGATTATCCGATTAATGAATTAGTCCCTAAAAAATTAACACATTGATAAAATAGCCTCTAAATGATTAATATGATGTCAAAGTAATCATTAAAACATCTTTTGCTAACATTAACAAAATCCATTAGCAATAACAAAATTCATCATTGGACTACTACGAATTAATAAAGTATCTTTCAAGAACTAATTTATAAGTAAATTAATCTTTTAAAGACCAAAATAGTGGTTCTTCCGAGATTTTACTAATAAGAGTTATAGTCTTTGAACGTTAGAAAATTCGAATGACCTATGGAACGTTGGGCAATGTACATTCCTTTTCTACTATAAATTGTTGGATAATGTCCTTGTAAAACTACAATATCAAGAGTTTTCTTTCTCAACTAAAAATATTTTCTTCTATTCTTTATTTGGTTCTCTTGAGCAGTCCTTATAAGTTGTTCATGTAGCCTCATTATTTTAAATGCAGAGTGAGTGAAAAGTGGCTGTTGTATTCTAGAGAGTATTAGCCGTGAAGATCATCTGCACTGAATTATTAACTTCTGGTGGCGAAATACTCTAAAAGCACAATGCCTAGCACACCTCAGCCAAATACGCCAAATACTTATAAGCACTTTAGTTTATTCATTTACTTGTTTTTAAATTCTTTAATATTTTATTATTGAGAATTAAATTTTATTTATATGTTATTTGTGTTATTTTATTACTAATTTTTCCAACATCAACAATAATTCAAAAGATATTCAATTTGGTGCCTTTGAATTATCTTGCTCTAATCCATTCATTGATTGATATAGTTGTCTCCTTAGCCACCCCCCATATGGTTAGTTTTTCGAGTAGAGGTGAGTGTTGATGCAAGATGTCGGAAGTGAAGGAAATACAAATACAACTATGAGCAACGTAAATTTCTAAGCGATAAACGTCCATCAAAATCACCAGTAAAAACAGGGAGAAGAAAATGTGATTAATACCATATCCAAATAATTACATATGGTAGAAGTAAGAACCTGTAGTACAAAATTGGGCAATTTACAATGAAAATAATAAGACCGTACTGAAAACAGCATAAAATCTACTATATAAACGAAATGCCCTAGCTCATCTGCATGTTAATAATAGTGAACTTAGTGATGATATCCCTTCCAATTGTCCCTTCGGATTCTCCTGACTGCACAACAAATGATGGACAACACAATAATCAGGAGGATCATGAATATGATTTTGACAACAGCCACAACCTTCCAGACAATCTTAAGGCTCTGCAATAATCCAGCCTTGCAAGCTTGGCAATTGAAGCACAGAACATTTGAATCATTGCTCCAAGCATCACAGTCAGGGTTGCTATAAGTTGCATTTTGTGGCTTATTCCACACTTTAGCTAGGGCTCTGATAGACAAAATTACAGTCGTTTGATGGCTTACAACATCCAGACTGCAGAAATCATCCAAAAGTAGTCAGATAATGAAAATGAAGTTACACCTACTCAGCTTCAATACAGAATTGAAACATATGAACACATACATCAATCATCCTGGAATCTTTTTTTGAAAACAAGTAAATGACATCAAGTCATCAATCAACTAGTATTTTAAGATAAGTGCTTACACGCCAGCAAAACAGTTACATTATCTAAGTTAAATTACCTCGAGCGCAAAGAGTTTCTCATTGTAGAACATGTTGACAGTGTCATCCTTATACTTGTATTTGAAATGGAAGCAGAGCTTCCCAGATTGCAAGCAGCTCTTAAACCTATTCCATGTCTTGGAGTTGTTGACCATCTTCTGCAACCAGTTAGAGTAACTCCCGAGCTTGTACGCCTTACCCGAGAGGGCCTCACCCGAACCTTTATTGGTGGTGACAAAGGCGAAGATGGTGTATGCAATTGAAAGCAAGTGTTCCAGTTCAACTAGCAAGGTCCTTCTTTTAATCCTTGCTCTACAGTTTTGTATTATGCTTCATTTTAGTTATATTTTGTGCTCATTCTCTCTAAAAAGCTAACAATGTTAGTGGCTGATATTGGTTTCATAGAAAATGCCAAAGGTAAAAAGCATAGGAACCCAGCGAGACAAAGATATTAGTTTAACTTGACACACTCGCAATTTGCATCTTTTGACATTCATAGGCAGCCACCTACCTCTCTTGGAAATTTCATTTTAAAGCTTATTATTCAAGAAGTCTTATGTTTTAGTTTAACTTCTGATATCGTGGTTAAAATTAACAAATTGTTCCAGTTCCAGAACTTCTTATATACTTTTAATACACTTATATATATTGAGATGTGAGGTGCTAACCACTGTATCGCACAAGCATACATGCATACATGGATCATTGGATTATTTGCAATTTCATTTTAAAGCTTATTATTCAATCCCTGCTGAGGTTCTCCCCTTGCTGCGAAATGATTACATGGGTGCAACTCATGTGAGGCTGTAATTGTTTTTGTTTTTGTTCTTCTTTCTGATGCATTAAAAAAAAAAGAGAGAGAAAAGAAGAAGACGAAGAAGAAGTCCTGTGTTTTCGTTTAACTTCTGCTATCGTAATTGAAATTATCAAATTGTTGCAGTATAAGTTTGATACAGGGGAAAAGGAGTTCCAGGGAATTGATGCAATTCCGATGAATTTCCAACAAATAACCAGAGCGCGTTGATGCACTTGCTAATAGAAAAATATTAAGAGAGGAATAGAAGCGTAGATGATAAAAGAATTCTGATTTTTCCCTTGATTGGAAATCCTTTACATTAGGCTTAATAACAAAATGCAAAACTCTCTTGTTGTTACCGGAGGTGTCAACAGGTTGATTTATATCGAGTTTGAGTGAAAAATAAATCGAAACCAATCAAATTTAATTGAGTTAGTTTGGTTTGATTTTTAAAATTTTTTCAACAAATTCAAACCAAACTGATCTGATCAACATCAGGTTAGTTTGATTCAGGTTATCTAGTTAAACTTAAAAAAATAAAGAATTACATTTTTTAAGAAGTTTTTGTTCTTATAATAATTAATAATATAAAACTTGATTATAATATACTTATTCATGGTGTGAATAGAAAATTTTCTTAAATAAATATTAACAAAAAAGATAAAAAAAAATGACTCTATTACTATAAACTTAAGTACAAAATATTGAAAGATTAGGAATTTAAAAAGAAAAAAATAGTTGATGAGGTAATCAGGTCGGGTACTTGGGTGATCGGATTGAAAAATAAAAAATCTGAAATCAAATCAATAATAGTTGTTTTGATTTAGTTCCACTTTAAAATGAACTGATTACACGAATCAATCTGAATCAAATCCATTTGTTTGATTTGGATATTTAGGTTAATTGGATCAATCCGATTCGCTTATACCCCTAGTTGTTACAATGCTTAAAGGGTCAAGTGACACCTCATCTGTCATTGCAATTACATAAATGCCCTTTTCTAAAAGAAATGAAGTGTAATGAAATAAATGACTAAATGATTATATATGTTGTATATGATATGCCTATATGCAGTATATGCTGTAACAAAGTTATTTCGATGTTATATGCCCAAAATCAACTAGGAGAGGTGGGTAGCCGACAACAAGTGTATGGAGGCTAGAGTTCATAATAGGGAAGAACGATCTCTCTCTATTTTTCAGGATTTCGATTCATCTAAGATGAAAATATTAGGACTTGGGATAATAGGAATTGGGGTAAAATTCTTGGTGATTGGAATAAGAATTGAAGTAATAGAGATTGGAATAAGTTTATAACCAAATAAAGATATTGTGGGTTTAAACATAAAATTAAAAGGGGTAACATGCATGTGAGTATTTAGGTGGACTAACTAAACATATGGCTAAATGTTATTGGACCTATTGTAACCCTTTATTTTTGGATTGGTATCATAAAACCCCCCTTTTTTTCAGTCCACTCCACATCATTCTCATAAATTAATCAGAAAAACAAAATTGCAAGAAAAAAATAAAGCAGAAAGAAAAGAGATGACCACCCTATATGAGGTAGGCCCAATTCTACAAGACAAAAAAATACATGGATAAGAAAAAGAAACACACTCACAAATAGAGAAAGAGAGGGGAGACAAGTGCTATTAGTTAACAAATTAATAGTAAGCACAAGTGGCTAGTTTTAGTTGTGTCCCTTATTTAAGAGCATCTTTCCTGTAACGCCACAAGTTAAAGCTTCCGTAGGAATTTTCTTCACTTTTTGAATAGCCTCTGCAAATATGACACCCATCCCCATGTGCAAATGAGGCTCAATATGGCAATGGAAGGCCCAAACTCCAGGGTTATCTGCCTTAAACCTTAATGCTGTCCATCCATATGGGAAAATCACTGCAGTGTTCCTCAGTGGTGCGTGCATCAAGTTGAATTTCTTCTCATCACCTGGCTTGAACTTCCCCTCTCCATACCCTAAAACCCAAAAATCATGTCCATGCAAATGCCAGGGGTGAATCTCACTACCTTTCCCAGATAATTGATTAGCATTCTGCAGTATCACATCAATAACCTCATTCAGCTGAAACATGTAAACCCCATTGCCAGTAGTTGCATTTTGGTTCACTGGAGGGTTCATGATGTCATAATCCTGGGGGAAGTTCTCTGGTGGGGGCTTTCTATCGAAGGCATTGTTGAGCTTAAACTTGATGGATCCCAAGTAAGGTGTTGGTGGCAATATTAGAGACACATTGTTTATGGCCCATTTGGTGAACCCATCAACTTTGTTTTGGGTGTTGAGGAGGAGAATCCTACGGTGAGAGACCTTGGGAGGCTGCGGCGTACCCATCTTGGCAATGATTTTCTTGGTGAATGCTTTGCTGCGCTCAAAGTCATCCCACTGGGGAGTGATGGGGGGTGGTAATGTAGGGAAAACAGAGGCAGAGATTGTCTTGTAGTTTAGAATGGTTAGGCCTTGTGTGGTGTTGGGCTTTCTTCCTCTTACGCCAATTGCAAGCCAGTAGTTTTTGTTTGGGTCTTGGTTTGTGGTGAGCAGCACTGAGTAGCTCTCACCAGAGTAGATGTCTATGTCATCAACAGCGAATGGCTGGACATAGTTTCCATCAGCTTCCACCACGACCAGTTTATGATTCTACAGCACACAATAATGAAATTATCAGGTATAGTTAAGTGATATGAAAGAAAGAACCAATTAGGAAACTGATTGCTTAATTAAGTGGATGTGCGTCCGAAAAGCTCATTCGCCGAGAGAATGCAAACTTCAGGAATTAAGTATGTGTCTGTTTGAATTAATTTATTTTACCTTTAAATAAATTTATAATCGAAATAACGTGACTTTTATGTCAATATTTGTCAAAACCAAACACATTGTAGAGCGCAAACGAAAAGAAACAAGATTGATTTGATTGAACAATCCTAGACTTAATGTAGGTACATTACTAGCGATCAATTTTAATTAGTAAAAATAGTAGAGGGGACAAACTTTCTAAAAGGGAATTCAGCCGCAATTCAATACAACTGCTGCGAAGAATTTTATCCTCTATTATTGTATCAAAAATGTCAACTTTCTTCAATTCCACATAAAAGAAATACACAATAGTGACATGCCAATTTGCGAGGTTTGACTAAGTCTAATCTCCATGTCCCATGATGGTTTTGGGTACATAAATATTTCTTTTTTATATAAAATGAGAATATCAAATGATACACTTATAGTAAATTAAATATTTTATAAATATGAAGTATTATAATTATAATTACATCTTACATTACTGTATCTCACGTATGCTTAACTGATAGGTGTATTATTTGATGTTCTTATTTTGGATCAAAACAAGCGAGACGGATCTATCGAATAATGAGTATGTACTTATCGTGAAAGCTCATGACCTTTTGTCTAGTCTTTCACGTGCTTACTCCGACCAATTTCCTGGCATTTCCAGTAATAATTTCTCTCTTGCATCCTTTATATTTTAACTTGTTATTCTGTCTTTTACCAAAATGTTTTGGTGTTTATTGACAGCTCAGTGATTCCTACGCATGCACATATGTTGTGATTCTGACCATTTCCCTTTTTTATGGCAATATTTTTGGGCATGCGTTTTTTATGTCATTAAGAAAGTAAGATTCCTCGCAAGGTAAGAAAGTAGAAATTATTTACTATTAAACTAATATACTGCATTATATATGAGTTTCACTAGATAATCTAAAAGTGAATAACACATCACTTATTTCACAAAATCTTAATTCTTATATAATGATTATCACAATAGTTACCTTTTAAAAACTAATTAAGGTAATAGTTTTTTGTTTTTAAATAATAATACTTTATTTTGGTAAACGAGGTATTCTTAGAGATTTAACCTATTTGAATTACTTATAACACTATTTTCTTTTTATTAGAGAAGTATACTGGTTATGCAAGATCTTTCTACAAGAGTTGTTTCTCTACAATTTGATATTGCATTCTTCTTTTAGAGATCAGTTAAGGTTACTAATTACCTCAACTAACCCTTTATAGGTTAATAATAATACTTCATGTGTTATAATATATTTAACATTTGCAAATTTAAAAAAGTTATTAGAATTTCAATTTGATAAATATATAATTAAAATAAATAATTACATAAAATTTTTCTTTATTTCCTAAATCAAATTCTTCTTAAGGCTAATTGGGCTGCCTACAAAGAGGTCATAGCTTTCACCATCTAACCGGGGATTTTGTGAAAATAATTTTTCTTTAATATATTTATCTTCTTTTTTCCACCATTCTTGACCCACGTGTCAAGTCAATCTATCTTACCTTAACACCTACTTCTACTGAAATTATTCCGTTGTTAGTTGATAAACTATTAATAATGGATGTGAGTCATGATTCCTTCAATATAATGCACACTTATTCTGTCTACTATTGGATCCTTTTTTCTTTATAGGCAAGTTGGAAGAACGAAATTTCGTAGAGAAACCTAATCAGACAGCTATTTGTCACAAAGATGGATACGTGTATAAAAGCGACTGAGAACCTTCCCATTAGACTTCTACAATGACACGCACAAACTTGAATCTAACAAAATGATAAAAAGTTTTAAAGAGAATTAAAAAGGAAAAAAGATAGTGCAAATGAAATGCAACAACGCATGAGTGTCATAGGCAACTTACCGAAATCGCCAAGTTGAGGGAAGCTAAGGAAGTGGTACTAGCAATCCTGATCCTATAGGTCTTGTTTGGGTCCACATGGAGAATCTGAGGTGCGCATTCTTCACCTCCTTTAAATTGGCATTGGGGCAGGGATGAGTTGCTGATAAATTTCGCTGCAAGGGAACAATTGAACTGTCCTCGTCCATTGATGAGCAGAGTCTGAAAAAGAGGAAAAAAAAATGTGGGGAGGTTGAGAAAAGAGAGTCATTCTAAAGGGCTGGTAAACAGTATTTGACAATTAAGAAAAGTAGTGCAAGTTTCTTTTCCTCCTAGAGAAGCCATAAAGTTATAGAACATAGTCAAATTGTCCCTGCTACCGCGTAATGCAACAGCAAATTGTACATTATGAAAAGCTATTGGTGGATGAGTGATGTTCTTGAACATCATTATTCAACACCAATTACAATATCTTATTTATAAGAACATACAATATATTTATCTTACTGTGATGCATGCTTTTTTCAATACTCTTTAACAATCATATAAGTATATGCTGTCCATAAAGTATATATAGACTAAAAGAATTTTCCATTCTCGGACGAGGATTTTCGTTTCGCTTGCCAGCAAGGGTGAGTTGCTTTTTTATTTTTTATAGGGTTACTATTTTAATAACTAAATCAAACAAATAATAAATATGTAGAGTCATTGGATTAAAAATATATTAGTAAAATATGAGATAATAAAGAGTAAATATTTAAATAGATTTAATTGTACATAAATAATTTTTTTCTGACTTTGTAATCCTACAAACATTGATGTAAAACTAATTCTGCCAGCACTATTGCTATTAAGAGACCCTTTCAACAATTTGTGCTCTTTTAAATTTAAACTTTAATTTTTGTTTTTAGATTACAGCTTACTTATTACTGCATTAAACTCTTGTTAATAATTATATACTTTTTAAGTATAAATGGAACATTGTTTATCTAGAATTGGTCATTTTCTCTTAATATCCCATGAGATAACGCCCTTTCTTCCAACAATTTTTCTAAGATTAATTACAAGAAATATGTGAACTTAAACTTGGTCATCTTCAAATACGTGTTGTCAAATAAAATAAAAAAAGTGGGGGAAATGATTTTCTTTTGGTCTTCAGGGAAAAGTGCAATGATCCCCAATTGAAAAATCGAATACCACTCAGGGGAAGTGGACCACGTGTGCTCTTTTTCTAAATTCCTTTTGGGAATTTGGTATGATTTCGATCTGGAATTTGGACCTTTACATCCAAGTTACCGTTTTTATATTTTAATTCAATATCGCATGTGGGAGCTACTTAAAAAGCTAATGTATGAGTTGTTTGCAGCATCTTTGAGACAGATTCTTTTTTTTAAAATAATAATTTTTTAAAATTGTGTTTGAAAGATGTACCAAAAAATATATTAGAAAGCTTTTATTATAGTCTGATTTAAACGTGAAATGAAATAATCTAAACACGCACTTTAACTTGGTCACTGATTGTATAAAACTGAGATCTTCCTTGAAAAAATGAAAATAATATATTGCATGTGAAACGCTAGTCACCTAATTAAGTCACAATAATAAAAAAAAAAGGGTTATTTATAATAAATAACAGAAAGGAAAAGACAAGCAAAGATGAGATCATATTGATAATTAAATCAATAGAAAATTTTGATAGACTTCGAGTATAATTTTCAACATTTAATGATGGTTAATAAATCAAAGTGGTGAAACTCAATTATTCAAAAAAAAAAAATGACAACTCATTTTAATAAAAGAATTTTCTTTTACAATCTTTTATTTTTATTGTTTTTGAAAATAGTATAAATAACTTATGATAATTGTGGTTAATTAATTTACCTGAGGTTCACCAATCCATCTGAATGGTTTGGATGATAGGCCAACCTCTTGTTCGTGTGAACTTTCGTGCCACAGGTCACTGAGGAGCAGGTTGTACTCACCATCATAATGGAATGACTCGTTTTGTCCCTTTGGTAAATCCACTATGAGAGAACCATACAAACCCGCTGCTCTCTGCATCCCATAGTGTCCATGGTAGAAATATGTACCGGGCTGCATTATTAAAACACCCGTGAATATATTAACGTTAACAGAAAAAAAGTGCGCTAAGCTCCATTCAAACAACAAACGTATAAAACAGGCACACAAAAACACCAAAAAAGAAACCAAAGCCGGAGATTCCACTGGCCTCAAAGAAGCAATCAAAGGACAGGATGGGGTATCTATCATCATAGATTTCCCCCCCTGAATCACCAATTTTCTGATTCAACTTGAGTCAACTTATTATAAAAGTAAAGCTTCTTAATATTAGTTTTTTTTTTTCATTCACAAAATTTGAACTCGATACCATGAAATAAGTATCGAATAATTTGAACTAATTAAATATTGGTACCAACTGCGTTACATAGATTTCTATTTAAAAGTATATTTGGTATAAAAATAAAAATAAAAGGTAAAATTTTATTGATAAATTTTGTAAAATTATATATGAAACTCATTTATAAAATTTTATCCCTATTTTTACCCCAACCAAACCCACCCTAAGTGGAAAAAATAGAAGAGGAGAGAAACGTAATTACCCTATCAACCGTGAATCTGTAATGAAAAGTTTCTCCTGGGTTTATAGCACACTGCGAGATGGCAGCAGTTCCATCTGCCCAAGGAGTTCCAAACTGCAAGCATACAAACAAGAAGAAAATGGTATTTTAGAAGGCACTTGGCATGACAAAACCACTAGAACCACTCATATTTCTCCTCTACATAATTATACAAATACACAAACACACACACACACAGAGCGAGCTAAGGACATGAAATGAATAAATAAATAAAAACCTGTCTGATTCCATGCCAGTGAATGACAGTTCCCTCAGTGGAAAGCTTGTTGGTGAGTGCAATGTCAAGGGTGTCTCCAACTTCAGCTCGGATAGTTGGCCCTGGAAACTGGCCGTTGATTCCCATCACAACATGCTCCAAGCAGTCTGGTTTCCTGATCATGTACTCCACATCAAACTTGTAATGCCTCACCCTTGCCCCCGCCGATAACTGTAACAAACCCAGACATATGCACCAAACAATAAGAGCCTTCAAGCTCATTGTTGCTTTTGCTCAGATCAAGAGCCTTATGAGCAAGGGGTCAAGAAGTTGAAGAAGCTAGCTATTGGTCACAACAAATGATGAACTGAAAGAATGAATTGTATGAATGCGTATGAAACTGACTGCAGGATCGAGGCTGTATCCTTATTGTGGCACGCCTTTACTTAGCTAGGCGAGCACATATATATATATATATATGTAGTGGAGGAGCCTTTTGTTTTGCTAGCTGGTTGTCCAAGTGTTGCGAATTGCGCGTCCAATCTTTTTAATTATAAGCTAAGTCTTTATATGATCTCTTTTTGACAACTGAACAGTAATTAACTATCAAATTTTCTAGCATAAAAGTGAAATGTATGGCCCACTAGTCAGTAGTTTATAAAAAAATATTATTTATACTTATTTTTGGACTTAGTATAAACTCGTAATGAGAGAGAAAAAATATAAAATAATAAGTGTTAAGAAAAAGTAAAAGCTGATAAACCTAATGTATCTTTTCTTAAGTCTATAATGAATCCAAAAAAAAAGCATAAATAACATATATCATGTTTACTAGCCTTTTATTTTTTCATAAACGGAGCAGTTATTGATCCTTGCTCGTAATCGTCGACAGATGAGACCCTTTTCCGGACACATGTGCTTGAAATTTTCTATCAATCAATTCCATTGCAAGACATCAAGACCGCTACAACTAGAATAATACGGTCATCGGGAAAAGAAACGAAGCTTGGGTTTGGGAAAAAATTGGAAATTTTTCGATATATTTTCTTCCATTTGAAGGAGTGCATGAGTATTGCCACTGTCTATTACTGATCTTACCAATTTATTTTATTTTATTTTTTACATTTTTTTAATATTTACTTTATTAATATTAAATATTTAAGATAAGCTTTAAACTCAACTAATTATAGAAGATATTTTAGGAAGGAGAAATATTTTTTTAACTCATATTGTACACATCTCATATATTAATATGAAGGTACACATCTCATTTTTTTGAAAAGCATAATTGTTGTAATGAATCAAAAAGCGGCTGAGTAAACTTTTTTAAACTTATGAAGAAAATAAATTACAAGAAATTGTGCGTACAAACCAATATGATAACCGATTTTTATGAAGGCTTAGCTTTTTGAGATGAATTAATATAAGATAAAAACATATTAGCTTTTAACATGCTGTTGCTTTTTTTTTTTTTTTATGTGGCATGGATTTGTTATTGTGTATAGTATTATATACCTTTTCATTAATTATTGGATATTATTTTTTTATTGATATATTTTGATGTTAAGTGTTTACTTAGAGCCTATATTTTACATGACTTCTGTAAAAAATATTTGCACGTTATTTTTTTAGAAATTTTGAATACATATAAAAAATGAATAAATTAATAGAATAAAGGGAAGAGTTATGCAATAGAATAGAAAGAAAAATTTTATGAAAATAAAGAAAAGAGTAGTTGATATTAGATGAGAGCGTAAATAGACAAATAATAACATACTTAATTAAAATTTAGTTTCAATAGTATTAGTTCATTTAAATGACGGTGGTTTAGAAAATTTAAGTTATAAACTAATAATGGAAAATGAGGATAAGCAAAATGGAATTAATGTCAATAACCCCACAATAAAACTTTTGGTCAGTAGGTTTTAAAATATTTACACAATTTTTTTATTTATTTATTTTTATAGAAGAAAGTTGTAAAAATGGTATCAAGCAAGACTAGAACTTGGAAAAATCAAGAGAAAATTAAGAGAAACTCTTGCTATTGGATGATGAGAAAATGAATAATGGTTAATCTTACAAGTTCTATACAAGTATCAGCCTTATATACAAGAGACTCACTTACACTTGGTGTTTGTAGTGCAAGTCATAAATAATAAACTATAACTAACTGTACGTAACTATAACAGAAGCTGTAACAGACTTCAACTAGCTTTCATGTGATGAAAATGTGATGAGAATACATCAGGTAATTAACACTCCCCTCAAGCTGGGTATGCCTAGATTGTGAAAATCAAGCATGCTCAGCTTGCAATTAAGAAAAGAGAGAAGTGTAAGCTCCAATGCCTTTCAAAAGCACTTTGTGGTTTGAACCTTCTTGAGCTAAAGGTTTTGATGAACAACAAATCTAGTTTTAATTAAATTTTTTGTTGACTAACTATTTGTTCAAGTGTTTGGATGCTTTTGTGGGCTAGATCATACAATTCGCGCTGGAATAAGTCCCAGATCGTACAAAGTTCAAAGGTTTTTTGCGTATTTTATCTTTACACTTAAAGAACACTTTGTCAAATCTACTATTTTTCTCACTCAAAAGCATATTAAAAAGTTTAGAAGGGTGAATCTATGCCATCAGAAAAAGAAACAAGCCATCAGAAGGATCACATATGCTTCAGTAGGATAAATCATTCAAAAGGCTATGTTTAGAAAGATAACCACCAAAAAGTTGAATCTCGTGAAGTATCTCACCCTCAAAGCTTCTTTTGCACATGTCAAAGATCATTTTCTAAAGTCAAACTTGATATAACAAGATCCAAAAGAAGCTCTGACAAATCTGAAAAGCTAATGAACTATCAATGACTATTTTTCCTCTTCTATGACATTTTTGCTTATTAAGAAAGAAAGCAACTTCTTCTCTGTCCAATCTTAGACCAGTGGATTAAAATGGCTCAGGGCTCAAGATCTGCAACTCTCAACTAATACATTTCAAGGTATATAAAAAGCTGGAAGATGATGAAGAAAAAGTTAGAAAAATTGAGCATTATGTATATTCAAAATCTTTCAATAACTCTTTTTTCTCAAGTTTGTGAACATCCAAAAAGTTGCTTTTTGTAACTTCTGAATAGAAAAATATTCTTTTTTGTATTGTATTAGCAAACATACTCTTATTGAGAGCATAGAGAAGTCACCACAGACACACTGCAACTAAGTGTTTATACTCTTTGAGAGATTTAGTGAATCAAACACGAACCACAATATCAACTTATTGTAACCTGAACCATTAGCGGTCTTTGCGAGCTTGGAGATGCTAGGAAAAATACTACTCAGTGTTAGCTCAGAGATACTAGGAAGAACTATTCTGTGTAAAAGTTTGGAGAAGCTTAGACAAACTATATACTCAGATTATAAAAATCTCAACAAAGTGTTGGGGACTGGACGTAGGCAAGAGTTTGGCCGAGCCAGTATAAAACTTCTCTGTGTGATCTTTCTATCCTTTTTACTCTTTATTATTGATTCATTAAGTTTTTGATTATGTGTGCTAATTAATTCATTCATTGCTTAGCAAAATATTTCAGAAACAACTTATTTTACTTCTAACTTATTTGCTTCCGCATTCCAAGTTCAAGAGTTGAGAAAGTTGTTTTAAAAGTTTTTCAGGAATTAAAATATTTAGAAACATGATTCAACTCCCTTTCTCATGGTACCTCATCCTACAATTGGTATCAAAGCCATGTCTCTGGGGTTGAGCTTCCTAATGGTTGTAGGGGACAAAGATCCAGAAAATGACACAACAAATCAACCATATTGCTGAGGGGCATTCCATCAACTGCCCTCCATGCTTTGATGGCGAAGACTACCCTTATTGGAAGGATAGAATGAGATTCTTCATTGAGTCTACAAGCATTGATATGTGGGAAATTATTGAGAATGGTTACTATGTTCCAACTATAGAGCAGCCAATGCATCAAGTGGTTGCTGATTTAGATCAAGCCCCATCAATAGTTGTCAGAATAATTCCAAGAAACCAATGGACTGACCAATATAAAGCTAGAGTTTAGATGAATGCCAAGGCCAAGTATCTTCTCACATGTGCCTTGAGCAAAAGTAAATATGACAAGATCATCTCATGTGACTTTCCTAAGGAGATTTAGGACAAACTCCAAGTTCTTCATGAAAGAACTTATCAGGTCAAAGTGACCAAGATCAGCATGCTAATGCATCAATATGAAATGTTCAAAATGTTAGAGCACGAAATCTTGTGATGCTTTTTCTTCTTTTACTTCTACCAGATTTGGCGTTTGGAATAGGTGGTCAACCATCACCTCTTCCACTTTGTTTTTCTTTGATGATTCCACTCCATTTGCCTTCTTTACCTTCCCTCCATCTTCGTGATGGACCATCAGTCGACTTTCCTATGATGAGTTTTGATACCCCTCATACCTATGAGGTGGCCTACTCATCCTTCTCTATTCATAAGTGAACCCACAATCGGTCATAGTGGGGTTTTTCCAGTGGTAATCCTTCCCTTCGGATTTGCTCACGCTCCGCTCGCTCAATAGGTATTCTATATGTTGCAATAGAATTTCATCTTATTCCTAACCTCCTCTTATTGTCATTGAATCACCCACAGCCTCTCCAATTTTTTCTCCCCCGCCTCTATCCTAGCTTCCATTACAGTCTTGCGTGATAAAACCATCCATAGGCTCCCCACACAACTAGGCTCTGATACCAATTTTTAAAATTGGTTTCAAATAGTAAAATAAGAAGAATATATCACTGAAAATGTGCCTTAGATTGAGATTCTAGTGTGAAATCTAGCCTAGGACTTGATTGAATTCAACTATGAGCAGAAAAGAAATACAAGAAGTAAAAGTTTTTGGGCATAGAGGAGCCCTTCAACCTCTCAATTTTACTCTTAAAATATATCTGAATGGCACACAATACCTCCCCTCCACGTAGTATAACTAACTCACTAACACCAATCCCACACATTCTCTCTCTTACTCATCATAACAGGTCATTAACTTGCTATTTCTCTACCCTATGGGCCTAGTTGTGGCCCAACTCCTCTTTCTTTCTTATGGGTATACACTTTCTCATACTTCGGGTCTCTAACATCACACAATGCTCTTGCTTGTAACCTCTAATAGTGCCCAAGCCACAAACATAGATTTCACCATAAGAAACACATTCGGGTATTTGCCTGAAATTTTCTAACTTCTTCCATATAGATTTCAACCTCATGAAACAAGAGGTGATACTCATATCGCCCTGCTTTACTGCATACAAATTCTCATTTAATTTTGCCTCTCTAAAGACATCACCTTAGTAATACCTATGTTTAAGGTCTCTCCACAAATCACATGCCACACTAATCTAGATGACACTTTGATGAATTTCTTGACTCAAGGACATATCAATCCAGGAAGCGATATAGGTGATACTCCTATCCCAAGCCTCAAAAGGAGGATTTTCCCTACTCGGCTTAGTGATAGTACCATCGATAAATTTAAATTTATTCTTAGGACTTGAGTGCTAAACACATAGCTCTAGACATGGTATGGTAGTTCTAGTATTCAAGACTAAAGAAATTAGAGGAATACTAGGGCTCTCACTCAGGTGTAGGTAGTGAGGGCTTGTTGGATTAGTTAATAGATTCACATTACTCCTTGCTATGTGTGCTTGCAAAGTTGAAAGTTGATTCAACAAATTGCAAGACTCTGAAGATACATGGCCGAAGGAGGAGCTTCATTGGCCATGGCAGAACTTGGATTCACCACTGAAGCTTGTTCTTGATTTATTGCTAGTTACATCATAAAGTTGCACATAAGATAGCGATACTAGAGCCCTTTCAAAGAAAAGGCTCTGATACCATGTAAAAATGGTATCAAACAAGAATAGAACTTGGACAAACCAACAGAAAACTGCAAGAAACTCTTGCTATTGAATGATGAGAAAATAAATAATGGTGAATCTTACAAGTTCTATACAACTATTAGCCTTATATACAAGAGACTTACTTACACTTGATACTTATAGTGCAAGTCATAAACAGCAAACTATAACTAACTCTACCTAACTATAACAGAAACTAAAACAGACTTCAACTAGCTCTCACGTGATGAAAATACATCAAGCAACAAAAGTGGTCATTCAAATTACTCATAATTAAATATATGATTTGTGAGATAAAATTTGAGGTTTTCTTTACAGGGATGATATTCGAGCAGAGCAACAACTACTCCTCACTTTTTGCTCTTGTCCACCAATCACTCCAATCCGTGCTTCTCAATATCCATTTTTGAGTATTACTTACTCCTATTCTTATTCTCTGACATCTCAGAGGTTCTCGTGGTGATCTTCAAATAAGTAAAAAAAAAAATAAAAAAATAAAAAAATAATTAAATAGAATAAAATTAATATAAATTATATATTATGACAATTATATCAATAAGTTTAAGATTGAATAAATTAAGTAAATTTTATTTAAAACTAATATAATAATATAGTATAGAATTAATTAAAAATAAATTATATATATATTATATATATCATTAATTGTGATTAAATAATGCCATGCATATGATGACCTCGTAGGATGGAAAGTATAATCGACGTCTCTATTCTTGAATCAGCCTCAAAAAAAATTATACTCATTTCGTTTTGGCAACAAAAATAATAATAATAATAATAATAATAAATAAATCCAAACTTGAGATCTCAACTGGGGCATCTAGGTAGAAATTTCCAAATGCAGCAGAAGTTTCATCTCAATTTCTCTCATAAGTTAGAGACAGAAAAATTAAGAGAAACAAATAAATTAAAGAAGGATAAAATTAAAGAAAAAGTGGGGGAAAAAAGAGATTAGACTAAAAAAACAGAAGAACCCAACTAGATGCACACGAACTTGTGGTGTATGGGAGGAAAGCTTTAAATTTTGAAAATAATGAAAAATAAAAAATGAGAGATTAGAAACCCAAACTGGAGAAAAGTATTAAATTCTAAAAATAATTCAACAATCAATGATAATTTGTATAAATAAACTGAAATCGCCACATGCTCTTATACTGTACTTTGTCTTGTTTAGAGATGCTCAGAAAATCATCAAGTATCTGAACAGCACAGCTTGTTTGATCGATATGATTATTTCTCCAATTGACTGGTAGATGGGTAAGGAAAATATTATTATATTAATTAATCCATGTGAGGCTGTCATTAAAGACAAAAAAGATAGATAATCAATTATTAGTGTCTGTTCATAAAAAAAAACTTGGTTTTCTTTTCTTAGTTTTTTTTTCTTTTTTTTCTTTTTAACTAATTTTCGTCTGCTTTATAACACACGCACACACACGCACACACACACAACTAATTTTCGTCTGCTTTGTAACACACACACACACACACACACACACACACACACACACATATATATATATATATATATATATATATATATGCTTCTTTCTATGATGTCCAACAATATTCTCCCAGATTTCACCAAAGGGAACGATTATTTAGAGAGTAATATACGTATAATATAATAATATTATTATTTTATATCATTTTTATACTGCTTTTTCTTTTCGGTTAAAACTTATCCTTTCATTTTTCTAAATAAAAATTCAAAGATATAATTTTTTTAGAAATAACAAAGTCGTATATACATGTATAGTATCTTTTCTAATAAAAAGCACATACTGTAAACGAGTGGTCAAAAATTTTTAACTATTAATTTATATTCCAGTGAAACAAGTTTCAGCCACAATGTATGATTTTTTTATACCACTCTAATATTATTTTATTTTTTAAAAAATAAAAAATATATGTTCCAATTACACTATTTTTTTTACAAAACAAAAAAAGTGAAACAGCTGTGTACAAAAAAATTCTATATATAGCTGTAAATGGCTCAATTATTTGTATTTAAAATTTTACCTTTTTTTTTTTTTGGCATGTGGTTAGGATGTTCTCCAAAAGATATTTTAGTTATTATAAATATTTAATAAAAACATACTTCCATCCTCTAATTTCTTTTTTCATATTTTTAATTTTGACTTTCGATTGATTTTCTTGCCAAATTCGATGTTTAACTTACTAAATTAACATACTTTTTTAATCTAACTTTGTTAATATAACTGGCAACCTTTCTTCGCTCTTAAGTGGTAAAAATGTTAGGGAGAGACCCAAATCTTAGTTGCAGTAGAAAGAGATTTAAATGACCAAATGCTCTCAAGTTTTGCTTTCGGCATAAGGTCCCATAAAATATTCGTGGAGCTGCTAATCGGTGACCTTAGTGCTAGACCTGTGTGAATGTCGTGCAGCATCATTTTTTACTAGAAAAAGGTATAAATAAATTGTTAACTTGTTAATTATGTGTTAGAGAGGATGAGCAACCAGCCCGGTCCAATTGAGCACACAGCCTCCTACTTAGCTCACACAGGAGATGGTTTTAGATTATGCGTCTAGATGATTTTCCTTAGATTCCTTTTGATATTTGTTGGATTTGTTTTTAGCTCTTTTGCATTCTATTTTTGCATTCAGTTGTAACTTCTTATGGCATATTTTAGAATGGCCTCAACTCTATAGGATATGGAAGTGAACTTGTTCTGTTGTATATATTTTATCAACATCATTCAATGAAACTGAGTATGATACTTCTCTTCAGTAAAATATTCAACATTATGTATTATTAACATAAATCATAATGTTTTATGGACTCCATCTTAAGGGAGAGTCTAACCCAAAAGACTAGTCTATTGGGTGGGAGAGTCCCTAGACTTAAGTACCATACTTTATTGTTATAGCTCCCCAATGTGGGACTTTTAACATTGCCACCTCCATTCAAAAGCTGACGACCTTGGTGACCCGGTCTAGGCTGCCCACTCTGAGTGGCTTCACTTTGGCTTTTCTAGATAACCCTTTCCCAGGTTGCTTCTTTCCTAGGTCGCCCCCTCCATGATTTCAACTCTCAATGAAAAGCACCAATGTTACAAGTCTCATATTGGATAGCCATGTAAATAAAGAATGGTACTTAAGTTTAGAGGCTCTCCCATCCAATATGCTTGTTTTTTGCATTGGCTTCTCCTTTGGGCTTAAGTCTATAACATTTGTGCGTTTATTGAGAGGCTGACGCACGGAGGGGCCGACCTAGGAAAGTAGCAACCTGGAAAAGGGCTACTTCAAAAGGACAGAGTAAACCCAGTCGAAGTGGGCAGCCTAGAGTGGGCCACTGTGATTATGGAGGGAGCGACCTAGGAAAGAAACGATCCAGAAAAGAGATTCCTTGAAAAGCCAGAATGAAGCCACTCGAAGTGGAGCAGCCTAGAGTGGGCTGCTATGGTCATCTACCTTTAAATGGTAGTGGAAATGTTACAAGTCCCATATTGGGGAGCCATACCAACAAAATATGGTACTTAAGTCTAAGGGCTATCTAATCCAATAAACTAATCTTTTGGGTTGGGCTCTCTCTTAGACTTGAGTCCATAACATAATGTGTCTAAATACCATGTGTACACAAATGGAAGAGATGGTTCGAATCTCAACTGGAAGATATGCTCACATTTAGTATCTAACCATGTCTAGAATAGAATTGCATCCAATAGGATACCTCTAGGATATGGAAGAGATGATTGCATTGATTTAAGCAACTATATATACCAGGAATCATATGACAAAATGGTTCTGTAGCTACTTGTAGCATAAGGTACACACTATATTATCTCTCAAGGATCTTTAGATGTTCTATATATGAAATCAATGGGGAAAGGGAGTTTTGAGATTCTAGAATTCAAATCAAGTAAAAATGAAAAAAAAAAATCAATATTTAGAATAATCAATTCAAAGCATCCTTTAGATATTGCAATCAAGTCATCACAGATTATTAAACATGCATCAAATCTCTAGCAATATAGTTAATCTAAATTACATTGAAATATCTACATTAAGTACTAGATGAATATCTAGAATTCAACTAGCAAAGGAATCCGAGAGTATTGCAATCACACAATCCATTAAGGTTTATGCTAGCTTGAAGAACAAAAATGTAATTAACTTGAATTACAAATCTGCGACATGAGGTCTCTCTATTGAATTCTCCCTTTTCTGGTTGCTTGAGGTTTGAAGATCAGATGACTTATCTAAATCTCTGCCAGATCTCATTGTAATAGCACTCATATTCCTTTTGTATTTGGAATTGTTTGTGTCAGGGATAATAAACCGTTAGGTTAGTTACAAGTCTATTATGATGACAGCTGTAGGTAGTTAGTTTGTTATCATAGTTACACTACTATATAAGGATCAACCCAGTGTAATTCTCATTAAGTTCAAATAATGAAATTCTCCACCATTCTCTTCTCTCTGATTATCTTTACTCTCTAAGTTCTCTAGCATGGTATCAGAGCCTTTTTTTTTTCATCTCAAAGCTTCCTCTTCTTGATCCATGGCCGTTTCTCCGCCTTTCATGGAAGCTCCGCCAGCTTCGCCGGAATCCTACATGGCATCCTCACTGGTGTTCATTCCTGAGCAATTCTCCATCCTTATTTCCTACAAATTAACTAATGAAAACTACCTTTTGTGGCAGCAAAAGGCACTTGCAACAATCAAAGGTCATCATCTTCAATCTCACCTTTGAAAGGAACAAATTCCAAAGATGTATCTTACAAGTGATGATGTAATTACAGGTAATCAAAATCTTGAATTCTGTGATTGGGAACAATAAGTAATATTCTTCTTGCATGACTCTTAGCATCTTTGAGTGAAAATATTCGTGTGCACATGGTTGGTTGTGTATTTGCTTATCAAATTTGGGATAGAATCGAAAAATTCTTTGCATGTTAGACATGAGGCAAAGTTTGTCAACTGAAAACTCAGCTGAAGAATGTCAAGAAAACTTCCTCTATGAATCTGTATTTGATGGATATCAACAAATGTGTTGATCAATTGATCGCTATGGGAGCACCAATTGGAACTGAGGAAGACATTGAAGCAATCTTGGATGGTTTGCCTTTTGATTAGTTGCCTATTGTCACTTCCATAATCTCAAGATTGGATCCTTACTCCATCGAAGAAATAGAGGCTTTGCTCTTGGCAGTTAAAGCTCGAATTGAACATTGTCATAACCAGGAACTCACCTCACAAGTTATTTCATCCTAAGTCCAAGCAAACTTTGCTAATGCTCGTGGTAGAGGTTTTGCTCCTTAAGGCAGAGGCCGTTCAGGTCATGGTGGCTATGGAAAATCCAGAGATTTTGCCTTGCAACCGTTTGGTGGAAGACCACAATGCGAAGTCTGCTTCAAATATAGACACTCTGCTTGGGAATGCTATCATAGATTCAACCCACACTTCCAGCCACCTTAGCGAAATCCCCAAACTTTAACTTCTCATCATCATCCGCAGCACCAAGGCCATCAAGCCTACCTAGCTGAACCAATCTCGACTGCTCTTCCTCAAAGTTCTAATATGAATCAAGCTCTTGTTGCCACACCCTCCATAGTCTATGATCCACCGTGGTACCTAGATTCTAGTGCATCAAATCACCTCATACCAAATTTGTCAGTTTTCAGTGTAAAGAATTCCTATGAAGGTTCTGAATGAGTCCAAATAGGCAATGGCTCTGGTCTGAGTATTTCACACATAGGGCATGCTTATTTACAATCTGCTGAATCTAACAACACATTTGTTTTGAAAAACTTACTTGTTCCTGGTCTCACTAAGAATCTCATGAGTGCTTCTCAATTTGCAAGGGAAAATAGAGTTTTCTTTGAATTTCATGTTGATGTTTGTCTCGCAAAATCCCAGGATTCCAAGGAGATACTTCTCCAAGGCATCACTAAAGATGGCTTATATTCCTTCCCCGATCTACACTCAAAGCCCCCTAGTCTTTCACAGTCTTTGTACACTGCAAATTGTTCTGCACCAACTATTATGTACTCAAATAAAATAGGTGCTACTAGTGACAATGTCTTTCTTCTTTGGCATGCCTGTCTTGGGCATCCTTCAAATCCCATTGTACAAAATGTTCTAAAATTTTGTAATGTACATTTTGATGCAAATAAAATTTCATCTATTTGTGCATCTTGTTGTCTTGGCAAATATCATCAACTCCCTTTTGCCCCCTCTACTTCTATCTACAACTCACCACTTGAACTCATTTACACTGATATTGGGGACCATTCCCTTTGCCTTCTAAATTTGGTGCTAGATACTACATAACTTTCATGGATGCATGCACTAAATACACCTGGTTTTATTTGTTAAACTAGAAATCTCAAGCCTTACCTACATTCATTGATTTTAAAACACTCATTGAAAATCAGCTGGGTTAGAAAATTAAGGCTGTCCAAACTAACAATGCCATGAAGTTTTTAGTGTTCTACTAATTCCTCAAAGACCATGGTATTCTCTGTAACACCCTAATAAACCCATACTACGCTTAAGTCGTATTACGGCATTTTATTAGTTGTTACTTATGCTCGTGGAAAACTAAACTGCATTTATAAATTAAGTTATGTGAAAAATACGGTAAAATTTTTTTTTTAAAATACATCGTCGCTTTGCAACGTTTTGGAAAATAAAGCCTTGAGCGAGAAGATGGATATAAACGAGTGTGTTGCATAAATTTAAGTCATAAAATAATGGAACAATGGATAAATAGAAATATAATGCATTCACTTTACTCAAACAACCATATATAAAGTCTCATAATATTCAACAATACATGAAAAGGAAACTCATGGTCATGCCATGGCGCCAAAATATCAAGTATAAGCAAATATGACAAAGTTCGTCACAAAATAAAATACATAAGATAAGGAGCAATACTAAAATAGGCCCAAGTAGACACGTTCTGGTTCCTTTACCCCCTCTGCGCTCCTTGATTAGATGATATTAGGTCCTCGAGTGCCTGGTTCCCCTCGCTCCTCGACCTTGGGGAATGTGAGGAGTACGGATGATACGAGGGTACCTACTGATCACCTCGATGCGACAAACACGATGACCCGGAGTACAGCTGGCTACCAAAAAATGTTCCTCAGAGGGATCCTCCTCAGACATAACAGGGTGATACTCAGGGAGTGGCGGCGAAGTAGCTACGGCCTTCAAAGTGGCCGTGGAACTCATGTCAACCACAGGTATCACAGGCTGCGGCATGGGCTCGGCTATGGGCAGGTTCGGAGACATTGGCTCCATCTCAACGTCCAGTAAGGGCCCGAGGGGAAATCTCAAGGACCCAGCGGCTATCCAAGGTATGCTGAAGAAATGTCTACTAGGGTTGGGGGAATATCGGGCTCCTCTTCCTCATGTATACGACCTAGGTAAAAATAGGTGCGAACTACCGTGGTGGTCATAGCCACGATAGCCTGGGCATCAGCATCGTAGGTCCACTCATAGTGGGGAGGGTCCATGCTCCACTCCACCGGATGAGCCATAGGTATTTGGTGATGAAATGAAAAATAACTAGAGTGAGAAATAAGATTTCTCAGTAAGACTTGAACCTAACACGAAAGTGTCATCGTCATCGTCCCAGCCACTTCGGCTTTATAAATGAAAATAGTGAGCATTCATAAGGTTCAATTCTTAGATTTCGAAAATATAAGTATCCGAAGCGGATTCAACTTTAAGTACGTATTCTCATTATAATAACAACATCATGGTATATATAGGAGCTTATATGACAATTCGTATCATGCATGAACATCTTGAGAGTTTCATTCTTTACTTGGGTCGGACCGAAGCCCCTTTCTTTTCTTCACTTAACCTTTATCTTAGGTCTTTTTCTTTTCACCCACTAAACATAAGTGGTAATGAGCTCATACCGTGGCCATTACCACCATAACTTTTCGGTACTTACATTTGCTGGGTCATGCCATACCTCATGTAAGCCCTATCCCCTATACTCACACTAGTTGGGTCTATGCCATGCCTCATGTTAGTCGTGGGTGAGAGGAGCTTCTTATTACGGGTCACCTTTCTTTTTGAAGGATCATATCCTTAGTTCAATCTCTTCTTATTAAGGCTTATGATGCAAAATTATTCTAAGTCAACAATTTTTATGAAATTTCGGTAGCATAACAGCTAGACCGAAGCTTCCCAAGATTTTTGCCAAACAGAGAATCCAATCACAAGACATCATCATATGCATTAATCAACATCGTATGAAACATAATCATTGTCATCATAATCATACCATCATCATATCATCATATTATCGTATTGCACATAGACATAGATATACCACATTAAAGTGTTATGAGCTTAGCTTAGTAACTTAGGTGCTAGCTTTTTAATTTGATTGGCATCTCGTTTGGTTCTTTCACTAATTATAGGGCAAGTACTGCCTATCATTTCTTTTAAACCTTCTTAAGTTGAATTATGAAGTTTCCATTACCTTAAATTAAGAGTCTTAGTGTGCTTAAGTGAGATTCTCATTAGTGCTAGAAATTTTATTTTAACCAGTTTTTACTTTTACTACAGGGCAGTAACTTTAAAAATTCACCATAAATTATTCTTTTATCGTTTTAATTTTATTTTTGGTAGGGTTGTACTTTTCTGAGTCTATTTTCAAATGAAATAAGTCCCACTCAAAAATTCCTTCTATAGCCTAAGTTATACACTTTTTGCTCTGACTACTCAAACTTGAAAGTTCATCTCGGGTCAGTGGCTTGTCAACTCCACTGGGAGTTCCTCACATGGAATCTGACAAAATTTTATGGAGATGTTCTCCTATGTCTTAGCTTTTAGATAAACTTAGTACCACTCGAAAATGTTTTGCATAACTCGAGTTATGCATATTTTAGTACTGACTGCCCAGACATAAACACATCTGGAGACAGCCTACTTCAAAAATTCATATCTCCCACATTTCAAAGCCAAAGTTCACATATTTATATGTATGAAAAGCTCTCTGAGTCTACTTTTACAGAAAATTAGTTTCATGACATTTTGAGTTTTGTAGAATGAGTTATATAGTATGCATTACAGACTGCTAGAATTCTAACTCAACTAGTTTTTATGTTTTCCATTTCAAACTTGTGGAGATGTTGCTATCCCACTTCAATTCACCATTTTTATATTTTATCTCACCATCATATTCAAGGTTTTAATCACCAAATCAGTATTTTAGAACAAAAATAAAGTAAGATACATAAAAACCATCATACCGCATAATCTCATTTTAAGACAACATTTTCAACAAGGCAAGAAAAGCTCATAGAATAAGATATGGTCATGAGACCTTGAAACAAGTCCTAAAAGCACCTAGCTATGAAGAGCTTAGGGGTTCTTGTGCTTGAAAAATACATGAAAAAGAAGGGTTAGAGTCACCACCAAAGAGAGCTTCTTGAAGAATTTGGAGTGTGAAGAAGGTTGGAGAGAGCCTCCCTCCTTGAAAGCTTGGAAATGGAGCTTGTGTATGGGTTGTGTTGTTTCTCCAAAGACCAAAAATGGTGGTCCTTGAGGGGATTGTGAGAGTGGTGATGGAAATGAGGTAGGAGGTAGTAAGGAGATTGGAAGAAGAACAAAGAGGGTTGGATGAACAAGAGGGTGGGGATGAGACTTGGAGAGAGGAGAGAGCTTTGTATTTTGAGAGAGGAAATGAAAAATGAAATGAGGGGGGAGAGAGAGGGGGCTAATAGTGCAAATTGAGGGGGAAGAGTGATGTGATTTTGTTTCTTACAACAAGCAAGAGAGTAGGGGGAAACCTTAGGGCAAAAGAGGGAGTTGTGTTTCCTTTGAGTCTTGGCACTTGGATAAAGACCATGTAGTATTTTTCAAGTGGTTAAAGGCATGACCACTCTTGGGATTGGCTTGGGTGAATATGATCACTCCAAGTGTCACAATATTGATGGAGGGGAGTACATCTCTTGTCTTGACTCAAGAAATACTACTAACATAGACTATTGATCTAATGGTGTATGATGAGAAGGCAAATGGATGATTGGATATGGCTCAACTTTCAAACAATAATTAAAGGGAAGTTTCTAAATTTTCACAATTGTTAAAATTATCTAAATGCTATTTAATTCAATTGGTTTGATTACACTTTAACACATTTTCATTGAAAAGGATTTTTCTCATTAATTATGTATAGAGGGTGTGAGGGTTAATTTGTCATGTGTGATTAAGATGTAATGCTTGTCATGCACTTAGTTAATAAGGTTAGGTCACCTTGATTATATGTTCTAAATCATGAATTAACAAGGATTGGGCAATTAGGCTCTTAATTGTAACTTTTAATGCATTATGCTTCAATTGTTGAATTTTCTAATTAATTGTTGACTTTCAATTATCTTGTTGACTTGCCTTTAATTTACTAAGCCCTTGCTCTCAAGATTAGTCGATTAGTTCTCAATTAATCGCTAACCCCTTTAATTAGCCAGAGACACCGAGCTAATTAGCTTAGATGAAAATGAGGATGTTACATTTCTCCCCTCCTTGAAAAGAATTTTGCCCTCAAAATTCGTTACCTGAAAAAGGTGGGGATAATCTCTTTACATCTCTGCCTCGAGCTCTCACGTGTGCTCCTCCAAGTTTCCTCTTCCCTAGGCCACTTTTACCAAGGGCATAGACTTGTTCCTCAGTTGTTTGACCTTCCTATCTATGATTCTCATAGGCGGTAGGTCAAAGGTTAGGTCTTCCCTTAACTGTACACTTTCTGGCTCAAGAAGATGATTGGGATCGGAGTTGTACTTTCTCAATTGGGAGACATGGAAAACATTGTGAAGGTTTGACAAATGGGGTGGTAATACTATTTGGTAGGCAACTATTCCTATTCATTTCAAGATTTGAAAAGGGCCAAGAAAACGAGGGCTCAACTTTTTGACTCTAAGGGCTCTACCAATACCTGTTGTAGGAGTGATTTTCAAGAATACATGTTCTCCCTCTTGGAACTCGATTGGCTTTCTCCTCTTATCCGCATAGCTCTCCTGACAACCTTGTGCAGTGAGAATCCTTTCCCTTATCCTCTTAATTTGTTCGGTGGTTTGTCTAACCAGATCAGGTCCTAAGAGGCTTTACTCACCCGATTCATACCAACAAAGCAGAGATTGGCACTTTTTGCCATACAAGGCTTCATAAGGTGCCATCCCAATGCTAGCATGGAAACTATTGTTGTAGGTGAACTCGATGAGGGGTAGGTATTTGTCCCAACTTCTGGGTCGGTCCATTACACATGCTCTCAACATATCCTCTAGGGTTTGTATGGTTCTTTCCAATTGTCCATCAGTCTGGGGGTGGTAGGCTGTACTTAAACAAAGTCTCGTCCCAAATGCCATTTGCAAGGCTCCCCAGAACCTAGAGGCAAACCTTGGGTCTCTATCAGACATAATAGTTGTAGGTACTCCATGTAGTTGTACAATCTCTTGGATGTATAGCTGGGCTAGCTTATCCAAAGGATAATTCACTCTTATGGGTAAGAAGGGAGCAAACTTTGTCAATCTATCCGCAGCAAACCATATGGCATCAAATCCAACTTGTGTTTGGGGTAAATCCATCACGAAATCCATAGAGATTCCATCCCATTTCCATTCAGGGATCTCTAATGGCTGCAGCATGCCTGAGGGTTTTTTGTGCTCAATTTTCACCTTTTGACAAACTAAGCACTTATTCACCACATCTGCTATGTCCTGCTTCATGCTCGGCCACCAAAACATCCTCTTGAGGTCTTGGTACATCTTCGTCATGCCAGGATGCATGGTGAAATGACCTTTGTGAGCTTCTTCTACAATCATTCTCCTCAGGTCATCCTTATTAGGTACACAAATCCTCCCTTGATACCTCCACATGCCATCAACACCTTGAGTAAATCCTTTCAACTTTCCCTGTTTTACCTGGGCTACTGTCCTGAAGAACTCTTCATCCTCTTCCTGAGCCTGCATAACTTGTCCTTTGAACTCGCTCGTCACCTCGATCAGATTCAACCTTATGCTATGAGGGGTAAGGGCAACTCCGAGGTTCAGGTCTCTAAAACTCTCAATCAACTCCACTTCCTTGACCATCATCCATGACACATGTAATGACTTGCGGTTCAGCGCATCCGCTACCACATTGGCCTTACTAGGGTGGTAGTTCAAACCGAAATCATAATCCTTCAAGAATTCCATCCACTTCCTCTACCCATATTGAGCTCCTTCTGATCAAACAAGTACTTCAGACTCTTGTGATCTGAGAATACCTCAAACCTAACTCCATATAAGTGGTGCCTCCATATCTTCAATGCAAACACCACGGCTGCTAGCTCCAAGTCATGGGTTGGGTAATTAACTTCATGAGGTTTCAGTTGCCTAGAGGCATAAGCTACCACATTACGATCTTGCATCAGAACACAACCTAAACCTCTTCCAGAGGCATCACAGTAAACCTCAAAGGTTCCCTTAAGGTCAGGCAGAACTAGTATATATGTGGAAGTCAACTTCGCCTTCAACTCTTGAAATATTTTCTCACACTTTGCAGTCCAAACAAAAGCAACATTCTTCCTAGTGAGTTTAATTAAAGGTAGGGATATCTAAGAAAATCCCTTTATAAACCTCCGGTAGTATCTGGCTAGGCCAAGAAAACTCTGAATCTCCGTCATCGTCGTAGGTCTCTCTTAGCTCATTACAGCTTCCACTTTGCTTGGGTCCACGGCTATCCCTTCTTTAGACACGATGTGACCCAAGAACTTCACTTCTTCCAGCCAAAACTCACACTTCGACAACTTCACATAAAGCTTCTTATCCCTTAAGATTTCCATCACAATCCTAAGGTGTTCTTCGTGTTCCTCCTTCATTTTTGAATAGATGAGGATGTCATTTATAAAGACCATAACAAACTTATCCAAGTATGGCCTAAAGATCCTGTTCATATAATCCATAAACACGGCCGGGGCATTGGTCAATCCAAACGACATTACTCTAAACTCATAATGCCCATACCTAGTCGTAAAGGCCGTTCTTGGGAATATCTTCCTCCTTCACTCTAATCTGATGGTATCCCAAACTCAGATCTATCTTTGAAAACACCTTTGCTCCTCTATGTTGATCCATCAAGTCATCTATCCTTGGCAAAGGGTACTTGTTCTTCACTGTGACCTTGTTCAACTGCCGATAATCTACGCACAACCTCATGCTTCCATCCTTCTTCTTAACAAACAGCACCGGGGCTCCCCAAGGTGAGGCACTTGGTCTCACAAACTTCTTTTCCAACAACTCCTCCAGTTGAGTTTTTAGCTCCTGCAACTCCAAATGGGACATTCGGTAGGGTACAATAGATATTGGTCTAGTTCTTGGCACTAATTCTATGGAAAACTCTATTTCTCTCTCAAGAGGAAACTCAGGGATATCCTCAGAAAAAACTTCAGGATACTCAATCGCCACAGGAATCTCATCAAGAGCTTGCTCTAGTTCAGCCTCACTAGTCGATAGGAGAACGCATTCTTGATTCTCAGTCTTACAACAGTATAACATAACGGGTTTCACACTTAAACTAACCGGCTTAGAAGGTATAGAAGGAAATACGATTGACTTGGCAGCACAATCTAACATAACATTGTTGGCTGAAAACCAATCCATGCCTAAGATTAGATCTAAACCAGATAAAGGAAGGCAGATTAAATCAGACTCGTAAGTTCTACCATCAATGTGAATTTGACATTTCAAACAACACAGACAAGTTCGAACTAGTTTCCCAGTGGAAGTAGAAACAAGCAGCATATAAGGTATTTCAGAAACAGGCAACCCCAATCTACTTACGTAATCATGGGAAATAAAAGAATGCATAGCACCAGAGTCATACAGTACAGTTAAGATATTACCGTTCACTTTGCACATACCTCGAATGAGATCATCAGACTCCGTGGTCCCCTCAGCATTCATGGTGAAAACCCTCCCTTGGCGTTGCGGTTTAGGGGCAGGTGTGTCCTTGGTGCAGTTCTTGGCGAAATGCCCGGGTTGTCCATATTTGAAGCAAAACATTTTGTCCGGCGTAGCAAACCCGTTTGTGTTGCTTCCCATACTTAGGGTCAATGGAATTTGTTGCAGGCTTTGGGGACTGGCCTGCGGGTCTTGGAGGATTGGTGAAGGGCCTCTGTGGTTGCTTGCCCTTAGAACCTTCACCATGGTAGGGCTTCTTTTGCGAGGGCTGCTTCGGGTGTTGTCCTTGAGATGCCTGCCTTCTCTTATAGGCCTCCGACCTCTGGATTGCTAGTTTACGATTGCATTCCTCCACTACTTGACTCTTATTGACAAGGGCCGCATGGTTCCGAATCTCCAATGGGGCCACGGATGCCAGGATGTCAGCCCTCAAACCTCCTTCATATTTCATGCACTTCCAGTGCTCGTCGGGGTTCCACTGATATAGTGTGGAGAACTTACATAGCTCTTCAAACTTCACAGTGTATTCTGCAATGCTCATACCTCCTTGGTAGAGCTCAGCAATTCCATTTTCTTCGCATTCCTTACCGACATCGGGAAGTATTTCTCATAGAAAGCCACCTTGAAGCATCCCAAGTAAGTTCTCTTTGGTTGCTCTCCATCAAGCTCTCCGCTCCCTTACACCAAAATTTGGCATCCGCCTTCAGCATATAAGTAGCAAAGGCTACCTTCTAGGTCTCCGAGCAAGTCAGCATTGAGTAGATCTTTTCAATCTCCTTAATCCATTCATCAGCTTCTTCAGGGTTGAAAGCCCCTTTGAAACTGGGCGGGTTTGCCTTGCGAAACTCCGAGAACTTATGATACTCGGTACTTGCTCCATTTTTGCTGACGGACTCTTCAGACCTTCGGTTTAGCTGATCCATCATGTGTTCGACTGCTATAGCTTGAGCTTGCATGGCGTTCGCCATTTGTTGGAAAGTCCTCATGAAATCGGCTATGTTCGTGCTGTCGCTAAGCTCATTGGCGGTACGTCTGCGAGTTGCCATTAGTTCCTGAACACACCAAAACAAAAATATCGAGTTGATCAGGCCCAATATCAAGCATAAGCATGGCGGCTACTAAAGGCAATCTCACATGATGGTTATGCTTTCTAAGTCCTACATCCCATCATACAGATAGGATCCACAGCATGACTTAACATAGCACACGTAGAGTTATGCTTGGAAGCATAGTCAGTCTAACCTCAGGCTTTAACAAGATGAACTGCTCTGATACCACAATGTAACACCCTAATAAACCCATACTACGCTTAAGTCATATTACGGCATTTTATTAGTTGTTACTTATGCTCGTGGAACACTAAACTGCATTTATAAATTAAGTTACGCGAAAAATACGGTAAAATTTTTTTTTTGAAATATATCGTCGCTTTGCAGCGTTTTGGAAAATAAAGCCTTGAGTGAGAAGATAGATATAAACGAGCGTGTCGCATAAATTTAAGTAATAAAATAAGGGAACAATGGATAAATAGAAATATAATGCATTCACCTTACTCAAACAACCATATATAAAGTCTCATAATATTCAACAATATATGAAAAGGAAACTCATGGTCATGCCATGGCCCCAAAATATCAAGCATAAGCAAATATGACAAAGTTCGTCACAAAATGAAATACATAAGATAAGGAGTAATAATAAAATAGGCCCAAGTAGACACGTTCTGGTTCCTTTGCCCCCTTCGCACTCCTTGATCAGATGAAATCAGGTCCACGAGTGCCTGGTTCCCCTTGCTTCTAGATCTCGGGGAACATGAGGAGTACGGATGATACGAGGGTGCCTATTGATCACCTCAATGCGACGAACACGACGACCCAAAGTACAGCTGGCTACCAAAGAATGTTCCTCTGAGGGATACTCCTTAGACATAACGGGGTGATACTCAGGGAGTGGTAGCGAAGCAGCTGCGGCCCTCAAAGTGGCCGTGGATGAGCCATAGGTATCTGGTCCGAAATGGAAACTAAATAGAGTAAGAAATAAGATTTCTCAGTAGGAGTCGAACCTAACACGAAAGTGTCATCGTCATCGTCCCAGCTACTTCGGCTTTATAAATGAAAACAGTGAGCATTCATAAAGTTTAATTCTTAGATTTCGAAAATATAAGTATCCGAAACGGATTCAACTTTAAGTATGTATTCTCATTATAATAACAATATCATGGTATACATAGGAGCTTATATGACAATTCGTTTCATGCATTAACATTTTGAGAATTTCATTCTTTACTTGGGTTGGACCAAAGTCCCTTTCTTTTCTTCAATTAATCTTTATCTTAGCTCTTTTTCTTTTCACCCACTAAACATAAGTGGTAATGAGCTCATACCGTGGCCGTCGCCACCATAACTTTTTGATACTTACACTAGCTGGGTCATGCCATGCCTCATGTAAGCCCTATCCCCTATACTCACACTAGGGTCTATGCTATGCTTCATGTGAGTCATGAGTGAGGGGAGCTTCTTATTATGGGTCACCTTCCCTTTTAAACGGTCACATCCTTAGTTCAATCTCTTCTTATTATGGCTTATGATGCACAATTATTCTAAGTCCACAATTTTTACGAAATTTCGGCAGCATAACAGCTAGACCGAAGCTTCCCAAGATTTTTGCCAAATAGAGAATCCAATCACAAGACATCATCATATGTATTAATCAACATCGTATGCAACATAATCATTGTCATCATAATCATACCATCATCATATCATCATATTATCATATCATCATCATATCATCATACTATCATATCATCATCATATCATCATAATATCATATTGCACATAGACATAGATATACCACATTAAAGTGTTATGAGCTTAGCTTAGTAACTTAGGTGCAAGCTTTTTAATTTGATTGGCATCTCGTTCGGTTCTTTCACTAATTATAGGGCAAGTACCGCCTATCACTTCTTTTAAACCTTCTTAAGTTGAATTATGAAGTTTCCATTACCTCAAATTAAGAGTCTTAGTGTGCTTAAGTAAGATTCTCATTAGTGTTAGAAATTTTACCTTAACCAATTTTTACTTTTACTGCAGGGTAGTAATTTTAAAAATTCACCATAAATTATTCTTTTATCGTTTTAATTTAATTTTTGGTAAGTTTATACTTTTCTGACTCTATTTTCAAATGAAATAAGTCCCACTCAAAAATTCCTTCTGTAGCCTGAGTTATACACTTTTTGCTCTGACTGCTTAGACTTGAAAGTTCATCTCGGGTCAGTGGCTTGTCAACTCCATTGGGAGTTCCTCACATGGAATCTAACAAAACTGTTTAATGGGGATGTTCTCCTATGCCTTAGCTTTTAGATAACCTTGGTACCACCAAAAATGTTTTGTATAACTCGAGTTATGCATGTTTTAATACCGACTGCCCAAACATAAACACATCTGGAGACAGCCTACTTCAAAAATTCATATCTCCCACATTTCAAAACCAAAGTTTCACGTATTTTATATGTATAAAAAGCTATCTGAGTTTACTTTTACAGAAAATTAGTTTCATCATGTTTTCAGTTTTGTAGAACGAGTTATATAGTACAAATTACAGACTGCCAGAATTCTAACTCAACTAGTTTTTATGTTTTCCATTTCAAACTTGTGGAGATGTTGCTATCCCACTTCAAATCACCATTTTTATGTTTTATCTCACCATCATATTCAAGGTTTTAATCACCAAATCAGTATTTTAGAACAAAAATAAAGTAAAATACATAAAAACCATCATATCGCACAATCTCATTTTAAGACAACATTTTCAACAAGGCAAGAAAAGCTCATAGAATAAGATATGGTCATGAGACCTTGAAACAAGTCCTAAAAGCACCTAGCTATGAAGAGCTTAGGGGTTCTAGTGCTTGAAAAATACATGAAAAAGAAGGGTTAGAGTCACTACCAAAGAGAGCTGCTTGAAGAATTTGGAGTGTGAAGAAGGTTGGAGAGAGCCTCCCTCCTTGAAAGCTTGGAAATGGAGCTTGTGTATGGGTTGTGTTGTTTCTCCAAAGCCCAAAAATGGTGGTCTTTGAAGGTTATTGTGAGGGTGGTGATGGAAATGAGGTAGGAGGTAGTAAGGAGATTGGAAGAAGAACAAAGAGGGTTGGATGAACAAGAGGGTGGGGATGAGACTTGGACAAAGGAGAGAGCTTTGTGTCTTGAGAGAGGAAATGAAAAATAAAATGAGGGGGGAGACGGGGGGTTGATGGCTCAAATTGACGGGGAAGAGTGATGTGATTTTGCTTCTTACAACAAGCAAGAGAGTAGGGGAAAACCTTAGGGCAAAAGAGAGAGTTGTGTTTCTTTTGAGTCTTGGCACTTGAGTAAAGACCATGTAGTGTTTTTCAAGTGGTTAAAGGCCTTACCACTCTTGGGATTGGCTTGGGTGAATATGATCACTCCAAGTGTCACAATCTTAATAGAGGGGAGTACATTTCTTGTCTTGACTCAAGGAATACTACTAACATAGACTATTGATCTAATGGTGCATGATGAGAAGGCAAATGGATAGTTGGATATGGCTCAATTTTCAAACAATAATTAAGGGGAAGTTTCTAAATTTTCACAATTGTTAAAATTATCTAAATGTTATTTAATTCAATTGGTTTAATTACACTTTAACACATTTTCATTGAAAAGGATTTTCCTCATTAATTATGTATAGAGGGTGTGAGGGTTAATTTGTCATGTGTGATTAAGATGTAATGCTTGTCATGCACTTAGTTAATAAGGTTAGGTCACCTTGATTATATGTTCTAAATCATGAATTAACAAGGATTAGGCAATTAGGCTCTTAATTGTAACTTTTAATGCATTATGCTTCAATTGTTGAATTTTCTAATTAATTGTTGACTTTCAATTATCTTGTTGACTTGCCTTTAATTTACTAAGCCCTTGCTCTCGAGATTAGTCGATTAGTTCTCAATTAATCGCTAACCCCTCTAATTAGCCAAAGACACCGAGCTAATTAGCTTAGATGAAAATAGGGATGTTACATTCTTCACAAACTGACATGCCCTCACATTCATGACCAAAATGACAACATTGAAAGGAAACATAGACACATAACCACCATAGGCCTAACCTGACTGGCTCATGCCAAACTCCCTCTTTCCTTTAGGGGGGAAGCCTTTCATACAACTGCTTATCTCGTTAATCTCCTTCCAACACCTACACTCAATATTACCTAACCCTTCCAAAAATTGTGCAACAAACCCCCAGATTACACCTCCTTAAGACCTTTTGGGTGTGCCTGCTATCCCCTTCTTAGGCCTTACCATCACCACAAACTTGACATGAGATCTGAACTTTTGCATTTTTATTAGTTATGCTACTGCTTGTAAGGGTATTTGTGCATGTCTAAGTTTGGCAAAATCTATACATCTCGCCATGTTATTTTTGATGAATTCCTATTTTCATATCAGATTTCACTCACTGCAAAACCAATGTTTACAATCTCTCATCATAACTCTGTCCCTTGCATTCCACTCATACAATCCTTACTTCCACAATATGCCCTTAGTGTGAATAATCAATTTGTATTGCCCAATGGTTTGCCTATTACTACTAACCCTGATAGGTCTGGTGCATTCACATCTCCCTCCCCAAACAGAGACTCAGTTGCTATTAACAGTGCCCCACTTCCAGCTCCTCTCATATCTGCTGATCCTTTAGAACAGGCTGCACCCTCAATCACTTTTTGTCCTCAATTGCCAAACCAGAAAAATAATCATCCAATGGTCACTCGAGCCAAATCTGGAATCTTCAAGCCAAAGGTGTTTACTACATCACTTGTTCCAACATCTGCCAACAAGGTACTAGCAGACCCTCTTTGGTTATAAGCTATGAAGGATGAATATCAAGCTCTCATGAAGAATAACAATTGGTCTCTGGTTAATCTTCCTGCTGATAGAGAACCCATAGGGTGCAAATGGGTATTCCACATCAAATATAATCCAGAAGGACCAATAAATAAATACAAGGCTCGCCTAGTTGCTAAGGGATTCCACCAACAAGAAGGATTTGATTTTCATGAGACCTTCGGCCCTGTTGTGAAGCCAACGATAGTTTAGACCATACTTACCATTACTATATCAAAGTGGTGGCAAATTTGCCAAGTTGACTTCAATAATGCTATCCTAAATGGAGATCTTTAAGAATCTGTGTTCATGGTCCAACATGAGGGTTTCTCTAATGGGGTTTCTACTCAGCTATGCAAACTAAATGAGGCTTTGTGTGGACTTAAACAAGCCCCAAGGGATTGGTTTGACAAATTACACACCACTCTTGTGTCACTTGGATTCACCTCAGCAAAATCTGACTCCTCCTTGCTTATCCAAGCCACTACCCAACATACTCTTTATGTACTAGTATATGTCGATGATGAGATCATTACAGGAAATTCTGAAGCTGCTATCACCTCTCTGATTTCCCGCCTCAATGCCACTTTCTTTCTCAAAGACTTGGGGTCCTTACATTATTTTCTAGGCATTGAAGCCAAACACATTTCTACTAGTGGCCTACACCTTTCTCAAACTAAGTACATTACTGATTTGTTGACCAAGGCTAACATGGCATCCTGCAATTCATCACCCACGCCTCTAGCCTCAGGAATCAAACTCTCCAAGGAAGGAACTAATCCATTTGAGGAACCCACCCTATATCGTTCATTTGTAGGAGCTCTACAATATGTTACCATAACCAAGCCAGAGATTGCTTTCTCCGTAAATAATGTGTGTCAGTTCATGTAAAGGCCTCTTCAAAGTCATTGGCAAGCTGTCAAGAGGATTTTAAGGTACTTGCAAGGAACCTTATCCTTTGGTTTACTATTACAACCTTCTGATTCCCTCAATCTATCTGGGTTTTGTGATGCTGACTGGGGTTTTGACCCGGATAATTTAAGATCAGCATCTGGCATGTGCATCTACTTGGGTGGAAATCTCATCTCCTAGATATCTAAGAAAAAATCTTCGATCTCCAGGTCTTCAACTAAAGCAGAATACCACAACCTTGCTACTGCTGTTGCTGAAATTATCTGGCTTAAATCATTACTAACTGAACTTCAAGTCCCTCTCGCACAGATTCCTTCCATATATTATGACAACCTTAGTGCTGTTATGATGATAGCAAATCCAATTCTCCATTAGAGGTCCAAACATTTTTCCTTAGATCTTCACTTTGTTAGAGAGAATGTTGCTCGATTAGGCCTTCTCCCACTTTGAGTTTGTTGGGGGTGGTGTTAGAGATAATAAACCGTTAGGTTAGTTACAAATATGTTATGATGACAGCTATAAATCATTATTTAGTTATCACAGTTACACTATTATATAAGAATCAACCCAATGTAATTCTCACTATAGAAGGCAGCCCATCTAGTGGTGTTTCCACTACAAGAAAAACGGAAATTTGCCGCGGATGTCGTTATATTTTTACTCTTATTTAAATATTTCAAAGTTAATTTTATGCACTTAAATATTATTATTTAAATAACGATAATAATTATTATTCCATTACCGGAAATGGTAATGGGTTTGGTTTTTATTTTTTAAATATTTCAAAATTTTATTAATATTATTTCAGTTTCTAACTCTAGCACGTGTTTTTGCACTGTTTTCCAATGTCTTTATATTACAATTTTATTACTCATTCAATGAGATTTTGCACGTTGGCCTTTTTTGTGATGACCAAATTATTTAGTTATTATTTTAACGTTGATAGTGATTGTACGTTAGAGATACTACTGAGTTGTTAAAAGAATTAACTTGACTGAGTCTTTGTAACGTTTGACAACGGGAAAGTTTTTCCTCTATAAATAATGCTTTTCTCTTTTACGAGGACATAAGAAGACAACAGTACTCTTTCTCAATATTCATATATTGTATACCATAATTTTTCTGGTTCTCTTGCAAGCCCAGTAAAATTGTTTCTTAGGCACCACTAGTTCAAGTACAAAGTTATAGGAAATAGCAGTTACATCCTCGGGAATATTAATAATAAAGATCATAATTTATTGCGAAATACTATTAAGTTTAGTGTCCAGCCAGTCTTAGTCAATTCGAGAAGTAATTTCTTTCTTATCATGTTATTACTTATTTTAATCATTTATTTTATTTCTATTCTAATATTATTTATGTTGTTTATTTAATATTTTTTAATAATATGCTATATTTTTATTATTATTTAAATATTTCAAAGTTAATTTTGTTATATTATTTCAGCTTCTAACTCTGGCACGCGTTTTTGCACTATTTTACAATGTCATTACATTACAATTTTATTACTCATGCAATGAGTTTTTGCACGTTGGCGTTTTTGGTGATGACCAAATTATTTAGTTATCATCTTAACGTTGGTAGTGATTGTACGTTAGAGATATTACTGAGTTGTTAAAACAATTAACTTGACTAAGTTTTTGTAACGTTGGACAAGGGGAAAGTTTTATACCTCTATGGGTGTGTCTGGTTGGAGCTCATTTATAAAAGAATTGTCCTCATTTTTATCCCAAACCAAACATAACCTATAAATAGTGCTTTTCTCTTTTACGGGGATAATAAGAAGATAACACTCTTTCTCAATATTCATATATTATCTTTTATAATTTTTCTGGTTTCCTTGAGTAAGTCGAATAAAGCCCCATTATTTTAAGTGGGAAGTGATTGTGGTATTCTAGTATTAGGAATAAAGACTATTTGTACTGAGTAATTTACACATGGTGGCGAAATACTAGCCAATTCGATAAGCAATTTCTTTCCTTTCATCTTATTATTTATTTTAATCATTTAATTTAGTGTTATTGTTATCAATTAATTTTATTTTTTTGAGATAATTTTTATTTCTATTCTTATATTTCTTGTGTTTTTTTATTTAATATTTTCTAACTATATGTTATATTTTTATTATTATTTAAATATTTTAAAGTTAATTTTATTATATTATTTCAGTTTCTAACTCCAGCATGGGTTTTTGCACTGTTTTCCAATGTCTTTACATTACTGTTTTATTACTCATTCAATGAATTTTTGCACGTTGGCGTTTTTGGTGATGACCAAATTATTTCGTTATTATCTTAACGTTGGTAGTGATTGTACGTTAGAGATATTACTGAGTTGTTAAAACAATTAACTTGACTAAGTTTTTGTAATGTTGGACAAGGGGAAAGTTTTTCCTCTCTGGTTGTGTTTGGTTGGAGTTCATCCTTGAAAAATTCTCTTCTCTATTTTTACCCCCAAATCAAAGTACCATATAAATAGTGCTTTTCTCTTTGACCGGGATAATAAGAAGATAACACTCCTTCTCAATATTCATATATTATCTTATATAATTTTCCTGGTTTCCTTGAGCAAGTCCAATAAAGTTGTTCCTGTAGCCCCATTATTTCAAATGGGAAGTGACTATTGCATCTTAAGAAGTAATATCCATGAAAACTATTTGCACCAAGTAATTTATTCATAATGGCGAAATACTCTTAAGTTCAATGTCTAGAACATCTCAATCAATTCAATATGCAATTTCTTTCTTATTGTGTTATTATTTATTTTAATCATTTAATTTAGTGTTTTTGTTATCAATTAATTTTATTTTTTAGAGATAATTTTTATTTCTATTCTAATATTGTTTGTGTTATTTCATTTAATATTTTCTAAGAGTCTTAAGAGTATTCGTTTTCTCATAATACTAAAAAATCGTTATATTGTGGTTTAAACAATATATATATATATATATATATATATATATATATATATATATATATATATATATATATATATATATATATATATATATATATAAGGAGATACTTTTATGTGTTGATGCTTTTCACGGGCTGTTTTAGAAGTCACATAGTTCAAGAGCCAAAAATTATTCACACATATCGTAATCATTGTCAATTTAATTTTAGATATAGATTTGAATTATATAAATTATAAAGTTTAGGAACTAAAATCTCTAGGCTGTGAGTATAACGATCAGCTTGTGAGTTGGAGTAATTTTCTGCAATATTGGTTGCTCAATTCCGGTAACTATGAATTGGGGGTATCTGTTATACCTTGGTGGTCTGCTCAGTTATGGTGTAGTGAAGGGATTGTGATTTCCAACTTTTGTTATGTGTTGTTAGGCTTGTGGTGCGTATTGTTTTTCCATACTTTTTATTCATATCGTAGACTAATGGTTATAATGTGCTGCATTGTGGTAAAAGAATTGCCTGTTCCATAACCAGGAATCCATGCCAGTTCATGCGAAGTAACCCAAAGATTCTAACCCAAAGAGTTGTTCTTGTAGAAATGCTTGCTTTTAACGTGAACGTGTCTTAAGATATGCAGAAAATTCCAAAGCTTTAGCAATCTATACCAAGGAAAAGCTCCCAATCGATTTCAATACCTACTTCCGGATGCAGGGAGAGCTTGATACGAGAACCGGACAACCGAGTTCCTTGAGTGCCCATAGTAGACATTTCTATGCTGAGTTATCAGTAACCCTTGATGTAGGATTGTGCTATGATAAACATGACATGAATTCAATATTACAAGTAAATTTTATACTTGTTAAAATTTTAAGAACCATGCTACCCAATATAGATACAGAGATAAAATTAATTTCGTCTTATTTGCTTCTGAAATTAATTTTGTGATAGAGAAAAAAAGAATGGGTGGTAAATTCTGGGGCTATTAGGCATGACTATGAAAACATAAGTGTTTTTTTTCCTCCTACAAAATTGTGGGAGATGAAGAGAAAATTGTGTATACAGGTGATTGTAAAAGTTGCAACTCTAGACAAAAAAAAAAAAAAAAAAAAAGGAACGGTGAATTTAAAATGTGATTTGTGGTACTATAGACTGATCTATGTTGTGGTGAATATCCAGATATACTTGAAGGATACTTTGATGCTAACTAAATCTTAGATTTAAATGAGAGTAAATCCACAAATTTTTTGCATTGGTGTTGTTGCTTGGAAGTTATCTAAGCAGACATGTAAAGAGTAAAGACAATTGGATTTATATGTACCCTTGGTGGTGGTGTCACTCGGAAATCATCCAAGTAGACTTGTATAACTAGATCCATTGTGGATCTGAGGTTGAGTGGCTAAGATATCTCTTAGCAGATATACGTATAAGTTAAAATTCCATGAAGCAGCTCCTGAATAATGGAGTTATTTCTTTAAATTATGTGAGGTTAAAGATGAATTTGATGGATCTTCTGAGAAAGCCACTAAGCAAAAAGCTAGTGAGGAATATCTCAAGGGGGATGAGGCTGCTCAGAGATGGGTCACTGATTTCTGGAAAAGAGGTCCTCCGAATCAAAGATGGAACTTCTAAGGCCGCTGTTCACGATAGTGGCTGAAGGAGAGGTAGAACTCCACAATGAGAAATATGGGGTACCTGTAAGGACTCCGACGATCAAGTCAATGAATGAAAGAGGTGCAAGTTTTAGGAGAGTGTATGTGTACCTGATTTAAGGGTGTGCCCTCTTATTTATAGAGAAAGTTTGACAATAATGGTTCCCAACATATTTCCGAGATTCTTGGGTAACAGCCTCAGATTCGTAATGACCTTACGTGCGTTACGGGAACCAAATTTGTACGTTACAGAATCTAGATTTAATGCTCTTGTGACTGAAATGGCATCCGTTTTGTTGTTTTCAACAGTCTCCAATTTAGGCATTTGGGCCTCATGGAAATGGGGCCTTGATGGGCTATCCATGACGTTTAGGCCCTTGAATCCAGTCCAGAATAGTGCCCCCAACTCGGGTTCTGAGGTGATAACCTCGAAGGCCAAGTTTCTTCAAGTTCATAAATTTCCAGTTTTGTTCTCGGATAACGGGTTATTGCCTGTCATTCAATTTGACCTTTCTCTTGGGATGTGTCTTTTTTCTCTTGGCATAGGTCACGTCACCGATCACATCTCTTTACCTTGGGGAGACATGTGGTACTTTGGCACCTCATTTCACTCTCCCTCATCATTTGAATTAGGGTGTTTCCCCCATTTTGCCATGGCCTAATGGTGCGAAAAGCCATACTGTACCTCAGCGATGTTTGGAGTGCGCGCAAAGGGTGTATATATCTCTTTAAATACCTTTCCCCATCCTTCTTCCTCACTTATCTATTTCTGCAAAAGGAAAACTGTTCAAGTGTGTGAAAAGGAGTTTCGAGGAGCAACAACTTGCAAAGTGTCCTTGGGGCCTAAGTCATCTTCATAATCTTCGTATTTCTATTGGTTCTAAGATATGCCTTCTTCTTTTGTTCTGTTTTTTTAGCATTTGTGGTTTTTGTATGATTGGTAGTATTGCTATTATGGTGGATTTGCACCATATCATTTTGTTTCATACCGTTGGGGGGGAGGGGTAGCTGCCCCTGACGTTTCTTTTCCTCTGCCTCCTTTCAACGGCTTAAAACTTAGTGAGGGAAACCATCATAGGCATGTAATCCTTGATATTTTGGTTCTCCGAGTTTGTTTTCCAACTTTAGTGATTTTAGGGGTGGTTTTGATATGTGGGTTTGCTCTCACGGTGAGGAAACAATTACTCATCTTTCCACCTTCAATCCATTGGATATATAAGTGGGTAGATCCTGATATTCTAGGAGTCCCTTTAATGGCTAGTACCAAGTTTCCGAGGTCACTGTGGGAAGAGCATTTAATCACCCCGGAAGGCAAATACGAGGAGTATATTTTAGAAGCACCAAATGCTAACGAGAGAGTTTGTTATCTCAACCACGAGAAAGGTTTGAACTAGATATGGGTGTACGATGTCCTAATCTCCAAGTTCGGCCTTTTCATCCCCTTTACACATTTTCAATTCACCATCTTGAAATAGACTATGGCCACTCCTTCTCAGCCTTCATCTGAACAATTGGGCAATGGTCTGAGGTTTCGAGATCATATGCGAATATCTCGAGGTTTTGCCTTTAACAAATGTGTTCTTTTATCTTTTCACTTTCACCCGACCTAATGAGGGAGGTTTAACAATGGTCTAGCTATTTTTTCAAGCTTATCCAAATCCAAAAGTGTTTCTATTGTACGAAGAATCCTTTCACCACTTCAAGTCGTTCTACTTCAAGATGTTTGAGCTCCAAGAACGATTCCATTTTCGGAAACCTTTGAGGGGGAATTAAGAATTAACTGCTTTTGGACTAAGCACTTTGAAATTCCCTAAGTAATCGAGAATGACCTTTCTTTTGAAGAATGGGCTCTAGTAAACTTCTTCCTAACAAATTTTGGTAAGGAGCATATGAATTTAAAATGTATAGTAGGCGTAGATGTCGAGGTTGCTAGAAGTTATCTAGGTCAATATTATTGCATTGAATTATTTCTTTGCAAAATACTTTGTATGCATAACTAACTTCCATTTTCTTTTTGTAGAAAAAATGGCTCTAATGTCTGTCCTTGCCATCTTCTGGAGTCATATTCTCAAAAGACCTCATGATGAAGATGGAAACAATAGTCCTGGATCTTAGGGTTCCAGGGACTTAAAGTTTACACTGACCCTAGAATCTTCTGCTCCCGAGGTTCAGCCTCCAAAAGGGCAAAAAAAGAAAAAGATGGCTAAGGAAAAGAAGATTATCCAAGTCGATCCTGAGGATACTCTAACTTTGGAAAATAATTCAGAAATCAGCATGTTGGCCAAGAATTTCCCTTATCTAGAATTTATGGATAACCAGTTGATGACCCCTGCCGTTGTTGAACAGCTCTAGGGTGATGGCGATGGCTTAGTGGACAAGTTCCAATGGATTGGTCATATGCTCCTGAAGTTGACGACCATACTCAGGTATTCGAAGCCCGTAATTTCTTCTGGCATTCGAGCTACCCAGGAGATGAAAGACTTAGAGGAGAAAATAACTCTTCTCCAAAATGAAAAGCTTGCCTGGGAGGAAGCAAAACAAAAGCTGACCTCTGAGATGGATGAATTAAAGGAAGCAGTTCGGTTGAAGGACTAACAACTTGAAGAGGCTCAATTGAAAGGTCAACAGTTGGAAGAGTCTAAGATTTGGGTATCCGAGCTTGAGAATGCCAATGCTAACTCTTCCAGGGTGATCTCCAAACTGAAGGCCAACCTCAAGTTTATAGAACAATAGTGAGAGAGGTTGGCTTTTGAAATTAAAGAAAATATCTTGGCGCAATGTCAAGTTATTTGTCTAGAGGCTGACTTTGGCAAGGTTGGTCTCAACAAGCATGCCGTTGATGGACATATTGAAGTTGTCTCCTTGACGAGGAGGAGGAAAGCCATGAAGATCCATGAGCTGAACCGACCACCTTTGTAGTTGAATCTTGAAGTTGTCCCCTTTTTTAACTTTCCTTATAATTGTTTTTGTGTTTTGTGCCCTCTTATGGGCTTCATGTATTTGACTTGTCTCAGTTTTTGGGTTTAATGGAATTAACTTTACCAATTGCATGTGCCTTTTCTTTTTCTCCTAAGTCAAATAACTTGAGGGAATCATAGCTACATTTCAATTGTTTTTGCTAATTCATTAGAAGAATTATCCAAGGTTTATAAAGGGAACCTTGGTTTTCTGAACTGGCTATAACCAAGATGGATCTTTTGAGGTTCTCTAACAACCTGGTTTTAACTCCACCAAAGTTTAAAACAAAAGGAATTTTAATTTCACTTAAGTTAAATGCAGGGGTTTTAATCAGTCCAATGTTTAAACTTGACCATTTCTTGAGGCAATAATAAACATGGATTTAAGAGATTTTGAGTTATTTGAATTCATATAGTGCTCGAGGTGTTGGACCTAGACCTTATATGTTTTTCGACTAAAAGGTGATCAGTTTCTTAAGAATACACAATAAAAATGCTAAACACGATAAAAGATAGAAATGAAGACGTTCTTTTATTGATAATGAATGATGAAAACCAAATGGCAGTGTATAGGTGTACCACTTGGCTTATGGAAGCCTCGTCTTATTAAAACATGCTCAAGAAAAACCAATTGGGAAAAAACACGAGGCAGGAAAAAGAGTATGCTGACTTCACATGGTTTATACATAGAATTCCCTCAGTTTTAAGCTATTCCATGTTCTTAAAACTTGGGATCCAAATAACGTCGAGAGCTTATATGCTTGTTTTCCTAGAACTTCAATAACCTTGTAAGGGTCAATTTGCCACAAGCTTCCCTTGGCTTGGGGTTGGTGGTCCGACGTTAGCATGTCATAAAACCAAATCTCCTTTTTCAAACTTTCAAGGAACAACTGCGGAGTTATATCTCTTTGTAATCCTCTGTTTAAGTGCTTTTTCTTGGCTTCATTGGAAAGATTGATTTCTTCTCTCAACAAATCAAAACTAGTAGCTCGAAATGTAATCCTTGGGCTCAATTCTTCAACTTCAATCAGGATCATGCCATCAACCCTATAAGTTAGCCCCATAAGTAAGCTTGAAAAGGGTTTCTCCCTTGGTTGACTAGGGTATTGTCCGATATGACCATAACATGCTTCTGAGTTCATCTGGCCATGCTCTTTTCCTATCGTCGAGCCTTTTCTTTAGTTCCTGGAGTATAACTTTATTGGTTGCTTTTACCTGTCCATTGGCTTGGGGATGTTCAGTTGACATGAAGTGGTGTTTGACCTTATAACTCGCAAGGAAACCTCATAATTTGTGGTTTGTAAATTGTGTACTGTTGTTCATCACCAAGGATTTAGGTATCCTAAATTGGGTGAAGATATTCCTCCAAACAAATTTCCAAGCTTGCGCTATAGTGATAAAAGATAGTGACTCCGCTTCTATCCACTTTGTGAAACAATCAATAGCAATGATCAAATATTTCACTTGACTTAAAGCAAAGTGGAAAAGGACCTAGGAGGTTGATTCTCCACTTGGAAAATGGCCATGGAGACATTATTGTTGAAAGCTCTTCAGCTAGTGCTATATGAAAATGAGTGTGTTGTTGGTACTTTTGACATTTTTTGACATAATCCATTGCGTCTTTTATCATCGTGGGCCAATAATAACCAACCCATAAAACTTTCATCGCCAAAGCCTTTCCTCCTAGATGGTAGCCATAAGATCCCTTATGAATTTCTTCAAGCACAAGAGATGTCCAATTTGACCTAAGACATTACAATAAAGGTTAGGAAAGACCACTTTTGTACAACTAGCCTCCGATAATAGTGTATTAGGAGGCTTCTTTTGCCATCCTCTTTGCATTGATAGGATCATGAGGAAGAACTTCACTCAACAAATATTACATAATTGGGGTTATCCAACTTGGAATTTCTTCTATGGCTGATATCAGGACTGAACCTACAATGGAAGGAGTTTTCAAAGTTTCTTGGACTAAGCTTTTGTTGCTTCCTCTCGGCTTTGAGCTAGACAATTTAGAAAGGATGTCAGCTTAGACATTTTTTTCTCTAGGAACATGTCGAACCTTGTATGCATCGATCTTTTCCATCAACTCCTTTACTCTGGTCAAATATCTTTGCAGTAATAGATCCTTAGCTTGGTATGCTCCACTTACTTGTGACGATATGATCTAGGAGTCACTGCAAATTGTAAGTCTAGTAACGCCGATATTAGAAGCGAGTTGGAGACCTGCTATCAGTGCCTCATACTTGGCTTAGCTGTTGGAAATGGGAAAATGAAATTTGATCGACAGTTCTACCATAATATCTCCTTCTTTTTCCAAAATGACCATGACTCCACAGCCGTTAGCGTTTGAGGCTCCATATACGTATAGCATCTAACTCGGATCCCGAGTTTCTTCCTTATCCACCATTTCTATGAGAATATCTACTAAAGCTTGAGCTTTGATTACAGCTCTAGGCTTGTGTTGAATATCAAACTCGGAAAGCTCCTTTGCCATGCCACCATCCTCCCGGCGAGATATGGTTCTGAAGCACTTGTCGTATAGGCTGGTCTGTTCTGACCACTATAGTGTGAGCATGAAAATATTATCAAAGACGTTAAGTATTAAAGACTAAGCCAAAGCAACTTCCTCCAATTTTTGATATCTCAGTTCCGACCTTTGCAATGTCTTGTTGACAAAATACATTGGAAACTATTGTTTCATATTTTCTCGGACTAAGGTGCCGGCTATGGCCGCATTACTCATCGGGAGGTATAAGTACAAAGGGCTTTCGAACTCTAGCTTGTGTAAGATTAGAGAGTTAGAAAGGTAATCCTTGAATTCCTGAAATGCGGCTTCGCATTTCGATATCCACTCAAAATTGTTCTCTTTCTTCAATAATGCAAAGAAGGATAATGCCTTGACTCAAGTGCCAATCTCAATCAAATTACAAAACTGAACTACACAAACTTGTAGTATAGTGCAATCTGAGTCATCTCCCAAAGATGAAAATGCTATATGATCAGAAATTCAAGAGGTTTATCATCAAACAAGTTTTAAACAAAATGTAAATGAAGAGACTTAACATGAAATTAAATAAAAAATAAAACTCTAATCAAAGAATCAAGAGAAACAATTCTACTTTATCATAGGAGTCTAAGCATGCATCGACATTCCAAATCATTGGTTAACATTGAATTTGAATGAAACCTTAATCCAAATTTAGCATTCAATCATGAAGACCTCCATGTATTCAATTAACACATGAAATCAAACAAGCTCAGAGACCTCTAAAGCCTAATTGACCTATGTTAATTTCAAGCACCAATGTAGTTAACCTTAGATTCAGATCTGAAATCTAATTCATACTCTTCCAACGATTGAATCACATAAATCAACCAATTAACATGAAAGCAATCAAATTCTTAATCAACATTTCGAAATGAAAACTTTTAATTCAAAAATGAGATCAACAATAGAAGAAAGAGTACATGAAACCGAATTGGTATATTGAATCTGTATTAACCAATTCTCAAAAACATCAATGCTTTACTTGGATTCTTGAATTAGATAAGGATCTACTCCTCCATTAATGGAGGAAAACGAAAATCTACAGAAGAGGGAGGGAGAGAGAAAGAAAAGCAAGTGTTTTTATTCCAAATCTGAAAAATGCTAAAAGGCCCTATTCAAAATTCGATTTCCATTATTTATAGCTACATCTAATGCACTAAATTACATTAATCCCCTTTCTTTAAGCTTTATTTGGACACCTAAATCATACTAATTGGAGTTTTGGTGAGAAAGATAGGCCCAAACATTAAATTAAACTCTTTTAACCTATCTATGGACTTGCACCATGTTATTGTCCCTGAAAACATCCTTGTTTGGTTGAGAGCTCTAAAGACCAAATATATCCTTGGATGTTAGCTTCCAAATGGCATTGGAATGGACTCAATTGGACTCCTATTGGCTAAGTTATGGCCTAAACAATGCATACTGCCTAGGAACTATAGCTGCACATCTTGTCTTCACTTGTTTGTCCAATTTCAGTCCCAAAACTTGAGAATTGGCCTTTGACCTCTTCATGAAAGTTGTAGGCCCAGATCTTATCTTTCCTACAAATTAAAAATCACAATCCAATGAGGTCTAGAACTCAAGTTATAGTCAAAATACAAAATAGTGTTAGAATAAGTATAATGGTAGAAAAATTAAATCAAGGCCTAACCAAAACCTAATGAACAAATGATCCAAATCAATTCAATTAAGCACAAAAGAGGGTTATATATATATATATATATATATATATATATATATATATATATATATATCCAATTCTGAGATGATGCTGCCAAAAACCTAGTGAGGGAGGCTATCTTTCCAATCAATCGATGTGTTTCTTTTATGGAAGTCAAATTTTTCATCTCTAAGATTGCCTGACACTTATTGGGATTTGTCTTGGTTCCTCGATTGATGTGACTCCGGCAAGTATACCGGATCGTACAAGTAATAAAGTGATGAGAAAAGTATCATTCCCACAAGGATAGATCAAATACCGGATAGTTTAAGGGATGACTATTTGGATGGAATGAATTCATAGATAAAGAAATTAAAATTCATACAAAATAAAATAAAAAAGAAAATTAATAATGTAGACGGATACTAACTGGGTAAACAAATGGAATGGGATGGATGCTAGGGCTAATTAATTTCACCTATTGCAGACACATTTACTATGAATTTCTATTAATCAGTTCCTATTCTAATTGACTCACGGTCGGTTCCCCTTAGTTTATTCCTAGCCTCTCTCGAGGTCAAGCAATACTCTTTATCCTAAACTGATTGCCTAATCTCTTAGCACAAACTAATCTAGGTAAAGGTTGAAGCTCTATGGGTTCCTATATTGACCGCATGAACCGCGTTTGTCTATCTCTAGTTTTCGCTCAGCTCACGGTGTTTATGTTAAGAAGCTCTATTCACAAACCCTCTCTCGAGTTATTGTAAATCCCTAAATCAATTAATTGGTGATCAAGTAATTAAAAGCATTAAGAACAAACAAAAACACTAAGCAATAGAGATAGAAAACAAGATTAACATTAATCCATGAGTAAACTTGTCATACAAAAAGGGTCCATTAACGCCCTAGCAACAGAAAACTAGTTCATAACTGAAGAAAAGAAAACAATGAAAGAGTATGAAGATGAGAAGATAGAAGAAACAAAACCCATAAAGATTTCTGGCTGGAGACAAAAGATTCAGAAGAACGTGGATCTCTCCGTGTTGAACTTGAGCTCTGGAATCCTTGAATCTTCACCTTCAATCTCTCTGGAAGAAGTCTTCTATCTTGGGAGGGGTTTTGAAGTGTCTAGAGATCCTTTTTCTGACCTTATGTGTTGCCTTTTATAGTCTACGGATCCTTTTCTCGAATTTTGGCCCAAATCAGCAACTTGCTGCAAACGGCGTCGCGCTATAGCGCAAGGCAGGCGCGCTACTAACAATGCCAACTATTTTTACACAATTTCAAGCTCTGTAGCAGTCAGAATAGTTGGAATTTGGCCTCGGTGGTAGAAATAGCGATTGTAGATCTTTGAGTAAACTTTCCAATGCAAGAAGAATCACCTCAATCGGAGTTCTGTAGCTCAAGATATAAGTGAAAAAGTGATGAAAGGTCAGACTTGACAGCATCAAAAACAAGATGAAGCTTCAATCTTGTTTTGCCTTTTTCTCCTAGAAGACTCGAGAACTGGAAAAAGTATCCTATAATAAAGTTGAAGATCTTCTTCTCTTCTTTCCAAAGAATCTTGAATCATTATAATCCGATTTCTGAAGAGCTAGATATCGAATTTCCAATGCTGAAAGGTCTTGATTTTATGCAAGATAAGCTCTATAATGGCTCTAAATTCCAACTTGAGTGCTTCTACCTAATGACAATCAACATAAGCCCAAAATAAGTATCCAAAATATAAGAAAATAATAGAAAATGAAATAGCACCAAATCTAAACTACTTAACTAAAATAAAATAAAGTAGCAACAAAACTAAACAACTACGTCCTAAATTAAATAAAAACTAACTAAAAATATAACTCACCAAATGGAGTTATCACAACCTCCAACTTAAGTACTTACTTGTCCCCAGGCAAAACTCAACTCAAAGACTCAAAAATAGAAAAACAAAAGACTCAACCAAAAACACTTAAAACAAAAGGAGTCACTAGACAAAATGGTCAAGATAGAAGCTGTTGTCTATGGAATTTCTCATCACTGCTCCATAACTTATCTCAAAAGTTACCAAGGATCAAAGTCTAAGTACCAAGACCATCTAATTGTGCAATCACATTGTCAAAAGAATGGATCAAGTGTATGTGTACAAGAGAAAAGCATCAAAGAATTGACTCACCCTATGCTTATGCCATGTTTAAGAAAAGACAAAAACATCACACTATTCGCAATCCTCTCTCTCTCTCTCTATTTCTATATGAATATCACTTAGCCAAAGATCAAAAGGACTTCTCTTAGCTTGTAATGGTAGGCCAAGATAAGGGGTATGATGGAATAGTCATTTAAGCTCAATTAATCCCTTCAACTTAAGGAACCCTCACCCCTAATTCATTCTCCTTGGGGTACCACCAACTTAGTTGCTTGGCAACCATCATGCTTTTCTTGTTGAACGTTGGCATTATATTTTCCTTGTATTGCCAATTTTTTTTCTTTTTTTTTTCATTACTCCTTCATTCTTTCACCCTTTTTCTCCTTCTTTCTTTTTTTTTTTCTCTTTTTTTTTCATATTTTCTTACTCCACCTTTTGATTTTAGTAAGCATAAGGTTGTGGTAGTGGATATATTACCCTATTCAAATGAATTTAGAAGCTAAGGCTTGAGGGTAGACCATGGGATCAAAAAGGAAAAGTAAGGAAGGGCATTAGGCTCAAAACGTGGTTCAATCCAAGAATAGGCTTTAAGGCTCAAATAGGGTGACTAAGCCTCAATGACCAAGGGTGGGCAATGAGGCTCAATTATGGCTACCAAACATGGCCTAAATTACTTCTAATGCTAAGATTCACTCACATATATTTCAAGAGAGATTCATATGAATAAGAATATATGTCTAACCTAAATAAAGCATAAAAGCATAAAGATCACCTATCCTAAGTTGCTAACTCTTATCAAAGTGGAAGAAAATGATCCTTCTCAATTCAATAGTAAAAGCACAAGAAGATTTTCAAGACTTAAATCCAAATCCAAAGTTACTTAAGAGTTAACAAACAGAGCAATATTTCATATTATAGGCACAGACAACAACAACCAATTGACTAAAATAAAAAATTACAAAAAGAAAGACAAATTTTTTTTTTTTTTTTTTGCAGAAAATTGAAATTAAAAAATACTAACAACCTAATCAACAAAACTAACAAAAGGAAACAAGAACAAATAAGAAAAAGCAATAATGGATTTTCCCAACCCCTAACTTAAAATTATGCATTGTCCCTAATGTATGAAAATAAAATCAAGAGGGAAAGGAAAGGAAAGTTACTCCCCAATGCATGTATCTCTGCCGCACGCCCTATGTGGCTTTTTCCTCCACTTATGCACTTCCTTATTGCTCCAATAAACCTACAAAATAAAATTAAATAAATTAAAATTAATCAAAACTAAAATTTTATCCAAATCAAAAGAAAAAAACTAAAAAAAAATTAAAATTAAAGAAGAGTTAGAAAAGTTAGGTTGTCTCCCAACAAGCACTTTGGTTTAATGTTCTTAAGTTGGACATGGTCTTGTCACTTAAGGTGGTTCCTTCCTCCTCTTCATTGGTGCTTTATCACCAAGATGGTGGTTCTTCTTCCCAAAAACCAATGAGATAGAATTAGGCTCGAATGGCAAGTGGAGAGCTTCTAGTGGCTTCTCAGGTGACTTAAGATCATCATCCCCCACCCTTTTCTCTTTCTTCTTTGTTTTGATTTTCGTTAATGGAGGCTTCCAAGGAGGTGTGGCATGTGATGTAGGTACTGAAGTACTCAAGTTAGCTTCCACTACATCCACTTTAGAGCATTGAGTTGTCTTTGTGGTAGAGTCCATTGCTTGGAACACTTTGAACTTCACTTTATTGTTCTGAAATCTCAGAGTTAGCTCTCCTTTTTCTACGTCAATCAGGGCTCTGCTAGTGGCCAAGAAGGGACACCCAAGAATTAGAGGGAAATTGACATCTTCCTCCTTATCAAGAATCAAAAATCAGTAGGAACGAAGAAACGGTCCACCTTCACCAAAACATCTTCAATAATACCATAGGGAAGTTTAACAGTTCTATCAGCCAACTGCAGAGATACCCTTGTAGGCTTCACTTCAGTAATACCCAATCTATGCACAACTGACAAAGGCATCAGATTGATACTTGCTCCAAGGTCACATAGTGCCTTGTCAATCCTCAAATCACCAATGGTGCATGGAATAGTGAAGCTCCCAGGGTCCTTCAACTTAGGTGGCAATTTCCTCTGAATGATTGCCGAACACTCCTCAGTGAGTGGTACAATCTCATCGGCATCCAATTTCCTTTTCTTAGAGAGTAGCTCCTTCATAAACTTGGCATAGTTTGGCATTCGCTCTAATGCCTCAGCAAACAGAATATTGATGTGGAGCTTTTTAAGCACATCAAGAACCTTAAGAAATTGCTGCTCTTTTGGTTCCTTCTTTTGTTGCTTAATCCTTTGAGGATAAGGAATTGGAGGTTCATAAGCAGAAGGTGCCACATATCTTTTCTCCTCAGGTAGTGCCTTATTGAAATCTTTAGTAGGCTTTTCTTCTACCCTTACTTCTTCCTTTTCAGATTCAGCCAATTCTTTACCACTTCTCAGTATGATTGCATTCACATGCTCCTTTGGATTCTCAGTAGTATTGCTAGGTAAGGAACCTAGTGGCCTCTCAGCTAACTGCTTGGAAATTTGCCCCACTTGATACTCTAAGTTTTTTATTGCAGCATCATGAGCTCTAAATTGAGCCTCTATCCTCTCCATAAAAGCTTCAGTCTTCTCTACAAAGGACATATGGCTTCTCATGAACTGCTGAAACATGTCTTCCAAGTTAGGCTTCTTCTCTTGTGGAGGTTGATTGAACTGTTGCCCAGGAACATAGGTGTTGGAGTAGAAGTTGTGCTTCTGGGCATTCATGTAGTTAATCTGCTCATCAGAAGAAGGAGTTGTGGTTCACTCTCCATTTGGATGATTCCCATGGCAAAAATCACAATGCATGACATGTGTTGGTGAAGTGGTGCTGAGCAAGCCCAATTGCTTCTGAATGGCTGCATTTTGGACAGAAAGGGCTTGCATTTGGGCCAAGAGAGCAGTGGTAGTGTCAACTTCCAAAACTCCCTTTTTCTAGATTCTCTCACTAGGCCTTTGGTAATTGTTACTAGCCAACACTTCAAATAGCTCCCAAGACTGCTCGGGTGTCTTATTGTTCGGAGAACCACCAGCTGCTGCATCAACCATGATCTGAGTGGACATAAGGAGACCATTGTAGAATGTCTGGATTTGCATCCAGAGTGGGATGCCATGATGTGGGCACTTAGTCAGCAGCTCCTTATACTTCTCCCATGATTCATAAAATGATTCACCATTTGCTTGGGTGAAGGAGGTGATGTCATTCCTCATCTTGGCAGACTTGGCAGGAGGAAAATACTTCTCCAAGAATTTTTTGGCCACCATATCCCAAGTAGTGAGTGTCCCCTGTGGTAGAGACTTCAACCAGGCTCTAGCCTTGTCCCTCAATGAGAAGTGAAACAATCTCAGCTGAATAGCATCATTCGTGGCACCATTAATTTTTATGGTGTCACAGATCTCCAAAAAGTTGTTGAGATGCTCATTAGGATCTTCACTAGGCAGTTTAGCAAATTGGCAATTTTGTTGCACGAACTGAATGAGTGACATTTTTAGCTCAAAGTTGTTTGCTTGAACGGGTGGCCTCACAATGCTGGATGAGCACCCTTGAAGAGTGGGTGCCAAATAATCCTTCATGGCCCTATCATTTTGCTCGTTTTCATCTACCATGGTAGCTTTAGAGACTCTTTCAATTGCTCTTTGTTCTCTTCTAAGCTGACGCAAAGAACGCTCAATCTCTAGATTAAAGAATAAATCTTTGGTGAATTGGCTTCTTCGCATAAACTGCAAAATAAAACACAAGAACAAGTGAAAGTAGGAATAAAATAAAATAAATAACAAAAGAAAAAGAAAATAAAAAGAAAAATAAATAATAAAAAAATAAATAAGACAAAAATAAATATAAAATAAAATAAAAATAAAAACAAAAAATTCCAATCTAGTATCCCGTCAACTAAGAATGATATTGATACTATCCCCGACAATAGCGCCAAAAACTTGATGTGGCTCCAGCAAGTATACCGGATCATACAAGTAATAAAGTGATGAGAAAAGTATCGTTCCCACGAGGATAAATCAAATACCGGATAGTTTAAGGGATGACTATTTGGATGGAATGAATTCACAGATAAAGAAATTAAAATTCAAACAAAATAAAATAAAAAAGAAAATTAATAATGTAGACGGATACTAACTGGGTAAACAAATGAAATGGGATGGATGCTAGGGCTAATTAATTTCACCTATTGCAGACACATTTACTATGAATTTCTGTTAATCAGTTCCTATTCTAATTGACTCACGGTCGGTTCCCCTTAGTTTATTCCTAGCCTCTCTCGAGGTCAAGCAATACTCTTTATCCTAAACTGATTGCCTAATCTCTTAGCACAAACTAATCTAGGTAAAGGTTGAAGCTCTATGGGTTCCTATATTGACCGCATGAACCACATTTGTCTATCTCTAGTTTTCGCTCAGCTCACGGTGTTTATGTTAAGAAGCTTTATTCACAAACCCTCTCTCGAGTTATTGTAAATCCCCAAATCAATTAATTGGTGATCAAGCAATTAAAAGCATTAAGAACAAACAAAAACACTAAGCAATAGAGATAGAAAACAAGATTAATATTAATCCATGAGTAAACTTGTCATACAAAAAGGGTCCATTAACGCCCTAGCAACAGAAAACTAGTTCATAACTGAAAAAAAGAAAACAATGAAAGAGTATGAAGATGAGAAGATAGAAGAAACAAAAGCCATAAAGATTTCTGGCTAGAGACAAAAGATTCAGAAGAACGTGGATCTCTCCGTGTTGAACTTGAGCTCTGGAATCCTTGAATCTTCACCTTCAATCTCTCTGGAAGAAGTCTTTTATCTTGGGAGGGGTTTTGAAGTGTCTAGGAATCCTTTTTCTGACCTTATGTGTTGCCTTTTATAGTCTACGGATCCTTTTCTCAAATTTTGGCCCAAACCAGCAACTTGCTGCAAACGGCGTCGCGCTATAGCGCAAGGCAGTGCGCTATAGCGCGCCTGCCTGACAATGCCAACTATTTTTACACACTTCCAAGCTCTATAACGGTCAGAATAGTTGGAATTTGGCCTCGGTGGTAGAAATAGAAATTGTAGATCTTTGAGTAAACTTTCCAACGCAAGAAGAATCACCTCAATCGGAGTTCTATAGCTCAAGATATAAGTAAAAGAGTGATGAAAGGTCAGACTTGACAGCATCAAAAACAAGATGAAGCTTCAATCTTGTTTCGCCTTTTTCTCCTAGAAGACTCGAGAACTGGAAAAAGTATCCGACAACAAAGTTGAAGATCTTCTTCTCTTCTTTCCAAAGAATCTTGAATCATTATAATCCAATTTTTGAAGAGCTAGATATCGAATTTCCAATACTGAAAAGTCTTGATTTTATGCAAGATAAGTTCTATCATGGCTCCAAATTCCAACTTGAGTGCTTTTACCTAATGACAATCAACATAAGCCCAAAATAAGTATCCAAAATATAAGAAAATAACAGAAAATGAAAATAGCACCAAATCTAAACTACTTAACTAAAATAAAACAAAGTAGCAACAAAACTAAACAACTACGTCCTAAATTAAATAAAAACTAACTAAAAATATAACTCATCAAATGGAGTTATCATCGATGTGTAAGCATGAAACCCAAAAATTTTCTAGCTTCGATGGCAAAGGCACACTTCTGAGGATTTAATCTCATCCTGTGCTTATGTAGGCGATCGAAGACGGTTTCAAGGTTTAGCAAAAGCTCCTTTTCTTCCAATGTCTTGACTAGCATATCATCAATTTAAACCTCATTAGGGTTTCGATGTAGTTGGCGAAAATCTTATTCATCAATCTTTGGTATGTGGCTCCTGCGTTCTTTAGCCCAAAAGGCATGACTTTATAACAATAGTTGGTTGTTGGGATGATGAATGCGGTCTTCTCCTTATCAAGTGGATGCATCAAAATTTGATTATATCTTGAGTATGCATTCATGAAAGAGAGAAATCAGAATCCGGATGTCGCATTGACCAATCCATCTATACTTGGTAAAAGGTAAGAATCCTTTGCGCAGGCTTTGTTGAGATCTACGTAATCGATGCACATTTGCCACTTCCCATTGGATTTCTTAACCATAACAACATTGGATAACCAGGTTGCATACATCACCTCCATGATAAATCTAGCATATAACAAAGCTCGAACGTGCTTTTGAAATTCTTGAGCTCTGTCTAGGTTCATCCTTCTTCTCTTTTGAGCTACTGGTCGGACATCAGGAAAGATCGCTAGATAATGACTCATGAACCCCGGGTCAATCTTGGGCATATCTATTGCAGTCTAAGTGAAAAGATCCACATTCTTCCTTAAGAAAGCCACGAGCTTCTCTTTCAGAAGCAAGGGGAGTTTTTTATTTATTCGAGTTGTTTGATCATTCTTTCACCCGATTTGCACAACTTGAAGCTCTCCATTTGGCTCAGGTCTCTTCGCTTCTTACCATCCTCTAGCATCGAGATCTATTAACATGACCTTCAATGAGCTTGGACGTTGGACTTCCTATTTGCCTTCCTTTTTCCTTTTAGCTACTTCTAAACTCGCATTATAACATTTACAAGCCACGGCTTGAACTGCCTTTACAGTAGCTATTTCTCCTTTATCCATGAAGAACTTCGTTGTTAGACAAGCTGTTGAAACTATAGTCTCGATCTTATTGAAGGCTAGTCTTTCAAGAATGACATTATATGCCAAAGGGAAATCCACGAATAAGAAGTCAACCCTAATAGCCCGAGTTTGAGGTCGATTACCTAGAGCCACGTGCAAGGTGATGAACCCATCCGGATAAACTTTTTCACCAAAGAAACTAATAAGCTCTTCCTTATAACTTTGAAGATTGGAGTTCTTCAATCTGAGTTTGTTGAATGCATCCATAATGATGATATCAGCAGAACTTCCCTAGTCGATGAATACTAGCTTGACCTCAGCATTAATTATTATAGTCGAAATGACCATGGGGTCATCATAGCCACGAATAACCTCTTCTAAGTCGGAACTTGAAAACACAATCTTGGGAGTGGATGATGGCTTGTGGAGCTTCTTCATCTTTGCTACAGATAAGCTTAAGACCTCTTGAGGGTGTTTCTTGCAAGCCAATTTAATAGTGGCACCTTTAGCTATGACAATGATTGTCCTCGCAACTATCTCCTATCCCGATCTTTGTGAAGTTGGTAGTCTTCTGAGACCTTCTGAGATTGAGGACTTCTTCTTTCATCTTCTTTACTGGAAGAGGCTCTTCTCTTCCTTAGACTTTGTTAGGAGGCAATGTACCTCGCCAACCTTCCCTCTTGAATTAATTATTCCACAGTATCTTGAAGATTATAACAATCTTCGGTCTTGTGTCCAAAGCCATTATGATGCTCGTAGAATAAAGACCTATTTGTGTTAGCCCTTACTCGTAGCACTTTTGGCTTTGGAAATCTATTTAACTATCCGACTTCCTCGTACAAATCAGCTAGGGATATTTTGAGGGGAGTATAGTGGTGATGCCTTCTGACCCTCGGTGCTCTAGGGTCCTTTCGCTGGTGATCTTCATGCTGTGGACCTGGCTTTTTTATTTTCTGCTTGGCCTCTCTCCGAGTTTGCCATTGCCTTCTGTGTTTCCTTGAGCTATATGTACCTTTCTGCCCTCAACTAGATTTCGTCCATGATCTTTGCTAGTTGTTTGGAAAGTGGATCTTTGAATGCCCTAGGTCGAAGGCCATTTAGTAGTGTGAGTATCGCTGCTTGGGTTTCCAATTCTTCCACCAACAATGTTTTTGTATTAAACTGCTTAAGGAAATATCAGAATGGTTCTCCTTGTCACTGAGATAGTCCCAAAAGGCTGGAAATCGGCTTCGGTTTAAACCTTCGGGTCTTGAAATGGGCCAAAAAAGGAGATTGAAGGTCCAAGAATTTGTTGATGGACCTTGGTGGTAAAGAGTTGAACCATTTCAAAGCTACCTTCTTCAGTGTAATCGGGAAGGCTCTGCACCTTATAGGATCTGAAGCTCTTGGTAATGTCATTCTGAACTTGAAAGCATCCATACGATCTTAGGGGTCGATACTCCCATCATAAGGCTCCATGTCAATTGGAGGCTTAAAGCCTATGGGGAGTTTAACACTCATGATATGGTCCAAGAAAGGCATTTCATTGTCTTCATTTAGATTGTTATATCAATTCGGGTGATGCCTGGATTGGTGGTCTAAGTTCCTTACTCGAGATGGATGTGACTCGACATAATCAACCTGGCGTGAGTATTCGCTCTGAGGTTCCTTAAAGTGGATGTGCTCCTTCTCTTGAGGACGAGCGTCACCTCAGGAGTTTTTCTTATTCACATGATGTCGGGTTCGATATTGGTGTTCCTCATTATGACCACGATCCCAACGATAATTATCCTGGTAGTCTCGTTCATTAGCAACTCCTCTTATTTGATGTAGATTTCTTTTTAGCTTCTAGATTTGCTCGGCTTGTTCTTGCATCACGGAAATAATCTCCTCATATGGGATTTGGTTTCCAAGACTTTTGATGCTAAGGCATTCCTTGGTGGTGGTCTAAAGAACGTGCAATAGTGTTTTGTCGGCTTCCGGTGTCAGATGCCGATTTCAAGGTAGTTTGGCCATCTACCTGTCCTTGCAAAGGTGGCCGTGTTTCATTCATGGGACAATGGGCTGCTGTGAATTCCTGTTGGCGATGATTGGACATGTTTAGAAAAAAGGCTATGAAGAAGAAGCAATGACTTAGAGCTCCCAATAGACGATGCAAATGTTCAAAGATGGGTCACCGGTTTCAGGAAGAAAAGGTCTTCTAAATCAAAGATGGAACTTTTAAGGTCGCTATTTGCTGTGGTGGTTGAAGGAGAGGTAGAATTCCACAGCAAGAGAGAGGAGGCACTTGCAAGGACTCTGACGATCAAGTCAATGATTACAAGAGCTACTAGTTTTAGGAGAATGTATGCGTACCTGATTTGAGGGTGTGCCCTCTTATTTATAGAGAAAGTTTGACAATAATGGTTCCGAATGTATTTTCGAGATTCTTGGGTAACAACCTCAAATTCGTAATGGCCTTATGTGCATTATGGGATTCGAATTCCTCCGTTACAAAATCTAGATTTAATGCTCTTGTAATCGACATGACATCCATTCTGTTGTTTTCAATGGTCTCCAATTTGGGCTTTTGGGGCTCATCAAAATAGGGCCTTGATGGGCTATCCATAATGTTTGGGCCCTTGAATCTAGTCCGGAATAGAGGCTTATGCCCAATTCATAGATTAAGAATGATGGTAACCTAACCTAAATTTGAGAATTCCTCAAAGGTTAAGTTCATATAGGTAAAAATAAGCCACTTGCCAATCATAAGACACTATCCAATATTTATAGTCCATCCCTATGATGTTTAATAATGTGTGATTACGACATGAATAGAGGGTGAGTTTATACTCTTAATAAATCTATAGCTCATTAAAATGTGGTGTGCTTAACTATAGTGTACACTTGATAGATTCACCTATGTGAGTGTTGGAGGTGAGGCGGCCTCTATGAGAGCCTGGAGAAACTCACTAAAGCTGCTCATGAAAGCTAGGTTACAGTGTAAGGCCAAAATTCACCACACTACATTGAACAACTTTAGATGAGAAGATAGTATAAGTAATGAGATCACCGAGTCATATGCGGAATGAAGATTTATAGAGATTCAAATCTCACTGGCATTCTTATGGTTTATATTTCGTTTGCTCTATGTACTAGTTCATAGTTTAAAAAACACTAGTACTTATATACTGAATTTTCATGCTCTTGAAAACCCTTTACTCAAATAATTAGCTTTGAAATATGTGGGGGATTCTTATATTTTTATTATTATTTAAATATTTGGAAGTTAATTTTATTCTACCATTTCAGTTTCTAACTCTAGCACGTGTTTTTGCACTGTTTGACAATGTCTTTACTATACAATTTTCTTACTCATTCAATGAGTTTTTGCACGTTGGCCTTTTTGGCGATGACCAAATTATTTAGCTTCTATTCTAACGTTGGTAGTGATTGTACGTTGGAGATATTACTGAGTGGTTAAAACAATTAACTTGAAGAAGTCTTTTTAACGTGGGACAACGGGAAAGTTTTTTATTTATAAATAGTGCTTTTCTCTTTTACGGTGATAATAGGAAGAAAACACTCTTTCTCAATATTCATATATTATCTTCTATAATTTTCCTTCTTCCTTTGAGCAAATCCAATAAAGTTGTTCCTGTTATCCCCGTAGATAGTGGAAACTAGGAAGTGACTTTTCTATTTTGGAAAGTATTAGCCATAAAAATCACCAATCTTTTTTCTTTTTTTTTTTCTATTATTGAGAAGGACTCGATCCCAAAACAGGAAGAGCACAAGAGTTTACACATGTAAACAACTAAGGCATACAATCACAGGAGAAGCATATCACTTAAGATCAAACTATGCTCCGCAAAAAACCACCAACTGACACCTATATGCTGAAACTATGCAACAAATCACCATGTATGTATCGAAAATCAGCACTAGCAGTGCATTGAATCGCCAGGTCCAAAAAACAGCTTCTCCAAAAAAAAAAAAAAAAATACAATCAGCATCTGCTGTAGCTACTGTAGTATCGTAGTTAGCCACGCCAAGTCGTGAAGACTATTTGCATCGAGCAATTTACTAGTGGTGGTGAAATAATCTTAAATTCAGTGTCTAACACGCATCAGCCAATTTGAGAAGCAATTTCTTTCATGTTGTGTCATCATTTATTTAATAATTTAATTTAGTGTTTTCATTATCAATTAATCTTATTTTTTTAGAGATGATTTTTATTTCTATTCTAATATTATTTATGCTATCTTGTTTGATGTTTTCTAATAGATGCGACACTAATTTGCAGCAGAAATTGGACGCGAGAATCTAAGACAAAATTGAAAATTAAGAAATTATGTTTGCAGTGGAAAAATTCACCGCTAACTATTATATAATTAAATAAAAATTTTATTTTATAATTTGTTGTGGCTTTTACTGCCGCTAAATATAACGATTTTTTTTGAAAAATATTTACCATACAATTTGTGGCGGCTTTTGTCGCAACTAATCATTACAAAATTTTTAAAAAAAAATTTATCTTACAATTTGCAGTAGCTTTTGCTACTACTAAATATTACAATTTTTCTTTTAAAAAGTTGCTATACAATTTGCGGTGGCATTTAGTATACAATTTACTTTACAACTTGCGTTAGGATTTTTTTTTTTTTTGAAAAAAGTTACTATACAAAAGTTGTAGCTAATTATTACGTAATTTTTTTTAAAAAAAATTTATTTTACCATTTTGCGACGACTTTTGCTGCCGCCAAATATTATGATTTTTTTAAAAAAGAAATTGCTATACAATTTGCAAAAGCTTTGGCGACCACTAAATATTAAATCATTTTTTAAAAATAAGAATTTATGCCGCTAATTATTATGTAATTTTAAAATGAAAATAAATTAAAATTTTTTGTGGCAGTATTTTCAGCCCTAAATTGCAATAAATTATTTAAAAATTATTTTTTATGTTTGTGATGGAAAATGCTGTTCTAATTGGCTAAATCTTGGGGGAAAAAAAGAAAATTTTGCGGCAAAAAATGCTGCCACAAAATAATAAAATGAAATAAAAAAATAAATTATTTTATGACAGAAAAAGTTGCCACAAACTTTAAAAATATTTTTTTTCAAATGAGACATTTTTCAAAAAATATATACATACAATTTGCAGCAACTAAAGCCACCACTAATACAAAAGAAAAATTATAACATTCCCAATTTTTTTGCATTTATAACTCAGTATTATTAATAATTAAATACTAAGAGCTTAATAAATAAGTGAAAGGAGAGTATTTTTGGATTTCCAGATTAATAAATTAGTAGAGAAAAAATATTAATCATAATTACACTGATTCTTTAATAGGTATGAATATTGAATTGCTAATACTTAATATATTCTATAAATTATCAGTGTACTTAGATTATATATCTTAGGCTTAGAATGACTTTAGGAACCTTGCAGGTAGATCACTAAATGTCCAAGAGTAGAATAAAACAATAAATTAGTAAAACACCAAAAGTTTCACTTGAAATAAATAATAATATAATAATACAATTTGGGTTTTAACTATAATGGAATAGTAATATTTTAGTATTACAATAAAAATTTTAAGAACACAACCCACTTTCCAAACATAGACTCTTATAACTTTTGAAAATTGATTTAATAATAATTTAGGAGTTTAATTTCTATAAACTAATAATGTAAAAGAGTTTGAGTAAAGAACTATTTTGGTCCTAACATTTTATATTTGACATCAAATTAGTATTGAATTTTTTTTTTTGACATTAATTTAATTCTAACATTTTAAAATTTGACACCAATCTAGACTCTCCCTTAAATTTTACTAACATCGTAAGTGATTTACTAATGTATTTTTCATAAACTCTATATTATCAAAATTAAAAGACATAAAAAAGAAAAAAGAACAAAAACTGCCCACCCCCAAACAAAATTTCATGACCTAAATCCCAACTGTAATCCTCAGCCCTTTCTTCTACCTCACCACCATTCTCTTCGCAATCGACCTGCCGCCATGACCCGCCACCCAATATCGGGAACCACCCCACACTACTCAAACGGCCGCTGCACCACCCTGCTCCACCCACATCCCGACCACCACCACTCTAAATCATGCTTGTGTTCCAAAAACTCAAGAGTGTTAATAAACAAGAAGTTCTATTCATCTGCTTTTTAAAATGAAAATGAAAAAAAATTATGCCAATACCAGAGTGTGATGAGATCATAGGCAATAGATACAATGACCAAATTATAGATAGAATGGGCCAACAGCAAAGTATAAACAAGTCAACTACTAATGAAATAATTTAGTCAGCACTTTATAGCATAACATGAAATATATTAACAATGAATAAATAATGGGAAAACTAGATAGACATTAATCAAATTTGTCAAATAAAATACCAAAATCAAACTTGCAATGAGATAGGAAAACAAACAGTCCTCAAATCCAAGATCAAGCTTGATCTTTGAGTGTTTCACACAACTATCTCCCATTGTTTTCAATCGAAAAAAAAATTGAAATAAATCAAAAATTGAAAAAAAACCAGAGACCCAAATTACAAATCCACAAACCCAGTTGGGAGATTATCAACATAGCTGATCAACATCTTGAGCTTCCTTCTACCTCAAATGTGAGCGCGCATGTGTAACATCCCCAATTTTTGTCTAAGCTAATTAGCTCAGTGATCCTGGCTAATTAGATAGGTTAACAATTAACGGATGATTAATCGGCTAATCTCGATGAGCAAGAGCTTAGTGAATTGAGTCAAGTTAATAATTGAATTAGAACGACTAAATGTTTTAATTAAAACCTAATTATTCGAACCTTATTAGTTCATAACTTAGAAATATAATTAAGCTAATCCAATCTTATTAATTAAGTACAAGACACTTGTTCTACCTTAACAATTGAGATAGATTAATTCTTACACCCTAATTACATAATTTATAAGATCAATTCTTTTAGAGGAAAAACGTCTTAAAAGTGTAATTAACCGAAATCGGTTAAAGAGCAATTTAACTAATCAAATTGATTAACAACTTAGGTAATTCTAATGGCCTTGAAGATTTAAAAATTTCTCCTAATTGATGCACCAAGTTTCGGCCAAGGATAAGAGCAAAATCCCACCATCCATTTGCCTTCTCATCATGCACCATTAGATCAAGAGTCTATGTTAGTAGTATTCCTTGAGTCAAGCCAAGAGATGTACTTTCCTCCATCAAGATTTTGACACTTGGAGTGATCATATCCACCCAAGCCAATCCCAAGAGTGGTCATACTTTTAACCACTTGAGAAAACACAAAATGGTCCTTACCCAAACATCAAGACTCAAGGAAAACATAATCCACTCTTTTACCCCAAAGTTCCTAGCTTTCTTGCTTGAAAAAGAGGTAAAACTCACCCACTCCCTCTTACTTGTTAGAGAAGCAAAAGCCATCAGCCCACTTCCCCCCATTTTGTGCCCCAAACAGCCCCCCACTCTCTCATTTGTGATTTTCATCCTCTCACACTACAAGCCTAAGCTCCCACCTCTCTCTAAACTTCATCCTAGCTCTTTTATTCTTCCAATCTTTCTTGTTCTTTTTCTCTCTTTCTCCCCCCATCCAACCCTCTTTCCTTTCACCATTCTCACAAGCCCTTCAAGGACCACCTTCTTTGGTTATTGAGGAAGCAAAACAAATACTCACTTAGCCCCATTGTCAAGCTTAAGAAGAAGGAGGCCATCTCCAACATCTTTCTTTCTCTTCAAGCTTTCAAGAAACCCAATTTGGTAGTGACTTTAACCCTTCCTTCTTCTATGTTTTTCAAGATCTACAACTCCTAAGCTCTCCATAGCTAGGTGGTTTTAGGACTTGTTTCCAAGGCCTCATGGCCATGCTTGTTGATATGATGAGTTTCATGTATTGTGTCTTTCTCTTTGGCATAAAATTTTCGATTGGTGTGTTTATTATTATTGAACCAAATTTTTAGAAGTTAAAACATTGAGTTAATATCAAGATCTCAAAGATTAAAAGTGGGTTGGAAGAGAAAAGTGATCACTTGAGGAAAAGTTTTAATGTTTTTACAAGAAAACTCATTGAAACCAAAAGCATAGAAACTGGAAAATTCTAGCAGTCTATATTGCACGATTGATAACTCTTTCAATATAATTTCAAATACAACGAAACTAATTTTAAATGAAAATAGACTCATAGAGATTTTTATACATATAAAATATGTGAAATTTGGCCTTAAAATGAGAGAGATATGAATTTCAAAATCTGCTGTTCTCAAATGTGTTTCTGTTCGGGTAGTATGTAATAAAACGTGAATAACTCAAGTTATTCAGAACATTTTTAAGTGGAATTAAGTTTGTTAGAAAGCTAAGACATAGAGGAACACCCCCATAAAATAGTTTTGCCAGATTCCATGTGACGAACTCACAGTGAAGTGGACAATCCACTGACCCGAGTTGAACTTTCAAGTCTAAATAGTAAGAATAAAATGTGCATAACTCAAGCTACAAAATCAATTTTTGAGTGGGGCTTCTTTTGTTTAAAAATAGACTCAGAGAAGTATATTCACACAGAAATTCGAAACAAAAGAGTAAAAGATGAAATTATGGTGAATTTTTGAAGTTACGACCTCAGTGTAAGAGTAAAAACTGGTTGTGGTGAAAGTTAAAGAATAATGAGACATAAGCTTTAAGACATTAAGACCATTACACTAAGCATTGGAAAGACCCTCAAAATTCAACTTAAAAGTTTCAAAAAGGATAATGGATGAAGTTGGCCCTATGCCTAATAAAAGAATTTATACAAGAGGCAACCTCAATTAAAAGCTTGCACCAAATTTACTAAGCTAAGCTCATAAGATTTTGTGTGATAGATATGTCTCTATGTGTCCATATGATTATGTTGATATGATGATGATTATGCTAATGATATGATGATGATCATAATGATGATGATATGATAGGATGAAGATGATTATGATATGATATGATGATGATCATAATGATGATGATATGATATGATGATGATGATGATTATGATAATGATATGATGTCGACATGAATATGATATGTTGATGATATGATGCTTAACAATATACGATAAAGGAATCACATTTGGGGACGGCGATACGTAACGCCTAAATGTGGAAAAGAATTAGAATAACTTTGCATCATAAGCTTTAATAAGAAGAAAATGAACTAAGAGTGTGATCCTTCAAAAGGGAAGGTGACCTAATTTAAGCTCCCCTCACCCATGACTCACATGAGGCATGGCATGACCCAGCTAGTGTGAGTATAGGGGATAGGGCTTACATGAGGCATGGCATGACTCAGCTAATGTAAGTACCGAAAAGTTATGGTGGCGACGGCCACGGTATGAGCTCATTACCACTTATGTTTAGTGGATGAAAAGATAAGACTTAAGATAAAGTCAAGTTAAGAAGAGAAAAGGGACTTCGGTCCAAACCCTTGAAGGGAAGAAGTTAAGAGAAGCTTATAGCATAGCCGTGCATGTTTTATGTAATTATACTTGTGCCCATGTATGTTATGATATAAATGATTAGAGATTATGTTAAAATTGAATCCACTTCGGAAATTCATGTTTTCGAAAACCTAAGAATGGAACCTTATGAATGCTCACTATTTTCATTAATATAACCGAAGTGGCTGGGATGATGACAATGACACTTTCATGTTGGGTTCGAGTCCTACTGAGAAATTCCATTTCTCACCTAGTTATTCTTCCATATCGTCACTAGATCTCGAGGGCGCATCCGGTGGAGTGGAGCATGGATCCCCCACATTGTGAGCGGATGTATGACGTGGGATGTCAGACAATGCTAATGTGGGCTTGTAGTCGCCATAGCTCTACATCTTCGTTCATTTCTTTTGTGACGAACGATGTCGATTTCAGTTTGTATCTAGTATTTGGATCATGGCATGACCATGAGCCTCCTTTGATGTAATGCTGATATATATGTATGTATGTATATATATATATTATGAACCCATATGAATGTAATGGTTAGTTATTTAATGCAATGTATTGGTGAATTATTATTTGTTTACTTTTCTCATGTTTTACGATTTTGAGGTATATATTTTATGCAACACACTCTTTCTCTATCTGTCTTCTCGCTCAAGGCTTTACTTTCCAAAATGCTGCAAAGCAATGATGTATTTAAAAAAAAAAAAATCTTACCGTATTTTCCGCGTAACTTAATTTCAAGTGAAGTTTAGTTTACCACGAGCATAAGTAACAACTAATAAAATGCCGTAATATGACTTAAGCATAGTATAGATTTATTAGGGTGTTACAGCATGCATCCTAACATCTAAGCAGTGGTAGTCGGGATGCGGGTGGAACAGTGTGTAGATTGAAGTAACTCGAGAAAGAGGGGTAGAATCATGCTTCAAGTAAAATTTAAGTTCCTGAAAAAACTTTGGAAACAATTTCTCAAGTTTTAAACTTGGAATACGGAAGCGATTGAGTTAGTTTTAAGCACAAATATTTTTAGTAATGACTTTAAAGCAAATGAAACAAATGATTTAAAGTTTAGAGGAATGAAGAGTAAAAAGGATAGAGAGATCACATGGAGAGTTTCATACTAATTCGGCTAACAACTTTGCCTACATCTAGTACCTAACACTTTATTGAGATTTTATAATCTAAGTATTATTTGTCTAAGTTTCTCCAAGCTTTGTACAAAGTAGTTTTCTCCAGCCTCTCTAAGCTTTATAACAGAGTACTCTTTTTCAAGCCTCTCCAAGCTCTAACCGAGCAGTATTTACCTAGCCTCATCAAGCTCTCAATGATCACTAATGGGTCTGATTACAATGAATAGAGTTTCAACATTTGTGTTTGATACACTCACACTAAAATTTCTCAAAAGAGTATAAGCCATAAATTATAGTGTGTGTGACTTCTCTTACTTTCTCAAAATGAGAATGTTGGCTAAGACAAAGCAGACAAGAGGATTTCTTAATTAGAAGTTACGATGAGTAACTTTCTAGTAGTACAGAAAGTAGAGAAGGATGAAGGTTTTTCAAATATGCAGAATGCTCAAATTGTCCAACCACTTCTTCTTCATTCTTTCAGCTTTTATAGACTTCAAAAATTTAACTGTTGAAGTGTTCAGATCTAGAGTCATGAGCCTCTTTGATCCACTAGTCTAAGATTGGACAAAGAAAAAGCTACTTTCTTTCTTAGCCTTTGAAAATAGCACCGAAGAGGAAAAATAACTATTTGATGGTTCACCAACTTTTCAAACTCGTCACTGCTTCTTTTGGATCTTGTCATATCATATATGACTTTTGAATTTGATCTTTGAATTGTGTTAAAGAAGCTTCAAGGGTGAGATACTTCATGAGAAGCATCATTCTAATGGTCACCTTCTTGATATACCCGTCTGGATAGGTCATCTTTTTCAATAGTTTGCGATCTTTCTGATAGCTTGTTTTCCCTTCTGATGATGTAAATCCAACCTTTTGAACCGTCTAAACCGTTTCTTAAGTGAGAGATCATGTATTCCACAAAGTATTTAATCCAAGAAGTGCATATTCATGAGAAATAGGAAGGAACAATATGCTTTATGTTGTTTAAAATGGTTTTTAGTTTGAAGTGAAAGATCTTACTCACAAAAGAATACATTCATGTTTTTATGCAAAAGAGAGAGATTTGAAAATTGCTTTGTTAGGCAAGAGAGCTTTGATTATGATTCGGTTTAAGGAGATCTTACTCTTTGAAACTGAACTTAACCCAAATTTGTCTAGTTGTTTTCTTTCTTTGTTGCAGGAGTTTGAGGACATGTTCCCTAGTGAGGTGCCAAGTGGATTACTGCCGTTGAGAGGGATTGAGCACCAAATTGATTTTGTGCCTGGAGCTAGTATTCCAAATAAACCAGCCTATAGAAGTAATCCTGAGGAGACAAAGGAGCTTCAAAGGCAAGTGGATGATATGCTAGCTAAAGGGTATGTGAAGGAAAGCATGAGTCCATGTGCTGTTCCAGTTTTGTTGGTTCCAAAGAAAGATGGCGCTTGGAGGATGTGTGTGGATTATCGTGTAGTCAACAAGATAACGGTAAAGTATCGCCATCCTATCCCTAGGTTAGATGACATACTTGATAAGTTAAATGGTACATGCATATTCACCAAAATTGATTTGAAAAGTGGGTATCACCAAATTAGAATGAAACTAGGGGATGAATGGAAGACTGCCTTTAAAACAAAAAATGGTCTTTATGAGTGGTTGGTTATGCCTTTTGGGTTAACTAATGCCCCTAGTACTTTTATGCGTTTAATGAACCATGTTTTGAGGGAAATTTTGGGGAAATTTGTGGTTGTTTATTTTGATGATATTCTGATTTACAGCCAGTGTTTGGATGATTAGGTATCACATGTTAGGGTTGTTTTAGATGTGCTTAGGAAGGAAAAGTTATTTGCCAACCTTAAAAAGTGCACCTTTTGCATTGATGAAGTTGTTTTCCTTGGTTTTATTGTGAGTGCCCATGGTATTGAGGTTGATGAGGAGAAGGTGAAGGCTATTCGAGAATGGCCAACGCCTAAAAGTGCTTCTGAGGCAAGGAGTTTTCATGGTTTAGCTGGATTTTATAGAAGATTTGTGAAAAAACTTCTCTACTATTGCTGCTCCATTGACTGAAATTATTAAAAAGGATGTTGGGTTTAAATGGGAAAGGAACAAGAACTTGCTTTTAATACTTTGAAAGATAAATTGTGTTATACTTCTATTCTTGTTTTGCCTAATTTTGATAAGACCTTTGAAATAGAATGTGATGCTTCTGGGATTGGTATAGGTGCTATTTTGATGCAGGAAAAACATTCCATTGCATTCTTCAGTGAGAAGCTGAATGGAGCTCAACTTAAGTACTCAACCTATGACAAGGAGCTATATGCTTTAGTTCAGGCCTTAGAGGTGTGGCAACACTACTTGCTGTCCAAAGAGTTTGTGATTCACACTGATTATGAATCTCTCAAGCACTTAAAAAGACAAGGTAAGCTGAATAAGAGGCATACTAAATGGGTTGAGTTTATTGAGACTTTTTCATATGTGATCTCTTATAAGCAAGGGAAAAAGAATGTGGTTGCTGATGCTTTATCTAGAAGGTATGCTTTAATCACTACACTTACCACTAAGTTCTTAGGATTTGAGCATTTGAAAGAATTGTATGCTACTGATTCTGATTTCTCTGATAGTTATGCTGCATGTGAACATGGTGCATTTAACAAATTCTATAGGCATGAAGGTTTTCTATTTTATGGTAATAGGATTTGTGTGCTTGTTTGCTCTGTTAGAGAGTTGCTTGTTAGAGAATCACATAGTGGTGGTCTAATGGGTCATTTTGGTGTGCATAAGACTTTAGATGTGTTATCTGAGCATTTTTATTGGCCACACATATGAAAAGATGTTGAAAGAATTTGTGCTAAATGTATTGCATATAAATAGGCTAAATCTAAGTCTATGCCACACAGTTTATACACACCCTTGCTTGTTCCTACTCATTTGTGGGTTGATTTATCTATGGATTTTGTGCTTGGATTACTTAGAACTAGGAAAGGTAGAGACAGCATTTTTGTTGTAGTGGACAGATTTAGTAAAATGGCTCACTTTATTGCCTGCCATAAAACTGATAATGCAACAAACATTGCTGATTTGTTCTTTAGAGAAGTTGTGCATTTACATGGTGTCCCTAGGACCGTTGTTTCTGATCGTGATGTGAAGTTCCTGAGTCATTTTGGAAAGTGTTATGGGGTAAGTTAGGAACTAAATTGTTATATTCTACTACTTGTCACCCACAAAATGATGGTCAAACTGAAGTGGTGAATAGGACTTTAGAGACTTTATTGCGTGCAGTTGTTGGTAAGAATTTGAAAACTTGGGAAGATTGTTTGCCTTTGATAGAGTTTGCATATAATAGAACCATTCATTCTTCTACAGGGTTTTCTCCTTTTGAGCTTGTGTATGGCTTTAATCCTTTAACTGTTTTAGACTTGATGCCTTTGCCTTTGAGTGATCTTGTTAGCTTAGATGGTGATGAAAAGGATAAGAAGGTTAAAGCAATGCACTTGAAGGCACATGAGTTGATTGAAAAGAAAAACAAGGTGACGGCTCAAAGAGTTAATAAGGGTCATAAACAAGTTGTCTTTGAACTTGGTGATTGGGTTTGGATTCATTTAAGGAAGGAGAGGTTTCTTACGCATAGGAAATCTAAACTTGACTCAAGGGGTGATGGTCCATTTCAAGTGTTGGAGAGGATCAATGATAATACTTACAAGATTGACCTTCAGGGTAAGTATAATGTTTCAGCTACTTTTAATATTTCTGACCTTTCTTCTTTTGATATGGATGCAGATTCGAGGACGAATCTTTTTGAGGAGGGAGGGAATGATATGTGCTCCGGAGGACAAATTGGACATTCTAGCACAAGGGGGCAAGATGGAGATTCTAGCATGCCTGTAGGACCAATCACATGAGCAAGAGCAAAGAGGTTAAGAGAAGACTTTGGGAACTTGGCTAAAGCAATTGTGGAACTATGAATCTTACCAATGAAAACAAAGAATAAGTAATTAAAAGTATGAGTAGTGATTAGATAATGGGAAGCAATGACTAATTGGTTGTAAGTAATGATTGAATGGTTATGAGCGTGTTTGATAGATTGGATGGCAAGGAGATGATAGATAGACAACTGTTGGGTTTTATGATGGTCACAAAAAGTTTTATAATTATCAATTCCGTAACATTTTGAGTGAGACTGTAGAGCAAACAAAAAAGAATAAATAAAATTTTAAAAAATCCATGTTGATATTTTATCCATTTGTTAAGTTATTTGATCATTCTTCTTAAATAATATTTATCAAGTATTTTTAAAATCTTCAATATAATTCTTCACTTTCTTTAATTAATGTTTAAAGTTATTTAATATATTTGCTTATTAGAAATTTTATCTAGGAATTATTGAGAATTTGTATTTTGTTGAACAAGATCTTCGCAAAGCAATTCATTTTCTTGATTTGCCTTTGACAAACAAATAAATCGACAAAAATCAATTTGCTTCATGAATTTTAATTTGGGGAATGGAAGCGATTCCTATAATGAGTTCTCATATTTTAAAAGTGTCAACTATGTGATTGCATGCAAGTGTAATTTAAACGAATGAAATGGATTAGAATGAATAGTAGCAAAACAGCTTACAAGCAAATAGACAAATATCTACAAACAACAACACACAAATTTTAAAGATGAACTAAGATCAAATAATAAGCAAAATGAAAATGAAGATATTTATGTGAATTTCTATACGCTCTTAATAGTCAAAGTAGACATTGTGACAGAGTTTGGATGTGTTTCAAGTGTAAAATTCCGATCCTAAGGTAATCATTGTATTAATAAACATCTAAATCCTAAAATATAGGTTCATAATCCCATATTCAGTGGCTTCTACTGTTATCCACATTGAATAGTCATTCTTGCCTACATTCCAAATGATTTGATTTATGAGCTTTTGTGGGTCCTACCATGTACATTCCAAATGATTTGCTTTATGAGCTTTTGTGGGTCCTACCATGTCCAGTTCCTTCATCGCCTTGTCTTGAACTGGACTTGCTTGTTCGGCCACACTTTCTTCCAATCTTCATTAATCAATACTAGAATCTTCTCTTTTATACCAAGTTTTATCCATCCTTCCTTGTATATCAACAAAGTTTCCCTTATTCCTTTGATAGCTAACTATTTTGATGCTTCACTTTTTCTTACTTTGAACTTTCTTGCACAAGTCTTATCATCTCACCAAAATTTCCAATGATGGCATTATTTTTATTAAATTGTAATGCTAGATCGAAGTTCCTTCTTGTTTTTCAAACTTAACTTACCTAGATCAACCAAGCTTTCACAACTATACTCAAGCATCTCTGCCAAAATCCATTTTGATCAAGATTTTGGCAAATTAGCCTGAGCATAATAGGCTGTTGATATAATCATTTTAATTAATCTACTTTTAGGATATTGTAACACCCTTTTACCAGTGGACATTGTTCCTTGGTCTGTAGTCAAAGGTTATGGAATCCCAAATTGATGAATAATATGCTTTTCAATAAAATCAATAATTTTAGTTTGGGTGACATCCTTTAAAGGTATTACTTCTACCCACTTTGTGAAGTAATCAACAACAACCAAAATATACTTGTGTCCTTTCTATGAAGGAGGATTAATTTGACCAATTAGATCTAAAGCCTATCCTCTGATTGGCCAAGGTTTTATAATCAAATGCAAATCTATGGCTGGTGCATGCTGAATGTTGCCATGCTTTTGGCATTCTTCAAGCAACCTTAGGTAAGTGACAAATATTCAAATAAGTTCCTGCTACACTTATATTCTTTTGCCAATTGTTTGATTGCTAAATGTGAAACTTGGACTTCAACTCTTTTTAATTTTTCTTCTAATGACTACTCAAAACCTAAAAGACTAGAATCATAAATGCAATCTAAAACTGCATTGTCTCCATTGCGCAACTGCTTGTTGGCCATGTAGCCGACAATTGAGCCGAATGGCTCAAAAAATCCATATCCACATCTCTTTCTTGGCTGGCCCTATGTAACATCTCATAAGCCTGTACTATGCTTAAATCATATTATAGTGCATTATTAGTTTATTACATTTTGCTTTGCAGAAACTTAAACTTATTTTATAAAATACGTTACGTGAAAAAGGAGGTAATTTTTATTTTTGATTACTTATCAAATTAATTTTGGAAATGTGAGCCATTAGCACGTAGGTAGTCATGTATGTCACATGCATAAACAAGTGATCGCGTAATTAGAATAAAGTGATAATAGAATTGTAAACATACATAACAATATACTATCACAACTCATACGAAAAGGCACCATCACACACACACATACATACATGTATATATATATATATATATATATTGCCAATTTACAAAACACTTGGCTATATCACAAGTGTTAAACATAACATGGGTTCCCATATAACAACTATAACTACTAAGGATCCACATATGCTAACAATAACATGCCATAAGACGTGACTAAAACATACATACCAAAAAAAGCCACCTATATAGTACAACTCATGCATTGAAAAGAAATACACCTATACCACCTACAACTACTAGCCAACACCTTAGTCTAAGAGGAAACATAACCATTTCCCCAATCATTAGTCCCAACTCCAAGACCATCTCTACGACCTCGCCTACCTCCATGTCCACTCACACAACTCCCTCTAGTAGAAGAAGTCACCTCAGAGTCCAAATGAATCACATGTGGAGTTATGGCCTCTGAAGGATCTGACTTAATAATGTAGATAGGCATCATCATCAAAAGGTCAGAATTAGTCCCAACAGAGGGAGGGGCAACATATAGGTCTTGCAGTCCAAAGTGCGGGCTCATAATAGATACTTCAAAAGGGTGCCTGAAGAAAACACAGACCCGGATAATAGCTTTAGGAGTGATCAAGAGGGCGTCCAAAGTTGGGTCAAAGTGCTATTCCCACGGAGGAAACTCACGAAGGCGACCACCGTCCCCATTGACCTCGTTGAAGATGACACAGAAATCAGGGGTGAGAAATATAAAATTTCTCAGTAGGGCTCTAACTAGACAAGTAATGTCATCGTTATCATCCTCAACTAGTTCAGGTTTTTTATAAAAAGGTGCACATGCATAGGGTTCAATTTTTAATTAGTTTGTAAACATACTTTAACCGAAGTGGGTTTCTTTTAAACATACATTCACGGTATGCTATAGTTATGCAATGGGAACATAAATGAACATAAGTAAGCATAATTATAGCACGCAAACATTCATAAAACAAGTATATAATAGAAACACAAGGCTTAAGTGTTTTAGGTCTTTCTTCTTTACTTTCTTTGACTTTAATTTGACTTTTACCATATGCTTTAAACTTTCATATACCACCCTCGGAACTTCATTTTTTTTTTTAGGATATGAGCTTATACCTATGATGACCAGTGTCACCCATTACACCCGACTTAAATTGGCGATCAAGAGGAGGTTCCTTTGTGGGTCACCTTTCCTAACCGAAGGATCACACTCAAGTGTTTTATTAATATAGAATTTAATGTTAAATCTTATGTCATTGATGCCTTTAAGTAAAGGACTTAAGTCTTTCTTTTCCATAACACAAGTTACCATCATTATCCATAACAAATTTATTCTGTCTGTGAATTTGGTCAAAATGTAGCAACATAACATTTAGACTAAGAGATTCCTCAAAATTGCAAAACAATCACTCAACAATCATAAATAGCATTCACATCATAATTATGCTTTCATAAATCATCAATCACATGCAAGGTTGTGATCCTTGAGGGTTTCTCCTCAAGAATTCTAACACTCAATCCTAATCATGGTTATATCAATCATATCAGGGATTATTTCATGCACCATAAGGAAAAAGGCATTTAGGCATACTCAAGAGTCTTGTGAGCATCATTAGGCTCTTGAATGCAAGCTTTACTCTTAGATTGTATCCTTAGGTCTTAATTAGTCTTTAAGGAGGTTTTACTTAAACTTTTCACTTAGTTCAACCTTTAAATTAAGGTGTTGATTTTGGTAGCTTGTGATCATTTAGAATTATTCCTTAAGTCTAAGTAAGTGGTTAAAACATGTTCTTTTATATAATTGTGTGCATTGACCAAATTGTACATTGAGGATTACTAAGTCCTTTGCTTTGTTTTTCTTTTGGTAAATTGTTCAAGTCTTTTAGTTAAGTGTTATTGAACCTTAATCCATTTCTTGCATTAATTAAACATATTATTTTCTTAATTAAGGTTATAAGGCTGTAGGCCCTTTCTATTAGGGTTCCAAGCCCTTCATTTTATTTTCCCTCAAGAAGATTATTAAATTAATTTATTTAAGTATTTTGGGATTAAAAGTTCATTTTATATCTTTATTTAAATGCTAGGGCCAAAAACCTTCTTAATATGGCCTTAAACTTCTTTTAATTTTATTTCCTCTTGAAACCTTATTTAGTAACTTAGTTAAATCAAGATTTAGCATCAACTTAGCTAAAAACATTTTCTTTCCTTCACTTTCTCTTAGAGCCATGACTTATACCATCATGATAGTGTCCATGCCAAGTAACCATTTTTATTTTTCTTTTCCCCACAAAACTTCTTGATCTTGTCTTTTGAAGGCTCATGAGACTTAGATCTAGGTTTTTTAAAGGTTATAGTTTTATGTAAGTGTTTTATCAAAGAGTAACCTTCTTATGTTCATATGTTCAAGGTCCACATTGTAATGGATTAGAAACCAAACAACTAATATATTATTACAAGGAAGCATTTTTAAACACACTTTATGAAACATAAATATGAAACTAGTCAAGAAAAGATTAGGGCTTGAATCTTTAAGCATTTTCACACAATAAACTAATTAAAACCTTTTAGAAAGCTTGAGAAACATTTTGAACCGATTAAAATCAATTATGAAACTCTAGAAACAAAAAGAACCACAAAGATGACATTTTTATACAAGTTTAAGAAGCAAATTGCTTGAAATAAGGCTCTGCATCTCAAAGCTATGGGAAAGCACGAGTCTTTAGAGCACTAGTCCAAAAGAAAGAGAGTAAAAAAAGAGCCCTATCTAACAAAGAAGGAGTAGACTCTAAGGGAAAGGATCTCCAAGCTCCAAGACACCCACTTGAAGAAGACAAGCTCCTCCTCCAAGCTTGTATGGCCATGGGTTTGCAAGAGCACGGAGAAGGTTTCTTGTGGTCTTTTGGCTTGTGTGTTGTAGTGTTTAAGATTGCAAGAGGTAAAAGTTATATCCCTTATAGTAGTATTTGGAACTGGTGGGTGTTAGAGATGAAGAAGATGGGCGAGTTTCTTGAAAGGATGAAAAAGATGATGTAGAAGAAAGTGAAGTGCTTTGAAAATAAAATGTGATACATATATATATATATATATATATATATATATATATATATATATATATATATATATATATATATATATATAGCGAGAGAGAGAGAGAGAGAGAGAGAGAGAGAGAGCTATAACTGAGACATGCAAAGGGAGGGGTGTTGTCATATTTTCCCTTATATAGTTAGGCCTTTAGGATGAGTGAATTAGGGTTTAAGGGTTGTATGACCATGTTAGGAGTTAATCTTGATCAAAGTTGATCAACTTTGTTATAAAACTCTTACATAAAGCATGTTGTCTTCTACTTAATACTCTAGTGACATCATCATGTCGTCTTTCTCTCTTTGACTTTGTAATTTGAATTTGATAATGATATTAAGTATTCTTACTACTCATATAACTTAATTAATAAAAATTTAGTGATTAACTCATGTTTTCATAATTAGTGTGATTAAATTCTGGATTATGCTTAAAACCTTAATTAAGCAAATTCTTAATAATTAGTGATTCATTAATCTCTTTAAAGTTTCCTTTTCTTCAATTAGCTCTTTAAAGTTTGGTTTTCTTCAATTAGCAAGTTTCTAATTTTAATTAATCTTTATCTTAATCTTTCATTCCGTAATTATCCTCTTCAATTCTTAATTAAGTTTTTTATCCTTAATTTCTCATTAAGTGCCTAATTACTCAGGGTTATTGAGGTTATTAGTACAAGGGAAATAGAGAATGTTATACCCTGCCTTGGCCTTGGGCATAAGATATAAACCATGTGGACCAATGAAACATCCTTCAATGAGGTTAGGGTCAAAGGTGCTTGGATCGAGAACTAGTGGCTTCACCCATCAATTATATATTTTTAAGTCAGCATGTGCCCGCTATAGATAACAAGGTCTATCATCAACACTAACCTCTTCAATTCCTCCATCATCATTCTATATGATTAGTTTTTAGTGGATTGTCTAAGGCACTACCCTAACACCATGGCTTCATTCTTTGCCAAGTAATGCATTGTAGCTTATTGTCAACACAACTACCACAAAGGCATTGAGTCGGTCAATGCTTCCATACTTGACATTTAGCATTATCATTCCTTTTGACAATGATGTCTTTCCTATAAAATTGATGACCATTGTATTCACCAAGATTAGTTGGTTGTCTGTTTCGCTGAAATTGATCAATGTAGATTCAGGAAGTCGGTTAATTGCTGCCCCACCATCAATCAAAACATGATTGACCAACCTATTATCGAACACTACTTTTATATGAACCGGTTAAAGATGGGACTTCATTATTTCATGGGACCTTTTGAACAGCACATTATCATCTACATTCTCGTCCAAGGAAAAACATTCCTTACTAGGAAAGGTGTCAAAACAATCTTCTTTTGTATATTCTACCTCTTTAATTTCTCCAAATTCAATAGGGAGGATTGATGCCACTCTAATGAAATCTGTTCTCAATATTGCCAGCAAATCATCATCAAATCCTATTTCGAAATTTTCAGACAAGAGATCATCTTCACCATCAAACTTGAAGTTTTGAAGCTTCTTGCCTCGATGACTTTGGTTACCCTTAATAGCTTCAATACAGTCTAAAGAAGAATAGGCCATCAAGATCGATGCTAAATTTGGTGGCATAACTTAGAACCCTTGTGCTTGCATCGCCAATCCACCAAGGGGATATATTCAGGGAATTTTTTGACTGTTTATTGAACTTGCTATCCCTGAGGTTAAAGTTGATATTTGACCCTTGGAATTGCTACAGAGGTCAATATACAGATCCATGTAGGTTAATATGTAATTGTGCTTACTCTTTCCTTTATCAGACATGGTTTGTCAGTGGTGTGGTGTGGTAACAATGCTTAACCCAGTTGGCTTTCTTTTAGTGTGGAAATTGAACATAAGGCCCTAGAGCCTTCCTCGTATTGTGAATCCACCTATTGTTCATACTGTTCGATGGTAGCATTCGAGTTTTCATCTATACCACTTCTAGCTTCTGTTTGACAACAACCATAGTCTTCATTTTTTGATTCGTGCCAGTATACGGCTTCATGGTACCTAGGCCAATATTTTCGATATTGATAATCACCCATTACTTGTTAGTAATGTCTTTTTGCAACCTCGCTATCTCTACTTCCCTTTCGGCTGGCTTTTTCTCAACTTATTTCCTTTATTTTTCAACTTTTGCCCCTTTGTGATCCTAAGAGGCATTGGCAGTATTCTTTTGGAACACTACATTACACCTGGGGCATTGTAACATTGGCATTTGCATCTCTCTGTTTTAGTTGAAAATCGAGCAAATCTTCTCCAGCCATTGAGTAAATAGGTTTTTCCACATTTCCAAATAAATCAAGATCCATATCTTCTTTTATTTTCCTTTCCTTTTCTTCTTCTTTGTCGAAACACATTGCATCAATTGGCATGAAAATGGGTTCAACAAAAGCAGAATTCATCTCAAAAGGGTTCACATTGATAGTCATAGTTGACTGCCTTCTTTAATGGCCTTCTGAATCAAGTTCCTAAAACAGACACATATTAGTTGAACGTCCAATAATCTAATGATATTTACACAACTTTTGACTTTTAATTTATTCAGTTGATGGCATTTTCTTTCCTTATAGCAAAACAATTTGTTTGTCTTTTAATAACACATCAAGAATTTGATTAGCTTTAGTAATATCAAAAGATTAAGATTTATTGTTTGAATTACCTTTCTCTTTTCCTTTTATGGGCTTAAGAAAATCACAAACATAAAGCGGGTCTGCTTGCAGCTTGGCCATTCAAAACTCAGGCCAAGTTCACATCATTAGTGTCGAAATCATCATCTTTTTCATCTGACTCCATTTCAACAAGTTCACTTGTTCTTTCTTAAAGTTTTTCCTAAGCCTAGTTCTCTCAATTCTCTCTTTCTCTAATTTGAGCTATTCGATCAATTAAGATTTTTTTGCTAATTATGCTAAATCGAGGAACTGCAAGTTAACAAGTTTTTTCCTTATGCTATAGTCGAGGCCATTAGTCACCATTTTGACTATTTCTAACTCTGGGATTAGGGTGAAACATTGATTTTTCATTGTTCTAAACCTAGCCAAATAATCATCAATTGACTCTCCTTGCCCTTTTCTTATAGTGAGCAGATCAATCAAGGTAACCTTCATTTTTCCCCTAAAGAATTGTTCATGAAAACATTTCTCTAGTTGGTTCCAAGTAAAAACCAAATTGGGTCGAAGGTTTGTAAACCATGTCAAAGCATTTTTTTATTAAGGAGGAAGGGGAAAAAAAAAGCCTAATTTTCAAATACTCCACATTAGTTATTTCCCCAATCCCCATGATGTATCGAGCGATATGCTCGGCTATGGATTCCCCACGTTCACTTGAGAATTTCGACAAAGACTCAAGCACCTTCCCTCCTGGGGAAGTTTGGCCTGTTGCATATAATCAGGGAAAGCAAAGATAAAATAGGGTTGATTTGCATATCCTACATTAAAGCCATATCGATTTAAAACCTGTTTGACAGCTCTAGTTAAGTTTTGATGCTTGTAACACCTTAATAGTCCCATACTATGCTTAAGTCATATTATGAAATTACTAGTTGTTACTTTTGCTCGCAGATCTAACATTACTATTTGAAAATACTTGTAAGGAAAATAGAAGGTATTTTTTTTTTTGAACGATAATGAATAAACTATTTTGAAAACTAAGAACCATGAGCGCATCGTGAACGCATAATATACATGTCGCTACCTCATACATACAGCGCGAATAAAAGAAACAGAAGCAACAAGAGTAACCATAGCTTAGATAAACATAACATCCATTTCAAGGCCATTCATAGTTAATATAATAATACCAAGAGTTATATATAGAGATATAATAGGTCCGATATCTACTGTTGGCCCTACAAAAGAAACCGAACAAATACATCATTAAGGAAAATACATAAGAAATCCCTACTACTCAAGCATGCCATATGCCATACAATAGAATGATAACCCTATAACTACAACCAAAAAGGGCTATGGTCGTGCTCGACTCCACATGCAATCACCACATCATTCATCAGGTAGGAGGAAACCGTTCCCGAATCCACCTAGAGTAACATCACCACATCTCCCTCCTCGAGCAATCCCATGCCCACGAAGCATAGCACGAGTATGAATGAACCCAGAACCGCGAACTTGGGGTAGAGCGTGACAAGGAGCTGCTGAAGAAGAAGACGAATCAGATGTCAGGCATATCACCAATGGGTAAGAAGGCTCAGAAGGGTCAATCTCTATATGATAGCTCGGATGGGAAGGGTCCGAAGGATCAGAATCTAATGAAGCAGTAGGAGTCAAACAGGTGTCCGAGTCGGTCTCATCGTTTGTAGGGTATCTCGGCAGCTGAAAGTAAGGATGGATGTCATCCAAGGCAACCTCGCCAAATGGCTGATGCAGTCGGAAAAATGGGCTTATCGCTGGAGTCTGAAATGGACGATTGTGGAAGATGTAGACCCTCATCACTGCGTTCGTAGACATCACTAAGGCATTCAGCATCAGGTCGAAGCGCCAACGCCATATTGGAAACTCAATGAAGATCACTACCGTGCCCGACATCGACATCCTCTGAAGGCGACACGGAAATGTAGGAGTAAGAAATACTAGATTTTCCAGTAGGATAGCGACTAGATAAACACTGTGTCATTGTTATCATCCTAACCACTTCAGGTTTAATTATAAAAACAGTGGGCAGGTATAGATTCAATTTTAATAATTTTGAAAACTTAAGCCTCGAAGCGGGTTGCTTTTAAACTTAACATCATAACTAAACATACATATGAAAACATAGAATAGACCTTCATAATGCAAATGGACAATACAAATACATACAAAGACATGCAACCTCATAGACTTGCTTTTGGACATGAGCTCATTCCATGACTGTCGTCACGCAATACTAACCAAATCAGACTAAACCGATATTGGTTACCTAAGTTGTTGGAAGGTCCTCCATGTCACCCTTGCCTCCTCCTTAGAGGTTCCTTGAGTCTTTATGGATCACCGTCTCTCACTTCCCTTACCGAAGTGATTGAAGGGTCATATCCCATGATTTCTTTTCTTATTATTATACTTTACATGCATAATACTTCTTTGACTAGACATATGCAATGATATGACTAAGTCCATAATTTTGATAAAAATCCGTCAGCATAACGGCTAGACCGGAGCTTCCCCAAAATGCCAATTACAAGCTTTCAACTAACAGTCCATCATATCTATATCATATCATCACAATAATCATTCAATCATGAGACAAAGCTCAATCAAACTTGTCATTCATCATGTTGAATGGCATCATATATTCATAACCTAGTGGGGCTCATAGTTGTGTTATTCTTTATGAAGAATCTTATGAATTATCATATGGTTTTCTGTGGCTACCCATCAGAGAATCACATAGTTAAAATATATATATGTGGTCTTTTAGTTTCTTAGTTCATGTGAAATTACTCTTTACTTGAGTACATATCTTATGGAACACTTGTTCACTTTAATTAAGTTAGGTAATTGTTTCCTTTCCTTGAGATAGCACACTTAGTGATTCTTAGGTTCATGATATGCTTAAAGGCCCTAATCATACTTCTGTTCCCAAGGAGTTCGAGAACACTCTAATCCTTGGGTCATGACAATGCATAACCACACTCATGAACCCAACAACACCATATTCACTAATCACCAAGGGTGATTTTTAACTTATCCAAGTTGCAAAGTTTCAAGCTTTTATCACTATCATGACAAGATCTTACCTTAAGTATTATAAAAGTTATCATTCTTTATAAAGTAGTCATAAAGTGTTATTCTTTATAAAAATAAGTGCCTCTAAAATTATACCCTTGACATAAATATTAAACCTTTATGAAATAATGATATAAGATACTAACTTTTGAACTAAAAAGTCTTGTTCTTTATGAAAGTTGACACTTTTATTTATTCTAAGATCATCAAGGTCTCAACTTTATGATTTAAAATTGTCTTAAAGTCAAAAAGGTTCCTACTTTATGAACTAGGGATATAAAACATTAATTTTAAAGTTAGAAAGTCTTGATCTTTATAAAAGTTGACACTTTTAAGCATTGTTTTGACTCAAGATCCAAACTTTATGAATTAAAGATTGCAAAACAACATTTTTATGACTTAGTGATTTCATTCTTGACTAAAGGTTGAAACTTTATGAAAGGTCTTGTCTTCAAGGTTTGGTTTCTAAGACATAAAGTGACAAGATATCATTTTTATAACATAAAAAGGCTTCATATTTCAAAAAGCTTAGACTTTTACATGTAGTATTGTCTTCCAAAACAAGCAAAATAAGACTTTATGAAGGCATCAAAACTTGTGCCACTTTTTATGCATCAAGAAGCAAACTTTTTGAGCTTTAAACTCTTGAAATGTTCATAGTCTTATCAAATCATGAAAAACATGTAAAGGTGAAGCTTTTCTAATCATAAACTCATCATAAGAAAAGGAACAAACTTTAAACAAAATACCACCAAGAGCATCATTCTTTTTCAAACAACTTACAAGAAATATCAAGATCTCATGCATCAAGAAAGCAAAATAGAAACTTTGAAGCACTTAAAGAAAAGAACTTTTCAAGAACTCAAGAACACTCATGATCAAGAACATGAACATATTTTACCAAAAATAGAAACTTTTGCTCATGAAGAGCATGAAAAATCTTTTCAAGTTTTTACTTGAAGATCTTGGTCATGAGAAGAACCAAGCTTCAAGCTTTATTGAGTAAACAAAACAGAAGAGTAAAGATCACTACCTAGTGATGAAAGTGGCGTCCTTGAGGAAGGAGAAGAAGATGAAGAAGACTCCTCCTTGGTAGATGATGGCGGCAGTTTTGGATGAACCAAGAGAGAACTCTTGATTTCTCTTGAAAATGAAGCATGTAGTGTTTGAATCTCTTCTTCAAAGACCAAAAAATGTGGTCTTTGAAGGGCTAAATGAAGAAAATTTGGTTATGGAGGTGGAGAATGGAAGAAGAAGATGAAGAAGAATAAGAGAGTTTAAGAGAGAAGTAGGAGGATTTGGAAGCAAGAGAGAGATTGTGAGTTGAAAAATGAAAAGTGAATGAGTGTGTGTGTGTGTGTTGGTGTTGGCTGTAACATACATCAAGGGAGAGAGGGAGATATTTTCTTAATTTTGTGCTAATTAAGGTTTAGGGAGACAAATTGGATGATGGGGGAGCAGAGCATGTACAATCTCTTACATAAAGCAACCTTGTCTTATGTTTTAGCGCTTTAGTGACATCACCTTTATTTTATTGTCTAGTTGACTGAATTTGAATTTAATCAAGTGATTAAGTGCTCTTGCAACTTAATTAACATGATTAAGCAAGGATTAGTGATTAACACAAGAACATGATTAAAAAAATTAATCTTGTGATTAAGCTTAATTATTCTTAATTAAACTCGATTAAGCCAAATAAAGGTGATTAGTGCTTCATTAATCTATTAAGGCTCTGACTTGCTTAATTAGAGATTATCTAATCTCGATTAAGCATTCACTTGGCTTTTCTATCAGAGTTGACTCATAAACACTTCATTAATCCCTTAATTAAGCCTTAATCTCATAACTTCTCATTAAATACCTAATTACTCAGGATTATTAAGGTAATTTAGCACAACAAGAATTTGAGGATGTTACAATGCCCCATATGTTGTTTTGTCTCATTCTTTGATGTACGTGGTTAGCGTTCTAGCCTCAATTAAAAAAAAAATGGATGTCATTGTTGGGCATTCAATTTTTTGGAGAGGGTGGTGGTGCATTTCCAATGTTGCCATTTCTTGCCAGCCTACCCCTTAGTAGGTCATTTGGCTCATCTACTACATCCACCACTAAAGCTATTCTATTAACATGTCGGGCCAATTGTTCATACCTATTATTGTTTGATTCTATTAGCGGTGCTAGGACAGTGGCCATTTGATAGGTGAGCATATTAATCAACTCATGATGGCTTTCTTTGAGTTGTTGCTAAAACATAGCCAATGACTCATTTGGGTAAGATGGAGTTGTTGTAGGCATGGACCTAAGCATATTTGGGAATATGGGCCCTAAACACGTGTTGCCTATATTCTACCCTTGGTTTGTTGAAGGCCCTAGGAGTGACCCAACAGGAGCCAAGTTGGCCATGATGGCATTTGCATACAAAGGATTTTGATACATCATTGGCCTTAGGACAGTCATACTTGCTTATTGATTCTAGGTTTGTGTGGCCCTCGGTGGCACAAAGCCCCTGGTGGCAAGCCATACATAGGCATTGTACACAAAGCCATAGTGCTTATGCTGTTTGGAGCGTGGCTTGCACTATTTCGACCATTTGTGACAACTAAGGTCAAAACTGGTTCTAAAACTGGGTAGTTGCGGGGGAACGTTCCCCTTCATGATTTGTTTCATCACAAGAGGACAAAGTCCTAGATGATAACATTTTTTATCTTGCCATGTTTGACACAATAGTGCAGTTTCTCAAGAACATAAATCAGGACTAGTTCTTTTGACACTTTTTTTCTTGGTCCCACCAGACATGCCATTTTGTTTTCTTGATTTTTCGTCGAGAAACAAATAAATCCACACAAATCAATTTGCTTCATGAATCTCAATTCGAGGAGCGAAAGCTGATGAGTTCTTAGATTTTAAAACTGTTGATTGCGTGATTGCATGCAAGTGTAATTTAAATGAATGAAACAAAAAATGGATTGAATAGAAGTGAAACAACTTACAAGCAAATATACAAATATCTACAAACAACAACAGACAAATGTTAAAGATGAATTAAGATTAGATAATAAGAAAAAATGAAAATCAAGAGGAAATTTACTTGAATTCCTTTATGCTCTTCATAATCAAAGTAGACATTGGGATAGAGTTTGAAGGTGTTTCATATGTAGAAATCTTATCCTAAATTAATCCTAGTATCCTAGTATTTATAGACATCTGAATCCTAAAAAATAGGTACATAATCTGATGTTCAGTAGCTTCTACTATTATCCATGTTCAATAACTACTCTTCCCCATAATCCAAATGATTTGCTTTACGTGATTTTGTGGCTCCTACCATGTCTAGTTCCTTCATTGCTTTGTCTTGAATTGGACTTACTTGTTCAACCACACTTTCTTCCAATCTTCATTGATCAGTACTGGAATCTTCTCTTTTACACCAAGTATCATCCATTCTTCCCTGTATATTGACAAAGGTTCCCTCACTCCTTCGATAGCTAACTCCTTTGATGCTTCACTTTCTCTTACTTTGAACTTTCTTGTACAGTGTTTTGCTTGGATTTTGGTTGAGGAAACAAATAAAATCGATAAGCTTGCTTCCCGAATCTCAATTCGGGGAGCAGAAGCAAATCTTCTTGCGAGTTCTCAAGACAAGATTTTTGTCAAAAAATACAATACTTGACACTTTGTTTCTGCTAGATCTTTACAATTTTTTACAGTTCTCAAGGTCAAATATTAACAATGTTTTAGTAACAAACCTTGACAAATATGGCACACTTTAACATGAAGTTAAAGAAGAGAATAAGTATTTTTAAATGGATTTTGTAATGAAAAACTTGCAAACATAAAGAAGAAGAAATTAACATGAAAAAACAAAGGAAATGTAAAGAAACAAAATCAAATGAACAATTAATCCAAAGAAATTGAAGAACAAAGATGAGTGTAGAGACTTTACAAGATTTCCTCTTCACTCTTGAATGTCAGCATGACAAAAGAGCTTTGAGTGTGTTGGAGTAAAAATTTCCAACTACTAAACTAATCCTAAGAACTCTTATTTATAGACAAAAATCTAGCCTAGACTGGTGTAATCTGTCCATAACAGTTATCACGATGTTAATAGGATGCTAGAAAACTATCCACATTCAGCTTTGAGATTCTAGTAACCACTTCTAGACACATCTTGATCTACACGTGCTTCAAATACTAGTAACTGCCCATGTTCTCCACTTTACATGTACTTACTTTTCTTGAAGAAATAACCGTCAGTGATTTGTCAATGAAATCTACTTCAACAGCTATGCATTTCCTCAACTTCTGTCACCCTATGATTCAATTATATGCCTCACCTAACTATCACCTTGGGACTTTTTCCACCACTTCTCAACATTGCCAAGTTGCCTTTCGACATTGCCATTGTTTATTAACCATCATTGATTCGTACTAAGTTACGAGGCGTGTCAACTAGTCTCCAAAAGGTAACTGCTAGATGATTTTTGACTTTGACCAAATTCCTATAGTTTTGACCATCTTTCAATCACATGTCTTCAGGCTTATTTGCTTTTGCCAACTCGAGCCTTCAAATTTAGTCAACATCTTTTCTTGTGTTTGACAAGTTTATGTCTTTCGATTGAATTTGAGAATTCGACCCAACATGATGTCCCCCAAAATTTGATTGTTTGACTTCATGTTGTGCAAGGAAGAAAATTTTAGTTGTTGACCCTTTGTATAATTATTGCTCTTTTTCTTTTTGTACACCCCATAAGAAGGGCCCTTTTTTTCTTTTTGTTTGCCCGACAAGAGGGGCTTTTCGACTAATTTGTAATGACAATTCTCTCTCTCTCTCTCTCTCTCTCTCTCTCTCTTAAAATCAAACTTTGATAATGAAATGCTTAGTTCCGACAATGTTGGTTTAAGTTTTTTTAAGTATTTTCCATTGATCGACCTAATCTTCAAACCATCATTGACATTGACTAATCTGTAAGCATTCCCTGAATATAATTTATCGACTTGAAAAGATTCTTCTTATGTCGAAGACCATTTTCTGTAAGTTCTTGACTTCTTTTCATATGGAAGAATCGATTTCCAGACTAAATCGTCTAAGTTAAAAACTTTATTCTTTACTCAACGATTATAGCATTTGGCCATTGTTTCTTTTTGTCGAATCAATTTTGCTAATGCAATGATATGCTCTTGCTCGAGTTCACCCAATTCATCGAGCATTCCATGCCAATAATCTTCAATTGGCAATTCATTTTTCTTTGCTACTCTAATGGATTGCAAATTAATTTCAACAGGTAATACAGCATCATGCTCGTAGATTAGCTTATAGGGCGTCATTCCAATCGACTTCTTAAGCGAATTCCTATAGGCAGATAAGACTTGGCTAGGGGTATTATTGCAATTCCTTGGCTGATGACCCATGTGCTTCTTAATAAGAGCAATTATAGTCTTATTCATCGCTTCAACTTGCCCATTAGCTTGAGCATAATATGGAGTCGAAGTAATCATTTTTATTCATCTAGAATTGGCATATTCGACTACCCTTCGGTCTATAAACATTGTTCCTTGGTCCGTTGTCAAAGTTTGGGGAATTCCAAACCTATGAAATATGTGCTCTTCAAGAAAATTGATAATTCTTTTGGTCGTTGTCTCTTTTGTTGAATCAAGTTTTTTAATGCAATGAGCCGATCTTGCTCGAGCTCATCCAATTCGTCAAGCATTCCATGCTAATAATCTTCTTGGCACTCTAATGGTTTGCAAATTAATTTCGATAGGTAATGCAACATCATGCCCATAGACTAGCTTATAGGGTGTCGTTCCAATCAACTCCTTAGGCAAAATTCCTATAGGCCCATAAGACTTGGATACGAGTATTATGCCAATTCCTTGGCTGTCGACCCATATGCTTCTTAATAAGAGCAATTATAGTCTTATTCATTGGGGATTTTGGTATATGGGATTGTTATGCATATTCAGAAAAGGTCCGGACATCCCTTGAGTGGCCATTAGCAGAACATACCCAAGAGGCAAACCATACATTGGCCAGATATTAGGAGTGTGGTTGATATTAATATTGTTTGTTGGATTGTTCACCCCACTTGTATTGACAAGCTACTGCTTGTGAAGGGGGCACACTTTCCCCTTCATTTCCAGCCTCTTCCATCGAAGAAGAAGCTTGAGACATATTAGACACTATTGTGTCACTATGCAAGAGCATAAGTTATGGACCACAGTTTTATGTATTTTTGATGTCTCTCTTTTTTCTTGGCCCCACCGGGTGTTTCAATTTATTTTGCTTGGATTTTGGTCTAGGAAACAAATAAAATCGACAAGCTTGCTTCACTGATCTTAATTTGGGAAGCGGAAGCAACTCTTCTTGTGAGTTCTCAAGACAAGAGTTTTGTCAAAAAATACAATGCTTGACACTTTGTTTCTAGCAAATCTTTACAATTTTTGACACTTGTTAAGGTCAAATGTTAACAACGTTTTAGTGACAAACCTTAACGGATATGGCATACTTTAACTTGAAGTTAAAGAAGAGAATAAGTATTTTTAAATAGACTATGTAATGAAATACTTGCCAATGTAAAGAACAAGAAATGAACATGAAAATGCAAAGAGAATGTAAAGAAATAAAATCAAATGAATAGTTAATCCTAAGAAATTGAAGAGCAACGATGAGTGTGGAGACTTTACAAAATTTTCTTTTCACTCTTGAATATCAACATGATGAGAGAGCTTTGATTTGTTCTAGTAAAAATTTCCAACTACTAAACTAATTCTAAGAACTCTTATTTATAGACAAACATCTAGCCTAGATCTGTCCATAACAATTACCACGATGTTAGTGGGATATTAGAAAACTACCCACATTTAGCTTCGAGGTTCTAATAACTACTTCTAGACATGCCTTGTTCTACACATGCTTCAAATACTAATAACTGCTTACGTTCTCTACTCCACATGCACTTGCTTTTCTAGAAGAAATAATCGTCAATGATCTGTCGATGAAGACCACTTCGACAACCATGCATTTCCTCAACTACTTCTGTCATTTTATGATTCAATTATATGCCTCACTTAACTATCACCTTGGGACTTTTTCCACAACTTCTCAATATTGCCAAATTGACTTTCGACATTGTTTATTAACCATCATTGATTCATGCTAAGTTAGAGGTGTGTCAACTAGTCTCCAAAAGATAACTATCAAATGATTTTTGACTTCGACCATATTCATATTAATTCGACTATTTTTTAATTATATGTACTGAGACTTATTTGCTTTTGCTAAGTCGAGCCTTCAAATCTAGTCAATAACTTTTCTTATATTCGATAGGTTTATATATTTCGACTGAATTTGAGAATTCGACCCAAGATAGAAATCTTATCATCTTACCAAAATTCCATTGACACCAATTATCTCGATTATGTTGTAATGCTATGTCAAGGTTCCTTCCTACTACTCAAACTTCAGCTGCCCGGATCGACCATGCCTTCACAACCATATTCTGATCGAGATTTTGCCCAACTCGACGGGAGCGTGTTATGTACGAAAATAATTCTATCATATTTCATGCGGCTATGCTAATAATTTGGATTGTTTTATTAAATTTAATTATTGTTTAATAAACTTGCAAATAAATATATATAAGAAAATCCTGACGCGTGGGGCCAATTGACAAATTCAGCTTTATGCAGAGGAACTTTATCCATAATATACGGGCTTTAAATAAAAATTAATTCTGCAGGCGAAACTTGCGGAGCACTTTATGGTCTTAAAAAAGGTGAATGTATTGAGAATTAAAGAATATGATCGTTCATACGTTATGATTGCGACTAGGACGACAGCTCTCGGATTGAATTATTTGTGTGCGAGTGAAAACTATTTTCGTTTTGGTGAACGAAAACTTATTATTTAAAAAAAATATTATATTATTTTTTAAAATTAAAATTTTAATAAATCATATAATGCATTTAATGAAAGGATCTTTAATTTGATTTTTAAAAGATTAAAATATTAATAATTTAATTCTTAAAAAATATTTTATTAATCTATGGTATTAATAATAAATTTTATTATTATTAATAAATTTTATCAGTATTAACAAAAAATATTTTAACAATTAATTTGTTAATAAATTAATTTTTTAGAGACCAATTTATTAATGCACTAATTTTTTAAAAATTAATTTGTCAACATAGTACAAAAAAAAATAATATCTTTTAAAAGTTAAATTATCAGTATTTTGATATTTTGAGAGTTAAATTGATGGTTTTTTCATTTTTTTATTTAAAAATTAAAATTCCAATTCTTAATATTACAGTTAAAATTCATCTAAGATGGCAACTGACTTTCACTCTAACCATTTTTGAGTTAAAAATAATATAATTGAATTACGCTTTCTGCGTGGGAGATATTTTCGTATTTTTCAACATTCATACACTTACGAGTCGATATTTGTTACTGTAAAAGATTTATAAGCCACGCTGTTTTCACCGTCAATATACCATCTCATAATTGGTGAATATTTTACTAACAAAATATCACAAAAAGTTGTGCCAGTTTATGTCCACAGATAATTCTAACATTTATTAATATTTATTTTCTCATTCGGAGATTCGTCGCGTTGGTATGTTAATGGACCAAAGAAACGGAAACGTAAATTGAAAGGATCCTTCTGCAAATGCTAGCTAGTAGAAGTCAGCTCAGACGTGAACAATACAATGATGAAGATGGGCCACTACATACATCGACTTTGACTTGCTGACCCTTCTTCTCCACGCTAACCTTTACAATAATAGCAAATCCTTTCCAGTGTTTTGGTATTTTGCCCGAAGTATCTTACCAACCATGCCATAATTGGATTCGTTCAGATAACTCCAATCGCAAAAAGACCACTATCAAACATTAGAAAGTTAAAACTTTATAATGGCTTATAACCAGAACATTTTAGTCCAAGTAACTCTAGTTCTCCAATCGCATAACGTCATTAGCCTTGGACAATCCAAAATTTGTTGTTAGAATTTTGACAGATTAATTTGATATTCTTATTATGTTTTGGATGAGTGAGTAATTTTAACCATTTTGTTTCGTCAAACAGTCATACTTGAATCTAGATATAATTTGTCAAAACTCTGACTACCTTTTTTATATCAATCTACCATTTCTCTAAGAAATTTGTGGACTTTATTTTGTGTGAAAACAATTTGAGTGAAATGATTTGATTTTTGTTGCAGTCTAGCTCGGCAGAGGGTGGTGGAGTCGTGTGTAAGTTAGAAGATGATAATGACAAGCTGTACTAAGGATACCACATTTAATTTGGGGGCACTGGTCAAGGAGGGGAAAGGAACCGCTCCCCGAGAGTGAGGGAGACTGGTAAACTTAAATTAAGGGAGATGTATAACGGTCGACAATTCGTTTGTATAGTAAATGGTAATATTTGATTTAATTTTTTATATTTTAAAATTTTAAAAATTTTTTTGAGGGAAGCATATTTAAGATTTTTTTTCATTCTAAAAAAAAATTTTTTAAAAAAAAATTTATTAATATTCTCATATTAATAATTAAAAATAATTTTACTATATTTTATTTAAACAAAATTTATTCTCTTAAATTTATTTTTGATATATTTAAATTAAATAAAAATTAATTTTTTAAAAATAATTTTTTTAAAAGACCTCCTTTTAAAATATCTTCTCCTAAAAATTAAACCAAACGGACTCCGAGTAGCCGACGAACTGAGGGAGAGATGTTTGAATGGAATGGGCAACATGGGCCGGATCTCTAAGCCTCCTTGGCCTCAAAAGAGCGAAGAGGCATAATGACGCAAGACTCATGTACTCAGATGTGGGCCGATCCATAAGCCATCTTAGTCCAACTCAAAACTTGTGTACTCGGACGCGGACCGACGAGTATTATTTTTTTTGTTTTGAGCTAAATTCCAGATGTATATGAAAAAGTGTTTTCGGGGGCCAACGATGGGTTTTATTTGTTATTGTGCTAACTGGACCGAACGGTCTAGGCTTTAGTCCCATCTGATCAGAAAGTTATTTATTCTCCTAAATACCAAGCATTTCACATAATCGATTGGTGTTTATGACAATCAATTAGCTGCCAATCCGTTACATTGCTCCCATATTATTATTGGCTAGTTGGGCTGCCATGAATTAAACATATATGCTGACCAGCCTATATGTATCTCTTACCTCCCAATCATCCAGGCATGTGTTTACTCATAATGCTTGAGACCCTCATCCAACCTTTTGCTATGTGAGACTTTCTAACTAATGGCCGAATGGACATCATTAAGCTTGACCAACAATAACCATTAACAAAATATTTTTTTTCTTATCTTTTTGCTATCAATAAGTCAAAATTGAAGATCGGACAAAATAGGTGCTCAACTGGTTTAATTACAACACAATCTATCTTTCAATTACATATATACTTTGTCATTAGATGCTTAATTTTGTATTCACTCTTGTCCATCGATCATTTGCGTTTTGAAGAAAGCCAATTCAATAACACATTTAGTCATTATTATTAAACATAATAAACGTATTTAAACATCAGTTTTTTCCCAAAGATAGTAAAATTTTATTCGAAGAATAAAAATAGGACTAAGTCCCGTAGTCCATATGTGGGGGGTCTTTCAAGGTGCTTCAGGTACTCGATAATTAGCACTAATGGAAATATATCAATCAATGGTGAATGGAAAGTGTTGGATCTATAGATGATTTATTATAATGATGATGCAAATTATGTGTTTAAGTTCTTTGCACTTGATCTTGGAAAGGTTTATTTTTTAATGTGTACAAGAATTACACTATTCTAGTAACAAGAAGTGAAACTAAGAAAGTAAAATCTACTAGAGAAATTGCAGATAAAGCTACTACATGGGTTTGAGCATCAAAGCATGAAAATCAAAGAATTGACCCGAGGAAGCTATAATGCCAACGACTATATATCAGAAGAAGGAGAAGGGATAAAAAGATATTTTTACATTCTCCTAGGTTCACTTGTACAAATATAGGATCACAAAACGTGTTAGCAAAAAGTGAACTTACTAAACAAAGAAATGGGCAAATGTGAAAGTACTAAGAAAGAGAAGAAATCAAGACACATCACACTATGCATAGCAGCTAAAATTGACATGACCATAGGCCACCTTAGAAGCACCTCAACATTCAAATCACTTGGGTGGAGACCAAGTAAAGTGCATGGGCTGAAACCTCTATATATATACTAGTTTCTAAACCTTAGTTAAGAGTCTTTGTGACATAGTATTTGTAACTAAGTTCTTGGCGAACTCTTTGAAAGCTTTGCGCTTCTTGTACTTTAATATGCTTCCTCTCATTTCATACTCTGTTTTTGTTGTAACTCAAATGAGTGAAGCTTGAGAGAAAAGAAATCTTGTGAGAGACATAAGTGAAGTAAACACCATTGAGAGAGGTCTTTTAATTGCTGAGAAATGAGTAGCTCAAGGTTGAGTGAAATTCTACAAGATCTTGGAGAAGCTTGTTGTAATAAAGAATATTCATAGTGCAAAATCCGATAGGTTGTGGAGACTGGACATAGACTCCATGTTGTGAAGATTGAACCAGTATAAATTCTTGGTGCAAGCTTTTTCGATCCCTTTTTCTTTACGCTTCAATACTTTAGACGTATTATTTGATTCTGAACTAATATTGACATAATATTTTGAGATATACCTTTTGTTTATATTTTGAGTTATTTGATAACAAAGTCTAGTAGGTACTTACTAGATTTATACTAACCATATAGTAGAAATCTAGTTGTGTGAACTTTCTAATTTGTGTGTTAAGTGTACAAAAAAATAAAATTTAATCAACCAAGGACTTGATTCAACCCCTCGTCTCAAGTCCTTTAGTACCATCAATTAGTATCAGAGCTCAGTCTCTTGGGGTCTAGCTTAACCACTTGGAGAAAAGATCCAAGGCCCAAGCATGGCAATTCTTATTCCTTGCACACTATCTAAAGGTCAATCCACTACAAGACCTGCATTCGTTAATGGAGAAAACTATCCATATTGGAAGGAAAGAGTGAGCATCTTCATTCAATCCATCGATTATGCAATATGGAAAATTATTGTGAATGGATAGGGAGTTCCAAAGAACATCATTGAAGGTCAACAAATGCATAACACAGAAGATGAGTGGAACATTCAAGATCTCAAGAAAGTTGAGCTAAATGCCAAAGCAATAAATATGATGCATATTGCTATTAGCTTTGAAGAATATAGAAAAATTTCACAATGCAAAACAGCAAAAGAAATGTGGGATAAACATGAGATCACTCATGAAGGAACCCGACAAATAAGGTAAACAAAGGCTGACATGCTCACTCACGAGTATGAACTATTTCACATGAAAGAGGATGAGAAAATTGATGAAGTGTTTGAAGGGCTGTCAATTATTGTCAATAACCTTGATGTTATTGGCAAAACATTAATTGATGAAGAGGTTGTGAGAAAAGTTCTTAGAAGTCTCACAAGACCTTGGCTATCAAAGATCTCAGCTGTACAAGAAGGTAGAGACATTAGTACTCTTATCTATGATGAGCTGAGAGGAAATCTCATTTCATATAAGACTACTTACTTGAGAAATGAAGTTGGAGACAAAAATAAAAAGTCTTTAGCTTTCAAATCTCAAGAAGAGGAAGATTCTAATTTTGAAAATGAGATCGATCTAATTGATGAGATTGCTCTTTGGTCAAGAAGAATAATGAGGATGATGAAGAAAAAAGGAAAGCCAAAGCAAGGGCAAACCTCACAAAAAGAAGGTAACAAGTCCAAAACAAGCAACAAGGATGACATCACTTGCTTTGGTTGCAACAAGGATGATGTCACTTGCTTTAGTTGCAACAAGCAAGGACATTTCAAGAGTGAATGTCTAGATCTTAAAAAGGACATGAAGAAGAAGAAGAAAGCATTAATGTTAACATAGGAAGATCTTGAAAATGATTCTTCTGATGGAGATGAAGATGAAGCTAAGGAAGTTGCAAACCGTTGCTTGATTGCAAACCAAGAAGATAAGGTATTTCCTTATCAAATGACCTATGACGAATTTCTAAATGATTTTGATGATGTGCTTGTTGATTCGAAGATGATGCTATCTAAGTATGCTAGTTTAAAGAAACAAAATGGGTTACTTACCAATGAAATTAATATGCTTAAAAGCAAACTCGTAGTATTTGAAAATAAAATTTTCGACTATGGGTGAATTAGTGTGCTAGGTGAGCTAGACTTTGAAATTGACTAGCTAGAGCCATCAATTACAAGAGTCATGATTACTCCAAGGAGGGAAATATGCTCCTTGGATATGGATTCCTAAGTTACTCAAAGAAAGTACTTGGCTAAGATCAAACACAAGTATAACCAAAACCACAAGTAAGGAGTAGAGGTGATGCAATCGGTAGAATTTGCATTGAATATCTAACCAATTACATTAGGTGTCTCTCTTAAGCTCTCATGGACAATCCGTGTGGAAAGCTTAATCAAAGAAGTAGGTACAAGTGACAGGCTGAAAAGCTAAAAACACTAAAACTAGATTAGCATGAAACTTAAAGGAAAGGATAAAAGTACAAGTAAAGTAAAGTAAAGTAAAGTAAAAAGTTATAAGTCCGGATTTGTGTTGCGAATCCTTTGAAATGGTTGAGTCTTATTTTATTTATAGGCAAGATCCCTTCCATAATTGCCCTTTGGTGACTGCCATGGCTATGCATTTGTACCCTCGCATGGCTTGCTCTTCGAGGCCGTGTTATGGAGGGGCTAACACGTGTTGGCACAGTCTATATTTGTATCCTAAGCACTGGACTTAGAAACCCAGAATCCTCTTAGGCTCTTTTAGATCCACTATCTTGTATTCTGGATTTGTTTCTCATCCTAGCTAATTACCCATTTGAACTTGTATTCGACTGATTAGTGCTTATGCTATGTCATCAGTCACCATCTTCTTCAGCCATGCTAACTTGTGGCTCGGCTAGTGCTAGGGATAGAGTAAAAACCACACTCGGCTAAGTTTTGTCCTTGACCGAGGGCACTTAACAATTGTTTGGTGCCAACATATTATCCTCCTACATTAGTCTACCAGATTTTACCACTGAGGATAGTTTAACACAACGACTTGATTTTTACTTCCTGCTTACCGAAATAACCATTAGCTATTTACCCGCTACAGTAACAACTAGTTGGTTGTTCGCGTGGCAAGCATCAAATCTAGCTTGTAGACATTCTTTATTCTACTGTTGCCTTCTTTAAACTTCTATCGTTTACCACTTTGTTTCCAGCTAGCCTTTTCCAATACTGACCATGTCTTCTACCTTTTCTGATTTTATGAACCCTAATCTCAACCACAAACCTTCTGCCTATGACTCATCTTCCCCTTCCTCTTTTTCATCTTCTTCTTCTATCGAGCTTTCCCTGGAGAAAATGATGGCTTCTTCGTCCAAGTTTCTAGCCTTTCCAATATTAGAGTTTTTGACGAAAAGAACTGAAGGTTCATCTTCGACCCCACCTTTCACTCTCCGGGCCATGGGACGGTCGAGACTGACTCTTTTATTTCTCCATCTGGGTATGAAATGCCATTAGCCGCCTCATGGTTCCATATCCACCGGTGTCCTTCTGAGCTCACTGCTTGTCCTAGTCCCTCAGACTCAATACACTAAAAAATTCAACAGGTTGGTAGTTGAGAAGGCGAAGGAATGGAAGAAGATAGGGATCTTTAATATGATCCTTCCTTCTAAAAAGAAGATCCCTTCGAACTTTGGGTTGTTATATGGCTTCCTCAGCTTTTGGAATAAGTTAACAAATGCCTTTTGCTTCCCATTTGGCATGATGAGCCCTACACTACACGATGTGGTGGCAATTATCGGCTTGCCTATGGATGGAGATGAGGTGCCTTTCTTACACTCCTTGGCACTGACTTGGGTTTCCAAGTTAATAAGAAGAATAATGCATACTCTACTTTTACCAACACCTTTAACAGGGAAAGTGGGCCATAAATGAGACAGATTACAGGGTGTTCTTCTTGTTATAGGCTTGCCAAGTTTTTGTCTGCATTAGCTCAATAGCCATGGTAGCAGAATTTGCTCTTTATGTGTTAGCCATCATCAGTCGAAGGTACCTCAACATCAGTGCTTTCTTCATCTCATTGCTGTACAAAGCAATGTTTACCATTTTGTATTGTATAAAGGAAGGAGAATCTGTGAAGAAAGTATTTAGCCCATTTTAGTTTCTATAGCTCTAGGTCCAGTTGACTATGTATGGTGATTACTATACGTGATTTCTTTTCTTATCCCTCTTGGCATATGAAGTGGCCAATACCTTCATCAAGATGAGAGTTTGGATATTCACTCAGCTATGCTTATGTCAGGACCAAGTATGTGGGCCAACTAGGATTCGATAGAGGCTTCTCTCGGCCACTAATTCAGAGCTATTTGAGGTCACTTTCCAGTGGAGCAATGTGCTTACGGCTTGTGATCTTCTCAACAAGGCAAAGTCAAGATCCAGGTATAATGATACCTCTTTTGAGCCCTATAACCCCAACTGCTTGGCTTGATAATTCAGCTTGGTGCAAGGGATTCCTCTCCCTTATGAATCATGCACCAAGTTTAACAAATGAGCTAACTTGTATACCAATGAGCTAGCTAATTGGGAGCTAAGCAACAACAAGAGGAGCTAAGCTAGCTAACTTATATAATGCTTGAGTTATCGAAGCAATTAGCTGAAATTGTTAAGCCCATGGTTCATAATGAGATCCAAGTGGCTCAACAGTAGATTAATGCAAAGGACAACTCTACGTTAGCTGAATCTTGGGAGAATATTGCTGATGGTAATGCCACAGCTAATTAGCCAGGGACAACACCACCAGAAATAATTAGCACACGCAAGTTAGCATCATTTGCAAGCTACCCAATGTTCCACGAAGCATTGGATTGCCAGTAATGTTCGCTAACCTAAATAGGAATACATGGAGCACAATCCATGACCAACCTGTAGTGGGTAATTATGGAACGAGTGGGGATGCAACCGCATGCAATAGTTATCCTTTAATTCTACCATATTCGAGAATGGTTAATAGCAACAACATACCAATGCTCAGCAACTGCTAGTAACCATTATGGGAAGACCAACTTATACGTAGGTTAGAATATGAGTTCTTAACTTCAGAACCCATATACACCGACTCAAGCTATTTATCCCTAACCAAGTGTTCATATTACCTAACCCCAAAACTTTAATATGCAAGGCCTTAATAATCAGGCAACGTATAGGCAAGAGGTTCCGCCACAAGTTCCACCACCGATGAAAGTAGACCTTCATGTGAATGGCCAACCTTTGATGGACCCTAATACGATTACCGAAGCTATTAGGCGTCATTTTGGTGTCCAACTTAGGCCTTTAGAGAGGCCAGTCTATAATAAACCATACCTCGACTAGGTCATAGGATTCCTTTGCCGAGAGGCTACAAAACCCTAGATTTTTCCACCTTTTTTGGCGAAGATGGTAAATCTACTATGGAACATATGAGCCAATTCATGGCTCAGTGTAGTAAAGCTAATGAAAATGAATACTACAAATTGCAATTATTCCCTTTGTCATTGATAGGGGCTGCATTTTCTTGGTACACATCATTGGCTCCAAATTCAATCCAAAGCTAAGCCAACATGGAGAGGTTATTCCATGATCATTTCTACAAGCCCCAACCTGAGGTATTTATTACCGAGTTAATAGGTCTTAGGAAATTACCAATTGAGCCCGTGGCTGACTTTTGGAGCAGTTAAGGAGAATAAGGAACCAATGTAGTGTACACATACCTAAATTTGAATGTGTTACTACGGGCATCAACAACATGCACCCCCAGTTAAAGGAAAGGCTTGTGGTAATAGAATATTCAGACCAAGCACAATTATCATCCAGAGCTTCTAGAGTATAGCAGTGCATTGTTGAGAAAGAATAGAGAAGATCTCACTAAGCAGGGCCTAGAGGACCACAGATGGTCTTTGTCATAAACTGGGACTCAATTGAAAAGGATGTTTGGGAGGAGCCTGAGGTACAGGCAGATATCATGGCAGTTAAGTTTGTGCAAGGCAAGCCATATAGCTGCTCGACCTTAACCCCTTTCAAAGGCAAAGAAATGGCCAAATCTGATAAAGAGGCTTATTTGTTTGACATTTCTAAGGCAAATCAGATATTTGATTGCCTTGTGAAAGATAAGCAAATAAAGCTCCCAAAAGGCCACAAGATTCCTCCTACTGATGAGATAAAAGGAAAGAAATATTGTAAGTGGCATCATTCCTAGACCTATACTACTAATAATTGTACAGCATTTAGAAATTCCATGTAGAGAGCCTTGAAGCAAGGAAGGCTTAAACTAGCCAAGAAAGGATATATGATTATAGACACCAATCCCTCTTGTCTATCTATGAATATGGTGTCAGTATCTATCTCTCAGAAAGAAAAAAAAAGGAGGCAAAGTCTCGGGATGGGAAAGAAAACTAAAGGAGAAAAGATGAAGCTGAACCTTCTTGGAAGATGATTTGGAAACCAAAGGCAATAAAACCCTAAAAGACCGGGGGCTAGATTATTAACCAAAGAGTTTGTGTCTTCGAAAGGTTACAGCATCCAAGTTCATTTCAAGGAAGAATAAGCTATCACAGCTAGGCCGAAGCAAAACATATTCATCCCAATAAAGCCCTGAAAGGTTATGAGAAGAAGATCAAGCAATCTAGACAAGTCATAGTACCTAAGGTAACAGACCATCCTTTGTCGAGAGAGTCCAAACATGCTATTGAGTTCCATTTTGAGAAAGGATCTCCTTCTCTCAAAATTACAGTATTGGACAATGAATAATCTCAGGCGAAGAAAGTGATTAAGCTAAGAAAAGAAGTCAAGGTAGAACAGTGGGATGGTTGATGAGTTGAATTTAGATACTAACTTTATTCCTTATATTTAGTTTTTTAGTCCTCTTTGTTGCATGTTTGCTTTCCAATTACATGAATTTCATAGTTTGATGCTAATTTGCCTCTTTTGCTATTTCTTGTGTAAATATGTCTTTTTCCTTGATTTTGTGTTTTAGCAAGTTCCAAGAGTTCTGGATCATTATATATGTTGTTTTTGACTTGTAGGAACCTAACTTGGAGGGATTTGAGGCTTAGAAGTTATTGGAAGCCCAATTTCATTGTTGCTGAAATTTCAGCTTGAGCATGTTGCAAAGATCAGACCATAACTCTCTTATTCCAAATTCAAATGAAGCAAATGAGGCATCCATTTTGAATCCAAGAGAAAGGTCTATAACTTTCATGAAGACACTGAGAGCTAATGTGGAGGTTTTAGGACTGAAATGGAGCTTGAAAGTGACTAGAATATGAAATTCTGCATAATTAGTGTCAAGAGCATGATGTAAAGATTGAGCCATAATTCTCTCATCCAAAATCCAAATAAAGCAAATGAGGTGTCTATTTTGAATCCAAGAAAAATATCTACAACTTTCATGAAGACATCGAGAGCTAGTTCGAACGTTTTGGGGCTCAAATAGGGCTTGGAAGTGACTAGAATATCAAATTCTGCATATTTGCTGTCAGGATCTTGCGCTATAGCACAAGCAGGAAAGTGCAGAACAGCAAAATAGGCATAATCTTGAGTTTTGGGCCACTTGGGCCCACTTTTGGAAAGTCAATGCATGGAAATTCATGTACTAATACCTCAGACTTCATCAAATTAAGTAACAAGTCTTATTTTTAGGAATTTAGCTTTTCTCTTTAGGTTAGAGTAGCTTAGTTTTCTTTTCTCTCCTCTTCATCTTCTCCTCTCTTCTTCTCACCCTCTCACTTTTCCATCACCACTCTTCATTTTCTATTTTGGTTGTAAATTCCCATGGAGAAGTAGAGTTGGAAGCTAGCTTAGGAATTCTTCAAAGGGCTTCAAGGGTTGTATCTTGAAACCTTACACTTCAATTTCAATACATGATGTGTTTTCTCAATTCTTTGCCCTTGCTTTTTTATATGCTTGCATTGAATGGTATTGATGTGTGGGTATATAATTGGATAATTAGTTGGGTGATTATTAATTAGTTGATTAATATGAACTTAGCTAGTTGAGGGTTCCTAATTATGAAACTTGATTGAATAGTATTGAGATTGAGGTTTATGATTGGGAAAATCTTGATTATGTGTTCTTGTTGAATGGTATTGATATGAGGATGCATGACTAAGATGTTAGTTAGATGTATATTGATTGCTTGATTGATGTATATTTAATTAACTAAAGAATTGAGAATTGGGTCTTGATTGAGACTTAGGCTAATGCAAATGGGGCTAAACGTTACCATGAGTTAATTAGAGGTTGAGATCTCAACTATTTACTAATTGTGTGTTAATCGAATACTTGGCGGTCGTTAAGTGAATTGTTGTGTTGCTAGTAGCGGTCGTACTAACAACTTAAGTTAGCCACACTCCATGTGTTTGATCAAATACGCATTTGTGATAGATATGCCTTTGGCCTTAGGAAATCCTTGAGCTAGTGTCCATTTTAGTTATTAGTTTCCTTTCTTAATTAGTTTTCTTACATGCAAACAAAACCCCCTTTGTGGTTAATCAAATAGTCATCAACATCCTTGTGAGAGATGACCTTGGTTGCACTATCCTACAAGTAGTGTAACTAAGTTTTAAAATTATAATTTGGAGCGAGCTACGACACTTGTTGCCAATGGTGACCCAACAGCTAAAGAAATGAAAGGTGAATGAGGAATAGAAACCACTACTGACTAGAACTCAAAAGAAGAGGCTACAACAAAGGAGAATTAAAGAAAAAGTAAAAGGTATGATGGCCATGCTCGAACAATCCAAGAGGATTAAGAGAAAGCCAGTGAAATCACCAATCAATACTCCAAAGCTAGAACAGGCCACTAATTTGTCCAAAGAATTAAACAAAATGGTGGCCAAGTTGACAAAGGAGCTAATGTTGAGGCTGTATTGGCCGAACCCACAAAATTCATTCATGAAGGGGAGTATTTTGAAAATCTATTAGATGATTTGCTAAATAATGATGATTTATTGGATGACTTTCAAGATGCTTCAGCCATTGTGGCTACGTTGGGATTATCCCTTTTGAATTTGCCGACTAGGATGGCAATTTCTAGTATTTGGAGAGAGATGTGATGGTAGAGGAAGCTGAATGAGCTTCTCTGGTCCTAACCGAGCTAGAAGAAATAAGATTCAAAAAATGGACCAAAGTTGGATATTCAGACCTCTTTACATCAAGGCTCATATCAATGGCAAAGCCATCAGCTGAGTACTGATTGATGGAAAAGCAGTATTGAATGTGATGCCCTATAGCACTGTCAAGAAGCTTAGGAAAAGTTGCAAAGACCTAAAAAGATTAACATGACCATGTCCAATTTTACTAGGGGAAGTACTCCAGCATTAAGTTTCCTTATTGTTGAGCTCACAATAAGATCCAAGACAACCAATACATTGTTCTTTGTGGTCAATGCCAAACTGGGATATATTGTTCTGCTAAGTAGAGAATGGATCCACACTAACCAATGCATGCTTTCTACACTCCACCTGTAGCTCCAATATTGGAATGGAGATCAGGTTAAAAAGGTCAAGTTTAACCTCTTCCCATTCACGACCAATGTAAGAATGTAGGATGCTATGCTATACTCTCCAAAGATTGAGCTTATCTCTTAGCTAGAGGACATTACTCTAGATTATATCAAGTCCTTTGATTTATCATTGGACGGATTTGAAGTTATCATTGTGGCCGATGCATGGCCTGACGAAAATGATAGTGATCGAATCCGAGGAACGAACCCTGCAAGAGGTCTTGCAATAGCTAACGTGTTATTTTACTAAGTCTAGAGTTTAGGAAAGGATTGTTGAAACACAGTTAATTGAGAAAGACTTTGCAGAAGAAGAAAACAAGGAAGAATAGAAGATGTAGAGTGAAGCAACCATGGCAAAAAGAAGTCGAGTTTCGAGTCCTAAGGTCTCCTGGTGGAAGTTAATGTGGGCACAAACAAGGAACCAAGAATGACAAAGGTTAGTGGTTTGCTACTAAAAGAGAGCCGAGATCAACTAGTTCAACTCATTAGAAGGTATTAGGTGTAACATCCTGATTTCCGAGTTCCGACTTCACCTTCAAGTTTGATCAAATCCCATTCCCGACTCTATCTTCGAATTTCAGATAGAAGGGATTATTTCTGAATTCCGAGTTCGTCTTGCAGAATTTCCGACTTCATGTCCTGTCCGATTTTCGAATTCATCTAATTTTGATTATTACTGATTTCCGACTTCATGTTCTAGTTTCGAGTTAAATGGGTGGCTTCCGAGTTCGAATAGCCGACTTTGAGTTAAAGTACATTGGGACATGATTTCCGATCTCCAAACTTATGTCCAGGTCTCTAATGAGGATTATTCCCGATTTCCGCATTCATGTTCAACTTTTAGTATAATTTTCGATTTCCGACCTTAGACACGTGGTTTCCGAACTCATAGTTTATCTCCAAGCTTCAGCCAGATGTACCCGATTTCCGATATCGTACCTCATATTTTCAAAATACGTGGCTTGCGATCTCTGAAGTTATAGTTTAACACTGATGCAAGTCCCAACCTCCGAGTTGAATATAACAAGTTCTTGCCTTAGAGTTGAACTCGATGGACATGAGTTGGAATCTTTGAGTTGATTTCCAGTCATGCGCGATATCCGATGTTCGAGTTTATTCCCAAGAGTCTTCCATTTCTGCTGGTGTTCTCGAGTTTGACTGGGAAGTTCCGAGATTAGGTGATTGTAAGCTGTCTACTTTCGACATCCGACCTTGCTTCCAAGTTTCAAATAAACTAGACAAGATTTCCTCAAGTCACAAACAAGATGGGATGAGTTCCGACATCCGGCTTTAGCTCTAAGCTCAAGTAAGATGCACGAGTTCCGACTTCAAGCATAATATAGACGAGTTCCGATTTCAGGTAGAATGAAAACATATTCCACTTGTGGGATGATGTGGAGAGCATTTTGGCCACAAAAGTGAGAGACATGGCCGAACTTCAACCACAAAACTCCAACCAATCAACACCACAACTCTCATGTATTTAAATCAGACTCTCTTCCTCATTCCTAGCTGATTTATGCCACTCTCCCTCCCTCTTGCTCCAGCCTTCTTCTTCCTTTCCTCTCTCAATCTACTCTATCAAATCTCCAAGCTTTGGCAAGGCTCCATTCAATCCAAACTCAAATTCAGCAAGACCACACTCCAAAGAGGTAGGATTCTATTTCTGTTCTTGAATTACTTACACTATGATGCATGAAATTGTACACTTCTTCATGTATTTGATGAATTATTGGATGGATTATGATGGATTATGATTGGATTAATAGGAGATCTTGAGTCAAAAATATGGTTGAAGGAGTAAATTAGAAGGAGTGGAGAATTAGGATGCTGTATTAGTGAGGAATTCCACGACAGTTTGTACGGCGGAGTGTACGGCGCCGCCTACAACTAGTTAAATCCGATAAAACTATCTTTACATGAAAGTAGACATTCAGGGCTTTCCATACATATATCATATAAGGTCATTGGATTAGTATTGAGAGAGATATGAATTTTTGAAGTTTGACCTAAGAATCAGGGCTTTCATCCGGGCAGGGTGACTTGAGGAGGGTATATCTCACCCTATACAACTTCAAATTGTGTAAAACTAACTTTGTTAGAAAGCTTACACATAGGGGAACATCCCAATATGAAATTCTGAGTTTTTTTATGACCCCAATTGATCCTAGTGGTTCGAGGTAGTTACCCTATGTCCAAACCGAGCCAAAACAGAGTAGTTCAGAAAGGTGGAATTTCAGGACTTATAACTCGATCTATACTAAAGCAAATGGAATGAAACTTATTGCAAATGAAAGGTTATTCTATTAGCTTTGATATGGCACCAATTTCGTATGATTTGAGCTTAGTTTCGATTTTTAGTGAATTTTTACTTCTAGGAGTGTAATTCGGGCTAGTGACTGAATAGTTTGAGGCAAAAGTTAAATATCTTGAGTTATCTAAATCAAAATGATATGGGACCAAAGAGGTTAGAAAGTAGACAAATAGAGCTATGACATATCCAAAATTCAGGTTTAAATGAGTTGAATAGAAGTAATTGTGGATGATACAAAATTCGGGCAGAATTGAATGGAATTGGCAGAAATGGCCAAATTGATGGTTTCATAAGTGTTAGTGGACATATAAGGTTTGAGTTGATGGTTGCATGTGTTACATGGATAGACATGTTAGATTGATTATACTATTATGATTGATTTGTCTGTGAGAACTGGCACTATTCATGGGGAAACGGATCTGATCCGTTATGCTACCAAATTTACGGCAGAAGTCTATGAATGTTTATATGCAAGGATGAATCTAAGTGTGAATATGTATATGGAAGCTCTATATTCAAGAATGACATAAGTATGATATGAGGTATATGAGGGTAAATGATGTAGCATATGTTTGAGTGCCGGTAGAATGGTAAAGAGGCTACAGGTCTTTATGTGTTATGAATATATACGTGAAGATCATGTGTGCAATGATATATGAAAGTAAATGAAGCATATGTACAAGTACATTCAGCATGACTATATTCGAGTATGCATGAGGATGAAAGAATGTGAATATATTGAATGTGGGTCTCTTCACTTGGAGGTATTGAGGTCCCTCCTTGTGAAGGCAGCTAAATAAGATAATATGTGGGTCCCTTTACCTTGAGGCAGTTGCACATTAAATCTCTCCTTGTGAAGGCAGCTAAAACTTGGGTCCCTCTATATTGGAGGCACATGGTCAGATGAGATCCCTCTATATTGAAGGCACGTGGTCAGATGAGATCCCTCAATTTTAAGGCACGTGACCAGAAGAGATCCCTTCAATTAGAGGCACGTGGCCAAAATGAGATCCTTCCAACCTAGAGGCAGTGGGTCCCCTTATGGGTGAGTCAGTGTGACGACAATCACGGGTGGAGCTGACGAGCTCATTCTAAGGCCAGGCTACCAATAGGCAGTAAAAGCACCCTAGGGATGGCGATACGTAACGCCTAGGTGTGCAAAGTAAAGGCTAAAGATTAAAGACTAAAGACTAAAGATTAAAGTATATGCAGATACCCCACTCACATGAGGCATGGCTTCGACCTAGCTAGTGTGAGCATCGGGGCGAGAACTTACATGAGGCATGGCATAACCCAGCTAGTGTAAGTATCGATGGAAGATCCCATATTCCTAAGGAAAGTGACATGGCGATCACGGTCTGATAGGGTATGACATGGCGATCATACTCTGGAATGTGGCACGTAAAGATTTTATGATAAAACGAAAAATGAAGAAAGAAAAGTAAATCTTATGTATATGCATAAACTCAAGTACAAGTAAAATTATGTGCAGAAGTTATGATCCTAATATATTGATGCTATGTGTATTTTAATATGTGCGGTTATTATTTATAGTATAGTTCATGAATTGGTATGGGCTCTCCCAAATGACAAGTCTATGAGTAAAATTGAACTTTACTTCGGATAGTATATTTTCGAAGTGTAAAATTAAGCAGTTTACATAACATGTTCACCTTTTTCATAATAAACCAAAGCAAACTGGAGATGACAATGATGACATGATGTATGATAATTAGAGAATCCTACTGAGAATTTATAATTCTCACTCCCATTTCCGTGTTGTCTCCAGATAGTTCCAGAATTTTCTGAAGATGGCTGAAGTTACTGTCAGACAAGGTCCGCTCAGGTAACAGTAACAACTCCAAGGTGTGGTACTATGACTTAAACATAGTATTGTCCTTGGGAGGGTGTTACATTTAATGGTATCAAAGCAGTTCGTCCTAATCGAACCTGGGATGGGCTGATTATGCTTCCAAGGAGGCATACTCTGAAAGTTTAGAAAGGTCATGCTTTAGGTCCTTACATGAAAAGGACATAGATGTTTGTGCATGGCAGCTTTGTTGTGTGTTGTAGCTTCTCTATCGCACTTGACTGCATATTGAGCTTGATCATCTCAATATGAAGTTCGGTGTATGCGGAGATCTACGGCATTCAGCTGGCTTATTAGGGATGAAGGAATTTTGAGGGCAAAATTAAGCCTTCTGGCTATCCTTCGTAACATCTTGCCCTTAGGACGTAATCCATTTGTTGTGAGAGATGGAAATGATGGTCTTAGTCTTACTATCCTGTTAGAGTTTCAATACGAGGATTTCCCATATGATCATCTATCTCCACATTACTTTTGCTCGAGCACGCTTAACTACAGAATTCTGATGGAACCTAGTGCATTAGTGGTGATCACATTTAATCCGGCCCAAAGTATAGGGACTTTTCTGACTGCCTCTAATTTCGACATCGAAATATACCTCATGAGGCCCAAGGTATAGTGCGTTAGGGTGATATGAAACTTAGCCACTGAAACTAACACACCTCTATATATTGTATTAAGACAAACCCCTAATGAGATTGGTAACACTGGTGCCCATAAAAGTAGGAAGTGGACATCAACACAATAGTCGAAGGATCTCCATGCTAACCAATTGAAGAAAGTAGAAGGGTGGCAGGGACTTCGGCTATCCCACAATCCTTTCATTACATGAAGTTGATCATATGTTGAGGAGACAAGTATTACACTAATCATTGAGGAATTCAACAAGAATGGCACGAGGTCCAATTAGCAAATAATGGAAAATGAAATAAAGTCTGCAAGAGAACTTCTTCAGTTGGTATTTAGGGCCCAAGGCATGAGTATTAGAGAATTTACTGGGAAATATAATGCACAGATAGTCAAACACATAGCAAGGAAGATGAGGAATTTACTCAATGAACTTGATGATGGAAGTTTATTTTGGCACCCATATGACCTACGACAACTCTCTGCATGGATATTGGAAAGGCATCTTGTAAGACAATATAGTAAGGAAACTCTACAACTTCAGTAAAAAAGGATCTGACTTTTAACCTTGGTTTTCACATTAAGTTGCCTGTCTCTTAACAACCAGGAATCGAGAAGGATATTAGACTAATAGAAAGAGTCATGAGTCTTAGAACTTAATCCATATAGTGGAAGCGACCTAAAATCCTCCTACAAGCATTAGGCATTAGACGAATTTTACCAAAAAGAAGGAGTTTTAAGATAAAGCCAAGGAATGGGTCAAGGCAATGGAGAAGGTCTTTTCTATCTTGGCCTGCATTGATCAACAAAAAGTGGCCTTTGCCACTTATGTGTTGGAAGCGGACGCCGAGTTTTGGTGGAATGGCGCGAAGAGATTATTGGTGGAACCCCAAGTTGATATCACTTGGGACGTATTCAAGGAGGCATTTTATCAGAAGTATTTCCCAGCATCGGTGCGAAATGCTAAGGAATTGGAATTCATGAAGCTTCAACAAGGAAATATGAGTGTTTCAAAGTATATTGCGAAGCTCGAAGAACTCTGCAAATTTTCCACCATTTATCAGTGCAACCCTGACGAAAACTGGAAATGCATTAAATTTGAAGGAGGATTAAATGCGGACATTTTAGCCTCGGTGGAGCCAATGGAGATAAGAGATTTCGCTGCATTAGCAAACAAAAGTCGATTAGTTGAAGAATATAACAAGAAGCTTGCTGATACTAGGAGGGATGTTTGTGGAAAGAGGCTGGCACCTAAAGACCAGGAGTTTCAGTATATTCCCCCACCAAAGAAACCATTTCAACCTAATAGAAATGAATATAAGCAACCACAGGGGCTAACCACTAAGCAAGAATGTTCAAAGTGTGGAAGGTATCATGGAGGAAGGCATTGTTTGGCTGGGAAGAAGGTATGCTTTAAGTGTGGAAAGCCAGGACACATGATTAGAGAATGCCCCGGCCATCAGCTACCTATTCCTAGGCCGTAACATCCAAGGTTGAAAGCTGAAAGGACTACTTTCCCGGAGAAGTTGAAGCAAAATTAAGAATAACCCATGACAAAGTTTCACTTTTCGCTAATTGTACTATGTTGAGCTATATATCTGAGTTTGTTGTATTTTCTTCGATTATGTTTATCGACATTCTATGTGCTTATATATAAACTCTTTTACTAAACTCTTACGGCAATAAATAGTTAGTCTTGCGATCAAATTTTGAGGACAAATTTTTTTTTAAGGAGGGTAGTAATGTAACATCCCGATTTTCGAGTTTCGACTTCACCTTCAAGTTTGATCAAATCCCATTCCCGACTCCATCTTCGAATTTCAGATAGAAGGGATTATTTTCGAATTCCGAGTTCGTCTTGCAGAATTTTCGACTTCATGTCCTGTCCGATTTTCGATTTCATCTAATTTTGATTATTACTGATTTCTGACTTCATGTTCTAGTTTCAAGTTAAATGGGTGGCTTCCGAGTTCCAATAGCCGAGTTCGAGTAAAAGTACACTGGGACATGATTTCCGATCTCCAAACTTATGTTCAGGTCTCCAATGAGGATTATTCCCGATTTTCGTGTTCGTGTTCAACTTTTAGCATAATTTCCGATTTCCGACCTCAGATAAGTGGTTTCCGAACTCATAGTTTATCTCCAAGCTTCAGCCAGATGTACCTGATTTCCGACATCGTACCTCATATTTTCAAAATACGTGGCTTGCGATCTCCGAAGTAATAGTTTAACACTGATACAAGTACCAACCTTCGAGTTGAATATAACGAGTTCCCGCCTTAGAGTTGAACTCAATGGACATGAGTTGGAATCTTTGAGTTGATTTCCAGTCATGCGCGATTTCCGATGTCCGAGTTTATTCCCAGGAGTCTTCCATTTCTGCTGGTGTTCCCGAGTTTGACTGGGGAGTTCCGAGATTAGGTGATTATAAGCTGTCTACTTTCGACATCTGACCTTGCTTCCAAGTTTCGAATAAACCAGACAAGATTTCCTCAAGTCACAAACAAGATGGGACGAGTTCTGACATCCGGCTTCAGCTCCAAGCTCAAGTAAGATGCAGGAGTTCCAACTTCAAGCATAATATAGACGAGTTCCGATTTCAGGTAGAACAGAAATGTATTCCACTTGTGGGATGACGTGGAGAGCATTTTGGCCACAAAAGTGAGAGACATGGCCGAACTTCAACCACAAAACTCCAACCAATCAACACCACGACTCTCATGTATTTAAGTCAAACTCCCCTTCTCATTCCCAACTGATTTATGCCACTCTCCCTCCCTCTTACTCCAGCCTTCTTCTTCCTTTCCTCTCTCAATCTACTCTATCAAATCTCCAAGCTTTGGCAAGGCTCCATTCAATCCAAACTCAAATTCAGCAAGACCACACTCCAAAGAGGTAGGATTCTATTTCTGTTCTTGAATTACTTACACTATGATTGCATGAAATTGTACTCTTCTTCATGTATTTGATGAATTATTGGATGGATTATGATGGATTAGGATTAGATTAATAGGAGATCTTGAGTTGGAATTATGGTTAGAAGGAGGAAATTAGAAGGAGTGGAGAATTAGGATGCTATCTTAGTGAGGAATTCCACGGCAGTCCATACGGCAGAGTGTATGGCGCTAGCTACAATTGGTTAAATCCAATGAAACTATTTTTAATGAAAGTAGACATTTAGGGCTTTTCATACATGTATCATATAAGGTCATTGGATTAGTATTGAGAGAGATATGAATTTTTGAAGTTTGACCTAAGAATCAGGGCTTTCATCTGGGTAGGGTGACTTGAGGAGGGTATATCTCACCCTATACAACTCCAAATTGTGTGAAACTAACATTGTTAGAAAGGGGAACATCCCAATATGAAATTTAGAGTTTGTTATGACCCCAATTGATCCCAGTGGTTCGAGGAAGTTACCCTATGTCTAAACCGAGCCAAAACAGAGTAGTTCAGAAAGGTGGAATTTCAGGACTTATAACTCGAGCTATACTAAAGCAAATGGAATGAAACTTATTGCAAATGAAAGGTTCTCCTGTTAGCTTTGATATGGCACCAATTTCGTATGATTTGAGCTTAGTTACGATTTTTAGTGAATTTTTACTTCTAGGAGTGTAATTCGGGCTAGTGACTGAATAGGCTGAGGCAAAAGTTAAATATCTTGAGTTATCTAAATCAAAATGATAAGGGGCTAAAGAGGTTAGAAAGTAGACAAATAGAGCTATGACATATCCAAAATTTAGGTTTAAATGAGTTGAATAGAAGTTATGGTGGATGATACAAAATTTGGGCAGAATTGAATGGAATTGGCAGAAATGGCCAAATTGATGGTTTCATTAGTGTTAGTGGACATATAAGATTTGAGTTGATGGTTGCATGTGTTACATGGATAGACATGTTAGATTGATTATACTGTTATGATTGATTTGTCTGTGAGAATTGGCACTATTCATGGGGAAACGGATCTGATCCGTTATGCTGCCGAATTTACGGCAAAAGTCTATGAATGTTTATATGCAAGGATGAATCTAAGTGTGGATATGTATATGGAAACTCTATATTCAAGAATGACATAAGTATGATATGAGGTATATGAGGGTAAATGATGTAGCATATGTATGAATGCCGATAGAATGGTAAAGAGGCTACGGGCCTTTATGTGTTATGAATATATACGTGAAGATCATGTGTGCAATGATATATGAAAGTAAATGAAGCATATGTACGAGTACATTCAGCATGACTATACTCGAGTATGCATGAGGATGAAAGAATGTGAATATATTGAATGTGGGTCCCTTCACTTGGAGGTAGTTATTTGAGGTCCCTTTTTGTAAAGGCAGCTAAATAAGATAATATGTGGGTCCCTTCACCTGGAAGCAGTTGCACATTGAATCCCTCCTTATAAAGGCAGCTAAAACTTGGGTCCCTCTATGATGGAGGTACATGGTCAGATGAGATCCCTCTATATTGAAGGCACGTGGTCAGATGAGATCCCTCAATTTTGAGGCACATGACCAGAAGAGATCCCTTCAATTAGAGGTACGTGGCTAGAATGAGATCCCTCCAACCTAGAGGCAGTGGGTCCCCTTGTGGGTGAGTCGATGTGATGACGGTCATGGGTGGAGCTGACGAGCTCACTCCAAGGCCAGGCTGCCCAAGGGCAGTAAAAGCACCCTAGGGATGGCGATACGTAATGCCTAGGTGTGCCAAGTAAAGGCTAAAGACTAAAGATTAAAGTATATGCAGACACCCCACTCACATGAGGCATGGCTTCGACCCAGCTAGTGTGAGCATCGGGGCGAGAACTTACATGAGGCATGGCATAACCCAGCTAGTGTAAGTACCGATGGAAGATCCCATATTCCTAAGGAACGTGACATGGCGATCACGCTCTGATGGGGTATGACATGGCGATCATACTTTGGAATGTAGCACGTAAAGATTTTATGATAAAACGAAAAATGAAGAAAGGAAAGTAAATCTTATGTATATGCATAAACTCAAGTACAAGTAAAATTATGTGCAGAAGTTATGATCCCAATATATTGATGCTATGTGTATTTTAATATGTGCAGTTATTATTTATAGTATAGTTCATGAATTGGTATGGGCTCTCCCAAATGATAAGTCTATGAGTAAAACTGAACTTTGCTTCGAATGGTATATTTTCAAACTGTAAAATTAAGCAGTTTACATAACATGTTCATCTTTTTCATAATAAACCAAAGCAAACTGGAGATGACAATGATGACATGATGTATGATAATTAGAGAATCCTACTGGGAATTTATAATTCTCACTCCCATTTCCATGTTGTCTCCAGATAGTTCCAGAATTTTCTGAAGATGGCTGAAGTTACTGTCAGACAAGGTCCGCTCAGGTAACAGTAACAACTCCAGGGTGTGGTACTATGACTTAAGCATAGTACTGTACTTCGGAGGGTGTTACATTAAGACTATTTTGCTTGGGATTATGATGAAATGCCAAGGCTATCTCATAAACTAGTAGAGCATTGGCTACCCATCAATGAGGGGTACAAGCCACACAAGCAACTTGCAAGAAAGTTCAACCCAAAACTCTTATCGACGATAAAAGGGGAAATTGAAAGGCTACTTAAAGTAGGGTTTATTAGAATAGCTAGATATGTAAATTGGTTGTCAAATATAACCCCTGTAATTAAGAAAACTAGGCAAGTTAGGATTTGCATAAATTTTAGGAATTTAAACTTAGCTACACCTAAATATGAGTATGTAATGCCTGTAGCTGATATGCTAGTTGATGCAGCGGCTAATAATGGAATATTAACTTTTATGGATAGATATTTAGGCTATAATCAAATTTATCTAGCTGAAGAAGATATTCATGAAATAGCATTTCATTGCCAGGATCCATTGGGATCTTTGAGTGGGTTGTTATGCTATTCAGATTAAAGAATGTAAGTGTAACCTATCAAAGGATAATGACTTTCATATTCAATGATTTAATAGGTAGAAGTATGGAAGTGTACATTGATGATGTAGTAGTTAAGTCAGGTGACTTGTCACGACATTTGGCCGATTTAGAATAGTCCTTCATAAGGATACAGCAGCATTCCTTGAAAATGAATCCGACTAAGTGTGCTTTTGGGATTTCGGCTAGAAACTTCTTAGGCTTCCTAGTACATAACCAAGGCATCGAAGTAGATAAGACTAAAACAAAGGCCGTGTTTGAAGCCAGGCCTCTTAGGAACAAGAAAGAATTACAAAGCCTAATCGATAAAGTAAACTTTCTGAGGAGGTTCAGAGTAAATTCGGCTGGCAAAATGAAAACTTTTTCATCTCTATTGAGGTTAAAGACAGTCGAAGATTTCATTTGGGATAAAGAGCAACAAAAGGCCTTTGACCAGATCAAAGAATGCCTTGCAAATCCTTCTGTACTTACACCTCCAGCTTATGGTAGGCCTTTAAGACTTTATATATTGGCCACTGATGACTCTATCGGCAGTTTACTAGCTCAAGGTATCGAAGATGACACAAAGAAAGCATTATATTATTTGAGCAGGTTGCTCGATGATACCGAAACAAAGTACACACCAATTAAAAAATTGTGTTTATCCTTGTTCCATACTTATACTAAGCTGGAGTACTATTTGTTACCAAGGCAAGTCTTGGTAATGTGTAAAATAGATATAATCAAATACCTGCTAAATCGGCCAGTCTTGCAAAGGAGACTTATGAAATAGGCTATAAAGCTTAACGTTTTTGCCTTAAAGTATGTTCTGTTAAGAGCTATTAAGGGCTAAGCTCTAGCTGATTTTCTGATAAAACACCCTTATGTGGATATTCAAGATCTGCTAGAATTTAGTTAAGGATATGTTTAGTTAGAACCTTGGGTGTTGGCATGTGATGGATCTAAGCACCAAAAAGGGGCAGGAGTTGGAATAGTGGTCACTAGCCCTAATAGAGTTGAAAGTATATACATATGCATATTGGGCTTGCAATGTTCTAACAACCAAGCCAAGTACCAAGCCTTGATTATCGACTTGAGAATATTATTGTCCATAGAAGCCAAAGTGATCAAAATTCTAGGAGACTCCCAACTTGTGATCAAACAATTATTAGGGGAGTATAAATGCAATAATCCAGCTTTAATGGACTTGTTGGATCCGGCTCATTCGTTGCTATAATAGTTTGTTGAGGTGACGATATCTCATGTTCCTCAGAATAGAAATAAAGTGGCTAATGAACTGGCCCAACAAGCTTCTATATTTTGGCTAGGATTAAATAAGGTAAATACTATAGACATAGCTGAGGCACAGCCATAAAGAAATTAAGATTGGAGATTTGAGCTAAAGCGATATTTAAGTAATCCTTCATCAAAGGCCGAGTGTAGATTGAAGCAAAAAGCTTTGAAGTATGTATTGGTTGATGTGTATTGTTCACAAGGAGCCAAGAAGGATTATTGTTAAAATGTGTAGATGATGGTGAAGCTAAGAGAATCATGCATGAGGTGCATGAAGGCATTTGCAGAGCACACAAGTCAGGCCCAAAGATGAGATGGCTAATGTAACATCCACCGGATTTTTCTCATCGTTTTTCGCCTAATTGTTCGATTTTTATCGAATAATTGGGATTAATTAAAATTCGATTGAATATTTATTTATGATCAATTAATTATCAATTAATTGAGTTAGATATAAGGGAATTAGGTTAGAAGCATAAGAGATTACATGGAAATTTTCTTAAAGCAATTTACCGATTTAATGGAAATCGGTAAGATTACGGTGTTTTAAACTGCCAGAACCGAACCAATAGAATTATACTCCCTAAACCCTATGACTCAACAACTGAATACTCAGCCATTTACTCCTCTATTGGTGGCACAAGAAAGGCCACAAAATGATGAAGGTTGGTTGAAATGTGGCCACAAAGTCTCATCCAATTATAACTCACTTAGCCAACTACCCCCTTTATGTTTGAATCAGAATTTCTCTCTTTATCTGTATACTGATTGCGCCTCCCTCTTCCCTTCTAGCCTTCTTCTTCTCTTCTTCTTTCAACCAACTCCATCACTCCTTCAAGCTTAACAAGGTTTTATCAATCCAAGCTCCAAAATCTAGCAGAATCACACCCAAAGGAGGTAGGATTCCATATCTATTCTTAAATTCTTTGAACTGTGGCTACATGAAATTTCACTCTTCTTCAGTTATTTGATGATATATTGGATGTATTTGATGGTTTATTGCTGGATTAACATGAAATCTTGAGTTGGAATTAAAGTTAGAAAGAGAAAACTAGAAGGAGTGGAGAATTAGGATGCTGTCTCGGTGAAAAGTCCACAGCAGTCTGTATGGCGGAGTGTACAGCTCTGCCTATAGCCATTTAAATCCAATAAAACTACTTTTATATGAAATTAGACACTCAGGGCTTTCCATACATATATAATATAAGGCCATTGGATTAGTATTGAGAGAGATATGAATTTTTGAAGTTTGACCTAGGTTTTTGAGTTTGATTCTGGGCAGACTAGTTTGTTCAGGGAAGAACTCACCCTATATGACTTGGAATTCAGTGAAACTAACTTTTTTAGAAAGCTTACACATAGGAGAATATGCCATAAAAATTTTCCAGCTAGTTAAGGTCCCATTTGTTCCCAGTGAGTCGAGAAAGTTGCCCTATGTCCAATCCGGGCTAGAACAAGGTAGACTAGTAGGGTCAAGTTTCGGGGCTTATATATCAAATTATAATCATGTAAATGAGATGCAACTTAATTCATTTGAAAGCTTGTTCTGTTAGCTTTAAGTTGATAAAAATTTCGCATGATTTCACCTAGATTGCTATTTTTGGTGAATTTTCTCTTATAAGAGTGCAATTCTGGCTGAAGACATGTATGAATACTAGATCAAGCTTCGTTGATATCGGAAGTCAGGACTTAACAAACGAAGAGCTAGATAGGGTGTACTTAAGGTTGAACTCGGAATGATATATTTAAGGTTGAACTCGGAATGATGTATTTAAAGTTGAACTTGGAATGATATACTTAAGGTTGAACTCAAGGTTGAACTCAAAAGAGTGTACTTACGGTTGAACTCGGAATGATATACTTAAGGTTGAACTCGGAAGGGTGTACTTAACGTTGAACTCGGAAGGGTGTACTTAACGTTGAACTCGGGACTTAGTAAATAGCAAACCCGATCAAGTATAGTTAATACCGGAACTCGAGACTTGGTAAATAGTAAACCCAATTAGGAATGGTTAATGTTAGAACTTGAAACTTAGGAAACATTCATAAAAGCGTTGAACATTCATAAAAGCGTTGAAAGACTGATTGTAGCTTAAGGTTGGATGTCGAAAATCACTTGAAATCTAGAGTCAAGGACGAGAATATAAAACCTAAGATACTTAAACCCGGAAGTCCAGGGTCTTCAATACAACCACGGAAGTCGGGAATCAAGAAATTGAATACATGACCCGGGAAGTCGGGAATCAAGACATTGACCTTACATATGAGACTAATATTATCTCGAAACTCAGAAATCAGTCTTGAGCTCAAACTCGGGAACATCAGTAGAAGTTAAAAGCTTGCGAGATAGATTAAGGCTTAAGACCCTAAAACTTGCACCTAATGAAATTGCTATATTCTTGGTATGATTATAATGTTCTATCTTGGGTTTGCTGTTTGATTAAAGTTTCCTGATTGTCTGGCACTATTTATTGAGAAGCGGACCTGATCCATTATATTGCCAAATTTTTGGTAGAATAGTAAGGAGGCTATAAGCATTTGTATATTACGAATATATATATATATGGAAATTCTATATACAAGAATGATTTAAGTATGATATGAAGTATATGAAAATAAATGATGAAGCATATGTATGAGTACATTCAGCATGTCCATGCATGATTATGTATGAGAATGAAATAATATGAGCATATTAAATGTGAATCCCTTCACCTGTAGGCAGTTATGAGATCCCTCCTTGTGAAGGCAGTTAAATAAGATAAAATGTGAATCCCTTCACTTGGAGACAGTTGTACATTGAATCCCTCCCTATGAAGGCAGCTAGAACTATGAGATCTCTCTACCTTGGAGGCACGTGGTCAGATGAGATCCCTCTACATTGAAGGCACGTGGTCAGATGAGATCCCTCAATTCCTGAGGCACGTGACTAGAAGAGATCCCTTCAATTTAGAGGCACGTGACCAAACTGAGATCCCTCCAAGACTAGAGGCACATGAATCCCCTTGTAGGTCAATTCTGTGTGACGACGGTCACGAGTTGAGCTCACTCCTAGATTAGACTATCTAAGGGCAGTAAAGAATAAAGATTAAAGCATATGCAAGCATCCCGCTCACATGAGGCATGGCATCGACCCAGCTAGTGTGAGTATAGGGGATAGGGTTTACATGAGGCATGGCATGACCTAGCTAGTATAAGTATCGAAAATTTATGGTGACATATAAATATTCACGATAAAGGATATGATGAAGGTCCCATATTCCTAAGGATCGTGACATGGCAATCACGCTTTGATGGGGTATGACATGGTGATCATACTCTGGAATATGGCATGATAAGCACATCCTAAGGAACGTGACATGGCGATCATGCTCTGATGGGGTATGACATGGTGATCGTACTTTGGGATATGGCATAATGATCCCACTCCCTAAGGAATATGACATGGTGATCACATCCCAATGGAGTATGACATGATGATCATACTCTGGGACGTGGCAGGAAGAACGTATTCCTAAGGAGTGTGACATGGTGATCACACTCCGATGGAGTATGACATGACTATCGTACTCTGGGATATGTGTAACAAGTAAGAAAGTTAAAGGAAAGCACCAGTGCATTTGCACAAATTCATGTACAAATAAAGGCATGTGCATTTTAATACGTTTCAGTTATTATTTATAGTATAATTCATATATTGATTTTGTATCAGCTCACCCAAATGACAAGTGTATGAATAAAATGAACTTTGCCTCGGATAGTATATTTTCAAACTATAAAACGGAATAATTTGTATATTATGTTCACTTTTTCATAATGAACCGAAGCAGCTGGAGATAATAACGATGACACAGTATATGGTAGTTTAATAAATCCTACTGAGAATTTATAATTCTCACTCCTATATTTATTTCCGTGTTATCTCCAGATAGTTCAGGAGTTCCGAAGAAGGTCCTCCGAGGCGGAGTTGACTAGTAAGATTGAAGGTGGTCGAAGGTTGCTGCCAGATAAGGTCCAATTAAGTGACAGTAACAGCTCCTGGGTGAGGTATTATGACTTAAGCATAGTACCGTACTTGGGAGGGTGTTACAGCTAATCCATAGGTATGGATATTATTGGCCTACCATTGCAGCCGATTGTTTTGTGTAACATCCCCATTTTCACAAGCAGAATGTAACGGAAACTTTGAATTATTTCCCTTAGGCAGTGTGAGAATTTCTCAGGCAGCGCTATGCCATGACGATCCTCACACTTGGAATTATAGGGTAGTGTAACACTGCCGTTGAAAATATGGCATTGCCATATGTTAAAAATTAGGAAATGACAAAAGTGCCCCTATAAACTTTTGTTAATTACAGAGATGCCCAGAATTTTTAGAAGTTATATTTTGACCCCAAAGAATTATTTCTACAATAACCCTAGAACTTTTCATTAAATGACTTTTATGTCTCCATATCTGTAGAATTAGCAGAATGGAATTTTAAACAGAGCAGAATCGCGTGGTGAAACCGTAGAAGTTTAAATCTCTGTCGATTGAGCTATGGAGGCAGTCGGGTGTGAAATGATGTAGGGTGTCCCTGGACTTGCTCAAAATTACGGAAATGCCATTAACTATGAAAAATAGAAAATAGAAAAGCTCCGAATTTGCAAACACGATTATTTCACGTTAACAAGCAATTTATTCAATCTTATTGACTAAGTAAGGTTAATTAAGAGTTAATTAGATGTTAATTAGGGGGATTAGGCTTAGGAACAATTAGAATAGAGATATAGAAATTCTCTCAGTGTCATTTAGTAAAGTTTTGCTGATTTGAAGAAAATCAGCGAAGATTCGATATCCTAAACCGCCAAAACCGAACTAGTAGAATTTTCTACTAGAAACCCTCACTTAAGTGGCTGAAATTCAGCCACCCCTACCACATATGAGTGGCACCAAGTGTTGCTCAAGATAGTGGAAAAACTTAGCCCCACCTCCATCGGATTCTTATCGTTTTTGCCTAGTTGTTCGGTTTTATCAACTACTTAAGATTAATTAGCATTAGATTAAATTTTTACTTAGAGCCAATTAAGTATCATTTAGAGAAATTAGATATGAGAGAATTAGATTGAAAGCATAGGAAACTTTATAGGATTTTTCCAAAACCAATTTATCGATTTAAAGGAAATCGGTAAGATTTCGGTACTTTGAACTGTTGGAACCGAACCAATAGAAATTATACTGTGAGAGCCCTAGGATGGATGGCCAAGATTCAGCCAACACACCCTACAAGTGGTGCCACAATCAGCCTTCAATGAAGGCAGCCAAATCAGATTGGAGAAGGAAAACACATCCACCAATCACATGTAATCTTGCTCCAAAAGTCTCCAATTATTTCCTTCCAACTCCCTTGGTTAATTTCGGATTTATAACCTGCTAAACCCTCATTATTTCTCTCCTATCTCAACTCATCTTCACTCCATCTCCATCTACTCTTCAAGCTTCATCAAGATTCCTTCAATCCAAGACACCAATCTAGCACAACAACACCTAGAAGAGGTAGGAATTCCAACTTCTTTTCTTGTTTTCTTTGAATTGGGCTGATTGGGACTCCACTTTCTTCCCAATTTCTTGCAAGATTCTGATGCTATCTTGAGTGATGATGATGAATTAAGGTTGGTTTAAGGTGTATATGTGAGTTTGAATTGAAGATTGGATGGATTGATTAGAGAAAAACTTGAATCCAAGAAGAATTCAAGAAGTTGGTAGGGTTTTCCCCTCGATGGTCCGTACGGCGGAGTGTATGGCTCTGCCTACAGCCATTTAAACTTGATAAGTCCATTTTTATATGAAACTAGACATTCAGGGCTTTCCATACATATAAAATATAAGGCCATTGGATTAGTATAGAATTAGTTATGAATTTTTGAAGTTTAACCTAGAAATCTAGATTCTTATCCGGGCAGTATGAGTTGAGAAGGGTATAACTCACCCTACACAACTCCAAATTAAGTGAACCCAAAGTTTTTTGAAAGATAACATGTAAGAGAACATCCCATAAAAATTTCAGAATCAGATTCCTTGCCATTTGTTTCCAGCACACCAATGAATTTGACTTAAGTCTAAACTGGGCTGGAACAGGGTAGTCTAGTAGGGTCAAGTTTCGGGACTCATAACTCAGGATATACTCATGAAAATGACATGAAACTTATTTCATTTGAAATCTTGTTCTGTTAGCTTTAATTTGATATAAATTTCGTATGATTTCACCTATGTTTCTATTTTTAGTGAATTTTTACTTATAAGAACCCAATTTTGACTAAGAACAGGGCAGTCTGAGGTAAAATTTTTATATCTTGAGTTATGCAAATCAAAATGAGATGGAACTAAAAGAGTTAGAAACTAGACACATAATGCTATGACATATCCAAAAATTAGATTCAAATGAGTTGAATTGCAATAAGGGTGGAGTATACCAAACTCGGGCAGAACAGGAGAGAATAAACCGAAAACCCAATTGGTGCTTGAATTGAAATTGACGAATAATGCTATGAATATATATATATATATATATATATATATATATATATATATATATATATATATTTGCTGATCCATATTGAATTGCAAGTTTGTACATTTGTACATATATATTTGCTGATCCATATTGAATTGCAAGTTTGTACATTTGTACTGGTTGCCTGGCACTACTCATGGGGAAGCGGACTCGATCCAGATTATCTTTCTAAATTAGCGAAATATGTGAATTATGTGACTGTTATGAACATTTATATGTTATGCTTATTAGATTCATATATGCAAGAATGATTTGAGTATAATATGAAGTATATGAATGAATGTATGTAGCATATGCATGTATAATCATGTCCAAAGAAGAATAAGATTTATGAGAACTTGCAAGAAGGATGTACCAAGCTACCACGTGAGGCATGGCATAGACCCAGCTAGCGTGGGCCAGAGTGGTACTGTCTAAGACTTGGGCCAGCCCTCGACCAGATTTAAGGGGAATAGACCGGTGTGAGGGTTGGGGAAAATAAACCCGTCACTCATGTATAAGTACGAGCTCGGACCTGAAAAGCAGGCTATCACCCAGGGGTGAGAGAGGCCATTCACCTCCGGGGGACCAAGTATAGAAGAGCAAGGTTAAGTTGCAAGTTAAAGAAAGAGATAAATTAAGTCAAGTGCACTTGCATACAATCAAGTACAAGCATATGTATGTGCATTTCTAATTATATCATGATGTTATTATGACTCTTACTGAAGTATATTACACTATTCATGTTTCTATGTCTGTCACATAATATGCTAAGTGGTTGTTAAAATATAACTCGCTTCGAGAAAGAGGTTTTCAGCTTAAAACTGAACCATTGCTTGCATATATGTGCTCACATTTTCATAAGAAACCGAAGCGGCTGGAATGTCTATGACAGCACTGTATGAGTAATAGTTCGAGTTTACCTACTGAGAACCTCAGGTTCTCACTGCCTGCTTGTATGTTTTTCTTTTCTGTAAACATTCCAACACCTAAGTTGGAAATCAAGTATGAGGCAGAGTATTGGGACATTTTCTGAGCAAGACTCAGACACAAACCAGACCAAGAGACTATCGAAGCTAGCTAGTGATTAGTCAAAAGCACGTGCTGTGTATTATGTTAGACACAATTACTTTTAAATTGTAATTATTTTATCCTCTATGTATCAGAGACGACGAAGTTCATGAACTATTAGTCAGTAATAAAGTGTGCAGTTAAAGGGCCATGTATTATATTTTCTATATTTTAAAGATTATCTTAGCATAGTGACAACTTCTTAATATAACTCCATGACTCGAAGTATGGCTTATATAATAGAGGATGTTCCATTTTGCCTATGCTAAAGCCCAAATGCATAGAACACTCCAAAGGGTGCTAGCTGAGGATTACATGTAATTGTAAAACCTTGGCCTTTTAGGAGCTGAGCTATGGATTTAATCAGCAAAATTCATCCTCCATCATCTAAACTTCATGTGTTTATCATAGTGGCCATTGATTACTTTACTAAATCAATGGAAGCTCAACTGTTAGTAAACGTGATGCAAGCTAATATAATTAGGTTTATTAAAATGCATATCATATACCAGTTTGGAGCCCCTAAAACCATTACTACGGATTAGGGTACTATGTTCACTTGGGAAAAAATGTAAGCTTTTGCTCAATAATTTGGCTTTTGGCTAGTCCATTCTTCTCCTTATTATGCCTAAGCTAATAGGCAAGTAAAGGCCACTAATATAGTCTTGATCAACATGATAAAAAAAGATGGTGGAAGATAAACTGAGAAGATGGCATGATGTCTTGTCCAAGCTCTTATAGGCTTATAGGAATTCTAAGAGTAATGCCACTAGTTTAACTCCTTATCAACTGACATATGGACAAGATATTGTGTTACCTTTGGACTTAGCCATGAATTCGTTCAAGGTAGCAACACAACATAAGCTATAGCCAAAAGAGTATTCACAAGCTATGTTCCAAGAGTTATAATTAGCCAACGAAGACAAGATGATGGCCTTGGAGAATATCCCAACTAATAAAGCTAAGGTATCAAAATTGTATAATAAGAGGGTTAGGCTGAAACGCTTTGCTGAAGGTGATCTAGTGTGGAAAGTGATACTACCTATCAGACTAGAACTCCTAAATTCGGCAAATGGTCACCCACTTAGGAGGGCTTTTTTATTGTTACACAAGTTATTTGTGGTGGTGCATACAAACTATCTATTCTTGAAGGATGAAGAATTAGCTAGAAGTATTAATGGAAAATATCTGAAGAAATATTACCTCATGATGGGGGATTCCATTAACATTCAAGATAGAACAAAGTGTCAACCACAAGCTAGTTGAGTAGCTAGAAATGCAAATTTAAGGGAGAAAGAAAACCTAAGCTATTCAGGTCGCAGCTCTGAAGGTTCATCAGAATGGCCATTTGCAGCAAAGTCTTTTGCTAGATTGCTTTGGCTAGTACCTTCTGGTGGAACTACCTCGGATTGGTCTTCATTTTCAGTATTGTGGGATACTTGAAGGGCCGGAGTTAGATCAGGCATGCTTCTAGGATCAACAATCGAAGCTTACATTTGGGCTTGCTCCAAGGAGATAGAGGCTGTGATTATGTCACTCACCATCGTGGCCATTGCCACGTTGGCAGCTTTCTTTTTGGTTGAAGCTAACAAATTACTGTATTCAGCCCACGCTCTACTTCAGTTAAGCTTTGAATGCTGTTCTCCACCTCATGCTGCAAGATAGGCTCCCTTTCCTCCAAAGTGTGGATCTCCCCATCCAACGCTTTAGCCTAGCTATGCAACTATAGTTTATGTTGTGAATCAGCATTAAGATCGGCTATGATAGTAGATAACTCGGGTTGTAGCTGATTGAGCTTCGCTTGTAGCCAAGCAATTTCCAGGTGGATTTCTTCAATTTGGCCTTGCACTACTTGCTATTGCTATTGTTTGGTTCTTTGGCCAAGATCTATAGCTTGAAATTGGCCTTGGAGGCTTTCCTTTTGTGCTTTCAGATTAGATAACTGATTCCAGCTTTGAAGATTGGAGGACATGCACTTTTCATAAACCTTATAGTTAAAGAGCAGGGGTCCGCTGATTAGGCAATCTTTAGGAAAGACTTTTGTAGTTGAATAGAAATTATAGAATCTATGGGGAATGTTCCATTGAAGTGCTTGTACATGGCTTCTAAGTGGCTAGAGATGGGAGAAGAAGTCGAATCAATTGAAGGTGAAAAGAAATACCTATTCAACTCTTCAGTAAGTACAATTATTTCTTCTTCCTCCTCCATTATAGCAATGGGAACAGGCCTAGTGGCAACAACTGCTGATGTGACACCCTAATAGTCCCATATTATGCTTAAATCATATTATGGAATTACTAGTTATTACTTTTGCTCGCGGAACTAACATTACCCTTTGAAAATACTTGTAAGGAAAATAGGGGGTAATTTTTTTTTTTGAACAATAACGAATAAACCCTTTTGAAAACCAAAAGCCATGAGCACATCATGAACTTATGATACAAACATCACTATCTCAAACATATAGTGTGAATAAAAATAAATAAAAGTGACAAGAATAACAATAACTTAGATAAACATAACATTCATTCCACGACCATTCATAGTTAATATAATAATACCACCAAGAGTTATACATAGAGATATAATGGGTCCGATATCTACTGTCGAGCCTACAAAAGAAACCTAACAAACACATCATAAAGAAAAATATATAGGAAATCCCTACTACCCAAGCATGCCATACAATAGAATCATAACCCTATAACTACAACTAGAAAGGGCTATCCTCATGCTCGACTCCACATGCAATCACCACATCACTCATCAAGCGGGAGGAAACCATTCCCGAATGCACCGGAAGCAACATCACCACATCCCCCTCCTTGAGCACACCCACGCCCACGAGGCACAGCACGGGTATGAATGAACCCGCGACTATGAACTGCAGGTGAAGTGTGACGAGGAGCTGTTGAAGAAGATGAATCAGATGTCAGGCATATCATAGACGGGTAGGAAGACTCAGATGGGTCAGTCTTCACATGATAACTCGGATGGGAAGGGTCCGATGGATCGGAATCCAATGAAATAGTCGGAGTCAAATGGGTATCTGAGTCAGTCTCATCGTCAGTGGGGTATCTCGGCGGTTGAAAGTAAGGACGGATGTCATCTAGGGTAACCTCGCCAAATGGCTGACGTGGTCGGAAAAATGGGCTCATCACTGGAGTCTGAAATGAGCGATCGTGGAAGATGTAGACCTTATTGCTACGCTTGCACACATCACTAAGGCATTCAGCCCCGGGTCGAAGTGCTAACGCTATATTGGAAACTTGATGAAGATCATTACCGTGCCCGACATTGACATCCTCTGAAGATGACACAGAAGCATAGGAGTGCGAAATACTAGATTTCTTAGTAGGATCGTGTAACACCCTAATAGTCTCATACTATGCTTAAGTCATATTATGAAATTACTAGTTGCTTTTGCTCTCGCGGAACTAATATTTCCATTTGAAAATACTTGTAAAGAAAATAGGGGCTATTTTTTTTTTTACCAATAACGAATAAAATGTTTTGAAAATCAAGAGCCATAAGCGCATCGAAAACGCATAATAGAAACATCGCTACCTCATACATACAGTGCGAATAAAGAAATAGAAGCCACAAGAGTAACAATAGCTTAGATAAACATAACATTCATTCCACGGTCATTCATAGTTAATATAGTAATAGTGTTACCAAAAGTCATACATAGAGATAATGATATGTCCGATACCTACTGTCGGCCCTACACAAGAAACCTACCAAATATATCATAAAGGAAAATATATTGGAAATCTCTACTGCTCAAGCATGCTATACAATAGAATGATAACCCTATAACTACAACCAAAAAGGGCTATCCTCATGCTCGGCTCCGCATGCAATCACCACATCACTCATCAGGTAGGAGAAAACTGTTCCTGAAACCACCTGGAACAAAACCACCGCGTCCTCCTCCTTGGGCATCTTCATGGCCACGAGGCACCGCACGGGTACCAATGAACCTACGACTGTGAACCGAGGGTGGAGTGTGATGAGGAGCTGCTAAAGAAGATGAATAAAAAATCAGACTTATCACCGACAGGTAGGAAGGCTTAGAAGGGTCAGTCTTTACATGATAGCTTGGGTGGAAAGGCTCCGAAGGGTTGGAATCCAATGAAACAGTTGAACTCATACGGGTATCCGAGTCGGTCTTATCATCAGTGGGGTATCTCGGTGATTGGAAGTAAGGACGGATGTCATTCAAGGTAACCTCATCATATACCTGATGTAGTTGGAAAAATGGGCTCATCACTAGAGTCTGAAATGGACGATTGTGGAAGATGTAGACCTTCATCACTGTGTTGCAGACATCACCGAGGCATTCAGCATTGGGTCGAAGCGCCAACGCCATACTGGAAACTTGATGAAGATCACCACCGTGCTCGACATCGACATCCTCTAAAGACGACACGGGAACGTAGGAGTGAGAAATACTAGATTTCTCAATAAGATCGCGACTAGACAAACACTGTGTCATTGTCATCTTCCTAGTTACTTCGGGTTTAATTATAAAAATAATGGGCAAGTATAGATTCAATTTTAATGATTTTGAAAACTTAAGCCCCAAAGCGAGTTACTTTTAAACTTAACATCATAACTATATTATTATAGCTAAACATACATATGAAAGCATAGAATAAACATTCATAATACAAATGGACAATATAAATACATGCAAAGACATGCAACCTCATTGACTTAACCATGGTTACACTTGACTTTACTTTTGTTTTTAGTATGTGCTTAACATTCTTTACTTTCCTTTAAAGTAGACTGCTTTTGGAAATGAGCTCATTCCAGGACTGTCGTCACACAGTACTAACCAAACCAGACTAAGCTGATATTGGTTAACTTTAAGTTAGAGGGTCTTGCATGCCACCCTTGCTTCCCTCATAGAGGTTTCTTGAGTCTTTGTAGATCACCGTCTCTCACTTCCCTTATCAAAGTGATTGAAAGGTCATATCCCATGATTTCTTTTCTTATCATTATACTTTACATGCATAATACTTTTTTAACTAGACATATGCAATGATATGACTAAGTCCATAATTTTGATGAAAATCCGACAGTATAACGGCTAAACTGGGGCCTTCCCAAAATGCCAATCACAAACTTTCAACAAACAATATCCATCATATTTATATCATATCATCACACTAATCATTTAATCATGAGACAAAACTCAATCAAACTTGTCATTCATCATGCCGAATGGCATCATACGTTCACACCCTAAAGGGGTTCATAGTTATGTTATTCTTTGTGAAGAATCTTATGAATCATTATATGATTTTCCGTGGTTGCCCATGAGAGAATCACATAATTAAAATATATGTATGTGGTCTTTTAGTTGCTTAGTTCTCATGTGAAATTACACTTTACACGAGTACATGTCTTATGGAACACATGTTCAATTTAATTAAGTTAAGTAATGGTTTCCTTTTCTTGAGATAGTGCACTTAGTGATTCCTAGGTTCATGGTATGCTCAGAGGCCCTAATCATACTTCTATTCCCAAGGAGTTCGAGATCCCTCTAATCCTTGGGTCATGACAATACATAACTACACTCATGAACCCAACAACACTATGTTCACTAATCACCAAGGGTGATTTTTAACTTATCCAAGTTGCAAAGTTTCAAACTTTTATCACTATCATGACAAGATCTTACCTTAAGTATTATAAAAGTTATCATTCTTTATAAAGTAGTCATAAAGTTTGATTCTTTATGAAAGTAAGTGCCTCTACAATTATACTCTTGACTTAAAGATTAAATCTTTATAAAATAATGATACAAGATACTAACTTTTAAACTAAAAAGTTTTATTCTTTATGAAAGTTGACACTTGTATTTATTCTAAGACCATCAATGTCTCAACTTTATGATTTAAAGTTGTCTTAAAGCCAAAAAGGTTCCTACTTTATGAACTAGGGATATAAAACATTAACTTTAAAGTTAGAAAGTCTTGATCTTTATAAAAGTTGACACTTTTAAGCATTATTTTGACTCAAGATCTAAACTTTATGAATTAAAGGTTGCAAAACAACACTTTTATGACTTAAAGATTTCATTCTTGACTAAAGTTTGAAACTTTATGAAAGGTCTTGTCTTCAAGGTTTGATTTCTAAGACATAAAGTGACAAGATATCATTGTTAAAACTTAAAGAGGCTTCACATTTCAAAAAGTTTAAACTTTTACATGTAGTCTTGTCTTCAAAACAAAACAAAATAAGACTTTATGAAGGCACCAAAACTTGCGCCACTTTTTATGCATCAAGAAGCAAACTTTTTGAGCTTTAAACTCTTGGAATATTCATAGTCTTATCAAATCATGAAAAACATGCAAAGATGAAACTTTCCTAATCATAAACTCATCATAAGAAAAAGGAACAAACTTTAAACAAAATACCACCAAGAATATCATTCTTTTTTAAACAACTCACAAGAAACATCAAGATCTCATGCATCAAGAAAGAAAAATAGAAACTTTGAAGCACTTAAAGAAAGGAACTTTTCAAGAACTCAAGAATACTCATGAATAAGGACATGAACATATTTTACCAGAAATAGAAACTTTTGCTCATGAAGAGCATGAAAGATCTTCTCAAGTTTTCACTTGAAGATCTTGGTCATGAGAAGAACCAAGCTTCAAGCTTTCTTAATTAAACAAAATAAAAGAGTGAAGATCACTACCTAGGGATGAAGATGGCATCCTTGAGGAAGGAGAAGAAAATGAAGGAGACTCCTCCTTGGTAGATGATGGTGGTGGTTTTGGATGAGCAAGGAGAGAACTCTTGAGTTCTCTTGAAAATGAAGTTTTTAGTCTTTGAATCTCTTCTTCAAAGACCAAAAGATGTGGTCTTTGAAAGGCTAAGTGAAGAAGGTTTGGTTATGGAGGTAGAGAATGGAGAAGAAGATGAAGAAGAAGAAGAAGAAAGTTTAGAGAGAAGTGGGAAGATTTGGGAGTTAGAGAGAGAATAGGAAGACGCAAAATGAAAATGTGAGTGTGTGTGTGTGTGTTGTTGTTGTTGTTGTGGCCATAAGTCTAAAAGGGAGGGAGGGAGATATTTTTGTGTTATTTTGTGTTAATTAAGGTTTAGGGAGACAAATTGGATGATGGGTGAACACATCAAGTACTTACTCTTACATAAAGCACTTTTATCTAATGATTTATGCTTTAGTGACATCACTCTTTACTTTATTATTTAGTTGACTAAATTTGAATTTAATCATGTGATTAAGTGCTATTACAACTTAATTAAGATGATTAAGCAAGGATTATTGATTAACACATAAGAGCATGATTAACAAAAATTAATCTTGTGATTAAGCTTAACTATCCTTAATTAAACTCGATTAAGCTAATTAAGGGTAATTAGTGCTTAATTAAGCTATTAAGGCTCTGACTTGATTAATTAGAGATTATCTAATCTCAATTAAGCATTTCCTAGGCTTTTCTCATTAGAGTTGACTCATAAACACTTCGTTAATCCTTAATTAAGCCTTAATCTCATAATTTCTCATTAAGTGCCTATTTATTCAGGGTTACTGAGGTAATTTAGCATGACAAGAATTTGAGGATATTACAGATCGCGGCAAGAAAAACACTGTATCATCGTCATCATCTCAGCCACTTCGAGTTTTAATTCTGAAAACGGTAAACATGCATAGATTCAATTTTAATGGTTTTGAAACTTAAGCCCCGAAGTGGGTTGCTTTTAAACTTAACATCATAACTATATCATTATAACTAAACATACATATGAAAGCATAGAATAAACATTCATAATGCATAGGGACAATACAAATACATGCAATGACATGCAACCTTATAGACTTGACCATGGTTATACTTTGACTTTACTTTCGTTTTTAGCAAGTGTTTAACTTTCTTTACTTTTCCTTTGAAATAGACTGCTTTTGGACATGAGCTCATTCCGTGACCGTTGTCACGCAGTACTAAACCAAATCAAACTAAGCTGATATTGGTTACCTCTAAGTTGGAAGGTCCTTCATGTCACCCTTGCCTCCTTCATAAAGATTTCTTGAGTCTTTGTGGATCACCGTCTCTCACTTCCCTTATCAAAGTTATTGAAGGGTCATATCGATTATTTCTTTCCTTATCATCATACTTTACATGCATGATACTTCTTTGACTAAACACATGCAATGATATGACTAAGTCCATAATTTTGACGAAAATCTGACAGCATAACGGCTAAACCAAAGCTTTCCCAAAACACTAATCATAAAACTTTTAATCAACAGTCCATTATATCCACATCATATCATCACACTAGTCATTCAATCATGAGATAAGGATCAATCAATTTGTCATTCATCATGCCGAATGGCATCGTACATCATACCCTAAAGGGGTTCATAGTTATGTTATTCTTTATGAAGAATGTTAGGAGTCATCATATGATTTCCCATGGTTACCCATGAGAAAATCATATAGTTAAAATATATGTATGTGGTCTTTTAGTTACTTAGTTCTCATGTGAAATTACTCTTTACTTGAGTACATATCTTATGGAACACTTATTCAATTTAATTAAGTTAGATAATTGTTTCCTTTCTTGAGATAGTACACTTTGTGATTCTTAGGTTCATGGTATGCTCAGAGGCCCTAATCATACTTCTGTTCCCAAGGAGTTCAAGATCCCTCTAATCCTTGGGTCATAACAACGCATAACCACACTCATGAACCCAATAACACCATATTCACTAATCACCAAGCATGATTTTTAACTTGTCTAAGTTGTAAAGTTTCAAGCTTTTATTATTAACATAACAAGGTCTTACCTCAAATATTATAAAAGTTATCATTCTTTATAAAGTAGTTATAAAGTTTTATTCTTTGTGAAAGTAAGTGCCTCTAAAATTATAATATTCACTTAAGGATTAAATCTTTATGAAATAATGATACAAGATACTAGCTTTTGAACTAAAAAGTCTTATTCTTTATGAAAGTTAACACTTTTATTTTTTCTAAGACAATCAAGGTCTCAACTTTATGATTTAAAGTTGTCTTAAAGTCAAAAAGGTTCCTACTTTATGAGCTAGGGATATTAAACATTAACTTTAAAGTTAGAAAGTCTTGATCTTTGTAAAAGTTGAGACTTTTGAGCATTATTTTGTCTCAAGATGTAAACTTTATGAATTAAAGGTTGCAAGACAACACCTTTATGACTTAAAGATTTCATTCTTGACTAAAGTTTGAAACTTTATGAAAAGTCTTATCTTCAAGATTTGATTTCTAAGACATAAAGTGGAAAGATATCATTTCTTTAACTTAAAAAAGCTTCATATTTCAAAAAGCTTTAACTTTTACATATAGTGAAGGCACCAAAACTTGCGCCACTTTTCATGCATCAAGAAGCAAACTTTTAGAGCTTTATACTCTTTGAGTGTTCATAGTCTTGTCAAATCATGAAAAATATGTAAAGATGAAACTTTTCTAATCATAAACTCATCATAAGAAAAGGAACAAACTTTAAACAAAATACCACCAAGAATATCATTTTTTTTCAAGCAATTCACAATAAACATCGAGATCTCATGCATCAAAAAAAAAAAAAGAAATAGAAACTTTGAAGCACTTAAAGAAAGGAATTTTTCAAGAAATCAAGAACACTCATGAATAAGATCATGAGCATATTTTACCAAAAATAAAAACTTTTGCTCATGAAGAGCATGAAAGATTTTCTCAAGCTTTCACTTGAAGATCTTAGTCATGAGAGGAACCAAGCTTCAAGCTTTACTTGAGCAAACAAAATAGAAGAGTAAAGATCACTACCTAAAGCTTGGAAAATGGCATCTTCGAGGAAGGAGAAGAAGATGAAGAAGACTCTTCTTTGGTAGATGATAGTGGCGATTTTGGATGAGCAAGGAGAGAACTCTTGAGTTCTCTTGAAAATGAAGTTTGTAGTGTTTAGATCTTGTCTCCAAAGATCAAAAGATGGGGTCTTTGGAAAATAAAGCTTGTAGTGTTTGGATCTTGTCTCCAAAGACCAAAAGATAGGGTCTTCGAAGGGCTAATGAGAGTTTCGGTTATTGTGAGGGTGGAGAAAGGAAGAAGAAGATGAAGAAGAAGAAGAAGAGAGTATTAGAGAGAAATGAGAGGATTTGAGAGTTAGAGAGAGAATAGGAAGACACAAAATGAAAATGTGAGTGTGTGTGTGTGTATTGTGGCCATAAACTTCAAGGGGTGAGGGAGAGATATTTTTGTGTTAATTAAGGTTCAGGGAGACAAATTGGATGATAGGGAAACAAATCAAGTACTTACTCTTACATAAAACACTCTTATCTAATGCTTTATGCTTTAATGACATCACTCTTTACTTTATTGTCTAGTTGACTAAATTTGAATTTAATCATGTGATTAAGTGCTCTTGCAACTTAATTAACATGAGTAAGCAAGGATTAGTGATTAACACACAAGAATATGATTAACAAAAATTAATCTTATGATTAAGCTTAATTATCCTTAATTAAACTTGATTAAGCTAATCAAAGGTGATTAGTGCTTAATGAAGCTATTAAGACTCTGACTTGCTTAATTAGAGATTATCTAATCTCCATTAAGCATTCTCTTAACTTTTCTCATCAGAGTTGACCCATAAACACTTCATTAATCTCTTAATTAAGCCTTAATCTCATAATTTCTCATTAAGTACCTAATTACTCAGAGTTACTGAGATAATTTAACATGACAAGAATTTGAGGATGTTACAGCTGAAGCAAAGTCTTGCAATGGTGGTTGAGGCAAAGGAACATCCAATCCCACGTCTTCTTCTTTGCCTTCCAATGCAAGAGTCATCACCCTCAAGGTGGAGATTAAGCGTTGGCCTTCTTCGTTTTAGTTAGTTGAAGAAGAGGAATGGTTGCTCTTGTCTTGCATTTTTTCTGCAACAGAAGTAACAAAAGATTAGAAGAAATACAGAGACAAAGTTTGTCAAAAGATAGTCCATAAGACTTGTTGCGCCAGATTCAAGTACTAGAAGAGTCCTAGATGGAAGGATCATCATTTTCAGAGAAGCCACACTGATCGGCTAAGGAAAATTGGGCTACTAAGGACTTTTCCTTAGTTTGCGGGCACTACTTTCTTGGAGGGCAAATTGGCTAGCTTCTATACCTTTAGACCTTTTGGAAGTTTATGTGAGAAGAGAATAAAAAGTGAGTAGTCATGAATCCAATAAGGGAAGATGTTAGAAGGTGAAAATAAAGTAAATACTTACTTTTGGTATCCAATGCCTCTTTAGCATTAGTTGCCCTAGCAGGGATAGAGGAGTGTTGGTTAAGGTAACATAAGAAGGCAAGGTTGAATCGTGCTTTAAAGGAAATTTAAAACCTGAAACCATATATAAACAACTTTCTCAAGTCTAAGACTTGGAATGCAGAAGTAAGTTAGTTAAAAATAAGGCTATTTTACTTTGAGAAAGTTTGGTTTTGAAGTGAAATATTTAGCACACTAATTTGATTAAATGGCAAAGTAAACCAATAAAAAGTAGAAAGGATAGAAAGATCATACAACAATATTTTTATACTGGTTTGGCCAACCACTTGCCTATGTCCAGTCCCCAACACTTTTGTTGAGATTTTTATAAAATGAGTATTGTTTGTCCAAGCCTCTCAAGCTTTTACAGTAGAGTAGTATTTCTCAAGCCTTTCTAAGCTTTACAACAAGTAGTATTTGCTAAGCTTCTCCAAGCTAAATCGAATAGTATTTGATCCTAGCCTCTCCAAGCTCACTATGATCTCTAACGGGTCAAGTTACAAAGTTTAGTATATTGAGTTTGTCTTTGAACACTCACACTAAATCTCTTCAATAAAGTATAACTAATGAACTACAGTGTGTGTGACTTCTCTAGATTCTCAATGAGAGAATGTTGTCTATTACAAATTAGTAGAGAAGTGTTTTCAAATAAAAGTTACAATATGTAACTTTTTGATAATTCAGAGAGTTGAGAAGGATGAAGGCTAAAGGCTTTGAATGCTTAGAAAAATATTCAACGATTGTATAACCAATTCTTCTTTGATTTCCAGCTTTATATAGACTTCAGAATATATTTGTTGAGGCTTGCAAATCTTGAGCCTTGTGCATTTTTGATCCACTGGTCTAAGACTAGACAGAGAAGAAGTTGCTTTGTTTTCTCAACCTTTGGAAATATCATAGAAGTGGAAATATAGTCGTTTGATGGTTCACTCACTTTTCAGAATTGTCAATGCTTCTTTTGGATCAGGTCACATGAAGTTTGACTTTTTGAATCCAATCCTTGAATCATGTTGAAGATGCTTTAAAGGTGAGGTACTTCATGAGAAGCATCTTTCTGATGGTCACACTTCTCGACAAAGTCTTCTGGATGTGTCATCTTTCTGAATGGTTGGCACCTTTTTGAGGCTTGTCTTCCCTTCTGATGATACAAATGCATCCTTTTGAACTTTTTGATTTGTTTCTTAAGCGATAGATCACAAGTTCCACAAAATATTTATTCCAAGCAATGTATACTCGAGGAATATGAAGGAATAAAATGCTTTGCATTTGTTAAAAGTTTGTTTTCAGTTCAAAAGGAAATGATCTTGCTCACAAAAGAGTATTTACTATTGCAAATCATTGATAACATAAGATTTTTCTTAAAGCTTGATTTGTTGCTTATCAAAACCTTAAAACTTGATATGATTTAAACCATGAGATGGTTTCTGAAGGGCATTGGAACTTATCTTCCCTTTTTTGATGATGGCAAATCAATATTTAAGAAAAGCTTTTGTCAAAGAAAATGACAGTCTAAAAACATATGATTTGTAATTTGTTTCAACTTTCTGGTTTAAAGGAAATACTTTCTAAGGTAAGTATTGAGCAAAGCATGACTCTCTAGAAGCTTCAAAAGCAAGTATAAATAACCAGAATGATTTTTAAGAGTTGAGATCATTGATCATGAACAATTTGAATATTTGAGCAAGATTGACTTCAACCTTTCTTGATAAAAAAAATTTGAAGTAACAGAGCACAAAAACTAGAATTTTCTCAGTTAGAAAAAGTTTATGATATCTCAGAATAAACATGGTCCAAAAACCTTTCTCAAATCAAATTGGTTATGAAAAAATTTTTGTGCATCAAAGCAATTTGTTATAAGAATTCATGACATGTTAGAGTAAAATGAATAAGCAAAATTATATATAAATTGCTAGTTCAATGATCATTCAAAGTAATAGCATCATACCATAAATTAGCATAAAAAGATAGTGCAAGGTAATAGCAATAAGATTAGAGTACCACAAATACTTTCAGAGTAGTATGGTCAGAGTATGAATAATTTAAGAGTGATAACTAAAACTGAGATGATGTATCAGAGCATATTAATAGATTGATAGCAGTAATGTATCAGAGTATAAATGTAGTGACATATACTAATACAAATTGTTATAAATTGTTCAGCAAGAAAAAATATTGTTCCCAAAAAATAAAATATGATGATAGACGATTAACAATCCTAATACAAATATGAGTAAGATGAGTGAAATGCAACAACAACAAAAATTTCGTTCCTAACTCCCCCTAGATGTGTGCTCCCCCTTATTTTAAGCTTTTCTTCAATCTTCTCCCCTTTTGACATCATCAAAAACATAATGATGTAGGATCATTGAAGGACCATCACTGATTGCCTTTTCCTTTGTGAAGAGCCTTCAAGATTTACATAAGCTATTCCATTTTGTCCATTCTCCTTCCCAATGCCCGTTGATAACTTCCTTTGGTGAATTACAATTTTAGTTGGTTTTTTGTTTAAATTAGATTGTGGTTGTTTAATTTAGCTTATGTTTTTTTATTTTAGTAAATAGTTTAGGTTAGTCGGTATTTTGAGTTTTTGTTATTTTCTTTTGTGTTTGGATACTTATTTTGGGTTTATTTGCTAGATATTAGGTGCAAGCGGGCTCGGAAGAAGTTGGAAAAGGCCAAAGATTGAATTCAGACTTAGCACCTTGCGTTATAGTGCAAGGCAGTGCACAGTTCAAAATTTTGTGTTGTGTTATAGCACGTTGCTGTTTCATCAATTTCCCAGCTTTTATGTTGCACTATAGCATAACCGAGTGCGCTATAGTATGCTCCCATTCGAAGCAGATTCTATAAAGTTTGAGTGCTGCATTATAGTGCAGGCATCGCACTATATCATAACGCCATTCCTAGTCATGAGCGCAGCCTCATCTACAACAAATACATGGCTAGTGCTAAATTAAAAAAAAAAAAAAGGGATTTACACACTATAAAAAAGCAACACTTCATATCAGAAACATATCTCTAAACATATTGACACACTTTCCAAGACAGAAGACTTATCCAGAGAGATTGAAAGCGAAGATTCAAAGGTTCTAGAGCTCAAATATCATCACAGAGAAATCCACACCTTCAGAATTTCTTGTCTCTAACTTCAATACTTTATGGATTTTGTTTCTTCTACTTCCTCATCTTCATACACTTTTGTTATTTTCTTTTCCTTAGTTATGAACTAAGTTTCTTTTGCTAGGGCGTTAATAAACCCTTTTTGTATGGCAATTTCACTTATGGATTAATGTTAATCTTGTTTCTATCTCAATTGCTTAATATTTTTGTTTGTGCTTAATGCTTCTGAGTGATTGGCCATCGTTCAATTGATTCGTTGGTTTGCAATAACTAGAGATAGGGTTTGCAAACAAAGCTTCTTAACATAAAAATCGTGATCTGAGTGAAAACTAGAGATAGATAATCGCGGTTCATGCAGTCAACATAAGAACCAATAGAGTTTCAACCTTTACCTGAATTAGTTTCTGCTAAGAGATTAGGCAATTAGTTTAGGATAAAGAATATTACTTGACCTTGAGAGAGGCTAGGAATAAATTAAGGGGAACCGACTGTGAGTCAATTAGCATAGTAACTGATTAACAAAAATTCATAATAAAATAGGTGAAATTAATTAGCCTTAGCGTTCATCCCATTGCATTTAGTCACCCTATTAGCATCCATCTACATTATTAATTTTCTTATTTGCATTAGTTGATTTTTATTTTAATTTTCTACATCAGTAATTTCATTCCGTCCAAATAGATGTTCTCGTAAACTTTTCAATATTTGATCTATCATCGTGGGAACGATACTTTTTTTCATCATTTTATTACTTGTACAACCCGATATACTTGCTGGAGCTGCATCAAGTTTTTGGCGCTGCTACCGGGGATACTATCAATATCATTCTTAGTTGAAGGGATACTAGATTGACTTTTTTTATTTTATTTCATGTTTGTCTTGTTTCTTTTTTTTTTATTCAATCCTTTTCTTTTATTTTATTTCATTTTTGTTATTTATTTTTTATTTAGCTTTTGTTTTATTTTGTTTTAGTCCTTCCTTCACCTGTTCTTGTGTTTCGTTTTACATTTTATGCAAAGGAGCCAAGCCACGGAAGACTTACTCTTTGATCCAGAAATCGAGGTTTCCTTGCACCAACTCTGAAGAGAATGAAGAGCAGTTGAAAAAGTCTTTGAATCTACCATGGTTGAGGAAAATGAGCAAAATGACAGAGCCGTGAAGGATTACTTAGCACCCACTCTTGAAGGGTGTTCATCCAGTATCGTGAGACTACCCGTCCAAGCAAATAACTTTGAGCTAAAGACGTCGGTTATTCAATTCATACAATAGAATTGCCAATTTGCTAGACTGCCTAGTAAAGACCCTAATGAGTATCTTAGCAATTTTCTGGAGATCTGTAACACTATAAAAATTAATGGTGCCCCAGATGATGCTATTCGGCTAAGATTGTTTCACTTCTCATTGAGGGACAAGGCTAGAGCTTGGTTAAAGTCTCTATATTAGGGAACACTCACTACCTAGGAGATGGTGGCCAAAAAATTCCTGGAGAAAGATTTTTCCCCTGCCAAGTCTACCAAGATGAGGAATGACATCACTTTTTTCACCCAGGCAGAGGGTGAATCTTTTTATGAGTCTTGGGAAAAATACAAGGAGCTGTTAGCTAAGTGCCCACATTATGGCAGTCTTAGGAGCTATTTGAAGTTTTGGCTAGTAACAATTACTAAAGGCCTAGTGAAAAAACTCAGAAGAGGGGAGTTCTAGAAGTTGATACTACCACTACCTTCTTGGCCTAGATACAATTCCTCTCTATCAACAATGCAGCCATTTAGAAGCAATTGGACATGCTCAGTACCACTTCACCAGCATCGGTCTTGCGGTGTGACTTCTGCCAATGGAATCATCCTAATGGAGAGTGTACTATAGAACCTACTTTGGGTGAACAAGTCAATTACACGAATGGTCAGAGGAACAATTTCCATCCCAATAGTTATGTTCTTGGATATAGAGATCATGGTCATTCCAGTTAGTGCGGTGGGAATCAGGGTGCTCCTAGGCACTTATACAACCCAGCTGTTCAAGAGAAGAAGTCCAACTTGGAGGATATGTTCGAACAATTCATGTAGACCCATTCTAATTTTGTGGACAAAACTGAAGCACAATTCAAGCAATATAATGCCCAATTCAAAAACCAAGAGGCTTCCATTAGGAATATTGAGACTCAGTTGGGATAGATATCCCAACAGCTAGCTAAAAGACCTAAGGATACCTTGCCTAACAACACAGTGAAGAACCCAAGAAAGCAAGTCAAGGGAATTACCTTGAGAACTAGGAAAGAATTAGGAGAACTTGAGAAACCAGAAGTGGAAGAAAAACCATCTGCTGAGACTGAAGTGCAGACTGCTAAAGGAAAGAAATATGAGATCCCTATGAGGCGTAGTAAGGGGGTGGGAGAATAAGAGAAGACTCCAAAGTATGTGGCACCACCTGCCTATGACCCTCCCATTCCCTATCCATAGAGGGTGAAGTAACTGAAGAAGGAGCAACAAGATAAATAATTTGCAAAATTCCTAGAGGTATTCAAGAAGCTGTAGATCAAGATACCTTTTGTGGAGGCATTGACTCAGATGCCTGGCTATGCCAAGTTTATGAAGGAGATCCTTTCACAGAAGAGGAAAATTAGAGATAATGAGACTATCCTACTTACTAAGGGCAGTGCCATTTTGCAGGATAAGCTACCTTCTAAGCTTAAGGATCCAGGGAGTTTTACGATTCCATGTGTTATTGGTGATATTTATTTTAATAAAGCTCTTTGTGATCTTGGTGCCAATATTAACTTAATGCCTTTGTCTATTTTCAGGAAGCTTAGAGTTGGAGAAGTCAAGCCTACCATGATGTCTTTACAACTGGCTGACAGATCAATCAAGCATCCAAGAGGCATTATTGAAGATGTTCTGGTAAAGGTGGATAAGCTCATATTCCTAATGGATTTTGTAGTGCTTGACATGGAAGAAGACAGGGAAGTCCTCTTCATTCTTGGGAGGCCTTTCCTAGCCACTGGGAGAGCTTTAATAGATGTCTAGGGAGGAAAGTTAGAGTTGCGGGTATAAGATGAAAAGGCCACCTTTAATGTTTTTGATGCAACTAAGTTCCCCTTGGAAGTTGATTCATGCTTTAGAGTTGATGTGATTGAAGAGGTGGTGGCCTTTTCCTTTACAGCTATTTCCACCGCCACCCCCTCAAAGGCATACTTGGTAAACTCTAAGACGGCAAAAGAATTAGAGAACAGTAACCTGCAACTATGCCATGAGCTTTTGGAAGCTCAACCTATAATTTCCCGACCTCTTTCTGATATTCTGACACAAGAAAGGGAACCACAGCCAGTTAGTAAAGAGCCACCCAAGTTAGAGCTCAAGCAGCTAGCTATGCATATGGGGTATGCATTTTGTAGTGAGGGTGACTCATATCCAGTTATTATTAGTGCCTCACTGAGTAGTATAGAAGAAGAAAAGCTGCTTAGGGTACTCAAAGATCATAGAACAGCTATTGGGTGGCAGATTTCATATTTGAGGGGCATCTACCCCATTTTCTACATGCATAAAATTTTTATGAAAGATGACTTCAAAGCCACTGGTCCTATCACAAAGAAGGCTAAACCCAACCATGAAAGAAGTTATGAAGAAAGAAGTAGTGAAGCACTTGGATGCAAGGATCATATGTCCCATTTCAGACAGTGTTTGGGTGGGCCTAGTTCAGGTGGTACCCAAGAAAGGAAGAACTACATTGATGAAGAATGAGAATAATGAGCTTATTCCAACTCATACGGTCACTGGATGGATGATGTGTATTGATTACTAGAAACTCAATGATGCCACCCACAAGGATCATTTCCTACTACCCTTTATGGACCAGATGTTGGAGAGGATATTAGGCCAAGCTTACTATTGCTTCTTGGATGGCTACTCTGGTTGCAACTAGATACACATTGCCCAGAGGACCGGGAGAAGACCACATTCACCTGCCTATATAGGACATTTGCTTATAGGAGAATAGGTTGTGCAATGCACCAGCTACCTTCTAGAGATGCATGCTAGCCATTTTCCATGATATGGTGGAGAGGTTTATAGAGGGTTTTATGGATGATTTTACAGTTTTTGGTTCTTCTTTTGATAATTATTTATATAAGTTATCTTTGGTTTTGAAACGGTGTCAGGAAACTAACCTTGTTTTAAATTGGGAAAACTATCATTTCATGGTGCAAGAAGGCATAGTTCTAGGGCATTGAATCTCAGCCAAAGGAATTGAAGTTGAAAGGGCCAAAATTGAAGTCACAGAGAAGCTACCTCCACCAACCAATATAAAGAGTGTTAGAAGTTTCTTAGGCCATGCTAGATTTCATAAGAGATTTATTAGGCATTTTTCTAAAATGCTAAGCCTTAGAGTAATCTGTTAGTTAGAGATGTTCCTTTTAATCTTGATAATGAATGTTTGCATGCCTTTGAACTTTTGAAAAGAAAATTAGTTTCAGCTCCCATTCTTGTTGCACCTAATTAGGATTTATCATTTGAGTTAATGTGTAATGCTAGCGATTATGTCATAGGTGTTATTTTAGGACAGAGGCAAGATAAGTTGTTGCATGTTATTTATTATGCCAGTAGATTTTTGAATGATACATAACTTAATTATACTACCACTGAAAAAGAACTTTTGGCTGTTGTATTTGCTTTTGATAAGTTCTGTTCTTATTTAATAGGTGCTGCCCTCAAGTTCTTGTTGGACAAGAAGGATGCTAAGTCTAGGCTCCTTAGATGGATTCTACTGCTTCAAGAATTTGATTTGGAAATTAAAGATAAAAAGGAAGCAGAGAATTTGGTAGTTGACTATCTTTCCAAATTGGCCCCTCTCTTTTTGCATAAGAAGGAAGAGATTAAAGAGACGTTCCTTGATGAGCAGCTTTGGGTAGCCCAAGTAGCACCTTGGTTTGTAAACTATGCCAATTATTTGGTGAAGAAAATCCTGCCTGAAGGCCTCTCACACTCACAGAAGAAGAAATTTTTCTCTTACCTCAAGTACTGATTCTAGGAAGAGCCATTTCTTTACAAACACTGCTCGGATCAGATTATTAAAATATGTGTTCTTCAAGAAGAAGTGGCTAGCATTCTTTATCATTGTCATACATCACCAGTTGGGGGCCACTTTAGAGCCACCCGAATAGCTGCTAAGGTCCTTCAATGTGGGTTCTACTAGTCCACTATTTTCAGAGATGCCAATGACTATATGAGAAGGTGCAATGAGTGCTAGAGGATTGGGAATATCTCTAGGAAGCATGAGATGCCACTTAATAACATTTTGGTGGTTGAACTGTTTGATGTTTAAGGTATAAACTTCATGGGCCCCTTTCTTACTTCCTTTAGCAACAAATATTTCCTGGTGGCAGTTGATTATGTATCCAAATGGGTGGAAGCCATGGCTTCTCCTACCAATGATGCCCTAGTTGTCACAAAGTTTCTGAAGAAGAATATTTTCTCAAGATTTGGCACCCCAAAGGCAATAATAAATAATGAAGGTACACACTTCTGCAACTGCCAATTTGACGCCCTTCTTGCAAAGTATGGTGTGACTCACACAATACCACCCTCAAACAAGTGGTCAAATGGAGGTATCCAATAGAGAGCTAAAAAGGATACTTGAGAAGACTATTAATTCCTTAAGGAATGATTGGTTAGTTAAGTTGGATGATGCTCCCTAAGCTTGTAGGATGGCTTTCAAGACCCCTATATTAGGATGTCCCCATATAGATTGGTCTTTGGAAAGGCATGCCATTTGCCAGTTAAGCTAGAGCACAAAGCCTATTAGGCAACTAAACTACTCAACTTTGATCTCAAGGAGGCAAGTGAGAGAAGACTACTATAGCTCAATGAGTTGGATGAGTTCAGATAGGAAGCCTATGGGAATGCCAAGCTTTACAAGGAGAAAACAACGAAGTGGCATGATAGAAATATTCTGATAAGAGACTTCCACATAAGTCAGAAAGTCTTGCTCTTCAATTCTAAATTGAAGTTATTCCCTGGGAAGTCGAGGTCAAGGTGGTCAGGACCCTTTGAAGTCACTAAAGTGTTCCCTTTTGGAGCTATAGAGGTCACACATCCGATGAAGGACATATTTAAGTCAATGGCCAAAGGTTGAAGCCATATGTTGATGGGAGCTATGATAAACTCAAGGCTTCAAATATTCTCTTTGATCCATGCTGATAGATAGAGCCATGTCCAACTTAGAGACATTAAACCAAAGTGCTTGTTGATAGAAAACCTAGCTTTTTCTAACCTTTCTTTGATTCTTAATTTTTCTTATTTAGGATCTTTTAGTTTTTCTTTTGACTCAAGTAGAATTTTAATTCTAATTAATTTTCATTCATTTAATTTTGTTTATTTTGTTTTGTAGGTTTGTTGAAGCAATTCAAAAGTGCATAAGTGGAGGAACAAGCCACATTTGTATGTAGAAGATAAAATGCAAAATTTGCATCAACAACAGCGCACTGTTGTACTAAAAACATTTTCAAAAAAATTGAAGGCTGGGCTATAGCACGATGCTTGCACTATAGCACAAGCCCGATTTTGCATGTTTTACAAATTCAATTTTGGCTATGCTATAGCGCGATTCTTGAGCTATAGCGCGAGCCTGTTTTTGCATCAGAATATAAGAATGCGCTGTAGCTGTACTAAAGCCCAAACACAAACACACACACTTTTTCTTCTTCTCCCTTTGACTTCCTCACACACCTAAACACTAACCTTTGCACTTCCACTTAATTTCCTCCACCTAAACCCACTCCTCACCTCAAAATTGCCCCTTACCCATCATATTCTCACTCACCATCACCACCACCACCACCACCACAACCACAGGCACTAATGCATCCCAGCCACCATGGCCTCAACTTCAAGCATAGATTGATGAGCTGCATCTAGACATGAGGAGCGCATAGGCCACTCTCCAGAATCGAGGGAGCAGGCAATAATCCTCTATTTATAGAGGTATCCATGGTCTGGAGGTGCTTGTGAAGTAGCAACTATCACCAGAACTCCTCCAGTAGATTCCGCCTCTACCTTTAGCGGATCCAGAGCTTAAGTGCCTCACTGATGAGAAAGCCTATGCACAGGAGGAGTTAGAGGAAAAAGCAAAAGGAGCAACTGAGGATGAAGATGTAGATGATTCAGAGGCTTCCAAGGTAGACTAGATTTGGGGAGTCTTTTCTTTTCCTTTTCTTTTCCCTTTTGATTTTTATTTCAGTGCATTGGGGACAATGCACATTTTTAAAGTTGGGAGTTGGAAAAATCCATGATTTGTTTTCTAATCATTGTCTTAATTTTCCTTTTCTTTTCTTACCTTTATTGAAAAAAAAAAGATTTTTAGTTTTTAGTCTTTTTCTTAGTTTCTTTTGTTAATCAAATGGTTGTTGTATGCCTATGCTTATGATATAAATACTACTCTGTTTGTTAACTTCTAAGTAATTTTGGATCATGATTTGAGTTTTGAAAATCTTTTTGTGCTTTCATTATTGAATTAAGAAGGATCATTTTCTTGCACTTTGATAATCATTAGCAACTTAGGATAGGTGATCTTTGTGCTTTTTATGCTTTATTTAGGTTCAGACATTCATTCTTATCCATGTGAATCTCTCTTGGATATTATGTGAGTGAATCTTAGCTAGAGAAGTGATTTAGGCCATGTTTGGTAGCCATAATTAAACTTCATTACCCACCCTTGGTCATTGATCCTTAATCATCCCATTTGAGCCTTAAAGCCTATTCTTGGATTGAACCACATTATGAGCCTAATGCCTTTCCTTTCTTGTCCTTCTTTGATGCCATGGTTTACCCTCAAGCCTTAGCTTCTAAACTCATTTGAATAGGGTAATACCTCTACTACCACAACCTTATGCTTGCTAAAGTCAAATAATGGAGTGAGAAAATATGAAAAAGAGAGAGAGACAGAGAAACAGAGAGACAGAGAGAGAGAGAGAGAGAAGGAGAAAGAGGGTGAAATAATGAAGGAATAATGAAAAAGAAAGAAAAGGAGAAGATATGGCCATACAAGGAAAATATAATGCCAAGGTTCAACAAGAAAAGTGTGATGGTTGCAAAGCAACTAAGTTGGGGGTACCCCAAGGAGAATGAGTTAAGGGTAAGGGTTTCTTAGGTTAAGAAGATTAATTGAGCTTAATTGGCTATTCCATCACACCCCTTACCTTGGCTTACTGTTACAAGATAAGAAAAAGTCCTTTTGATCTTTGGAGTGTGGACATTGTGATGCTTTTGTCTTTTGTTAAACATTGCATAAGCATAGGGTGAATAAATTCTTCGTTGCTTTTTCCTTTATACACACACACACACACACTCCACTCTCTTGACAATATGGTTGCACAATTAGATGGTTTTGGTACTTGGACTTGGATTCTTGGTGACTTTTGAGTTAAGTCATGGAGCAGTGATGAGGATTTTCATAAACAACAACTTCTATCTTGATCGTTTTGTTTAGTGAGTCCTTTTTTTTAATTATTTTTGTTTGAGTCCCTTGTTTCATGTTTTAGTATTTGTTTCGAGTCTTGCTTGGGGGCAAGCAGGTTCTTAAGATGGGAGTTGTGATAACTGGCTTTGGTGAGTTGCATTTTTAGTTAGTTTTTGTTTAAATTAGGTTGTGGTTGTTTAATTTAGCTTCTGTTTTGTTTTATTTTAGTAAATGGTTTAGGTTAGTCAGTATTTTGAGTTTTTATTATTTTCTTATGTGTTTGGATACTTATTTTGGGTTCATTTGTCGGACATTAGGTGTAAGCGGCCTCTGAAGAAGCTGTAAGAGGCCAAAGATTGAATTCAGACTCAGCACCTTGCACTATAGCGAACTACCGTAGAAGAAAGAAGTTTAAAATAACCTTGCACACACTACCATTTCATCAATTTCCTAGCTCTTGTGTTGCGCTATAGTGCGCTCCTATTCGAAGCAGATTCTATAAAGTTTGAGTGCTATGCTATAGCGCAGACACTGCCTATAGCACAACACTGTTACATTGTTCCCCCTCATGAAGTTTTGGTGGCGCTATAGCGCGACCTCATCTGCAGCAAGTGTAACATCCCCACTTTCGTAAATAGAATGCAATGGAAACTTTGAATTATTTCTCTTAGGCAGTGTGAGAATTTCTCAGGCAACGTTATGCCATAACAATCTTCACACTCAGAATTATAGGGTAGTGTAACACTACCGTTGAAAATATAGCACTGCCATATGTTAAAAATTAGGAAATAACAAAAGTGCCCTTGTAAACTTTTGTTAATTGCAGTGATGCCCATAATTTTTTGAAATTAAATTTTGACCCCAAAGACTTATTCCCACAATAACCCTAGAAAGTTTCATAAAATGACCTTTATGTCTCCACATCTGTAAAATTAGCATAATAGAATTTTAAATAGAGCAAAATCACGTGGTGAAACCGTAGAAGTTTAAATCCCTGTCGATTGGGCCATGGAGGTAGTCTGGTGTGAAATGGCATGGGGTGTCCCTGGAGTTACTCAAAATTTCGGAAATGCCATTAGCTATGGAAAATAGAAAATAGAAAGACTCTGAATTTGCAGAACATTTAATTTATGCTGTTAATCAATTTATTCAATTTTGCTGACTAAGCAAGGTTAATTAGAAATTAATTAAAGGTTGATTAGAAGTTAATTAGGTGTTAATTAAAGAGATTAGACTTAAAAACAATTAGAATGGAGATGTAGAAAATTTCACAAAGTTATTTAGAAATGTTTTGCTGATTCGAAGGAAATTAGTACAGATTCGGTATTTTACATCGCAAAGACCGAATCAGTAGAATTTTATACTAAAAACCTTAAGATGGGTGGCTAAAAAATTCAGCCACCTCCACTATTATAAATGGCGCCACATTGCATCCCAAGATGAGGGGTAGCTTGGCCATTTCTGCAGCCCTATCATCTCCTTCTTCCTTTTCTTTCTTTTACCTCCATAACCAAGAGCTTCAAGCTCAAGATTGGAGGTCTTCTTAGCCTCAAATCTACTAACTCCTTTTATGAAAATTGATTCTCATCTCCTTCTCTACAAAACTCCTCTAACAATTTCATATTAAACATCAAGTGGAGGCTCTCCACACTCATGTGAGCTGCTGCCATGGTGGAAGAAGAAGGCTAGGAGTTGGTTCTTGGCCTCCTTGGTTCCATAGTTTCAAGGATTTCAAGGTAGGTAGCTCAAATCCTTAGTTATTTGTTATGTTGTGTGGCTATGTGGCTGTTGTGTGCTCCTTATGTTATGCTATTCCGTGCTTGTATGCTTGTGTTATAATGTTTTTCTTGTGAATTGAAACGAAGAAATTTTAGTTTAAGTTGAGGAATTTATCAAAAACTCAAAAAGGAGCTAAGCAGAATCTGTTTTTGTGAGAAAACCCTACGGTGTCTTTACTGGCAGAGTATACAGCTCTGCCTACAGCCATAGAAAGTGGATGAAACTAATTTTATGTGAAACTAGACATCTAGAGCTTTTTAACCATATAAATTATAAGGTCATTGGATTAGTATTGAGAGAGATATGAATTTTTTGAGTTTACCATAGGATTCTGACCCTGATTCTGAGCAGACTAGATTTCGAAGGGCATATCTTGCCCCGTACTCCTTCAAATTGAGTTCAACTAATTTTTTTAGAAATTTAAGACATAGAGTAATATGCCATAAAATTTTCAGAACTAGATTCGGTCCTAATTGCTCTCAGTAGTTCAATAAATTCGCCCTAAGTCTAACTTGGGCTAGAACAGGACAGTCCATATTAGTCAACTTCAAGAGCTTATAACTGGAGCTTTGCTTATGCAAATGAGATGAAACTTATTGGAAATGAAAATTCTGTTAGCTTTAATATGATATAAGTTTCGAATTCCGACTATGTTTCTATTTTTAGCGAATTTTTACTTTTGAGTATACAAATCTGGCCAGCTGCAGGGCAGGCCGAGGTAAATCTCCAATAAGTTGAGTTATACTTATCAAAATGAAATGGGACCAAAGAGATTAAAAACTAGATACATAATACTTCAACATATCAAAAATTCAGAATCTAATATATTAAGTAGAAATTATGGCAGAATTTACAAAAATCGCATAGAATAGAGGGCATAAAATAGAATAAGAAACCTTAAGAATTGGCACCACTCTTGAACTCTAATTCATAGGCTTAGCTAGTTTACTTGATCAAAGCCTTTATTAAACTATTGAAGTGAGGAAATATGCCTATGAGGTCTCTATTAATTGAGTTGGCTAGCACTATTCATGGGGAAGCGGACTCGATCCGTTATGTTGCCGAATTTTCGGCAGAAGTTTATGAAGTTATGAGAACTTATACTATGGATGATTATCTATATTTACATTTACATTTCATGTTCATGTCCGTCATGCCTGCAAGCATAATTAGAATATGATATGAGAAGTAAGATGTGAGACATATCCATGAATGCACAAAGCATCTGCATGCATGATAAGATATGGAAAGGAAAAGATAATAAGAACTTGCAAGAAGGACATACTAAGCTACCACGTGAGGCATGGCATAGACCCAGCTAGCATGGGCTAAAGCGATATTGTCTAAGACTTGGGCCAACCCTTGACCAAATTTAATGGGAATAGACCGATGTGAGGGTCGAGGAAAGTAAACCTGTCACTCATATATAGGTATGAGCTTGGACCTGAAAAGCAGGCTGTTACCTAGAGATGAGAGAGGCCATTCACCTCAAGGGGACCAAGTACAAAAGAGCAAGATCAAGTTGTAAGTTAACAAAAGAGATGAATTAAGTCAAGTGCACTTGCATACAGTCAAGTACAAAGCACCTATATATGTATCTCTAATTAACTCATTATGTCATAATGTTATTATGACTCTTATTGAAGTATACTACACTATTCGTGTTTCTATGTGCATCATCAAATGTAACACCTTCCCAAGTACAGTACTATGCTGAAGTCATAGCACCGCACTTAAGAGTTGTTACTGTTACCTGAGCGGATCTTATTTCATAGCAACTTCAGCTGTCTTCGAAACCTTTCGAGCTATCTGGAGATAACACGAAAATAGGAGTAAGAATTTTAAATTCTCAGTAGGATTCTCTAAACTATCACATGTAGTGTCATCATTATTATCTCCAGCTGCTTCGGTTTATTATGAAGGTGATCATACCAAATAAATTGTTCAGTTTTATAATTTGAAAATATATTGTCCGAAGCAGAGTTCCTTTTATTCATACACTTAAGATATAGGAGTTATTATAAAATAAATTTACAATTCATAACTTAAATAACATAACCCGCTTCGAGAAATATGCTTTAACTTAAAATTGAACCACTGTTTGCGTATATGTGCTCATATTTTCATAAGAAATCGAAGTGGCTGGAATGTTTATGATGACACTGTAGAGTGATGGTTCGAGGTTATCTAGTGAGAACCTTAGATTCTCACTGCCTGCTTGTATGTTTTTCTTTTCCGTAAACATTCCAGCACCTAAGTTGGAAATCAAGTGCAAGGCAGAGTACTGGGACATTCACTGAGCAAGACTCAGGTGCAAACCAAACCAAGAGACTATTGAAGCTAGCTAGCGACTAGCCGAAAGCAAGTTCTGTGTGTAACATCCACCACGAGTTCCGACTTTACCTTCAAATTTTCATGATTTCCGACTTCATGTCCGATTTTTGACTTCATCTTCAATTTTGATTATTCCTGATTTCCGACTTCATGTTCCAATTTCGAGTTAAATGGTGTGGCTTCCGAGTTCCAATATCCAACTTTGAATTAAAGTATATTGTACATAATTTCCGACTTCCGGGATTTGGGTATAAGGTTTCCTATTCTGGTACCAACTTCCAAGTTTATGTAAAACTCCCGACTTCCAGGTTTAAGTATTTTAGGTTTGATATTCTTGTCAATGACTTTTGATTTCAAAATGTTTTATGTGCTTGTGATTCCGATTTCCGACATTAATCCATATTGGCCTTCCAAGTTACGAATGATTCCGAATTCCCAAGTTCCAACCTTAACCATAGTATTCCTCATTTCCGACTTACGACTTAATGTCTCAAAACAAGTTGTACATGGTTTCTGCCCTCCGAGTTGATAGTGATGGTCACAAGTACCGACCTCCAAGTTGAATGTTACGAGATCTGACTTTAGAGTTGAACTCAACTATAACGGACACGAGTTCAGATCTTTGAGTTGATTTCCAAGTTGTACATGAGTTCCGATGTCCTAGTTTATCCTAGGGGCTTTCCATTTCTGTTGGTGTTCCCAAGTTTGAATTTGGAGTTCCAAGATTATGTGATTATATGATTTCCGACATCCGCCTTTGCTTCCAAGTTTCGAATAAACCAAACATGATTTTCGATATCCGATTTCATCTCCGAGTGTCAAATAAATGGCATGAGTTCCGACTTTAAGTAGAATCGAGACAAGTTCCGATTTCAGGTAGAATGGGAGCGAGCTCCACTTATAGGACAACATGGAGGATAATTTAGCCTCAAAAGAGGGAGACATGGCCAAACTCCAATCACAAAATTTCAACCAATCAACACTCACAATTCCAACTACCCTCATGTATTTAAGTCAGACTCTCCTTCTCATTTCTAACTGACTTGCGCCCCCTCTCCCTCTTGCTCCAGCCCTCTTCTTCTCTTCCCCTATCAACCTACTCCATCAAATCTCCAAGCTTTGTCAAGGTTCCATCAATCCAAACTCAAATTCAGCAAGATCACACCTAAAGGAGGTAGGATTCCATCTCTGTTCTTAAATTCTTTGAACTGTGGCTGCATGAGATTTTACTCTTCTTCATGTATTTGATGATATATTGAATGTATATGATGTATTATGGTTGGATTAATATGAAATCTTGAGTTGGAATTCAAGTTAGAAGAAGAAAACTAGGAGAAGTGGAGGATTAGGATGCTGAAAGGTCCACGGCAGCCCATATGGCGGGGTGTACAGCTCCGCCTATAGCCAATTAACTCTGATGAAACTATTTTTAATGAAAGTAGACATTCAGGGCTTTCCATACATATATCATATAAGGCCATTGGATTAATATTGAGAGAGATATGAATTTTTGAAGTTTGACCTAGGAATCAGGACTTTCATCCGGGCAGTGTGACTTGAGAAGGGTATAACTCACCCTACACAACTCCAAATTGAGTGAAACCAACTTTGTTAGAAAGCTTACACATAGAGGAACATCCCATAATGAAATTTTGAGTTTGTTATGATCCTAATTGTTTCCAGTGGTTCGAGGAAGTTACCCTATGTCCAAACCAGGCCAAAACAGGGTAGTTCAGGAAGGTCAGATTTCAGGACTTATAACTCGAGCTATACTAAAGCAAATGAAATGAAACTTATTGAAAATGAAAGGTTGTCCTGTTAGATTTGATATGACACCAATTTGATATGATTTGGATTTGGTTTCTATTTTTAATGAATTTTTACTTCCAAGAGTATAATTTGGACCAATGACCAAATAGGCTGAGGCAAAATTTAAATATCTTGAACTACACATATCAAAATGAGATGGAACTAAGAGGGTTGAAAACTAGACACCTAAAGCTATGACATATCCAAAATTCAGGTTTAAATGAGTTGAATAGAAGTAAATTTGGATTATACAAAATTCGGGAAGAACTAAATAGAATTGGCAAAAATGACCAAATTGATGGTTTCACAAGTGTTAGTGAACATATAAGGCTTGAGTTGATGGTTGCAAGTTTTACATTGATAGATATGTTAGATTGATTATACTGCTATGACTGATTTATCCGTGAGAACTGGCACTATTCATGGGGAAACGGATCTGATCCGTTATGCTGCCGAATTTACGGCAAAAGTCTATGAAACTATGAGTGTTTATATTACAAGAAATTTATGATATGAACAACTATACAATTATGAATATGTATATGGAAATTCTATATGCAAGAATGATATAAGTATGATATGAGGTATATGAAAATAAATGATGAAGCATATGTATGAGTGTATTCAGCATGTCTATGCTTGATTATGCATGAGAATGAAAAGACAAAAATATATTAAATGTGAATCCCTTCACTTAGAGACAGTTGCACATTGAATCTCTCCCTGTGAAGGCAGTTAAATAAGATAAGATATGGATCCCTTCACTTGGAGGCAGTTGCACATTGAATTCCTCCCTGTGAAGGTAGCTAAAACTATGAGATCCCTCTACCTTGGAGGCAAGTGGTCAGATGAGATCCCTTTGTATTAAAGGCATATGGTCAGATGAAATCCCTCAATTTGAGGCACGTAACCAGAAGAGATCCCTTCAATTAGAGGCACGTGACCAAAATGAGATCTCTCCAAGACTAGAGGCACGTGAATCCCCTTGTGGGTTAGTCTGTGTGACGACGGTCACGAGATGAGCTGACGAGCTCACTCCTAGATCAAACTACCTAATGACAGTAAAGACTAAAGACTAAACCCTAAAGATTAAAGCATATGCAAGCACCCCACTCACATGAGGCATGGCATCGACCCAGCTAGTGTGAGTATAGGGAACAGGGCTTACATGAGGCATGGTATGATCTAGCTAGTGTAGATACCGAAAATTCATGGTGGCATGTAAAGATTTTATGATGAAAGATATGATGACGAGTCTATGTTCCTAAGGAACGTGACATGGCGATCATGCTCTAATAGGGTATGATATGGCGATCATACTCTGGAATATGGTATGTTAAGCAGAAGATAAAGAAAGAAAAGTAAATTTTATGTATCTGTATAACTTCAAGTACAAGTAAAGTCATGTGTAGATGTTATGTCTCTAGTATATTGATGCTATAGTATCTTAATATGTTTGCAGTTATCATTCATAGTATAATTCATGAATTGACTTTGTATGGGCTCTCCTAAATGCCAAGTGTATGAGTAAAATGAACTATGCTATAGGTAATATATTTTCGAACTATAAAATTAAACAGCTGGCATAACATGATCACCTTTTTCACAATAAACCGAAGCAACTGAAGATGACAACGATGACATTATGTATGACACTTGAAGAATTCTACTGAGAATTCAAAATTCTCATTCTTATTTCCGTGTTATCTCCAGATAGTTCAAGAAGTTCCGAAGACGGCTGAAGTTGCTATCAGATAAGGTCCGCTCAATTAATAGTAACAACTCCAGGGTGTGGTACTATGACTTAAGCATAGTACTGTACTTGAGAGGGTGTTACACTGTGTATTATGTTAGTCACATTTTCTTTTAATTTGTAATTATTTTATTCCCTATGTATCAGAGATGACGAAATTTATGAACTATTATTCAGTAATAAGTACAGTTAAAGGGTCATATATTATATTTTCTACATTTTAAAGCTTTCTTAGTACAGTGACAATCTTTTAATATAACTCCATGACTCGAGCATGGCTTATATGATAGAGGTTGTTACAGCAAATACATGGCTAGTGATAAATTTTTTTTTTTTTTTAAAAAAGGGGTATTTGCAAACTATAAAAAGCAATATTTCAGATCAAAAACATATCCCCAGACATATTGACATACTTTCCAAGATAGAAGACTTCTCCAGAGATATTGAAGGAGAAGATTCAAGGGTTCTAGAGCTTAAATATCATCATGGAGAAATCCACACCTTCAAAATTTCTTGTCTCTAGCTTCAATACTTTATGGATTTTGTTTGTTCTATTTCCTCATTTTCATACACTTTTGTTATTTTCTTTTCCTTAGTTACGAACTAAGTTTCTTTTGCTAGGGCGTTAATGGACCTTTTTTATATGGCAATTTTACTTATGGATTAATGTTAATCTTATTTCTATTTCAATTGCTTAGTATTTTTGTTTGTGCTTAATGCTTTTGAGTGATTGGCCACCATTTAACTGATTCATTGGTTTGCCTAAATTCAACTAGAGATAGGGTTTGTAAACAAAGCATTTTAACATAAACACTGTGAGATGAGCAAAAACTAAAGATAAATAAATGCAGTCATGCGGTCAACATAGGAACCCATAAAGCTTCAACCTTTACCTGAATTAGTTTGGGCTAAGAGATTAGGTAATTGGTTTAGGATAAAGAGTATTGCTTGACCTCGAAAAGGGCTAGAAATAAATTAAAGGAAACTAACCGTGAGTCAATTGGGATAGTAACTGATTAACTGAAATTCATAGTAAATACGTCTATAATAGGTGAAACTAATTAGCCCTAACGTTCATCCTATTGCATTTAGTCACCCCAATAGCATCCGTTTACATTATTAATTTTTTTATTTCCATTAGTTAATTTTTATTTTAATTTTTTACATCATTAATTTCATCCTGTCCAAATAGTTGTTCTCGTAAACTTTGCAATATTTGATCTATCCTCGAAGAAACGATATTCTTTTCATCACTTTATTACTTATACGACCTGGTATAGTTGCCGGAGACGCATTACCCATTGATGAGCTTGAAGTTCACATTGGTTAGCCATGATTGTGTGTTTCCATGTGAACTTCAGAGGCATCTGGGATGGCATTTGCATTGGATGGAGATCCAAAAGGTATTTTCTCAGTATGATGACTATTGCTTTCTGAAGACATGGCTGAAGTAGAACAAGCAAAAGTAGTTGTCATATCAAAATAAGGTCCAAAAATCAATAGTAGCAAAGATTTGGCAATGGTTGGGGTAGCAGCAATATCTTGGGTTGCTATGGTAGATGCTTGAATGGGAATTGAAGTCATAGGAGGTACAGTCTCAGGTTCAGAGACAATGGCTGCAGCTATAGGATGAGTCACCAAAGTGAGTGTCCTTTCTGGTTCTATTGCTTTTGGTGCAAGCTCAGCTATCTCAACCATTGGTCTTTCTGGATTCAACGATACCAATGGTGAATTCGATGTTGCAACAGCAAAATGTTCTCTCGAAAGCTCAGAAGCTATAACTACTCTTCTCATTTCTAATGGAGGATTGACCTCCTCAATAACTACACAGTGTTGTTCTACCTCTTAACAGATAAATGACCTTCAAGATTCAGAAGCACTAACTCCAATAGCCATGTTTCTTTATCTTTGCAACCAAGCCTCTTCTCTAAGATTGTTCTCAGCAACTTCTTTCATGGCTCTCCTTAGAGGTGAGGGAGTGGAGTCTCTTGAGGGATCCACAGGAGCCTTCTTAATCTTCTTCTTGCTCTTCCTTTTGTACTCAGGGTCTTCATTTTCATTAGAAGCCTTTGCTTTAGCTTTTTGCTCTTGTTGCTTTTCAAGAATGGGTTCCGGATTACAATACCTCTTTCTCTAAGTCTAGAGGCTCTATTTGTAGGTCTGGCAGGGGTAGCAGCATTCATGGGTTTTGAGGCAATAGCAGAAGTCTCATCTTCGGCACTAAAAGAGGAGGAGGTTTCTTTAGAAAGCTTCAAAAGTCTTATCTTGCTTACTCTTCTTTCTTCCGAAATTGGTGAGAGGCTTTTTCCTGTTCTTTTCTTTTTCTTTTGCTCTTCAAAAGGTTTTGTGTAACACCCTCCTAAGTACAGTACTATGCTTAAGTCATAGTACCACACCCTGGAGTTGTTACTGTTACCTGAACGGACCTTGTCTATCAGCAACTTCCGTCGCCTTCGGAAACTTCTGTAATTATCTGGAGACAACACGGAAAATAGGGGTGAGAATTATAAATTCTCAGTAGGATTCTCTATAATACACATGTAGTGTCATCGTTGTCATCTCCAGTTTGCTTCGGTTTAGTATGAAAAGGGGATCATATAATGTGGACTATTTAATTTTACAGTTCGAAAATATATTATCCGAAGCAACGTTCATTTTTATCATACACTTGGCATCTGAGAGAATCCATAAAAATTCAAGTCATGAATCATATTGGGACTAATAACTGAAATACAATAAAGTACGATAGCATCAATGCACTAGAGACATAACTTCTACATATACTTTACTGGAACTACAGTATATTAAGATGATGCCCACATGACATTAATATGTTGAGAACATAACAACTGCACATAACTTTACTCATATTTAAACGTATGCCTATTCATAAAACTTGCTTTTCTTTCTTCATTTTTCTTTTCATCATAAAATCTTTACGTGCCACATTCCAGAGTATGATCGCCATGTCATACCCCATCAGAGCGTGATCGCCATGTCACGTTCCTTAGGAATATGGGATCTTCACTTGGTACTCACACTAGCTGGGTCGAAGCCATGCCTCATGTGAGTGGGGTGTCTGCATATACTTTAATCTTTAATCTTTACTTGGCACACCTAGGCGTTACGTATCGCCGTCCCTAGGGTGCTATTACTGCCCTTCGATAGTCTGGCCTTGGAGTGAGCTCGTCAGCTTCACCCGTGACCGTCGTCACACCGACTCACCCGCAAGGGGACCCACGTGCCTCTAGTCTTGGAGGGATCTCATTCTGGTCACGTGCCTCTAATTGAAGGGATCTCTTCTGGTCACGTGCCTCAAAATTGAGGGATCTCATCTGACCACGTGCCTTCAACATAGAGGGATCTCATCTGACCACGTGCTTCCAAGGTAGAGGGATCTCATAGTCTTAACTGCCTTCACAAGGAGGGATTCAAAGTGCACTGCCTCCAAGTGAAGGGATTCATATCTTTATCTTTTAACTGCCTTCGCAGGGAGGGATCTCAATTAACTGCCTCCGAGTGAAGGGATTCACATTTAATATACTCATGTCTTTTCATTCTCATACATGGTTATGCATAGTCGTGACATATAAAGGCCCGTAGCCTCTTTACCATTCTACCGGCACTCATACATATGCCTTGTCCTTTACTTTCATATACCTCATCTCATACTCATGTCATTCTTGAATTTAGGGTTTCTATATACCCATTCATATTCTAATTCATCCTTGATAACCCATATCATCTTCCAATTCATCCTTGCATGTAAATATTCCTAGTTTCATAAACTTCTGCCGTAAATTCGACAGCATAACGGATCAGCTCCGCCTCCCCATGAATAGTGCCAGTTCTCACAGACAATTCAGTCATAGCATTATACTCAATCTAACATATATATATATCAATGTAAAACTGGCAATCCTCAACTCAAACCTTATATGTTTCACTAACACTTGTAAAATTATCACTTTGGCCATCCTACCAATTCTATTCGGTTCTGCCCGAATCTTGTATAATCCACCTTTATCTCTATTCAAATCATTTAAATCTGAAACTTGGATATGTCATAGCTCTACATGTCTACTTTCTAAACTCTTTGGTCCCATATCATTTTGATTTATATAACTCAAGATATTTAACTTTTGCCTCAGCTGGTTCAGTCACTAGCCCGAATTACACTCCTGGAAATATAAATTCACTAAAAATCGAAACTAAGCTCAAATCATGCGAAATTGGTCTCATATTGAAGCTAACAGGACAAACTTTCATTTGCCACAAGTTTCACTTGATTTACTTAAGTACACCTCGAGTTATAAGTCCCGAAAGTTGACCTTCCTGAACTACTCTATTTTTGTCTGGATTGGACATAGAGCAACTTCCTCGAATTACTGGGATCAATTGGGAGCATAACAAACTCAGAATTTCATATTGGGATGTTTCCCTATGTGTAAGCTTTCTAACAAAATTGGTCTCACTCAATTTGGAGTTGTATAGGGTGAGTTATACCCTCCATAAGTCACCCTGCCCGGATGAAAGTCCTGAACCCTAGGTTAAACTTCAAAAATTCGTATCTCCCTCAATACGAATCCAATAACCTTATATGATATATCTATGAAAATCCATGAATGTCTAATTTCATCTAAAAATGGTTTCATCAGATTTGACCTATTGTAGACGGAGCCGTACACTCCGCCGTACGGACTGCCGTGGAATCTCCACCAAGACAGCACCCTCATCCATCCATTTCTCTTAGTTTTCTTCTTCTAATTCTAATTCTAACTCAAAATCTTCTATTAATTCAATCATAATTCATCATAATACATTCAATAATTCATCAAATACATAAAGAAGAATACAATCTCATACGATCATAGTGCAAGGAATTCAAGAATAGAAGCAGAATCCTACCTCTTTGGAATGTGATCTTGAGTTAAGTGTTGAAGCCTGAATTATTAGGACCTGGCCAAGCTTGAAGGAGTGATGGAGTTGGGTGAATGGAGAAGGGAAAAGAGAGCTGAAGTAAGGGAGAAGAGAAGGCGCAGAAAATGGGTCTGAATGAGGGGAGAAGAAGGTGTTATATAGGCATGAGTGGTAGTCAACTTGGAGGGTTCTGATTGGCCTTAAAACACAAGGCTGAAATTCTGCCAACCTTCCCCTTTTTTGTGACAATTTGCTCTCCACGTCGGTCTAACAGTGGGACTCGTTTCCAGTATATTCTGAAGATGACATCGGAACTCGAGCACTTCATGAGATTAAATTGGAACTTGTTTCCTTTGTATTTGAAGCATAAGGTCGGAAATCGAGACCATTGCCTTGAAACATGAGGTCAGATATCGGGAATTGCGTGGATACCAAGGTTAAATCGGAAGTTGGGAGTTGAGGAGTGCTGGCTGGATAAGGTCGGAAGTCAGAAATTAATGCTGAAAGTTGAACACGAACGAGGAAATTGGGAATAATCAAACTTAAACGAAATCGGAAGTCGTACAATACGTGAAGTCGGGAATTCAGCCATACAAACTCGGAAATCGGAAATAATCATTTCTATCTGAATTTCGAAGATGAAATTGGAAATCGGAATTGATCATCCTGGGGCGAAGTCGGAGCTCGGAAATAGGGACGTTACATTTTGACTTGACCTTTTGAGCAGCAACAGTGTCATCTTTCCGGACAAAAGAATCTTCCTTCTTCTTGTGCTTTTTGTTCTCTTCCTTCATTTTTTCCTCTTACTTCTTCTTTTTCTTCTCTTTTTCTTACTCTTGGTCCTTAAACTTCAATCCCAAAGCAGAAAAAGTCTTCATAGTGGTTGTAGGGCATTTGTTGCCAGCCCTATGTTCATAAATCGACAATTGTGCCATTTTAAAGATGCTTGTGAGGAACATAACATAGGGAAAGAGTGGCATGCCTCCTTTTTTCAACATTCACAGCACAGGCCATGAAGTCTAGAATCAACCTCACCAAGTTTATTCTTCTTTTGGTAATGAGAAAAAACATTACCATGTGGTCCACTCTAGACATCACATCTGTGTTACTGCTTCTAGGTAGCTTAGTGTGTTGGAACATAGAATAAATAGCCTTAACACTTGTAAGGAGATGACAAGTGTATATGTCCCTTACTTACATGTTTCTTCTGCTAGTGAGGACTTCAGAGACTTCTTCCTCTATAACTCCTAGCTTTTCCCACCATTTATCTCTAGGTCTGCACAAAATGCCATCATTTGGAGTGTTGGTGATTTGTGCTATATCAAAAGGAAGAACTTTATTCTCGAAGCTTACCACAATGCTTCTTAGGGAGGTGTTGTCATCATCAGTGGTGATAAGGGTATTGTAGAAGGCAAGTACCAGCCCCATGTATATGTCTTCAGAGATTCTCAGGAATCACTCCATCCCTGAAACTCAAACATTTCATATTCCTTAGGCATTGTAGTGAAGTTTTCTAGGAAGAAACTTCTTCCCTTTGCAATAGGTCTAGTGAAGAAATTCCTGTAGAAGTTTGTTTGCATGTCTTCATCGTCGAAGATATATAGGATGCTATAATTACCCTTTCTTGACATTGTGTTGAACTAAGGTAGAGGCTTGAACAAAAAAGGTTAAGGTGTATGGGTAGTGAATGAGAATAGAAGATGAAGGTTTGAAAGTTTGAAACTTGAGAGGATAAATAGTGACAATGTTTTCTTTAAAAGATGAAAAGTTTTAGAGTGTATAAAGTGATTTGATGGTTATTGATAGTGACCAAACAGTTACAAAGATGTGAACGGTTTCAATGTCACAATGACATCGTTTAAAGGTAAGTGAGGCTTTTTGTTTTCCAACTTTGCATTATGATAGCAACATGGCATAGTAGGGAGTCACCAAATTGTCTTACCTTCAGAAATGGTTATATCTCCTCTCAAATTAGTCTCTGATGAGAAACTTAGGTCATCATTCTAATGAGATATTTTATTCTAAACCTATGATCTAGACCATTTTCTGAACATAGCAATCTAAACCTATCTTTCTCAACTGATCTTCATACCCTTCTAATCTGATCTATCTTTTCCCATTCTAAATCTATATTTCTAAACATGTTTTGCAGCTTGTTTTGATAAGCACATCCTGAAATAGGTTATGGAGGACTACTTAAACAAGAGCTTCCCAATTTCCATAAAGAACAAATAATTAGATATCATTCTCGAATATGGTCGGATTCACAAAAGAAATATAGTATTATTAAAAAGAAAATTCTTTCAATAGTTCTATGTATTACAAAGTTTCAAGATGATTTATTCTCTAAACAGTTTTTACTTCGAATTGATTGCAAAGTAGCAAAGCCTGTTTTAGAAAGAGATGTTAAAAATTTAGTTTCAAAACATATTTTTGCAAGATGACAATCCTTACTTGTTTCGATTTTGAGATTCAACACATAAAGGGAAAGCAAAATGCTCTGCTAGACTTTATCACTAGAGAATTTCTACAGGGAAAAGTCCCAAATGAGTAAAGACAAAAAGATTTCCAAAGATTAATATGGATCTCCATTGGAGCAAGCCAGTTCAACAATCCCAAGAAGTTCAAATCTAGTCAAAAGTATAAACAACTTTTGAATATATATCCCTAGATCATGATCTCATGATTCAATATCCTTTCCTAAGTTCAATAAGACCAACTACCCCTATTCAAAATAGGTTCAAACCCTTCACTTATCAACAAGTGACCACAGCTCCACCCACTGCTCCAACAACAATTACCACTCAATCAAGTGTAACACCCCTTACAAGGACCCTCTATGTAGAAAACCCAAAATGTATTATTGAAAAAGCCTGGCAACATAACTCACCAAGACAGACTGCTCAAAATATCTTTCCTCCCAATTTTGAATATCTCCCAACGCACCCACAAAAAACTAGATAGTACTATGCCAGTATCCATACACTACCCTCGATCCTCTTCCAGCTAGTTTCAACCCCAACACTAAACTTACTTTGACTATATAAATGCTTGGTACAACACTCCGTACCTAAGACCCTTTTCTCACTCCTGATTCTTCTAATTCAAAAGGGGAATTTCTCTAGATTTCCCAAAATGGCCCATAAACTGGTTTCATTATTTTGGTTGAAATCCCCAAATATTTCCAAAAATAATTACTTTGTTATTCAATAAATTTAAAGCCAACACCACTTTCCAAAACGATCCTGATTATTATCTTACTTCGCCATTTTTTGTATAAGTTGGATAACCACTTAGGATTACTTATACTCCATTCAAGAAGAAGGACTTGACATTAAATGGCTAGCTAGATCAATAAGGTCAAAATGGTGGGAAAATTTTGATTTACAATATGCTTCCAAAGAAAGGCTTAATGACTGGTTCAAAAATAATTCAAAATATCTCAAAATTATTCAACGAGAAGAAAAGGATTCTTAATTTTTATTAGAAAAATCTCAGATGATGGCAAAACTTGCATCTGCCACTGTAAAACAAGAGTTTATTAAGAGATTACATGAAGCAAAGGTCAAAAGTGAACAAGACTGAAATAATCAACAAGACGATGAAGTGGCATCCTTAGAGAGCTTTACTGTCACGACCCAAACCTAGGGCGTGCAAGTGCATAGAGGATATGTCCCCTAGCAAGTCTACACCAAACATTTTCCTTCAAAATTGGGCAAAGTCTCATTGGTATTTAGGACTATTCCTAAATACAAATCCTCTCCCTGCACAAATAATACAAACACACAAAACCATCTTAGGCGTTCTCAAAATACACCCCACAGCACAGAACATAAGAGTTTAAAACATATTCATACTTATGAAAATATATACATATCCACTTAAGAAAACTTCAATCCATAATCATTAAGATTCAAGCTTGTCTTAAAAAAAAATACACACACTTTTACTACAACAAATAAACCAACACAGCTAAGACCCTGCCTGTGGCATTTGGGAGCATCAAAACATATTTAAGAATTCGTGAAAAACATGCCCGTGAACAAGAAGGGCTCACCCAACAACGGAGCTCATCTACAAGGAAGTAGGAAGATCGAATCCCTATTCGGTACCTATATCTGAAATATGTTTTGCAAAGGGCATCGAGTGAGTTTTGCAACTTAGTGAGAGATAGAACATTTCCAACTCATATGAGATAATGTGCATAGAATAAATATTAAACTAATATATATACAGGGAAAATCAAATAGAAATCTTAGCTTCAAAATATTATATAATTTTCTAACAACCCATGGAAAACTATTTATTTTAGGATGGTCCATCAGGATCACACTTAGGTGGCCTTTCCTTCGTGTGATGCCGTATTCCGTCAGGCAGCACTCCCTGAGTGGCTATGTAATTAATTATCCGAGATGCACTAACGCTAACGTATACTACCGTTAGCATGTAAATCCTGTCATAGACTTTCCCAAGTCTTTTCCTTTACCATCTCACATAACCTTTAACATAGATTCACATAAAACATACCATTGTCTCGTGTATAAAATTTTGAAATTAATTTTGGTAAAGAAAGGACTCTCACATCATGATGCATTGAAAACTAATAAAATTCCAATATATAAATAATTATCAAAATTTCAGGGAAATCCATTAATTGTCTCATGTGATAGTTTTGAACAAGACATACATAAGAGAAAGAAATTATCCTCATAAAACATATAACCAAGATCTAAATCATTTGTGTATATACATACATACGTACATATACATACATATATAATATTATACTCAGTAATTTATTACGCATCTATGATTTTCCATTTAGCTTACTTCCAGGTAAATTGATTTAGCAGAGTTAGTTTATTACAAAGTGTAATATATATATATATATGAAGCATGTTGCATGTCACAGTATAAATGAAAAATAAACGAGATAAACAGAATAAAATTTATCACAATATATATTATACATATAAACATCATCATCTCATAATGGTTATAATGTCAAGTACATCAAGTTGGACCATAAGCAAAAAGACATCGGTCCATATCTGAGCAAACATCTCTAAAAAGGTGCTCAAAAGACATTTCACTATCATGGATGCATGAGAAAAGCAAAAGAAAATAGTGTCCATGGCCCAAGATCATAAAAGGTGCCAAAAAAGGGTTCTCCTGTACAACTGTAGTCAGCAGATACGGATAGCTCCACTAGACAGACTCTGAGGAGAGGAATCCGTTTGCTATGCCAAAGTCAACAGGTGTATAGTTGTCATCAGGGGCTGAGGAGGAGGAAAAATAGGAGTCTACCATCTTTGAGGGGTCACTCTCAGAGGATGCTGCATGAGCTGGCTGGGATGGTGCTATGGGTGGTGCTGCAAGTGGTGGTACAGGATGGGCCATATATGTAACATCCTTACTTTCTTAAACAAAGCATAATGGAAACTTTGAATTATTTCCCTTAGACAGTGTGAGAATTTCTCAAGCAGCGCTATGCCATAATGATCCTCACACCCAGAACTATAGGGTAGCATAACACTGCCATTAAAAATATGGCACTGCCATACGTTAAAAATTATGAAATGACAAAAATGCCCGTGTAAACTTTTGTTATCTGCAGTGTTGCCTAGAACTTTTAAAAATTACATTTTGATCCTAAAGGATTATTTCCACAATAACCATAGAACTTTTCATAAAATGATAATTATGTCCCTGCATCTGTAGAATTAGCAGAATGTGGTTTTAAATGGAGCAGAATCACGTGGCGAAACCATAGAAGTTTAAATCTCTGCTGATTGGGCCACAGAGGTTGTCGGCTGTGAAATGACATGGGGTGCCCCTAAACTTGCTCAAAATTACAAAAATATCATTAGCTATGGAAAATAGAAAACAGAAATGCTCTGAATTTGCGAAACATTTAATTTATCCTGTTAATCGATTTATTCAATATTTTTTATTACGTAAGGTTAATTAGAAATTAATTAAAGGATGATTAGGAGTTAATTAGATGTTAATTAGAAAGGTTAGGCTTAAGAACAATTAGAATAGAGATATAGAAAATCTTACAAAGTTATTTAATAAAGTTTTGCTGATTTGAAAGAAATCGATAAAGATTCGGTGTTTTAAATTTCCAAAACCAAACCAGTAGAATTTCGTACTGAAGACCCCAATTTGAATAGCTCAAATTTGGCCACTTCTACCTCATGTGAGTGGCGCCACTTGCAACCAAGGAAGGAGGAGAAACTTGGCTTAACTACCACCACCAAAGCCTCCACCAATTACAAGCCTTTGTGTTATAAAAATCAAAAGATTTCCTCCTAGGTCCTCCTCATATTTCACCCCCACTAGCTGTCATGTCCTCTCTCTTTCTTCTTCTTCTCCTTCCTTTCTTTCCTTGCCTCCATGGCTATGAGCTTTAAGCTCATAGTTCATGGCCTTCTTGGCCTCAAATTCTCTTACTCCTTTTATGAAAATTGATCCTCACCTCCTTCTCTACAAAACCCCTCTAACAATTTCATGATTAAACATCAAATGGAGGCTCCCCACACTCATGTGAGCTGCTGCCATGGTGGAGGAAGAAGGCTAGGAGTTGGTTCTTGGCCTCCTTGCTTCCATTGTTTCAAGGATTTCAAGGTAGGTAGCTCAAATCCTTAGTTATTTGTTGCGTTGTGTGACTATATGGTGTAACATCCACCGAAATTCTTTTATCGTTTTCCGTTCAATTGTTCGGTTTTTACCGAATAATTGAAATTAATTAAAATTCAATTAAATAATTATTTAGGATCAATTGATTAGCAATTAATTGAGATTAGGTACAAGTTAATTAGGTTAGAAATATAGAAGATTTCATAAGAATTTTCACCAAATTGATTTACCGATTTAAAGGAAATCAGTAAGTTTACGGTATTTTAAATTGTCGGAACCGAACCAATGGAATTACAAGCTTTAAACCCTATTTTGAGTGCCTGATAACTCAGCCACTTATCACCTAAAAGTGGCGCAACAAAGGCCACCAAAACATGAAGAAGCTTGGCTGAATTTCAGCCATACAAGATTAGCCAATCACAAGCCAAGAAGCCACTTATTTATACTCCTTCAATCAGATTTTTCCTTCTCTTTCTCACTTATTCAGACTACGCCTTCTCCTTCTCTGCCCCAGCTCTCTTCTTCTCTTCTTCACTCACATAATTCTAGCCAAGCATCAAGCCTAATCAAGCTTTGTTCATCCAAGCCTCAAAAATCAAGCAAAATCACTTGTAACAAAGGTAGAGGTTTAATTCTTGCATCAATTTTGTGATCTTGGCTAGCTAAGGGTGGATTATTTCCACAATATTTGATGTATAAATTGAATGATTATGATGATATGTGGCTGGTTATTGGTTGCTTGTTTGGTTAAAACCGAATTGGAAGTAAGAAAGAATGAAAATAGGAGGAGATGGAGAGCTGGAGAACCAAAAACCCTCGGCAGTCTGTACGGCGGAGTGTACGGCTCCGTCTACAGCCGATTAAATTTGATGAAACCAATTTTAAATGAAACTAGACATCTAGGGCTTTCCATAAATATATCATACAAGGCTTTTGGATTAGTATTGAGAGAGATATGAATTTTTGAATCTCAACCTAGGTTTCTGACTTTAATTCTGGGCAGATTGGGTTCCTCAGGGTAGAACTCGCCCTATACTATTTGAAAATGAGTGAAACTAACTTTTTTAGAAATATTACACATATTATAATATCCCAGAAAAATTTCAGAATTAGATAAGGTCCTGTTTGCTCCCAGTGATCCATGAAATTTGCCCTATGTCCAAACCGGGCCAGAACAGGGCAGTTTAGAAGGTCAGAATTCGGGGCTTATAACTTGAGCCCTACTAAGTCAAATGGAATGGAATTTTTTGTAAATGAAACTTTGCCCTGTTAGCTTTAATATGAGACCAATTTCGTGTGATTTGAATCAGTTTTCGATTTTTAGTGGATTTTTACTTTTAGGTGTTTGATTCTGGCTAGCCACTGGGCAGGCCGAGATAAACTCTAAATATCTTGAGTCATAGATATCCAAATTAGATGGGACTAATGAGGTTAGAAACTAGACACATAACACTTTAACATACTCAAATTTGAGGTCCAAATGAGTTAAATATAAATTATGGCTTGAATTATAAAAACCGGGTTGGTTGACTATGCTGAGGCAGAAACTCTGCCTTGATAAGTTTAATGTTATTATGAGTTCAATATTGAAATATGTGTGTAATGTTATGATCTTTATAATAAATTGATGTTCTGATGTACTGGCACTATTCATGGGGAAGCGGACTCATTCCGTTATGCTGCCGAAATTTCGGTAGAACCCATGCATAAGTTATGAATTTCATGTTAATGCATGTGCAATTTCAAGAAAGCTATGAAAGTTATGAAAAGAATTATGTTACTATAAAAGTTCCATGCTACTTGGGCCAGCCCCGGATAAGAAGTTAAGGGGAATAGATCGGTGGAAAGGTCGGGGAAAGCAAACCCGGCATTCCTGTATAGGAACGAGCTCGATCCTAAAAAGTAGACTATTACTCAGGAGTCTAAATGGCCAAGAACTCCCAGGGGACCAATAGATGGAAAATGATGAAAAGAAATGGGGAAGCTTATGAAGAAAGGTTTATGATTAAGTCTGCATGATTACATGAATGCATGATTTCATGAAATAAATTGTGTCAGGATGGATGCAGTGCCTATTATGTTTATTAACTGCCGTTATTCATTCATTCTGTTTATTATTCTGTGAATTATTATTAGCAATTCTACTCTGTTTCTTGTGCCACCTAAAGTAAAACTGAACCTTGCCTCGGACCAGATGCTTCTTAAACTCATTAAAAATGGATAGTCTAGTTTGAACACATGTTTTTATAATTAAAAAAAACCTGAGGCAACTAAGAATGTATGTGATGTCAGATAACCTCTATGCCCGAACTCTACTGAGAATTTCTTTAAATTCTCACCTCGCTTTGTATTTTCCGCATCATTCTCAGACTCTAGTGATGGACTCCATGGCTACCCTCTTCATTGAGATCCCAGATTTGCAATTTCACCAAGATCCAGAGTTGGATTCTCTGTATATAGCCGGTTCTTGTAACTTCCGCATTTACCTATTTAGCAATAGGAACTTTGCTGTCCCTTTACATCATCCCATTTTTGACCTCGCGACCCCTTACATTGCTGTCCCACTACACATGGCGCACTTACCTCCAACTCCTCCTGCACCCACAGCACAGACAGCTCCTATTGACCCTGCACCGGAGTCACCACCGCAGGCAGTTCCAAATATCCCACTTAGTTCAGAGAGTGACCCTTCCGAGGCCACCGGCTCGTCACCCTCTTCCTCCTCGGGACCCAGCGCAGAGTATTCTCTAGCCGGGCCTGACATGGCTAATGGCTATCTGACAGAGTAGCTCATCTAGCAGGAGATGTTGTACAGCATGACCCTCTTTTGACAGCACGTAGCTCTGGGTCATAGACTTGACAGTAGGATTAGCAATAGGTTATGAAATATCCTCTGAGGACCATAGGATCTTTTTGACTGATACGGGCGTTATTGTCTTTTTAGTTCGTCGGCCCACTTATGTATTCTACTTGGCAACTTTGTACAGAAACTGAAGCAATGGCTTCTGATATATATATATATATATATATATATATATATATATATATATATATATATATATATATGCATGTATATAGTTAATGTTATTGTACTATTCTTAACTATTGTGGTATTATGTTGAGTTTTGTGATGCTCATAATATAGCAGCGCGCCGTTTCGACTGTTTTGTAATACTAATCACGAAATTTAAGCAGAATATTAACACAGTAACACAGTCTACTTAATTTTATACTATGACTTAAGCATAACATCAGATTAGTAGGGTGTTACATTTTTGGTATCAGAGCAGTTCGTCCTAGTTAAGGCCTGAGGATTGGACTGACTATACTTCGCGCATATTCTGTACTTTTAGCTGATAATATGCACCAGATCTTACCTGTATGGTTGAGATATAGTTGTGCATGTGTATGAAGTGCCTGACCGTGTGAGCTGTTATTCACTAGCACATTAGACTTAGTATTGAGCCTGATCACCTCAATAACTTTTGTTTTGTGTGCTCAGAACTTAATGGCTTCCGGAAGGCGAGGCAGACCACGTGCAGAACCTGCTCCAGAGGACCCGACTGATTTTATGGCCACAATGCGAGAAATGGCCCATGCAATGCGAGAGCAAGCCGCGGTGGCTCACCAGATGATGGATCAGCCAGGCAGACGACCTGAGGCAAGCTATGGAGGGAACCCTCACGGCCCAGGAGTCGACCTGGACTATCTCAAGTTTGCTGAGTTCAGGAAGGCAAATCCACCAAGTTTCCGAGGGGCGTATGATCCTGATAAAGCTGACGAATGGATCAAAGCCATGGAGAAGATTTTCTCTGTCCTGGATTGCTCGGATCATCAAAAGGTGACCTTCGCCACTTACATGCTCGAAGCAGACGCCGAGTTTTGGTGGAACGGCATACGAGGATTGTTCGAAGAATCTCAGACGGTAGTCACCTGGGCGATGTTTAGGGATGTATTTTACTAGAAGTACTTTCCGGCTTCCGTTCAAAATGCCAAGGAACTTGAGTTTATGCAGCTTCGTCAAGGGAACCAGATAATATCTGAATACATTGCTAAGTTCGAAGAGCTGTGCAAATTTTCCACGATTTACCAGAGGAACCCAGATGAAGCTTGGAAGTGTATCAAATTTGAAGGAGGGTTACAAGAGGACATTCTTACCACGATAAGGCCAATGGAGATTAGGGATTTCCCTACGTTGGTGAACAAATGCCGACTTGTGGAGGATTGCAACTTGAAATTAGCTGCAGCCCGGGCATCTGGTGGAAATTTCAAGAGGGGGTTAGCCCCACAGGGCCCAAGATTCAAGCCCAATATCCAACAACAGCGGAGATTTCCGCCGGCAGGCAACAAAGGCAAGCAGCCCCAAAGGCCTTTTCCAAATCCAACTTGCACAAAATGCGGTAAGAATCATGGCGATCGGCCGTGTTTGGCAGGCCAGAATGTCTGCTACGGATGTGGCAAGCCAGGCCACAAAATTTATGAGTGTCCAACCAGGAATCCATCATAGCCGCCTCAACCCCAACGACAAGGACGGGTCTTTACAATGAGCGCAGAAGAAGCTGACAAGTCGGAAGGACTAATCCAAGGCACCTGTGACATGGACGGTGAGACTCTAACTGTACTCTATAATTCGGGTGCTTCACATTCGTTTATTTCTCATAGCTGTGTAACTGCTTTGCAATTGCCAATTTCTGAATTACCTTATGATCTATTGGTTTCTACTCCTACCAATGGGCCTGTTAGAACTAGTCAAGTATGCATCAATGTTCCTCTTCGAATTGAGGGTAGGATCTTTGCCGCCAATTTGATTTGTCTCCTTCTGTCTAGTCTTGATGTAATTCTGGGCATAGATTGGCTTTCTGCCAACCGAGTTATACTCAATCGCTCTGATAAGATGGTGGTACTCCCCTCTGTCTCACTTTCTGAATCCCAAACCACAACACTCTTCTATTTGAACTCTTTTGGGTCAAAGAATCAAGGATATATTCTCTTGTAAGCTAATGTGACAAAACCTGAGTAGAAACTAGAAAAGATCTCAGTTGTTAAGGAATATCCGGATGCTTTTCCAGAGGATATTCCTGAATTTCCCCCGGAGATAGAGATTGAGTTTACCATTGAGTTAGTTCCAGGTACAGGACTAATATCTATAGCTCCATATCGAATGTCACCTATGGAGCTGACGGAACGAAAAAGACAGATCGAAGAGCTTTTAGAAAAAGGATTCATATGGCCAAGCGCGTTGCCATGGGGAGCTCCGGTCTTGTTGGTCAAAAAGAAAGATGGAAGCATGCGCTTATGCATGGATTATAAGCAGTTGAACAAAGTGACAATTAAGAATAAATATCCACTACCAAGGATTGATGATCTCATGGACCAACTATAAGGTGCAACGGTATTCTCCAAGATCGACTTGCGTTCTGGATATCACCAAATTCGAGTTCGGGAACAAGATATCCCTAAGACAGCTTTTCGAACTCGTTACGGACACTATGAGTATACCGTGATGTCGTTTGGACTGACAAACGCACTTGCATTATTCATGGGTTACATGAATCGAATATTCTGTCCATATCTGGACAAGTTTGTAGTGGTCTTCATCGATGATATACTTATTTACTCGAAGACGGAGAAAGAGCATGCGGAACACTTACGGCTAGTTTTGCAAATTTTAAGAGAAAAGAAACTTTATGGTAAATTATCCAAATGTGAATTTTGGATGAAGGAAGTAAAATTTCTCAGCCATGTAGTGTCCTTTGGAGGAATCTCTGTAGATCCCAGCAAAGTAGAAGCAGTTCTAAATTGGGGAAGGCTGACCACAATCTCTGAAGTCAGGAGTTTTCTGGGCTTAGCTGGATATTACAGGCGATTCGTTAAGGATTTTTCTCGAATAGCCTTACCCTTGACCCAGCTAACCAGGAAGAATGTTCCATTTGAGTGGATGCCAGAGTGCAAATGGAGTTTTCAGGATTTGAAGAGGAGGTTGACTACGACACCAGTGCTAGCCTTACCAAACCCTCATGGACCATTTGAGGTCTATTGTGATGCTTCCCAACAAGGGTTAGGGTGCGTGTTGATGCAAACCGAAAGGTGGTCGCGTATGCCTCCAGGCAATTGAAGCCACACGAAAGGAACTATCCTACTCACAACCTCAAATTAGCAGCAGTAGTATTTGCGTTGAAGATATGGAGACATCACCTGTACGGAGTAAGATTCGAGGTCTTTTCTGATCATAAGAGTTTGAAGCATCTCTTTGATCAGAAGGAATTAAATATGAGGTAGCAGAGATGGATGGAACTCCTTAAAGACTACGAATTTGAATTGAAATACCACCCAGGTAAGGCAAACATTGTGGCAGATGCTTTGAGCAGAAAATCATTGACCATAGCCTGGATGATGATTAAAGAGACGGAGCTTATTGAAAGCTTCCGAAATCTTAATTTGGGAATCCTTACAACTCCCAAGGCCCTTCAGTTACACCAAATTAAGATAACCAGTAGCTTTAAGGAAGATTCGGCAAGCACAGCAGCAGGATGCTAATTTTCAACATACAATTAATCTTGTGCAGTCAGGGAAACTAACGGGTTTTGCCCAAGATAAAGAAGGCATCTGGTGATGTCGCAACAGGGTGTGTATTCCCGAAAGGAATGATCTCTGAAGAAGAATCTTAGAAGAAGCACATAAAGGTGAATTTGCTGTACATCCTGGCATAACCAAAATGTATCAAGACCTCAAGAAAATGTTTTGGTGGCCAAGCATGAAGTCAGATGTAGCAAACTTCGTAGGCAGATGCTTGACCTGTCAGAAGGTGAAAGCGGAACATCAGAAACCTTCTAGGATATTACAACCCTTGGAAATCCCTAAGTGGAAATGGGAGAGTATCTCCATGGATTTTGTAATGGGATTAACAAAGACATCAATGGGATATGATGCTATATGGGTCGTTGTGGATAGATTAACCAAATCTACTCATTTCCTACCCATCTGAGCAAATTACCCGTTGAAGAAATTGGCACAATTGTATATTCAAGAAATTATCAGGCTACATGGTACCCTTTCAACTATTATCTCTGATCGAGACCCAAGGTTTACCTCACGGTTCTGGGGAGCTTTACAGAAGGCGTTCGGTGCAAAGTTGTGTCTAAGCACTGCTTATCACCCGCAAACAGATGGCCAAACCGAAAGGACGATTCAAACCTTGGAAGATATGCTACAAGCTTATATACTGGAACAACGCGGAAATTGGGATCGACGTTTACCGTTAGTCGAATTCGCATACAACAATAGCTATCACGCTAGCATCGGCATGGCTCCTTACGAAGCATTGTATGGACGAAAGTGCTAATCTCCCTTATGCTGGTATTAGACAGGAGAATCAACTCTAATAGGGCCTGATTTAGTCGAGCAGACCACCGAGCAGATCAAGAAAATACGGAGCAAGATGCTTGCCGCTCAGAGCCGCCAGAAGAGTTATGCAGATACCAGGAGGAAACCTCTGGAATTTCAGGAAGGAGACCACGTGTTTTTGAAGGTTACTCGTACAATAGGGATAGGTAGAGCAGTTAAAGTCAAGAAGCTTAATCCTCGCTTTATTGGTCCCTTTCAAATCTTGAAGCGAATCGGATCAGTCGCATACCGAGTCACTTTGCCTCCACATCTATCAAACCTCCATGATGTTTTTCATGTCTCCCAACTCAAAAAGTATCAACCTGACCCTACACACTTCCTAGAACCCAAATCAATACAGTTAAAGGAGGACCTTACTTTCCGCTTAGAACCCGCATGGATCGTAGACAGAAGTACTAGACAACTTCAGAACAAGACCGTGCAGCTAGTAAAGGTAGCATGGGGAAAAGGAAATGCTGAAGACTACACCTGGGAGCTGGAATCAGATATGAGGAAAGAGTATCCTGAACTATTTTCAGGTACTAAATTTTGAGGATAAAATTTATTTTTAAGGAGGGTGGTAATGTAACATCCACCAAAATTCTTTTATCGTTTTCCGTTCAATTGTTCGGTTTTTATCGAATAATTGAAATTAATTAAAATTCGGTTAAATAATTATTTAGGATCGATTGATTAGCAATTAATTGAGATTAGGTACAAGTTAATTAGGTTAGAAATATAGAAGATTTCATAAGAATTTTCACGAAACCGATTTACCGATTTAAAGGAAATAGGTAAGTTTACGGTATTTTAAACTGTCGGAGCCGAATCAATGGAATTACGAGCTTTAAACCCTATTTTGAGCGGCTGATAACTCAGCCACTTATCACCTAAAAGTGGCACAACAAAGGCCACCAAAACATGAAGAAGCTTGGCTGAATTTCAGCCATACAAGATTAGCCAATCACAAGCCAAGAAGCCACCTATTTATACTCCTTCAATCAGATTTTTCCTTCTCTTTCTCACTCATTCAGACTGCGCCTTCTCCTCCTCTGCCCCAGCTCTCTTCTTCTCTTCTTCACTCACATAATTCCAGCCAAGCATCAAGCCTAATCAAGCTTTGTTCATCCAAGCCTCAAAAATCAAGCAAAATCACTTGTAACAAAGGTAGAGGTTTAATTTTTGCATCAATTCTGTGATCTTGGCTGGCTGAGGGTGGATTATTTCCACAATATTTGATGGATAAATTGAATGATTATGATGATATGTGGCTGGTTATTGGTTGCTTGTTTGGTTAAAACCAAATTGGAAGTAAGAAAGAATGAAAGTAGGAGGAGATGGAGAGCTGGAGAACCAAAAACCCTCGGCAGTCCGTACGGCGGAGTGTACGGCTCCGCCTACAGCCGATTAAATTTGATGAAACCAATTTTAAATGAAACTAGACATTCAGGATTTCCATACATATATCATACAAGGCTTTTGAACTAGTATTAGAGAGATATGAATTTTTGAATCTCGACCTAGGTTTCTGACTCTGATTCTGGGCAGATTGGGTTCCTCAGGGTAGAACTCGCCCTATACTACTTGAAAATGAGTGAAACCAACTTCTTTAGAAAGATTACACATATTATAATATCTCATAAAAATTTCAGAATTAGATTAGGTCCCGTTTGCTCCCAATGATCCAAGAAAGTTGCCCTATGTCCAAAACGGCCCAGAACAGGCCAGTTTTGGAAGGTCAGAATTCGGGGCTTATAACTTAAGCCCTACTAAGTCAAATGGAATGGAATTTTTTGTAAATAAAACTTTGCCCTGTTATCTTTAATATGAGACCAATTTTGTGTGATTTGAATCAGTTTTCGATTTTTAGTGGACTTTTACTTTTAGGTGTTTGACTCTGGCCAGCCACTAGGCAGGCCGGGATAAACTCTAAATATCTTGAGTCATAGATATCCAAATTAGATGGGACCAAAGAGGTTAGAAACTAGACACATAACACTTTAACATAATCAAATATGAGGTCCAAATGAGTTAAATAGAAATTATGGCTTGAATTATAAAAATCAGGTTGGTTGACTATGCTGAGGCAGAAACTCTGCCTTGATGAGTTTAATGTTATTATGAGTTCAATATTAAAATATGTGTGTAATGTTATGATCTTTATAATAAATTGATGTTCTGATGTACTGGCACTATTCATGGGGAAGCGGACTCATTCCGGTATGCTGCCGAAATTTTGGTAGAACCCATGCATAAGTTATGAATTTCATGTTAATGCATGTGCAATTTCAAGAAAGCTATGAAAGTTATGATAAGAATTATGTTACTATAAAAATTCCATGCTACTTGGGCCAGCCCCGGATAAGAAGTTAAGGGGAATAGATTGGTGGAAAGGTTGGGGAAAGCAAACCCGGCATTCCTGTATAGGAATGAGCTCAATCCTGAAAAGCAGACTATTACCCAGGACTCTAAATGGCCAAGAACTCCCAGGGGACCAACAGATGGAAAATGATGAAAAGAAATGGGGAAGCTTATGAAGAAAGGTTTATGATTAAGTCTGCATGATTACATGAATGCATGATTTCATGAAATAAATTGTGTCAGGATGGATGCAGTGCCTATTATGTTTATTAACTACCGTTATTCATTCATTCTGTTTATTATTCTGTGAATTATTATTAGCAATTCTACTCTATTTCTTGTGCCACCTAAAGTAAAAATGAACCTTGCCTCGGACCAGATGTTTTCTTAAACTCATTAAAAATGGATAGTCTAGTTTGAACACATGTTTTTATAATTAAATAAAACCCGAGGCAACTGAGAATGTATGTGACGTCAGATAACCTCTATGCCTGAACTCTACTGAGAATTTCTTTAAATTCTCACCTCGCTCTGTATTTTCCGCATCATTCTCAGACTCTAGTGAAGGACTCCACGGCCACCCTCTTCATTGAGATCCCAAATTTGCAGTTTCACCATGATCCAGAGTTAGATTCTCTGTATATAGCCGGTTCTTGTAACTTCTGCATTTACCTATTTAGCAATAGGAACTTTGCTGTCCCTTTACATCATCCCATTTTTGACCTCGTGACCCCTTGCATTGCTGTCCCGCTGCACATGGTGCACCCACCTCTAGCTCCTCCTATACCCGCAGCATAGGCAGCTCCTGCTGACCCTGCACCGGAGTCACCACCGTAGGCAGTTCTAGATATCCCACTTAGTTCAGAGAGTGACCCTTCCGAGGCCACCGGCTCATCACCCTCTTCCTCCTCGGGACCCAGCGCAGAGTATTCTCCAGCCGGGCCTGACATGGCTAACGGCTATCTGACAGAGTAGCTCATCCAGCAAGAGATGTTGTACAGCATGACCCTCTTTTGACAGCACATAGCTCTGGGTCATAGACTTGACAGTAGGATTAGCAGTAGGTTATGAAGTGTCCTCTGAGGACCATAGGATCTTTTTGACTGATACGGGCATTATTGTCTTTTTGGTTCGTCGGCCCACTTATGTATTCTACTTGGCAACTTTGTACAGAAACTGAAGCAGTGGCTTCTGATATATATATATATATATATATGCATGTATACAATTAATGTTATTGTACTATTCTTATCTATTGTGGTATTATGTTGAGTTTCGTGACGCTCATAGTATAGTAGCGTGCCGTTTCGACTGTTTTGTAATACTAATCATGAAATTTAAGCCGAATATTAACACAGTAACACAGTCTACTTAATTTCATATTATGACTTAAGCATAACATCATATTAGTAGGGTGTTACATATGGCTATTGTGTGCTCCTTATGCTATGCTAGTCCATGCTTGTATGCTTGTATTATGATGTTTTTCTTGTGAATTGAAATGAAGAAATTTAGTTTAAGTTGAGGAATTTATCAAATACTCAAAAAGGAGCTAAGCCAAATCTGTTTTGTGAGAAAACCCTATGGCGTCCATACCGGCGGAGTGTACGCTCCACCTACAACCATAAAAAGTGGATGAAATTAATTTTATGTGAAACTAGACATCTAGGGCTTTCCAACCATATAATTATAAGGTCATTGGATTAGTATTGAGAGAGATATGAGTTTTTGAAGTGTACCTAGGAATCTTGCATTCTATTCTGGGCAGTATTGGTTGTGAAGGGTATAACTCACCCTATACAACTCGAAATTTAGTGAAACTAATTTTAATAGGAAGCTAACACATAGGAAAATATCACATAAAAATTTTAGATTTAGATTCCAACTGAGCTGCTGCCAGTAAATCCACAAATTTGACCTAAGATCCTATTCAGGGGAAATAGGGCAGTGTAGGATACCCAAATTCAAGAGCTCATAATTCGAGTTCTACTTATTTAAATGAGATGGAACTTGTTGCAAATGAAAATTGGATCAGGTAGCTTTAAAACTATATAGTTCGTATAGTTTTAGCTAGTTTTATATTTTTAGTGAATTTTTACTTTCTAGGACTCAAATCTACCTAGTACCAGACAAGCCTAGGTAAATCTTCAATAACTTGAGTTATATGTATCAAAACTTAATGGAACCAAAGAGGTTAGAAATTAGACAAAAAAGCACATTAACATATCCAAAATTCAGAAATAAAAAAATTAAGCAGAAATTATGGCATTAATTATAAATTCGGGTAGAATTGAATAGAATTGGCATAAATGACCAAATTGATGGTTTCACAAGTATTGGTGTACATATAAGGTTGGGGTTGAAAGTTGCAAATTTTACATTGATACTAAGGGATTGATATGTTATATTGATTATGCTATTGTAACTAATTTGTCCGTGAGAAGCTGGCATTATTCATGGGGAAGCGGACCTGATCCGTTATATTGCCGAAATTCTGGCAGAAATATGTGAATTATATGAATGTTATAAACATTTATATGTTATGCTCATAAGATTCATATATGCAAGAATGATTTAAGTATGATATGAAGTATATGAATGAATATATAGCATATGCATGTATAATCATGTCCAAAGAAGGATAAAAATTATGAAAACTTGCAAGAAAGATGTACCAAGCTACCACGTGAGGCATGGCATAAACCCAGCTAGCGTGTGCCAGAGCGGAACTGTTTAAGACTTGGGCTAGCCCTTGAACAGATTTAAGAGGAATAAGTCGGTGGGAGCATCGGGGAAAGTAAACCCGGCAATCCTGTATAAGAACGAGCTCGATCCTGAAAAGCAGACTATTACCCAGAGGTGAGAAAGGCCATTCACCTCTAAGGGACCAAGTATAAAAGAGCAAGATCAAGTTGCAAGTTAAAGAAAGAGATGAATTAAGTCAAGTGCACTTGCATACAGTCAAGTACAAGCACCTACATGTGCATCTCTAATTATCTCATTATGTCATAATGTTATTATGATTCTTATTGAAGTATGCTACATTATTCGTGTTTCTATGTCTATCACATAATATGCCAAGTGGTTGTTAAAATATAACCCGCTTCGAGCAATATGTTTCAACTTAAAATTGAACCACTGTTTGCGTATATGTGCTCATATTTTCATAAGAAACTGAAGCGGCTGAAATGTTTATGATGACACTATGAAAGTGATGGTTCAAGTTTACGTACTGAGAACGTTAGGTTCTCATTGCCTGCTTGCATGTTTTTCCTTTTCGTAAACATTCCAGCACCTAAGTTGGAAATCAAGTGCGAGGCAGAGTACTGGGACATTCACTGAGCAAGACTTGGGGATAAACCAAACTAAGAGACTATTGAAACTAGCTAATGACTAGTCGGAAGCAAATGCTATGGAAGAAGAAGTACAAGCAAAATCGACATATGGCAGTAATATACAAGGAATCTATCATAGGGTCATAATGCCACTACAACTCCAGCAACTCAGCAAAGAGTATGACTGTCACCGCCATGTCCATGGTTTGAGAATGACACGAACAAATACAATAGGATGAGAATTTTGAAAAAAATCCTCAGTGGAATTCTCATAACTATTCTACAATGACATTGCATTTATTCTCAATTGCTTCGATTTTTGTTATTTACATAAAAAGGTGAACAACATACTAAGTAACTCCATTTATCACTGTTCAAGAAAAATAGTCCAAAGCAAGGTTTCATTTTACTTATAAATTCAAGAAATAGAGAGCATTCATATAGAGAATATTGCATAGTGCAAATAAAACTGTGAGCAGATACACCATATACATAAATAAGTAGGTGATAGAAACTCTCAAGATAAAAGAGTATTTAACCCTCAATCTTTCTTAGTTGGTGTCTAACAAACTTTTTTCATACTTGGTCCCCCAAGGAGTTTTAGGCCATATAACTCTTAGGTTATAATCTGCTTTTCAGGATCAAGCTCATTCCCATACAGGATAGCCGAATTTTATTTTCATGACTCTCCCACTAATCTATTCCCCTTGACTTTATTCTAAGGCTGGCCTAAGTAATATGGAATTCATATATTCCTTATGATTTATATAATCATGGCTAAATCAATTCGTATAACATATGTATTTACATGAACAATACATTATGTACATAAGTTTTAGCCAGAATTTTGGCAGCATAACGAATCATATCCGCTGCCTAGTGAATAGTGCTTTTAAATCAGACAGTCAGCAAAGGCATCAGAATCAACATAACTCATTAATATTTCAGCACCAATATAGAATTGAAACATTTAAACTTTAATGATCCCACTTTAAGGTGCAAAGCACTTAATTTGGCAATTATACATAAATTTCTCAATTCTGCCTGGTTCATAATTTATGCCATAATCTCTATTTAACTTATTTAAATTTGAATTTTTGATATGTTAAAGTGTAACACCCTAATAATACCATACTATCCTTAAGTCATTTTATGGTATTACTAGTTGTTACTCTTAACTAGCTGAAATTCTTATAGTTGAAATTAGTGTAATATAGGAAAATAGCTTATAGATTTTATTTTATTTTTTGTAAAATCTTTATACTTGAAAACTGAGCCTTTACGTGCTTACTTACTCGTATACATATGGATGTTATTTCTCATATCGCAAAGTTACTAGAAAGCGTATGAAAAAAAATTGAAATAACACGACACAATGCTTTAAGCCAACAATGTAATCATAGATAATCAAGAGTCATCATTACATTAATAATTATAACATATGTAATAGGTCAAATTAAGTAGCATGACTTCCCACATGCTCTTAATTACACATAAACTACCTAACAAGGGCTCTCAAGAAGGTGAAAATGCTATACTACTATCTCGATCCTCCTTGGCTAGGTGAAGAAACAAGGAAGCTCCTCGTCTTATCCAATCAAGTACCATTAGAAGTGCTACCATGGATGCCATCAGCTCTGTCTGAAGATGACACGGAAATGTATGAGTGAGAAATACAAGATTTCTCAGTTGGATCCCTACTAGACCATTAAATGTGTCATCATCGTGATCCCAGCCACTTCGGGTTTAATTATAAAAACAGCGAGCAGGCATAGATTCCAATTTTTAAAGGGTTTGAAAACATAGGATCCTGAAGCTAGTTTCTTTTAGTCTTCATCATGCAAACATAATATAAAAGGACAGAAAGCCATAAGGTAGAATCATATATATGAAAACATATTGCAAACATTCGTAACCATGCATATGAGATAATAAAGATGCATGCACATTCATGTGACTTCATGGACTTGACCATGGTTTTACTTTGACTTTACTTTCATTTTTAGCACACATTTAACATTCTTTACTTTTCCTTTGAAATAGACTGCTTTTAGACATGAGCTCATTCCGTGATCGTCGTCACGCAGTACTAACTAAATCAGACTAAGCCGATATTGGTTACCTCTAAGTTAGAAGGTCCTCCATGTCATCCTTGCCTCCCTTGTAAAGTCTTTCTCCATACAGTACTGTGCTTAAGTCATAATACCATACTCAGGAGTTGTTACTATTACTGAACGGACCTTGTTTGACAGCAGCCTCTGGTCGTCTTCAATATTTCTTGAACTATCTAGAGATAATACGGAAATAGATATAGAGTGAGAATTTAAAATTCTCAATAGGATTATCTAAATTGTCACACATCATGTCATCATTATTATCTCCAGCTGCTTCGGTTTATTATGAAAAAGGTGAGCATGTTATTATAAACTGTTCAGTTTTATAGTTCGAAAATATATCGTCTGAAGCAGAGTTCATTTTATTCAAGCACTTGGATCATGAGAGCTATTACAAAATAAATTCACAACTCATAACTTGAATAATAGTTGTAGTATATCCAAATATAACAATACAAATATAATAAGAAAATAGAACTTGCATATGCAAATACTTTTACTTGAATTCATGCAAATGCACTTGTATTTTATTTAACTTTCTTTAACTTACTTTCCTTGCAACACCTAAGTGTTAAGTATCGCCATCCCTAGGGTGCATCTTTTACTTTTTTTATTTTCTTTAATCTTTACTGCACTTGGGCAGCTTGATCTAGGAATGAGCTTAACTCATGACCATCGTCACACAATACTAGCCTGCAACGGGACCCACGTGCCTCTATACTGGAAGGACTTAGCTAGCCAACTACCTCTAATGTAGAGGGATCCAATAGTTTTAACTGCCTTCACCGGGAGGGACCTATGAACTGCCTACAAGTGAAGGGATCTCATCTTATATTTCATGTGCTTTTGTAGTTCATATGCTCATATTTTCACGTATGAGAGGTTCATGCACATTTTCTGTATCTGGATTTCAAACATTTATGCTTGCATGATATGCATCCACGGACATGACATATAAACATGTTTATCATTCACATATTCCTACCGAAATTTCGGCAGCATAACGGATCGAGTCTGCTTTCATGTGAATAATGCTAGCTCACATAGACATACAGTCACACTAGCAGAGTTAACATCATACTTTAGTCCCTCAGTAATATTATAGGTTTACAACCATCAAATTCTAATTGAATTTCATTCATGCAAATGAGTAGCCAAACACTTAAATAACAATTTTGCCTATAGCACCCAAATCTACCCAAATTTATAAATCATTCCATAAATTCTTCTTAACTCCTTTAGACCTAAATTTTGGATATGTTGGAATGTTATGTGTCTAGTTTGTAACCTCTTTGGTCCCATTTGATTTTGATAAGTATAGCTCTAATTATTGAGGATTTACCTCGACCTACCCTGTAGTTCGGCAAATTTGCACTTTCAAAAGTAAAAATCCACCAAAAATTGAAATCTACTTGGATTCCTACCAAACCTATGTCGTTTTAAAGCTTATTGATTCATATCCAATAAGTCCCATGTCATTTGAGTAAAAATAGCTCAAGTTATAACCTTGTATATTTGGCTAATCTAAACTACCCTACTCTAGTCCAATCAGGACATGGGGCAATATTTACGAATTTACTGGGAACAACAAGTGTTGAATTTGGTTTTGAAATTTTTATGGCATATTACTCTATGTCTTAACATTCTAACAAAATTGGTTGCACTCAATTTGAAGGAGTATAGGGCAAGTTATGCCCCTCGAAATCCAGTCTACTCAGAATCAGGGTCAGAATCCTAAGGTAAATTTCAAAAATTCATATTTCACTCAATACTAATCCAATGGCCTTATATTTTATATGTATGGAAACCCCTAAATGTCTAGTTTCACTTAAAATTATTTCATCTCAGTTTGGTATCTATAGGAGAGTCCGTATAGTGCGCAAATACCGCCACTGATGTGTTTTCTACTTAAACAGATCCTGTGTTGCTTCTCCTTGTGTTTCATTCAAGTTTCAAGCCTATCCCAACAATTTCATGTAAATCCAATCCCAAATCATCACATACATACAGTATATCATCAAATTAATAAATAGAAACAAGAGCTCATGCAACCACCAGCTAATAGAAATCACATGAGAAAGTTGAATCCTACCTCTAATGAGCAAGTTTCTTGATCTAGGTTGAAGTTTATGGGTAAGGAAGTGGATGAGGGCTTGAAAGGGTATGAAATGGAGGAGGAGAAGAAGAAGAAAGATGGAAAAGGAGATGTGTGTGTGTGTGGACGAAAATTGGAAGGGTGTAGGGGAAAGGATTAAAGCCAAGTTAATAGGGTGGTTGGCTTATTTGCTTCTTATTGGTTGATCATTCAAGTGGCTCACAAATAAGCCAACAAGGCTTGGCTGTCTTATGACACTTCCAAGTGGTTATGTGGCTGAGTTTTTAGCCATTAAACATAGGGTGAGTAATTCTATTGATTTGGTTATGATAGTTTAAAATACCGAAATTCAACTAGTTTTTCTTTAAACTGACAACTCTTTTCTACTTACTTTTAGTAAGATTTTCTACTTGGCTACTCTCATTTCCTTAACTCTAATCTATCTAATTAACATGTATCTAATTCATATTTAATATTTAGTTGTCTTCTAATTAATCATAGTTATGCAAATTAATCGAATAATTCGATTAATTATGTAAATTGAACATTTTAAACTTTCTAGACGTTACATCCCCCATAAAAGGTTCCTTGAGTCTTTGTGGATTACCGTTTCTCACTTCCCTTATCGAAATGATTGAAGGGTCATATCCCATTCTTTCTTTTCTTATCATTACACTTTACATGCATAGTACTTCTTTGACCAGATACATGCACTAATATGACTAAGTCCATAATTTTGACTAAAATCCAATAGCATGACGACTAGACCAGACCTTCCCCAAAATGCCAATCATAAAACTTTCAACCAATAGCCCATATTATATCCTCACACTAATCATTCAATTATGAGATAGAGCTCAATCAAACTTGTCATTCATCATGCCAAATGGCATCATACATTCATACCCTAAAGAGGATTTATAGTTGTATTATTCTTTGTGAGACGTCTTATGAGTCATCATATGATTTTCTATGGTTATCCATGGGAGAATCACATAGTTAAAATGAATGTGTGTGAAATCTTTTAATTACTTAGTCCTTATAGGAATTTACTTTTTACTTGGGTACATATCTTATGAAACACTTGTTTAAATTAATTAAGGTAGGTGATTATTTCCTTTCCTTGAGATAGTGCACTTAATAATTTCTAGGTTCATGGTATGTTTAAAGGCACTAATCATACTTTTGTTCCCAAGGAGTTCGAGATCCCTATAATCCTTGGGTCATGACAACACATAACCACACTCATAAACCCAACAACACCATGTTCGCTAATCACCAAGGGTGATTTTTAACTTATTCATGTTGCAAAGTTTCAAGCTTTTATTATTAACATAACAAGATCTTACCTTAAATATTATAAAAGTTATCATTCTTTATAAAGTAGTTATAAAGTTTCATTCTTTAAGAAAGTAAGTGCCATTCAAATTAAGCTCTTATCTTAAAGATTAAATCTTAATGAAACAATGATACAAGATTCTAGCTTTTGAACTAAAAAGTCTTGTTATTTATGAAAGCTAACATTTTTAACTACTTTAAGACCATTAAGGTCTTAACTTATGATTTAATGTTCTCTTAAAGTCTAAAAGATTCCTACTTTATGAACTAATGATATAAAACATTAGCTTTAAAGTTAGAAAGTCTTAATCTTTAGAAAAGTTAGTACTTTTATGACTCAAAAGTGACATTCTTGCTTAAAGCTTAGAATTTTACTAATATATTTATCTCAAAGTTCCACCTTTACAAGACTAAAGTGCAAGCTTATAACTTTAAGACTTAAAGTTACCTTCTTGATTAAAGTTTAAAACTTTATGAAAGGATTTGCATCCAAGAGTCAAACTTTAAAACATCAAGTGACAAGATATCATTTCTATAACTTAAAAAGATTTCACATTCCAAAAAGCTTAGACTTTTACATATATTCTTGTCTTCAAGACAAGACAAAATGAAAATTTAAGGAAGCACAAAACTTGCGCCACTTCCAAGGTTGCAAGTAACAAACTTTTTGAAATTTCATGCATCAAGAATCTATTTAGTCTTGTCAAATCAAAAGAAAATAATAAAGGTGACAACTTTTCCAATCATAAACACAAGATAAACAACTTTCAACCCAAATACCACCAAAAACACCAAGATATCTTGCATAGAAACTTTAAAGCACTTAAAGAAAGGGACTTTTCAAAAAAACTCAAGAACACTCATGAACAACAATATGAACATATTTTACCAAAAATGAAAACTTTTGCTCATGAAGAGCATGAAAGATTTTCTCAAGCTTTCACTTAAAGATCTTGGTCATGAGGGGAACCAAGCTTCAAGCTTCTTAAGTAAACAAAATAGAAGAGTGAAGATCACTACCTAGGGCGAAGATGGCATGATCTTGGAGGTGAAAAATGAAGAAGATGGTGGCTCCTCAAGGTGGTGAAGGTAGCAGCTTTGGAAGGATAAGAAGAGAGCTCTTGAGTTCTCTTGAAAATGAGTCTTGTAGTGTTTAGATCTTGTCTCCAAAGACCAAAAAATGTGATTTTTGAAGGGCTTAGTGAGGAAGATTTGGTTATGGAGGTGGAGAATGATGAAGAAGATGAAAAAGAAGAAATGGAAATGTAGAGAGAGGTTGGAGAGTTTGAGAACTTTAGAGAAAGAATGAGAAATTGAAAATGAAGTGAATGTGTGTGTGTGTGTGTGAATGAAGTGGCCGTAAGGTATAAGGGGTGGGAGAGAGATATTTTTGTATTATTTTGTGTTAATTAGTGATTAAGGAGACAAAGTGGATGATGGAGAGACAAAATATGATCAAACTCTTACATAAAGCACTCTTGTCTAATGCTTTATGCTTTAGTGACATCACTCTTTACTTTATTGTCTAGTTGACTAAATTTGAATTTAATCATGTGATTAAGTACTCCTGCAACTTAATTAATATGATTAAGCAAGGATTAGTGATTAACACTCAAGAACATGATTAACAAAAATTAATCTTGCTATTAAGCTTAATTATCCTTAATTAAACTTGATTAAGCTAATTAAGGGCAATTAGTGCTTAATTGAGCTATTAAGGGTTTGAATTACTTAATTAGAGATTATCTAATCTCGATTAAGCATTCTCTTGACTTTTCTCATTCGAGTTGACTCGTAAACTCTTCGTTAACCCCTTAATTAAGCCTTAATCTCATAATTTCTTATTAAATTCCTAATTACTTAGGGTTACTGAGATAATCTAGCACGACAACAAATTGAGGATGTTACATAAAGTATTGTTTGTCTAATTTGTGTTGTCTTTGGTCCCCATAAGTTTTGATAAGTATAAATTAAGTTATTGAAGTTTAATCTAGGTCTGCCCTGCTGTTGAGTAGAATTGGGTAACAAAATGTAAAAATTTATCAAAAATAGAAATCTTATTGGATTTATTTGAAATTTATATTATTTTAAAGCTAACTGAACCAACTTTTATTTTCAATAAGTTTTGCTTCATTTGAGTGGATAGTGCTCAAGTTATAAGCTCTCACATTTGGCTAAAATGGCCTACCCTATTTTAGTCCAATCAGGACATAGGGAAAATTTGGTGAATTAATGTGAAAAATAAGGAAAGAATCTGATTCTAAAATTTTTATAGCATGTTACCCTATGTGTTAACTTTCTAACAAAATTTGTTGTACTCTATTTGAGGTTGTATAGGGCGAGTTATGCCCTTCACAATCCAATTTGGTCAGGACCAAGGACGGAATTCTAGGGTTAACTTCAAAAATTCATATCTCACTCATTACAGATCCAAATTTTGATGGCCATAGGCGAAGCCATACACTTTGCAGTACAAATACATCTAGGGTTTTCCAATCCAGCCAATTCTGGTTAGCTATCCTTTAGGCTTTTAACTAAATTTCCAACCCAAACCAAATATTTACATGTTAATTCAGACATAACAACCCATATGAACACAATATATCATTAAATAAATGAGTAGAAATGAAATCCCAAGCAGCCACCATATCACACACAACAAGGAAAAATCATGAATCCCACCTTAAATTTGATGTATAGGCTAGCTAGACTCAAGTTTTTGATGGAGGAAGAACGTTGAAGATAGAAGAAGGAGGAGTTGAAATAGAAGAAGAAATGAAGGAGAATGCTCAGCTAAAGGGGCCAAAATTTTTGTGGAAGTTATGGGGAATTAATGAAGTTTTAAAGCACGAGGTGATAAGGACATGTTTCATACTATTGGTGGATTTCTAATGTCGTTGGACTTTGGCTAATTCCCCTCAATTTGTGGCTGAGAAAGGCATAATTTGTATGGTGGAGGTGGCTGAATTCCAGCCACCCAATTTAGGTTTTAACAGTATAAATTCCTATTGCCTCAGTTGTTATAGTATAAAATACCGAAATTCAACCAATTTCTTTCAAACTTGTGAAACATTGCTAATAATCTATTTAAATTTCCTACATGATTATTTCTAATTCTCCTAACCCTAATCTCTCTATAATTCACTTCTAATTATTTTTACATATCTAATGAAATCGAATAAATCAGTTAATAGCGTAATTTAAATGTATTGCGATTCAAGACGTTACAATTAGGAGTCCTGGTGTCACCTCCTCGACCTTTAAGACCCCATAAGATTGATGTTTGAGAGAGCAACAAGAATGGAGATTAAAGAAAGAATTTGATGTTATGTGAAGAAGCAAGCGTGTAATTTGATGGAAAGATTTGAGTTTGTAGTAAAGGTTGATGAAGAGATGTGCTTTAGAGAGAAAGGAAAGAGTGTGAGGGGTAAAGGGAGAGTGGAGTCACACAAATAAGGGGGGAGAACGCATGTGGGCCTTATATAGTGCCTTGATAATCGACTACCAATCTTGGTAATCGATTACCATGAAACCAAATTTTTGTAATCGATTACCAATCAGTATAATCGATTACAACTATGAAAAATTTAGCTCGTGGGCATACAGAGAAGCTAGTAATCGATTACAAGCCCTAGGTAATCAATTACCACTTCAAAAATTTGGTTTCCTCCTTCTGAAGTCCCTTCCTAAGTCTAGGATATTGCACATACTTATTTACTCTCCATTAACTTTAAAACATAAATATAAATAAGGGAATACCCCCAATTTGGATTTAATAAAAATATCAAACAATTCAAAATCCTTAAGAATCAAAATCCAATTTTTGGGTTTTAGTACAATTTTTCAAAAACATGCATTTTTATAAACTTTTGGGTTAAAAATGAAGGGGTTACCCATTCTCTAAAATTCGTTAAAAATCGCTTTTAACTTATTAATATTTAGGGAACCATTACCGGGACTTTTGATCTTATGAAAATGTCTCAATCCTATAGCCCTCCAAGGAGCCATAGGGTTCAAACTTAGAATTTTCAGGATTGAAATTGATAGACAACTGTGTAACATTCTGATTTCCGACTTTACCTTCAAGTTTACATGATTTCCGACTTCATCTTCGAATTTCACATGAAGTGGGATAATTTCCGAGTTTCGAATTTGTCTTGCACAATTTCCGACTTCATGTCTTGTACGATTTCCGATTTAATCTTCAATTTTGATTATTCCTGATTTCCAACTTCATGTTCTAGTTTCGAGTTAAAGGGAGTGGCTTATATCCGACTTCGAGTTAAAGTATATTAGGCATAATTTCCTACTCCCCGACTTAACCTTCAAGTCCAAACACACTGTATATAAAATACCGACTTCTGGGTTTAAGTATTTGGGTTTGATATTGGGATTCCGAATTCTCGAGTTCTGACCTTAACCCAGCAACCCCATTCTGACTTCTAACTTGACCCCAAGTTGATACTTTAACACAATGGTGCAAGTGCTGACCTACAATTTTAATATAACGAGTTCTGGCCTTAGAGTTGAACTCAATGGACATGAGTTTGAATTTGAGTTGATTTCCAGTCATACACGAGTTCCGATGTATGAGTTCATTCCCAGGAGCCTTCCATTTCTGTTAGTGTTCCTGAGTTTGAATTGGGAGTTCCGAGATTATGTGATTGTAAGCTGTATGACTTCCAACATCCAACCTTGCTTCCCAGTCTTGAATAAACCAAACAAGATTTCCTCAAGTCACAAATAAGGTTGGACGAGTTCTGACATCCAACTTCAGCGTTCCGACTTTAAGCAGAAATGAGATGAGTTCCGAGTTCAGATAGAATGGAAGCGAGTCTCACTTTTAGGATGACGTGGAGAGTAATTTGGCCACAAAAGAGGGAGACATGGCCAAACTTCGATCACAAAATTCCAACCAATCAACACCACAATTCCAACAACCCTCATGTATTTAAGTCAGACTCCCCTCCTCATTCCTAACTGATTTATGCCACTTTCTCTCCCTCTTGTTCCAGCCTCCTTCTTCCCTTCTCTCAATCAACTCCATCACTCCTTCAAGCTTAGCAAGGATCTAACAACTCAAGCTTCAACACCTAGCAAGACCACACTCCAAAAAGGTAGGATTCACTTTTTATTCTTGATTTCTCTAAACTGTGGCTGTATGAAATTCCACTTCTCTTCAATTATTTGATGATATATTGGATGTATATATTGGATTATGGTTGGATTAATATGAAATATTGAGTTGGAATTAAGGTTAGAAGAAGAAAACTAGGAGAAGTGAAGGTTTAAGATGCTGTCTAGTTGAGGAATTCCACGGCAGTTCGTACAGCGGAGTGTACGGAACTGCCTACAACCGGTTAAATCCGATGAAACTATTTTTAGATGAAAGTAGACATTCAGGGATTTCCATAGATATATAATATAGGCCATTGGATTAGTAATGAGACAGATATGAATTTTTGAATGTTAACTTAGGAACCAAGACTTTCATCCGGGCAGGGTGACTTGAGGAGGGTGTAACTCGCTCTACACAACTCCAAATTGAGTGAGACCAACTTTGTTAGAAAGCTGACACATAGCGGAACATTCCAATATGGAATTCCAAGTTTGTTAATTTTTCCCAGTGGTTCGAGGAAGTTACCTTATGTCCAAACTAGGCCAAAACAGGGTAGTTCAGGAATGTGGAATTTCAGGACTTATATCTCGAGCAATACTTAAGCAAATCAAGTGAAACTTGATGCAAATGAAAGGTTGTCCTGTTAAATTTAATATGAGACCAATTTTGTATGATTTGAGCTTAGTTTCGATTTTTAGTGAATTTATACTTCTAAGAGTGCAAATTGGACTAGTGACCGAACAGGCTGAGGCAAAATATAAATATCTATAGTTATATAAATCAAAATGATATGAGACCAAAGAGATTAGAAAGTAGACATATAGAACTATGACATATCCAAAATTCAGGTTTAAATGAGTCGAATTGGGGTAGAGGTGGATTATACAAAATTCAGGCAGAACTGAATAGAATTGGCAGAATGGCCAAATTGATGGTTTCACAAGTGTTAGTGGACATAAAAGGTTTGAGTTGTGTAACATCCCCATTTCCACCCAAGTTAATTAGCTCGGTGTTCCTGGCTAATTAGAGGGGTTAACGATTAATTGAGAATTAATCGATTAATCTCAAGAGCAAGAGCTTAGTAAATTAAAGGCAAGTTGACAATTGAGATTTAATGCATTAAAAGTTACAATTAAAAGCCTAATTGCCCAATCCTTATTAATCCATGATTTAGAACATAAAATCAAGGTGATCTAATCTAATTAACTAAGAGCATATAAGTCTCAAAACTTAATCACATTAACCTTCACATCTTCTTACAAAATTAATGAGGAAAATCCTTTTTAATTAAAATGTGCTAATGAGTAATTTAAACTAAGTGAATTAATGAACATTTAGATAATTACAACAATTATAAAGATGTAGAAACTTCCCTTTAATTATGGTTTGAAAGTTTGGTCAAAGCAAGAGCTATATCCAACCATCCATTTACTTTCTCATCATACACCACAAGATCAAGAGTCCATATTAGTAGATCCCTTAAGTCATGACAAGAGTTGTACTCTCCTTCATCAAGATAATGACACTTGGTGTGATCCTAGCCATCCAATGCCAAATCCTAAAAGAGCTCATGCTTTTAACCACTTGACAAAAACACTACAAGCCTTTACCCAATTGTCAAGACTCAAAGGAAACACAACACTCCTTTTTGCCCCAAGGTTTTTCCCACTCACTTGCTTGTTGTAAGAAGCAAAGTCACCTCACTCCCTCTCTCATTTTGCGCCACCCATCAGCCCCCCTCTCTCCTCATTCCATTTTTCATTTCCTCTCTCAAAGAAACACAAAGCTCTCTCCTCTCTCCTCTCTCCAAGTCTCATACTCTCTTCTTCTTCCAAGCTTCATTGTGTTCTTCCAACCCTCATACTACTTCCTACTCATCTCCATTTACCATTCTCATAAGCCCTTCAAGAACCACCCTCTTTGGTTCTTGGAGAAACAAAACAAACACTCACCTAGCCCCCATATCAAGCTCAAGGAGAAGGAGGCCATCTCCAACCACTTCATTTTTCAAACTTCCAAGAGAAACACTTTGGGTAGATATTCTAACTCTTCTTTCTCATGTATTTTTCAAGCTCTAGAATCTCCTAAGCTCTTTATAGCTAGGTGGTTTTAGGACTTGCTTCAAGGTCTCATGACCATTTCTTGCCTTATGAGTTTTCTTGTCTTATTGAAAGTGTTGTTTTAAAGTGAGAATATGTGGCATGATGGATTTACGTATCTTGCTTGAGTTTGATTAAAAATACTGATTTGGTGACTAAAACTTTGAGTATGATGATGAGTTAAAACATGAAAATGGTGATTTGAAGTGATATAACAATTTCTCCATAAGCTTGAAGTGAAAAACTTAAAAACTAGTAAATCTGGAATTCTGGCAGTCTGTAAAGAATGCAGTATATTTATTGCTAAAAAACTCAAAATGTAACGAAACTAATTTTCTGTGAAAGTAGACTCAAAGAGCTTTTCATGCATATAAAATATGTGAGATTTGGCCTTAAAATGAGAGAGATATGATTTTTCAAAGTTTGCTGTTCCTGGATGGGTTTCTGTCCGGGCAGTAGGTAATAAAACATGAATAACTCAAGTTATACATAACATTTTTGAGTGGGACTAAGTTTTTTAGAAAGATAAGACATAGAGGAACACTCCCATAAAACAGTTTTGTCATATTCCATGTGAGGAACTCCCAGTGAAGTGGACAAGCCACTGACCCGAGATGAACTTTCAATCCTGAACAGTCAAAATAAAATGTGCATAACTCAAGCTACAAAATGAATTTTTAAGTGGGGTTTGTTTTGTTTAAAAATAGACTCAGAGAAGTACATCCACACAAAAATTTGAAATAAAAGAGTAAAAGATGAAATTTTGGTGAATTTTCAAAGTTACTGCCCCACTGTAAAAGTAAAACTGGTTATGGTAAAAGTAAAAGAACAAGGGAGAAATAAGCTCTAAAACCTCAATACCCTTACATTAAGCATTATAGAACCCTCATAATTCAACTTAAAAAGTATCAAAAAGGACATTAGACAAAATTGGCATTATGCCCAATAAAAGAAGTTTACACAAGAGACAACCTCAATTAAAAACTTGCACCCAATTTATTAAGCTAAGCTCATAAAATGTTGCTTGAGAATATGCCTATGTTTATGTGCAAGTATGATGTTATGATGATGATCATGATGACGATGATATGATGATGTTATGATGATGATATGATAATGATGATATGATATGATGCTTGATGATACTATGATATTGGTTTCTCTGTTTGGCAAAATTTTGGGAAGCTTCGGTCTAGCCGTTATACTGCCGAAATTTTGTAAGAATTATGGATTTAGAAATATTTTGCATCATAATGCTTAAATAAGAAGAAGTTTAATTCAAGTAAGTGATCCTTCAAAAGGGAAGGTAACCTAATTTAAGTTTCCCCTCACCCACGACTCACATGAGGCATGGCATGACCCAACTAGTGTGAGTATAGGGGATAGGTCTTACATGAGGCATGGCATGACCCAGCTAGTGTAAGTACCGAAATTCTATAGTGGCGACGGCCATGGTATGAGCTCATTATCACTTATGTTTAGTGGGTGAAAAAATAAAGTCAAGTTAAGAAAAGAAAAGGGACTTCGGTCCAAAACCCTAGAAAGGGAAAGAAGTTAAGAGAATCTTCTAGCTTGGACATGCATGTTTTATACGATTACACTTGTGCTTATGATTATTATGATACAAATGATTAGAAGGTATGTTATAAATTGAATCCGCTTCGGATACTCATGTTTTCGATAATCCAAGAATTGAATTTGATGCATGTTCACTGTTTTTATTTATAAAACTAAAGTGGCTGGGACGATGACGATGACACTTACGTGTTAGGGTCGAGTCCTACTGAGAAATCTTATTTCTCACCCTAATTGTTTTTCCGTCTTGTCACCAGATACTCATGGCTCACCCCGTGGAATGGAGCATGGACCCTCCCCACCATGAATGGGCTTACGATGGGGATACTCACGCTATTGTGGCCACGACCACCACAGTAGTTCGTACACATTTTTATCTGGGTCAAATTTTTGAGGAAGAGGAGCCAGGAAACCCGCCAGCCCCCGTAGACGTCTCTTCAGCTCTCCTTGGACAGCCCCTAGGTCCTTGGGACTTTCCGCCCGAGCCATTACCCGACATCGAGATGGAGCCGATGTCGCCGGGATTGCCCGCAGCCGAGTACGCACCCCCGCCGGAGATCCCTGTGATAGAGGTGAGCTCGACGGCCACTCCTAGGGCCGCTTCGCCGCCGCTCCCCGAGTATCACCCTGCCGAGTCCGAGGAGGACCCCTCCGAGGCACGTTCTTCTGTGGCCAACCATACCCCAGGTCGTCATTTCCATCGCATCGAGGTGATCAGTAGGCACCCTCGCATCATCCGCACTCCTCGTGTTCCCCGAGGCCGAGGAGCGAGGGGGACCAGACACTCGAGAACCTGAGTCCATCCGATTGAAGGGCGTGGAAAGGACAGTGAAGTCAGCTTATGTCTACGTGGGCCTATTCCATTTATTACTCCTTATCCGTTGTATTTCCTTTTGTATTGGACCTTGTCAGACTTGTGTACCCTTGATTTTGGGCCATGGCATGACCATGAGTTCCCTTTTTATGTATTCGTTGGATATTATGAGACTAATTATATTTATGTGGTTGTTGTAGTAATTTGAATGCATGGTATTTTAATTTATCCCTTGTTCCTTCAATTTATACTGAAATCTTAGCGATACAATTATTTATTTCTATCTTCTCGCGCAAGGCTTTACTTTCCAAAAGTGACGACGTATTTCAAAGAAAAAGAAAAAATTTACCGTATTTTCTGCGTAATTTAATTTCAAGCAAAGTTTAGTTTAGTTTCCCACGAGCATAAGTAACAACTAATAAAACGCCGTAATACGACTTAAGCGTAGTATGGATTTATTAGGGTGTTACAAGTTGAGGATTGCCAGTTTTACATTGATATATATATGTTAGATTGATTATATTACTATGACTAAATTGTTTGTGAGAACTGGCACTATTCATGGGAAAACGGAATTGATCCGTTATGCTGCCAGATTTACAGCAGAAGTCTATGAAACTGGGAATGTTTGTATGCAAGAATGATATAAGTATGATATGAGGTATATGAGAATAAATCAACAAGCAGTATGATATGAGGTATATGAGAATAAATGATGAAGCGTATATATGAGTTCATTCAGCATGTTTATGCATGATCATGTATAAGAATGAAAAGACATGAGTATATTAAACGTGAATATATTGACCTTAAACGTGAATATATTGAATGTGGGTCCCTTCACTTGGACGCAGTTATTTGAGATCCCTCCTTGTGAAGGCAATTAAATGATAAAGATATGGGTCCCTTCACCTGGAGGCATTTGCACATTGGGTCCCTCCTAGTGAAGGCAGCTAAAACTTGGGTCCCTCTATGTTGGAGGCAATTGTACATTGAGTCCCTCCAATCTAGAGGCAGTGGGTCCCCTTGCGGGTAAGTCGATATGACGACGGTCATGGGTGAAGCTGACGAGCTCACTCCAAGGCCAGGCTACCCAAGGGCAGTAAAGGATAAAGACTAAAGACTAAAGATTTAAAATATATGCAAGCAACCCGCTCACATGAGACATGGCATCGACCCAGCTAGTGTGAGTACAGGGGACAGAACTTACATGAGGCATGGCATGACCCAGCTAGTGTAAGTACCAAATGTAGGTCCCATATTCCTAAGGAACGTGACATGGCGATCACGCTCTGATGAGGTATGACATGGCGATCATACTCTGGAATATGGCAGGTAAAGATTTTATGCTGAAAATAAAGATGAAGAAAAAAAAAGCAAATTTTATGTATATGCATAAGTTCAAGCATAAGTAAAGTTATGTGCAGCGGTTATGTTCCCAGTATATTGATGCTATGTATATTTTAATATATTGCAGTTATTATACATGGTATTATTCATGAAATAATTTTGTGTAGACTTTCCCAAATGCCAAGTGTATGAGTAAAATAAACTTTGCTTCAGATACTATACTTTCGAACTATAAAATTAAATAGTTTGTATAGCATGTTCACCTTTTCATAATAAACCGAAGCAAATTGGAGATGACAACGATGACATTATATTTAAAGAATCCTATTGAGAATTTATAATTCTCACTCCTATTTCCGTGTTATCTCCAGATAGTTCAAGATGTTCCAAAGACGGCCGAAGTTGCTGTCAAACAAGGTCCGCTTAGGTAATAGTAACAACTCCAAAGTGTGGTACTATGACTTAAGCATAGTACTGTACTTGGGAGGGTGTTATAAACTGCAATTCACACTAGGGTATTACATTTACCTTATTAAATGAGGACGACTATTATGGTATAGAATTTTGAAAAACTGGATGAAAGAGCACTGTTTAACATGTGAAACTACCCAGATGCTATGACAACCCCAACCACAACGAATAATAGGGTTGAAGTATCTATGTAGTCGAAGTTGTAAAAAGAAACAATAATGATCAAAACAAACAAAAGGGCTACAGTTTCCACAATGATGATCAACCCAAGGCACCAAAACTTAAAGTCTTCTAGCTAAAAGCCTACATCTAAAGACAAGACTAAAGACTACAAGATAAAAATAAAGACTACAAGATAAGATCAAAGGCTACTAAAGACTGCAAGACAAGACCAGAGGCTACAAGTCTAAGGGATTCCTTTTGGACAATAATATAAGACACCTCATTGATCAATAAATCCAAAACACAAGCATTCTTAAGATACGCAATAATGAAGACCTTCAAGACTGAGTCTATAAAAAGAGAAAACGCACATGAAGAAAGGCATCAACTTCTTACCAACCTTTGCATCCCTTTGTGTTTTCATACTACTTTGTACTTTACAGCACTCTCTTTGTATCAAAACAATATTTTCCAATCAACATTTCAATCTTGTATTCTCAAGAAATCTCTATACTTGTAAGTTATTATCAATAAACTCTTCTTCAAAATTTTGTTGTTATTATGTTTCAAATGTTTCAAAGTCTTGTGATTATGTTACAAATATTTGAAAGTTTCTTTTGCTGCTTGTTACACGTCTCTGGTACAAAGCCTTTGGGTTCTAAAGGCTAGGAAGGTTGTTATATAGTTTGCTATCTACTGTTCAATACTTCAAAAATCAATATTTAGTTGTATCCATAATCTATTATCATTGGTAAACCTCGAAAGTCGTGTTGGTAAGCCTAGAAATCCATTGGTAAACCAATAGGTGTTCCCAGTAAGAAGATTATAGAGAAAACTAAATTTTGACTAGAGAATTTAAACCAATGGGTTAAGAACCCTAATTAGCCTTTGTCAAAACAAAAAATTTAAAGAGTCCTGAATCAAATTTAATTCTTTTACTTGAGAAGCTTTTATAAATTTGAATATAACCTCCTTCCCTAGTTTTTGAAAGAATTCCATCTTTTGTAATAGTGAAAGGATATAGTAATGTTAAAAAGGAAGTTCCTAAGATAACCATTTCTTTAATATTTTTGACTAATAAGAAGGAAATAGTATAACAAATTTTATTTTTGCATATTTTAGCTTTCGAAAGTTTATACTTAACTGCTAATTTTTGTCCCCTTATACTCCCTAATGATTCTAAGGTTTTTTTCATAATATTTTGTAAGGATTGATCTTTCTTGTACACAATTTGAATCTGCTCCTAAATCTATTAGTGCTATTAATTTGAACCTTTCATCTTGAATTATTAAATCTATTTTTTTTGTGATAAAGTAGGCAAAGTGCCCAAACAAAGAGAAATTAAACAATAAGTCTAGGGATAGAAACCCAAATAATATCCTCCTTTAGAAAGGAGGCCAAACCAGAAGGACAAAGATCGTAAAAACAAACACCCAGTTGCAAACCATGGCTAAAAGAAGCTAGAAAATCTGCAGCTCTGTTCGCCTATCGATAAGTATGCTGAATTCGAACCTCCTACTAGTGTTGAATGATAGAACGAACAAGATAAAGAACAGAAGCAAAAAGGTGGCATTCTATATCTGTCTTGTTAATGAAAAAAACTGCACTAGAAGAATCCATTTCTAGGGCAACCCTACGATAACCTTTGTTCCAGGCTAAAAAAAGCCCATAATAAGCTCCCTACACCTCTGCAATAGAATTTGTGTTACTTATATATGAATCAAATGGTTCTTCTTTTGAGGTTGCTTCTCTACTATTGCCTAATTGACTTTGGTTTCTTAAAATATTTTATCCTTTTAGCTCTAAATACTTTAATTCTAAATCAAAATCCTTTTGTTTTAATTGGGATATTTTGTGGTTTATTGATTTTATTTCTTCTTGTAAGGTTGTTATAGAAATTTAGAGATAAGGAGTTTCAAACTTTTGTAGTATATCTTGTAATTCTATTTTAGGGGTTTCATTTTTAAATTTTTCTTCTTCATCTAAAATAGTTTTTAATTGTTGCAAGAATTCTTGTTTTGGTTCCAAATCTTGCATTTTTTCTATTATGGATATTAATGTAACATTCTTCTAATCACAATTTCATGCCTAGGTCATAATATTATAATTAGAAGTTGCTACTCATTCAATATGTAGTAATCATGTTATCATATCGTTGGTGGGTTTATATAGCATAAATTCATCAAGTAACATAAAAAATATAGCATATCGTGAGCCTAAATTACCAAAGATATTTTCATAGTATATATGTACAATGCTGTGTTCATAATAGTTACAAACCCAAGTATCTCGGGCTCAAATATTGAGTACAGCACATATCAACTATTTATCGAAAAACTCTCAGCTATATATGTGGCCCTAACAATACTATTCTAAGATAGGCCATAAAATGTACAAGAATGGGTAGCGAGTTGTCAACATGAGACCTCCATAAGGAAGTGCAGGTCCATCAGCAAAAAGTGTTACTAAGTCAACTACTGCATCTCTTCATGGAGTGTAGAAACAATTCTTCATGGTTGCAAACCCCTTGGGAGCAAGTTCAAGCACTACTTGGTCTCCCCTAGAAGATGAGAAGGAAGAGTTGGCTATAGAAAGATCTGTCTCAGTGGATAGTGAAGGTGAAGGTGATAGTGAAGGGTAAAATGGGCGAGCCATATGTAATGGAGCACCATTAAATGGAAATTCTAGGTCAAATTGGGCACTAAGCACAATTATAGCAAATGGGCAGCTAAAAAATATGTGCATCCTAATAACTACCTGGCCTAGTAAGTATATTGAATCTAAAGCTAGATTATGGTGCCAAGTCCAGTCAAGTGTCTCAAGAAAAATCACTATAGATGCCATTGGTAGTATCTAAGGATGATATAGAAAGATAGGTATGAGAGCTTGATTTCTAGTAGGAAATCCTAGACTACTATATATGGTGTCATCGTAATCATTCCCAGCTACTTCGGGTTATAATAATAAAACATATTGTCAATAGATAAAGAAGCAGAGATTTGTTTTTAAATGGTAAAACTCTTCTCGAAGCATATTCATTTTTATTTATGCAACCATGATAAATATACTAAATAATATCAATATCATAATAAGAGTAGTAGATTATGCATTAGATGAGCCATATACGTAAAACTAGCCATGCATGGAATGTATTGTTGCTCATATTCTTCTCTTTATCTTTGAGTCAATATATGTGCTTGGCTTGGTAATCCCTTGACTTTGAGTGGCATTCATGTATCTTGGGTGATAGTCTGTTTTGTAAGATTGAACTCATTTCTGTATGTGATTATTAGATTCACTCTCTCTATCCCTCACATAGATCTATCCCTAGTCAAGTTCACCCTCCTTGCCCTATCGTAGGAAGGATTCACTCTCTTCAACATTGTTATGTCAAGTTCACTCTCCCTGACTTAAATCAAAGGACTCAAATTCAATCTCTCTGACTTAGCCAAATTCACTCTCTTCGACCCAAGTATAGCACTAACTTTGTTATTCTCAATCAAATAAGGCATTATGTACAATTACATTTTTATGCATGCAATTCATTATTGAGAGAGCACAATCATATTAATATGTACATTGGACTCTTATACTCCAAGTTTCAAGTAGAAAACAAGAGAATATAAACTGTCTCAAAGATAGCTCAATTGGAAATATAATTATGTAAAACCTAGAATCTATCTAGGATTTAGAAAATTCACCAAAATTCCATTTTAAGTCAATTTAGGATCAAATATTACAAAGAATATCCTTTCTTACTTTAATTTCAAATTTCTTTGGTCCCACTCAAATTAAGTTTGAAGTGTGCATGTTTTTCTCCTAACTGCCCTGTTACAGGATATATTCGAGTACCTAAATTAGGAAAATCACCAAATTTTAATTTTTCATTGTTTTACCTTGAAATTTTATGGACTTATACCTTAATGAACCCCTTTTCAAACAAAAGAATCCCCACTAAAAAATTCTAAGCCAAATCTGAGTTATAAGTCTCGAATTACACCTGTTCTACTTTGGGTACTAATAGGGCAATGGTCACTTCATATAATCACTGGGACCTCTATAAAGAGAATCTAATCCTGATATTTTACAAAGTTATTCTTATATGTCTTAGCTTTCTTGCATTTGGTGGTGCTCTTTACAAAATAATGTCAATTTGCAAAAATCATAACTTTCTCTTTACAACTCATATGGACTTATATTTTATATTGATAAACTTCTTTCTGTGTTAACTTTCAATTAAAATTAATTTCACATCATTTTGAATCTCCTAGCTTTACTTATGACGGTCGAACCACTGACTGCCCAAATTTCCTCTATATACCAATTTTTGTTTTTAGTTCTTCTTTATTCACAATAGCAACCACTTATCAATAGCCAGCTCCAACCACTTTAAAATATGAGAACAAAAGAATACATATCATTAATTCCTAACTCCAATATTCCCATCAAGAAAGATAATAAAACCCTAGCTACAAAGATATATATACAAGGTAGCTCAAGTCTTAGAATTTTCTACTCCACTTCTAGTGTTTGTAACCTCCTAGCTTGGTTTTCTTGAAGCTCTAATTACCTTCAATCCACCCAAAATATGATCATTCTTCTTAGTCCTTGCCTTGGCCAAAAATTGTGTTTGGCTAAAAGGAAGAGTTTTTGGTTTGAATCTTGTGTTTTATAAAGGTGATGGTGGATAGGATGGATGTAGTTCTCTTAGAGGTGAAAAGGATAAAATAATGGATAAGTAAGGAAGAAAAATGGAGGGAGGAAGAAGGAGAGGAGGCTGTGACTAAAGAGAGGGAGAAGTGAGAGTTTTGTGTTATTTTTAGTGAAATTTTATGATTAGGTAATGTAAAAGTGTTAGGTAATTTATGTGGTTCTTATGTAATCTTGTGTTCTAACTTTATGGTTAGTTTTTAACCACCCAATTTACCAACTAGCTAAGTGGTTAAATTTCTAACCACATAATATATTTGATCACATGATAATAAACTTATATAATAGACATAGTAGCTACAAGATTTCACATACAATAGATATATTAACAATATGGCTCCATTAAATTTTCGGCCCTTTTTTTATTCTATTTTAATCTATGTTTATTCTATCTTTTCTTTTCTTATCAATAATAATAATCTTTAATAGTGTTATTTACAATCACATGTAAATCAGGATGTCTATAGAGGTTTGATCTTTTATCAACATGTTTATGGTCTTTTGGCACTTTGTATAATGACATAAATCGGTTTCTTCACATTCTTCTTCAAAAATCATAGATTCAGTATCAGAGGATATTTCTTCTAGTTGATATATTATATCTTCACTTAATTCTTCATCAAATATTGAAGATTTATACTGATCATTTATTAATATGTATATGAATCCCTCTTTAAGTTCATCACTTAGATTTAGGCTATGTATCGTTTCCTTTACTCTACAATTTTTTGCATAATGTCCTATTCGTCCACATTTATAACAATTTCCTTTGATTTTGCTCTTATGCTTAGGTTTAGTTGTATTAGGATATTGTGGTTTTGGCAACTGTCAAAGAGGTTTTCTTAATCTTTTATATGTTTTGTTTTGAATAAATTTTAGTTTATTAATTCTTTTAGTTCTTTTGCTAGGTGCTTTCACTCTTTCTATTCTGAATTGATCACAAAATGTTCCTAATTCTCTTTTACTCTATCCAGTTTCATTCCTTAATTTGTTTTGTAATTTGAAATCACCACATATTTGTATTCCTGTTTCAACTACATAACTATGAATTTGGCCAAAGGTTAATTGTTCATAAGGAGCTTCTCCTCTAAAGTGTTGTGCAATATCATTCTTCACTTTTTCTCATAATAATCTGGGTAATCCTGAAATGAACTTTTCTTTCCATTAAGTGGCTGCTCCATCAGTTCTTAAACAAAATTTTGATAAAAAGGTATCTTTATACCATCTATAGTCTGACATAGTTGGACAATGTAGACTAACTAATTAATCATCGACTCTTTGTTGAAGTTTTCTTGGATCTCCCATAAAGTATTTTTTAATTGTATATAAGAGGGTAGTTGTAACATCCCCATTTTCTTAATATAGCATATTAGAAACTCTAAATTAATTTACTTAGGCAATGTGAAAATTTCTCAGGCAGCGCTATGCCATGACGATCCTCACACTTAGAACTATAGGGCAGTGTAACACTGCCGTTGAAATCACGGCACTGCTATATACTAAAAATTAGGAAAATTATGAAAATGCCCCTATAGTGTAAACTTTTGTTATTTATAGAATTGCTCTAGCATTTTTGGTAATTACACTTTGACCCTAGAAGTTATTTCTAGTTTTACACTAGAACTTTTAGAAAATGGCATTTAGGTTCTTGCATCAATGGAATTAGCATAATAGGAGTTTAATTAGAGCAGAACAACATAACGGAATCGTAAAAACCTAAATCTCAGCTAATTGAGCCACGGAGGTATCCAAATATGAAATGACATAGGATGCCCTTTATAACGTCCGCGATTTCCGACTTTTGACCTCATCAATTAGAAATTTCCCGATTTCCGATTTAGTTAATGCTCAAATGGACTGGCTGGATTTTTTCGATTTCCGACCTCATGCACGTAATACACGATTTCTGACCTTACACGAAATCCGATATCCGAGTTGATCTCAACCAGAAACGGACGTGAGATCAGATCTCTGAATTGGTCTCCAAGTTCGAGCAAAATTTTTCACGAGTTTCGTTCTCGAGTTTATTTCTAAGAGCTTTTCATGTCCCTATTTTCCAAAGTTCCGATTTCCGAGATTAACTTTGGAGTTCTGAGATTCTATAAGTTCCGATTTCCTGGAACATAAGATTAATGGTTTTGACTCCCGATCTCCGGTGTCATGCTTAGAATCGATTCAAGTTTACTAATGTCCCCGACTTCTGGATTTAAGTGCTTGGAATTTGCTTTCAAGTTTCAAGTAAACCAGACAATATTTCCGAGTTCCGATTTCATCTACAATTTCCGACTTTAAGAATAGTACGAGTTCTGATGCCATTTTCAGAACATACTGGAAGCGAGTCCCACTTTTAGGCGACATGGAGAGCAATTCTGCCACAAAAAGGAGACGACGTGGAGAGCAATTCTGCCACAAAAAGGGGATGACGTGGAGAGCAATTCTGTCACAAAAAGAGGGCGATGTGGAGAGCATTTTGGTCACAAAAGGGGGAAAAGTTGGCTGAAATTCAGCCTTGTGTTTTGAGGCCAATCAAAACCTTCCAAGTTAACTACCACTTATGCCTATATAACACATTCTCCTCCTCTCATTCAGACCCCCTTCTACGTTGCCTTCTCCCTCACTTCAGCTCTCTTTTTCTCTTCACTCACTCAACTCCATCAAAGCTCCAAGCTCAACAAGGACTTGATAGCCCCAACCTCAAAAACAAGCCAAATCACTCATAGTAGGAGGTAGAGGTTTCAATTCTTGTCTTGATTTTCTGATCTTGGATGGCTGGTGGTGATTTATTTTCTCAATTTTTGATGTACTGATTGAATGATTATGATGATATATAGTTGAACTATGGGCTGTTTGGGGGATTAAACTTGAATTGAAAGTAAGAAAGGATGGAATTAGGAAGAGCTGAGGTGCTGGAAAACCAAAAACCCTTGGCAGTCCATACAAGCGAGTGTGCGGCTCACTTCTACAGATTAAATCCGATGAGATTATTTTTCTATGAAACTAGACATTCAAGGCTTTCTATATATATATATCATATAAGGTCATTGGATTAGTATTGAGAGAGATGTGAATTTTGGAAGTTCTACTTAGAAATCAAGATTTTCACTAGGGCAGTATGGGTTGGATTAGTATTGAAAGAGATATAAATTTTGGAAGTTCAACCTAGAAATCAAGACATTCACCCGGGCAGTATGGGCTAAAAAGAGTGTAACTCACCCTATACAACTCCAAATTGAGTGAAACTAATTTTGTTGGAAAGCTTACACATAGGAGAACATCATACAAAGAAATTTCGAGTTTGTTATCATCTCAGTTGTTTCCAGTGATTCGAAGAAGTTACCCTATGTCTAAACCAGGCCAAAATAGGGCAGTTCAGGAAGGTTAAGTTTCGGGGCTTATAACTCAAGCCCTACTAAGGCAATTGAAATGGAACTTTTTGCAAATTGAGTGAAACTAATTTTGTTGGAAAGCTTACACATAGGAGAACATCATACAAAGAAATTCCGAGTTTGTTATCATCTCAGTTGTTTCCAGTGATTCGAAGAAGTTACCCTATGTCTAAACCAGGCCAAAATAGGGTAGTTCAGGAAGGTTAAGTTTCGGGGCTTATAACTCAAGCCTTACTAAGGCAATTGAAATGGAACATTTTGCATATGAAAGTTTGTCCTGTTAGCTTTGATAAAAGACCAATTTCGTGTAATTTGAGTCAGTTTTCGATTTTTAGTAGATTTTTACTTTTGAGTAGGTAATTCTGGCCAGTCACAGGGCAGACCGGGATAAAATCTGAATAACTTGAGTTATGATTTTCAAAATCAGATGGGACCAAAGAGGTTGGAAAATAGACACATAACACTTTAACATATCCAAAATTGAGGTCCAAATGAGTTAAATAGAGATTATGGCATGATTTACAAAAACTGGGTTGAATACAAATAGTGAGACAGTAAACATGTTTTAAAGTGCAATACCTGTGCCTTAAATTTGATGATTCTAACATGAATGAAATATGTTGAATCATGAATGGTATAAGATAATTTCTTTGATGAGTTGATATGCTGAGTGCTGGCACTATTCATGGAGAAGCAGACACATTCCGTTATGCTGTCAAAATTACGGTAAAATATATGCATGAGTTATGACATACATGTTGATGTATGAGCATTTTCAAGAAAGTTATGAAAGTCATGTTATGAGGCATATAGAAATTATGCTATGATGAAAGTTTCATAATACTTAGGCCAGCCCCGCAATAAAGTTAAGGGGAATAGATCGGTAGGAAGTTGGGGAATGAAAACCTGGCATTCCTGTATAGGAACGAGCTCGATCCTGAAAAGCAGACTACTACCTAGGAGTCTAAAGTGGCCAAGAACTCCCAGGGGACCAAGTGATGGAAAAGTTTATAAAGAAAGGTTCAAGAGCAAGTTTTGCATGATTGCATTATTGTTTGTTAAATTCGCTTACTACCGTATGTTCAATATTCGGAGTATTGTTGATATCTATATATTGTTAATATTAGTTTATTCTGTTTCTTATATTGTCTTAAGTAAAACTGGACCTTGCCTCGGACTAGACATTTTTCCCAACCTTATTGAATATGAATAGTTAAGTTTAAATTCATGTTTTTTTTTTAATTAAATCAAACCCGAGGTAGCTGAGAATGAACGCGACGTTAGTTAAATGTCATGCATGAACCCTACTGAGAATTTTCTTAAATTCTCACCTCGCTTTGTATTTCCCTCATCATTCTCAGACCTTGGTGATGGACTCCACGGCCACCCTTTTCATTGAGATCCCAAATTTGCAGCTTCATCATGATGCAGTATTAGACTCTCTGTATATAGCCGGTTCTTGTAACTTCCGCCTTTACCTATTTAGCAATAGGAACTTTGCTGTCCCTTTACATTATCCTGCATTCGATCCTGCAACTCCTTACATCGCCATCCCACTACACATGGCATACCCACCTCCAGATCCTCCTGCACTCGCAGCACCTGCAGCTCCTGCTGACCCTACACCCGAGTCACCTCCGCAAGCGATTCCAGACATACCACTTAGCTCAGAGAGTGACCCTTCCAAGGCCACCGGCTCGTCACCCTCTTCCTCCTTGGGACCTAGTGCAGATTACTCTCCAGCCGGGCCTGGCATGGCCAATGGCTATCTGACGGAGTAGGCCAGCCGTAGGAGACTTTGTATAGTATGACCTTTTTTGACAGCACGTAGGACTAGCAGTAGGTTTGGAATATCCTATGAGGACCCATAGGATCATTTTGATTGATACGGGCCTTATGTCTTTTTGGTACGCTGGCCCCACTTATGTGCTCCGCTTTGAAACTCTGTACATAAACTGAAACAGTGGTTTCTTATATATATATATATACGGTTGACAGTATATGTGTTATTTGTTCTTATCTTTTCTGTTGTGATAAATTAAACTTTGCCACATTCATTATACAGCGTTACATTTCTTCCGTTACAAAAACAAAAAAAAACAAAAAGAGAGAATGATACGGATAAACGAAAAGTAAGCAGTATATTAACACGGTAACACAGCCTACTTAATTTCATGTTATGACTTAAGCATAACATTAAATTGATACGGTGTTACATTTTTTGTATTAGAGCAGTTCGTCCTAGCTAAGGCCTGAGGATTAGATTGGCTATGCTTCGCGCATATTCTGTGTTTCTAGCTAATGATATGCACTAGATTTTGCCTATATGGTTAAGATATTGATACGGGTTGTCGCCGCCCGTAACAAATTAGAAAAATTCTTTAAGTAACAGTTACCTGAAAATGTAGCTATAATGTAATCGAGGTCATCTCACGTGGAAGCAATGGAATCGATTCTAACACGTTAGGGGTTCTTGAAATTGTGCCCGGCAATTTTAATTTAAGAAAAATGTATCTCCCAAGATTACCTTGCGAGACTTCCTCGGATCAATAATCGTTCTATCAAGGTTCAACGGATGAATTCATGATGGTGACTACTTACGTGAATTATGCTTTGCACAAAGGCGATGCAATTCTACTTGATCATCTGACGTAGTTCCCTTTGACGTTCAACTAACATAAGAGCTAGTGATCATGATCATGACCCTATAAACCTACGCTAGTTTAAATGCCAATTGCAATAGCCTAATTCCTAACGGAATAAATCCCAACCCTTTACCAATTGGAAATTATCAAATCAATTGACCTAATTCTCCCCAATTCGAATCATGCAAACAAGCGAAAAACACAATCACCACTCTTAAACTATAATCACAACAATCATTGCAATTAGAATTAAAGAAAGCAATGGGGATGGAAAACCAACCAAGAACTGAAATTAAAGAATTGGGAACCTCAAGAATAATTTGATCTTGATTTGTCTTTGTCTGTGATGAAATTACTCCTCCATAGCGGAAGAATCAATATCAATCTTTAATACGATCAAAAAGGAGTGAAAAATTACAATTCAAATTCTCTAACTAACTAAGAACCCTAGCCGAGAGAGAGAGAGAGAGAGAGAGAGTGCATATCCCTCCCAAGAGTGGCGTCTATCTCTTTTAAAATCCCCTTTCAAAAGAGGCGTTACGTTTCCAAGGCCTTGAGCAACACGTTCACTTACGACCATTCTCGCGATTGGATACGCTATAGCGAGTTCAACTTACTGCCACCAAAAGCGCTCTCTGGTGACGCTATGGCGATTTGGGACACTATAGCGATTCTGGCTGCATGTCCTTTCTTCTCGGCGGTTTTCAAGCTTTTATGTTCCTGCTATTCACAAATAACATGAAATTAACAAAATAATGCAAGATGAGAACAAGATGCAAACTCACCAAATAAATACTACTAAAGAAATAATTCAAATGCAAAGTTTACATTATTGGGACATAGAATGGGTGCATGAATGCACCCCGTCAAATCTCCCCACACTTAAACAATTGCATGTCCTCATGCATGGAACTAATATGCAAAAATTCAAAACAAAAATGAGAGTATGGGATGCTACTAGGCCTAATGATGCAAGGTGCATGACACACATGATATGCCATAAACTTATTAAGCAAGGAGGTAGCTAGAGATGGTTTAAACAACAGCCCGGTAACAAAAATTAGAATCCAATAGCACTTTACATGGTCAATCAGGATAGCACATGGCAAGAATGAGCAAAACAAGCATGGTGATTTAACCTCACAAGGAAGATGTGTATCGCTCACAGCTCAACTCAAAAATTTTCTGGCACACTCTGGCACTCAACTAGAAACTTCTTCTATAAACTTGCCTTTTTCTAAGTCGCCATCAAGCACATGTCTAGACATATTTCAAGAGGTCTTCTCAAGGTTGATTGGGTTTAGGGCAGTGGGATAGATGGGAGAGATGGGCTAAACTTAGTTCTGTAATAACAAAGTGCATCACGAGAATTCACATGAAAGAAACCGAGCTTCAAATTGCTCATCATGCCCCTTTTTCTCTAATAGCTTTTCTAAGTTAGGACTAGATTACATGCTTGCAAGGGTGGAATGGTGAAACAAGCTTTCTCTTTCTCTCTTTTTTTTTTTTGGATAAATTTTGACGGATTTTCACCAATCCACAACTTTAATCTCTCAAGGGCCTATAATACTTTTCTTTCCACCTCAGCAATGGTTTCCCCACACTTAGATTATTACAGAGTGTTTTGCACCAAGCTTTCTGAGGTCCTAAGTTGGGTAATGCTCATGGTTTTTCACTTAGGCTCGAATTGTGCTAAACAACAAAAATGGGCAAATAAGCTCAAATGGGGTGGCTAATGGATCAATGCATGCGGGAGTAGGCTCTGTGGCTAAGTGGGTGAAAAGAAAGAATGCCTCAGTCATCAACATACCAAGCAGTCACGAAGACAATGCTTTAACAAAGAATTGGGCAAGTTCTAGAATCCATTCCAAGAAAGTGCACACACATGAACAAATATAGTGATTAAGTAATAAAAATCACATTTAGGTCAGAGCTCACAGAGTAAAATTAATTAACCGACCAAACAAGTCAAATTCAATTGCTTTGCTCATGTGACCATCAGTTAGCTTGATTGCACCATGGAAATCAAAAGCGGAAAATAGCTATCAAGTACAAGCAAGGTTCAACCAACTAACTAACTCCCTCTTCTTTTCATTTTTTCACTTTTTTAATATGCAAAATGATATGCAACTACAACTACCATGTAATGTAAGGCATAAAGCTAAAAACAAAATAAAATGAAAAGTACAAGAAAAAGGAATGAGCCCAAGATCCCGAATAACCTCCCCCTTTGCATAACAGGCAGCGCCCTCGATTACTGGCGAGTCACAATCAAAATCTTTGGGCGACGGCTCGATAATTGTCATCGTCGATCCTCCTCCTCGAAATCTCAGCATCAGGATCGTCCTCTCTAGAATCAAGTCGGGATAAATCACGTGGTGCGAGCACCTAGCGGTGGTGTAGGGACGGTGGTGGTGGCGGTGGTGCTTTCGAGGCTCGGTGGGGAAGTCAATGCCATGCGACCTCGAGAACTGCCTCATGTCAGATCAGCCTTGGCTGAATGGACTCGATGTGTGAGCCTGAAGCTCTGTTGCAAGGAGTCAATGCGGTCAGACTGACCTACATGGGGTTGGAAGAGAGGCGCCCCACTCTCCCGTCTGTGACTTCTTCGCCTTGGAGTCCTTGAGAGCAAATTTTTAACCACAATGGGCTTGCCGGCTCACTAGGACATCATCGAAGTGTGGGAATGGCGAGCGGCCATCCTAGTAATCAAGGAGGGAGTAAGGGAGGCCATTGCGGGCCTTATCATGGTGAACTCTCCCGTTTGTCGCCAAATTAGGCGAGGCGAGATAAACTCTCTTTCCTTCAACCAAGCAATAGATGAGGCAAACCTGGTCGAGGTGAGGTTGGTGGCGTGGGAATGAGAAGGACCTGAGAGAACACCAACTTCATCCACAAGCGGGCCTCAAAGTTCAGATGAGCTCTTTAAGTGAGTAGGAGGCGAGCATTGCGAATCCACTCCGTGCGGGTATGTGATCTGTCCTTGATCACATCTTTGTCCATCCGCCATAATTTGTTGTAGGAGCTCGGTAATCATCTGGTGGCGATCATATGGGGTGACATTAAGGTGGAGGGCATCGGAGGTGTGTGGAGCTCACTGAAATGCATCTCTAGGTAAACTCCCAGTGGCCTGTTCGGCCAATTAGCATAAAACTCCACGAAGAAGCATTAATAGGTCGGGGTTTTCAAAGAATCTCCGGCCTTGCGTCTCGATATCTTGGAGGACCCTCTCGGCCACGGGCCTCCACCTTTGAAAATCAAATGGTGCTTCCACGAGCGGCGGCGATGGCGAATGATCTTGAGATATTCTTGCTCCGGCAGTAATCAACAAATCGAAAAATGTCTGAGCAAGGAGATGGCTATGATCTCGATTGGCACTTCCTGGCTGCAGTGCGCTTCACTTTACCCTTGTCGCTTTGGGAGCCATTCACTGAAATTGCAGAAAATGTGCATGAATCTAAAATCAATGAGAGAAGGCGATTAAGAACAATGCACAAGTATGAAAACACCATTATACACAAGTATGGGGTAGTTGGGGGTTGGCTATTTCAATCAAAAGGATTGCCAATTAGTGCAAAACATTGAGATGAAAAAATCGTTAACAAATTGGAAATACAAAGACCAAACAATTGACGCCAAGTTAGAAGTGAGAGTTCATTCAAGCAATGCACAAACACTTGGTGAGCCTAAAATATTTAGAGCTCAAAACCTCAACCAAAATGCAAGAACAACCCAAAATTCAAAATCCCATCAGCAATGAGTGGCAATGAACTAACGATGAAATGAAGAAGGGAAGTGGGATGGGGGTAATGGCCACGGATGAAGGTGAGGGAGTGTGGGAGTGAAGTGTTGTGAGCAATGGGGAGCAGTGCTATATAAATGCGAAGAATCGAAACACCAGCTATAGCGGTTAGGAACCACTATAGCGGTTCCTTGTGATTCCCTTCCCTTAGTGAAGCAGCTGCGTTTCACTTAAGGGCCCACCGTTCTTTTTTTTTTTTTTAACTTACACGACCACTATAGCGGTCTAAAGCGCTATAGCGGTTCATGGAGTAGTCACACAAGTGCTTACAGCTCTGCAGTATAACACCGCTATAAGCGGTTTCAAAAAGCGGCGAAATTTCTTTGCCAACACCATGTATCTTTTTCTGGAACCTCTCTGCTTTTTGCACACTCCACAAGCAGTAAGAATAAAAAGAAATGGATAAATAAATAAATAAGAAATAAAAAGAAACGAGAAATTAAAATATGAGAAATAAAAATAGAATTAGAAGGTGGGTTGTCTCCACTCGGCCTTGGGTTCATAGTCCTAAGTTGGACGTATAAGCTCCTCACTCTGGGTAAATGGCTTGCACCTGACTTGACTTCCCTTCACCCCCAAGACCCACTATAGTTTCATGGTACACCTTTAAGCGGTGCCCGTTTACCTTAAAAATTGCTTTGGACTTGGGGTCCTCAATCTCTCTGACACCAAAGGGATGTACCTTTGTGACCTTGAGCAGGCGGTCCATCCACAAGGACCTTAACTTTCCGGGCATCGGTTTCAGCAGGAATTGTAGAGAGTACTAGTTCCCCTTCATGGAACTCTTTTCTTGAAGTATTTCTATCATGAAACACCTTAGTTCTCTCCTTGTACAACCTAGAGTTCTCATAGGCCTCAAACCTCAATTCTTCCAACTCTTGCAATTGCAACTTAGAGCCTTACCGACCCTCTCCCAAATCCATGTTGCACCCTTATGACCCAATGAGCCCGATGCATCATTTCCACGGGCAAGTGACATGCCTTTCCAAACACAATCCTGAAGGACTCATCCCGATAGGCGTTTTGTAGGCGTGCGATAAGCCCACAAAGCATCATCCAACCTTACACTCCAGTCCTTAGGTTGGGCTTCAGTTTTCCCCAAGATTCTTTTGATTTCGGTTAGACACTTCCAGCTTGCCCGTTTGTTTGGGGGTGGTAAGGAGTGGATACCTTATGAACAACCCCATATTTACGAATTAAAGCTTCTATGCTCAGGTTGCGAGAAATGAGTTCCACTGGTCACTTATAATTGCCTTAGGCATGCCAAACTGCAGAAAATGTATGAGACAAAAGCCACAACTCTGGCGAATCATTAGTGCGGGTGGCTGTTGCTTCCACCCACTTTGACACATAATCACGGTAAAAGTATGTAAACATAGCCAAAGAGCTAGGGAAAGGACCCATGAAATCAATGCCCCAAACATCAAAACTTCACAAAAGCGTATGGGTTGTTGGGGCATCTCATTCCTCAAGATATATTCCACTGTCCTTTGGCATTGTTCACAAGACTTGCAAACATTATATGCATCTCTAAACAAAGTGGGCCAATAGAAACCAAGTCAGATGCTTTTCTAGCGGTGCGTTGGGGTCCAAAGTGACCTTCACTCGCATAAGTATGACAAAAACGGAGTATGGACTCGAATTCCTCCTGAGGCACACATCGTCTAACCACTTGGTCACTACAAATTTTCCAAAGATAAGGATCATCCCACACATATTATTTAGAATCGCTTTTGGCTTTGCAAAGCGAGTACAGTGAAAAGTGTGAGGGCTACTCTAGCAACCAAGTAGTTGACAATGTCGACATACCATGGAACAACGAGACACACTCATCAGCTGTTCATCGAAATTATCGTTGAGATGTCACATTTGCGGGATTCAAAGAATGCTCAAGCTTTGTAGATGATGCTACTAAATTTACAGCTCCAGCTTTGTCTTTTATTTCTAAATCAAACTCTTGGAGTAGCAGCATCCATCTAATGAGCCTAGGCTTGGCTTCTAGTTTCTTCAACAAATATTTAAAGCCCATGGTCCGAATACACTACCACTTTAGAGCCTAGCAAGTATGAGGAAATTTATCCAAAGCAAAATAATGGCTAGGAGCTCTTTTTCAGATAGTGGTGTAGTTGGTGTCATGACATCTAAAATCTTGAGGAAGCATAATAAATAGCATGAGAAGCTTACCCATCTTGTGTAGAAACGATAGCGCCTACCGCAGATAGTCGAGGCATCGCACATATGCTCAAATGGTTGACTCGATCAGGTGGTTGGATGGTTTGGAGTGGTGGTCAAGGCCTTTTTGGCCTATCTCGAATGCCTCCTCCTGCACTTGTCATCAAAAATAAACTCAACATCCTTTTGCAGCAAGAGGTAAGAGGTTGGGCAATTTCTTTGAAATCCTTGATGAACCTCCTATAGAAACCTGCATGGCCAAGAAAGAACGAATCTCCGCATACTTGGGGTAGAGAGCAAGGAGGTAATAACTTCTATTTTAGTAGGATCATGACAGCGCCTTTGCTAGAGACAACATGACCCGAGACTATACCTTGTTCCACCATAAAATGACATTTTTCAAAATTTAGAACAAGGTTGGTCTCAACACATCTCTGTAACACTCTAGCCAAGCTACTCAAACAAGAATCAAAAGAAGAGCCAAAGACAGTAAAGTCATCCATAAATACCTCCATGCACTCCTCCAGCAAATCAGAGAAAATACTCATCATGCATCGCTGAAAAGTGGCCGGTGCGTTGCAAAGTCCAAAGGGCATCCGTTTGTAAGCATAGGTGCCAAAGGGGCATGTGAAGGTGGTCTTCTCCTGGTCCTCTGGGGCAATATGAATCTGAAAGTACCCCGTGTAGCCATCCAAAAAACAGTAGTGAGACTTCCCTGCCAACCTTTCCAACATCTAATCAATGAAAGGCAGGGGATAGTGAATCCAGGGTAGCTTTGGTTAAGCCTCCAGATAATCAATGCAAACCCTCCAACTGTTTTGCACATGGGTCGGAACCAACTCACCCTTCTCATTCTTTACCACGGTGATCCCCGACTTCTTGGGAACCACTTGCACTGGACTCACCCACTCGCTGTCAGAAATAGGGTAGATAATGTCAGCTTGCAAGAGTCTTGTCACCTCCTTCTTAACCACATCAAGAATCAGTGGGTTGAGTCGGCGTTGTGGTTGTCTAGCCCAGCTTAGCCCCTCCTCCGAGAAATATCCTGTGCATGCAAGTGGAGGGACTAATCCTGTGATATCATCCAAGGTCCGGTAATGGCCCTCTTGTGCCTCCTCAAAACCACAACTAACTTATCCTCTTGGGTCTTAGAGGCCATTGGCAATGATGACCGGCAATGTTTCACCTCCCGAGAATGCATACTTGAGGTGGTTGGGGAGGCTTGACTACTGGGCCTACAGGTTGTGTACACATTCTGTATGCTTAGACAATTCTAAAGCAGTAGAATCATCATATCAGTGGAAGAAGCAGGATAATATGGGTATAGGAAGTAAAAATAGTCTCGAAATATGGAGTCTTTGCTCTGCAGAGTGCACTAATAGTGGGCTTGTGGCATCATTGCCAAAAGTTACGTAGTGTTCTCAAAATGTTGCTCGATCGAGGATGCATCAATAGTAGCACACCCCTATGTAAACCAGTGAAATGCTTTGTCATCGTTAACACACTCATACTCTAGTCCCCATACTCACTAGCTCCTCAAAATTTTCAGTCAAGCCAACAAAAACCTCATCAATCGGGGATTCGATGACATCAACACTAAAAGCAGAGAATGTTCTTCGGGTGGGTGTTTCATGGCATCAGATAAACAGAATTGAGCCTTCATATCCCCACACTCAAAAGATAAGGTACCCGCGTACATATCGATCTTGGTTCTTAGTTTCAGAAAAAGGTCTCCCTAAGATCAATGTGTGCTCGATTGTGTTAGTGTCATCCTCCCATAGCCAAAAGCGTAAAAGTCGAATTTGGGGAAAATCAAATCGTTTACCTGGACCAAGGCGTCTCAAGTATCCCATCCCGGATTAGATACTCAGATTATTGGCCAGAACTCTCAATCTGGTGGGTGCTAGCTCTCCCCACCTAAGGCTTCATATATTGAGCAGGGCATGATCGTCTTTGGCCCCAAGATCCACTAAAGCTTGCCCAATGTGAAGGTTTCCAATGGTGCAGGGAACATTGAATGCACCTGGATCCTTATGCTTCCTGAGGGTGACTTGGTGGATAGCGAGGAGGCTTTCACCCCATAGTCACTCTTTCCACTTCATTGCCTCGACTTCCTCTTGTTGGTGCATAGGTCTTTCAAGAATTTGGCATACTTTGGAATCACTAATAGCTTGAGAGGGATGTTGACTTCTACGCTTCCTGAAAGTCTCCAGAGGTCCTTCTCCAACTCCAATTCATTGGTCTTCTTGGAGTCTTGTAACTCTCTGCGGAAAAGGCAATGGAGTGGGTCTTGTCAATTGTTCTTCTGTTTCTTTTTTATAAGGTGCAAGCCCATCTTGTTGCACTTCATGTTGATAAACCTCTTCTTCCTGGCTCTCAACCACTACATTACGAAGGACCGAGCAACCTCGAGGTAGAAGCTGTGCAGGACCTCAAAGTAATGGCAGAAACATTCCCTTTGGGGTTGGGAATTGTCTGTGAGGGAATAGTAGAGGCACTTCCCTGCTGGGATTGGGAATTCTCAAGCCTGATAATTGCATTCCTCATCTCTTGCATGGCTTGTTCTTGTTTCCTCTGAGTCTCAATCATCATCTTCATCATCTCCTGCCATGGTGCTTCTGAAGGCGGGAGAGTGCGGGTAGTCTTTGGAGGTTCTTTGTGGACTAGGAAGGTGTGGGGCAGTGGTGGGTGAAATGTGGGTTAGTATCTTTGTTGCCTCTGTTGTGGTGGCATGTGTACTTGTTGTTGTTGTTGAGGGCATTGTTCCACCTAAGGTTGGGGTGATCTTTCCAACCAGGGTTGTAGAGTGTTGCTATATGGATTGTACCCCTGCTGTCCACCCTGATTTTGAGGCCTTCCAGGAAATATATTACAGTACTGCGATGTAGGATCTTCATGGCCCGAGGACACATGTCTGAAGTTTGTGACTCGCAAGAACAAATACCGCACACTTGTACTACCTTGACTGGAGGAACTTGGTTTAGTGCAATTTGCTTGAAACTACATAAGCTCATCCAGTTTCTTCTACTGCCACCTTTCTTTCTCATGAAGTGACTTCACCCGCTTGGCCAGATGCTGCAGCTCTAGACCCAAAGCTGGCAGGAGTTTTACGCCATGTTTTCAATTAGCAATCTGGCTGCAGCAGGAGTCTTGTCAACTAATGCACCCCCACTGGCGGCATCAATCATGCTCCTCTCCATGACTAACAGCCCTTCATAAAAATCTTTGAATTAAAAGGCTGTTGTCTGATGCTATGAAGCGCTTGCATATCGCCACTTGAACCTCTCCCAGTATTCATAATGAGATTCACCACCTTAGGCTGCCGAATTCCACAAATGTCTTTTACGATGGCAGTTTGCTGCAGGCAGGAAAAGAACTTCTCAAGAAAAATGCGCTTCATACCATTGCCCAGTCATTGTCCCATGAGGGATGTAAAGAACCAATCATGGCAGCTCCTTCAAGGGAAAATGGGAAGGCTCTCGGCTTTATTTGCTCTCGGGTTACCTGAGGCTTCATGGTCACCACAGATAACATGGAAGCTGCTTCAAATGCTTGTGTGGGTCCTCCCGGACAACCCATGGAACTTGGGTAGATGGTGCAAGAGTCACGATTTTAGCTCAAAATCACCCCCTGTTGAGGTAGACAATTCCTAGTGGTTGATAGTTCGAGGTCTGAGTGCAAGCTCTTTCAGTGTCCTGTTAACTTCTCCCATGTCACCTGAAACACTAGCAATAGGATCAGAAAGTTCAGGAAAATAATAAGAAGAATTATCAAGTTCCCTAGTTGTATCAGAAGAGGAAGAGGGGTTGCCAGATAAATTATCTCCTTCCCTCGCAGCCTTCCTAAGCCTCTTGGCAGTTTTCTCAATCTCCGGATTAATTGGGAGTATGGGAAAATTAGGTAGGGAACGGGTCATACACTTAAATTACCGCAACAACCAAATACAACCGGGAACAAAAAAATAAAATAAAATAAAATAAAAATTTAACCAAATAAATAAAAACGAAAATAATTAAATAAAAAGGAAGAATCAATAACACCGCTTCCCCGGCAACGGCGCCAAAATTTGATACGAGTTGTCGCCTTGGCGTAACAAATTAGAAAAATTCTTTTGTAACAGATTACCAGAAAATGTAGCTATAGTGTAATCGGTAATCTCACGATGGAAGCAATGGAATCGATTCTAACACAGTAGGGGTTCTTGAAATTGTTCACTGCAATTTTAATTTAGGAAAAATGTATCTCCCAAAGATTACCTTACGAGACTTCCTCGGATCAATAATCGTTCTATCATAGGTTCAACAAATGAATTCATGATGGTGACTACTTAACGTGAATTATGCTTTTCGCACAAAGCGATGCAATTCTACTTAGTCATCTGACGTGGTTACTGAAGCGTTCAACTAACATAAGAGCTAGTGATCATGATCATGACCCTATAAACCTCGCTAGTTTAAATGCCAATTGCAATAGCCTAATTCCTAACGGAATAAATCGACCCCTTTACCAATTGGAAATTATCAAATCAATTGACCTAATTCTCCCGGTCGGATCATGCAAACAAGCGAAAACACAATCACCACTCTTAAACTATAATCACAACAATCGATGCAATTAAATTAAAAAGAAAGCAATGGGGATGGAAAACCAACCAAGAACTGAAATTAAAGAATTGAAACCTCAAGAATAATTTGATCTTCGGTTGTCTTTGTGCGGTATAAGGAAATTACTCCTCCATAGCGGAAGAATCAATATCAATCTTTGTCGATCAAAAAGGAGTGAAAAATTACAATTCAAAATTCTCTAACTAACTAAGAACCCTAGCGAGAGAGAGAGAGAGAGAAAGTATATCCACTCCCAAAGTGAGCGTCTGTCTCTTTTAAAATCCCCCTTTCAAAAAAGATGTTCACGTTCCAAGGCCTTGAGCAACCGTTCACTTATGACCGCTGGCGGTTGGATACCGCTATAAGCGGTTCAACTTCTTTGCCACCAAAGCGCTCTCACGGTGGCCAAGTATAGCAGTTTGGGACCATCTCTTGATTCGGCTCGCATGTCCTTTCTTCTCGAGCGGTTTTCAAGCTTTTATGTTCCTGCTATTCACAAATAACATGAAATTAACAAAATAATGCAAGATGAGAGCAAGATGCAAACTCACCAAATAAATACTACTAAAGAGTAATTCAAATGCAAAGTTTACATTATTGGGACATAGAATGGGTGCATGAATGCACCCCATCAGATATATATGTATATGTGTAAGAAGTGCCTGACCGTGTGAGCTGTTATTTACTAGCACATTAGACTTAGTGTTGAGCCTGATCAACTCAATAACTTTTATTTTGTGTGCTCAGAACTTAATGGCTTCCGAAAAGCAAGGTAGACCGCGCACAGGACTTGCTCAAGAGAATCCTGCTAACCTTATGGACACCGTACGATAGATGGCTCAGGCGATGCAGGAACAGGCCGCAGCAGCTCACCAGATGATGGATCAGCTAGGTAGGCGACCTGCGGCAGGCTGTGGAGGAAACCCACATGGCCCGGGAGCTGATCTGGATTATCTTAAGTTCGCTGAGTTCAAGAAGGCAAATCCGCCCAGTTTCCGAGGGGCGTATGATCCTGATAAAGCTGATGAATGGATCAAAGCTATGGAGAAGATTTTCTCTGTCCTGGATTGTTCGGATCATCAAAAGGTGACTTTTGCCACCTACATATTTGAGGCAGATGCAGAGTTCTGGTGGAACAAGGTACGAAGATTGTACGAAGAGTCTCAGACAGCAGTCACCTGGATGGTGTTTAGAGACGTCTTCTACGAAAAGTACTTTCCTGCTTCGGTTCGAAATGCCAAGGAACCCAAGTTCATATAGCTGCGTCAAGGAAACCGGACGATATCCGAATACATTGCCAGATTTGAAGAACTGTGCAAATTCTCTACAATTTATCAGAGGAACCCAGATGAAGCCTGGAAGTGCATCAAGTTTGAAGGGGGGTTACGGGAGGATATCCTCACCACAATTGGGCTAATGGAGATTAGAGATTTTCCCACATTGGTAAATAAATGCCGACTTGTGGAAGATTGTAACTCGAAACTAGTGGCAGCCAGGGAATCTGGCGGTGGTTTCAAGAAGAAGTTGGCCCCGCAAGGCCCAAGATTCAAGCCCAATTTTCAACAGCAGAGGAGATTCCCGCCGGCAGGCAACAAAGGCAAGCAGCCTCAAAGGCCTCTTCCGAATCTAACTTGCACGAAGTGCGGTAAGAATCATGGTGATCGGCCATGTTTGGCAGGCCAGAATGTCTGCTACGGGTGTGGCAAGCCAGGCCACAAAATTTATGAGTGCCCAACTAGGAATCCACCACAGCCGTCTCGACCTCAACGTCAAGGATGGGTTTTTACCATGGATGCAGAGGAAGTTGATAAGTCCGAGGGACTAATCCAAGGTACCTGCGAAGTGGACGGTGAGGCTCTGACTATACTCTGTGATTCGGGTGCCTCACATTCGTTTATTTCTCATAATTGTGTGGCTATTTTGCAATTGTCAATTTCTGAATTACCTTATGATCTACTGGTTTCTACTCCGACTAATGAACCTGTTAAAACTAGTCAAGTTTGCATCAATGTTTCTCTTCAAATTGAGGGTAGAGCCTTTGCAGCCAATTTGATTTGTCTTCCTCTCTCTGGACTCGATATAATTCTGGGCATAGACTGGCTTTCTGCCAATCGAGTCATGCTCAATTGTTCTGATAAGACGGTGGTATTCCCCTCTGTCTCATCTTCTGAATCCCAAGCCTCAACACTTTTCTACCTGAACTTTTTATTAGTAAACTATAGTGGGTCGAAGAGTCAAGGATACATCCTCCTGTCAGCTAACGTGAAAGAAGTTGAACAGAAATTAGAGGAGATCCCGGTTGTTAAGGAATATCCTGATGTTTTTCCAGAAGATATTCCTGAATTCCCTCCTGAAAGGGAAATTGAATTCACCATCGAGTTAGTTCCAAGTGCAAGACTAATATCTATAGCTCCGTATCGAATGTCACCTTTGGAGCTGACAGAGCTAAAGAGACAGATCGAGGAGCTTTTGGTAAAAGGATTCATGCGGCCAAGCATGTCACCTTGGGGAGCTCCAGTCTTGTTGGGCAAAAAGAAAGATGGGAGCATGCGCCTATGCGTGGATTATAGGCAGTTGAATAAAGTAACGATCAAGAATAAACATCCACTGCCAAGGATTGATGACCTCATGGACCAGCTACAAGGTGCAATAGTATTCTCCAAGATCGATCTGCGCTCTGGATATCATCAAATTCGAGTTCAGGAATAAGATATTCCTAAGACAGCCTTTCAAACTCGTTATGGGCACTACGAGTACATTGTGATGTTGTTTGGACTGACCAACGCACCAGTAGTATTCATGGATTACATGAATCGAATATTCCGCCCATACTTGGACAAGTTTGTAGTGGTCTTCATTGACGACATACTTGTCTACTCGAAGACGGAGCAAGAGCATGCAGAACACTTACAGCTAGTTCTGCAAATTTTGAAAGAAAAGAAACTTTATGCTAAGTTATCCAAATGCGAATTTTGAATGAAAGAAGTAAAATTTCTCGGCCATGTAGTGTCTCAAGGAGGAATCTCAGTGGATCCCAGCAAAATAGAAGTGGTTCTAAATTGGGAAAGGCCGACCACAATCACTGAAGTCAGGAGTTTTCTGGGCTTAGCTGGATATTACAGGCGATTCATTAAGGATTTCTCTCGTATAGCCTTGCCCCTGACCAAGCTAACCAGGAAGAATGTCTCATTCGAGTGGACGCCAGAATGCGAACAAAGTTTTCAAAACCTAAAGAGAAGGTTGACTACGACACCAGTGTTGGCCTTACCAGACCCTCGAGGACCATTTGAAGTCTATTGTGATGCGTCCAAGTAAGGATTAGGGTGCATGTTGATGCAAGCTGGAAACATGGTCACGTATGCCTCTAGGTAACTAAAGCCACATGAAAGGAATTATCCCACGCACGATCTTGAATTAGTTGTAGTAGTATTTGCCTTAAAGATATGGAGACATCACCTATATGGTGTAAGGTTCGAAGTCTTTTATGATCACAAGAGTTTGAAATACCTCTTTGATCAGAAGGAATTAAATATGAGGCAGCGAAGGTGGATGGAACTTCTTAAGGACTATGAATTTGAATTGAAGTACCACCCAGGTAAGGCAAACATTGTAGCAGATGTTTTGAGTAGAAAATCTCTAACTGTAGCTTGGATGATGATCAAAGAGATGGAACTTATTGAAAGCTTCCGAAATCTTAATTTGGGAATCCGAATAACTCCCAAGACCCTTCAGCTACATCAAATTAAGATAGCCAGTAGCTTTAAGGAGCAGATTCGGCAGGCACAGCAACAAGATGCTAACCTCCAACATACGATCGATCTCGTGCAATCAGGGAAATTAACAGGCTTTGCTCAGGATAAAGAAGTTATCTGGCGACATCATGATAGGGTATGTATACCCGAAGGGAATGATCTCCGGAGGAAAATCTTGGAGGAAGCACATAAGGGTGAATGCACCGTACATCCTGGCATTACTAAGATGTATCAAGATCTTAAGAGGATGTTTTGGTGGCCAGGCATGAAGTCAGACGTAGCGAACTTCATGAGTAAATGCTTGGTCTGTCAAAAGGTGAAAGCGGAACATCAGAAACCCTCCGAAATGCTTCAACCCTTGGAAATCCCTGAGTGGAAATGGGAGAGTATCTCCATGGATTTTGTGATGAGATTACCAAGAACGCTAATAGGATATGATGCTATATGGGTCGTTGTGGATAGATTGACCAAATCTGCTCACTTTCTACCCATTCGAGCAAATTGTCCGTTGGAAAAATTGGCACAGCTGTATATTCAAAAGATTATAAGGCTGCACGGAACCCCTTCAACCATTATCTCTGATCGGGACCTAAGGTTTACTTCACAGTTTTGGGAAGCCTTACAAAAGGCATTCGGTGCTAAGTTGTGCCTAAGCACTGCATATCATCCGCAAACGGACGGCCAAACAAAAAGAACAATTCAAACCTTAGAAGACATGCTGCGAGCCTATATACTGGAGCAACGCGGGAATTGGGATCGATATTTACCACTAGCCGAATTTGCATACAACAATAGCTATCACGCTAGCATCGATATGGCTCCTTACAAAGCATTGTACGAACGGAAGTGCCAGTCTCCCCTGTGTTGGTACGAAACAAGAGAATCAACTCTATTGGGGCCTGACTTAGTTGAGCAGACCACTGAGCAGATCAAGAAAATACGGAATAAGATGCTTACCACTCAGAGCCGCCAGAAGAGCTATGCAGACACCAGGAGGAAGCCTCTGGAATTTCAAGAAGGAGACCATGTATTTTTTAAGGTTACGCCTACAACGGGGATAGGTAGAGCCATTAAAGTCAAGAAGTTAAATCCTCGCTTTATTGGTCCCTTCTAGATCTTGAGACGAATAGGATCAATTGCATATCAAGTCGCCTTGCCTCCACATCTGTCAAACCCTCATGATGTGTTCCATGTTTCTCAACTTAGAAGATATCATCCTGACCCTACATACGTGCTAGAACCCGAATCAATAAAGTTAAAGGAGGACCTGACTTTCCATGTTCAACCAGCACGGATTGCAGACAAAAGCAGCAGACAACTTCGAAACAAATCCGTGCAACTAGTGAAGGTAGCATGGGGAAAAGAAGATGCTGAAGACTACACTTGGGAACTGGAATCAGACATGAGGAAAGAGTATCCTAGACTATTCTCAAGCACTAAATTTTCAGGACAAAATTTTTTTAAGGAAGGTGGTATTGTAACGTCGGCAATTTCCGACTTCCAACCTCGTCAGTTAGAAATTTCCCGATTTCTGATTTAGTTAATGCTCAAATAGACTGGTTGGATTTTTCCAATTTCCGACCTCATGCACATAATACACGATTTCCGACCTTACACGAAATCTGACATCCGAGTTGATCTCAACCAGAAACGGACGCGAGATCAGATATCTGACTTGGTCTCCAAGTTCGAGCAAAATTTTCATGAGTTCCATTCTCGAGTTTATTTCTAAGAGCTTTTCATGTCCCTATTTTCCAGAGTTCCGATTTCCGAGATTAACTTTGGAGTTCTGAGATTCTATAAGTTCCGATTTCCTGGAACATAAGATTAATGGTTTTGACTCCCGATCTCCGGTGTCATGCTTAGAATCGATTCAAGTTTACTAATGTCCCTGACTTCCGGATTTTAGTGCTTGGACTTTGCTTTCAAGTTTCGAGTAAACCAGACAATATTTCCTAGTTCCGATTTCATCTACGATTTCCGACTTTAAGAATAGTACGAGTTCCGATGTCATTTTCAGAACATACTGGAAGCGAGTCCCACTTTTAGGCGACATGGAGAGCAATTCTGCCACAAAAAGGGGACGACGTGGAGAGCAATTCTGTCACAAAAAGAGGGCGACGTGGAGAGCATTTTGGTCACAAAAAGGGGGAAAGGTTGGCTGAAATTCAGCCTTGTGTTTTGAGGCTAATCAAAACCTTCCAAGTTAACTACCACTTATGCCTATATAACACATTCTCCTCCTCTCATTCAAACCCCCTTGTACGCTGCCTTCTCCCTCACTTCAGCTCTCTTTTTCTCTTTACTCACTCAACTCTATCAAAGCTCCAAGTTCAACAAGGACTTGATTGCCCCAACCCCAAAAACAAGCCAAATCACTCATAGTAGGAGGTAGAGGTTTCAATTCTTGTCTTGATTTTCTGATCTTGGATGGCTGGTGGTGATTTATTTTCTCAATTTTTGATGTATTGATTGAATGATTATAATGATATATAGTTGAACTATGGGCTATTTGGGGGATTAAACTCGAATTGGAAGTAAGAAAGGATGGAATTAGGAAGAGCTGAGGGGTTGGAAAACCAAAAACCCTCAGCAATCCGTACGGCGGAGTGTACGGCTCCGTCTACAGTCGGTTAAATCTGATGAGATTATATTTCTATGAAACTAGACATTCAGGGCTTTCTATATATATATATATATATATATATATTATAAGGTCATTGGATTAGTATTAAGAGAGATATGAATTTTGGAAGTTCAACCTAGAAATCAAGACATTCACCCAGGCAGTATGGGTTGACAAAGGTGTAACTCACCCTATACAACTCCAAATTGAGTGAAACTAATTTTGTTGGAAAGCTACATAGGAGAACATCATAGAAAGAAATTTCAAGTTTGTTATCATCTCCGTTGTTCCTAGTGATCCGAAGAAGTTACCCTATGTCTAAACCAAGCCAAAATAGGGCAGTTCAGGAAGGTTAAGTTTCGGGGCTTATAACTTTAGGCCTACTAAGGGAATTGAAATGGAACTTTTTGCATATGAAAGTTGGTCCTGTTAGCTTTGATAAAAGATCAATTTCATGTAATTTGAGTCATTTTTCGATTTTTAGTAGATTTTTACTTTTGAGTAGGTAATTTTAGCTAGTAACAAGGCAGACCAGGATAAAATCTGAATAACTTGAGTTATGATTATCAAAATCAGATGGGACCAAAGAGGTTGAAAAATAGACACATAACAATTTAACATATCCAAAATTGAGGTCCAAATGAGTTAAATAGAGATTATGGCATGATTTACAAAAATCGGGTTGAATACAAGTAGTGAGAAAGTAAACATGTTTTAAAGTGCAATACTTGTGCCTTAAATTTGATGATTGTAACATGAATGAAATATGTTGAATTATGAATGATATGAGATGATTTCTTTGATGAGTTGATATGCTGAGTGCTGGCACTATTCATGGGAAAGCGGACATGTTCCGTTATGCCGCTAAAATTACCGTAAAATATATGCATGAGTTATGACATACATGTTGATGCATGAGCATTTTCAAGAAAGTTATGAAAGTCATGTTATGAGGCATATAGAAATTATGCTATGATGAAAGTTCCATAATACTTGGGCCAGCCCCGGAATAAAGTTAAGGAGAATAGATCGGTGGGAAGTCAGGGAAAGAAAACCCGGCATTCCTGTATAGGAACGAGCTCGATCCTGAAAAGCAGACTATTACCTAGGAGTCTAAAGTGGCCAAGAACTCCCAGGGGACCAAGTGATGGAAAAGTTTATAAAGAAAGGTTCAAGAGCAAGTTTTGCATGATTGCATTATTGTTTGTTAAATTAAACTTCTTTAGTATGTTCAATATTCGGAGTATTGTTGATATTGTTAATATCAGTTTATTCTGTTTCTTATATTGTCTTAAGTAAAACTGGACCCTACCTCAGATTAGACATTTTTCCTAACCTTATTGAATATGAATAGTTAAGTTTAAATTCATGTTTTTTTTTTAATTAAATCAAACTCGAGGCAGCTGAGAATGAACGCGACGTTAGTTAAATGTCATGCATGAACTCTACTGAGAATTTTTTTAAATTTTCACCTCGTTTTGTATTTCCCTCATCATTCTCAGACCTTGGTGATGGACTCCATAGCCACCCTTTCATTGAGATCCCAGATTTGCAGCTTCATCATGATCCAGTATTAGACTCTCTGTATATAGCCGGTTCTTGTAACTCCGCCTTTACCTATTTAGCAATAGGAACTTTGCTGTCCCTTTACATCATCCTGTATTCGATCCTGTGACTCCTTACATCGCCATCCCACTATACATGGCACACCCACCTCCAGATCCTCTTGCACTCGCAACACATGTAGCTCCTGCTGACCCTGCACTCGAGTCACCTCCGCAGGCAGTTCCAGACATACCACTTAGCTCAGAGAGTGACCCTTCCGAGGCCACCGGCTCGTCACCCTCTTCCTCCTCGGGACCCAGTGCAGATTACTCTCCAGCCGGGCCTGGCATGGCCAATGGCTATCTGACGGAGTAGGCCAGCTGTAGGAGACTTTGTACAGTATAACCATTTTTGACAGCATGTAGGACTGGCAGTAGGTTTGGAATGTCCTATGAGGACCCACAGGATCATTTTGATTGATACGGGCCTTATGTCTTTTTGGTACGTCGGCCCCACTTATGTGTTCCACTTTGAAACTCTGTACATAAACTAAAACAGTGGTTTCTTATATATATATATATATACATATATATATATATATATATATATATATATATATACATATATACGGTTGACAGCATATGTGTTATTTGTTCTTATCTGTTCTGTTATGATAAATTAAATTCTGCCACGTTCATTATACATCGTTACATTTCTTCTGTTACAAAAAAAAAACAAAAACAGAAAGAGAGAATGATATGGATAAACGAAAAGTAAGCAGTATGTTAACGCGGTAACACAGTCTACTTAATTTCATGCTATGATTTAAGTATAACATTAAATTGGTAAGGTGTTACACCCTTGGACTTGCTCAAAATAACAAAATTGCCATTAGTTATAAAAAACAGAAAATACAACAAAAACTCTAACATAAAATAGACAGAAAATACTAAAGGACTTATGGAAGGCCAAAAACCACCCGAAAGACCTTGAAAGATTCGAAAAAAATTACAAACATATTTTTAACATATTTTTTAAAATAAATATCAATTTTTAACAAAATTAAATATTATTTACATAATTACACAAAAATAACTTCACTGGGATGCAAAATGGGTCTTGAAAACCTTATAGGACCACTTTAACTTGCAGTACGGTAAAGAATCAATGGAGTTCTAGGCCTGGACTTGAAGGACCACGAGATTGGGCCTCTAAATGGGCCATGGGAACTACTAATTTGGGCCTTGTAGTTTTTGAAATGATTTTGGGCCTAATTACATCAAAAGGCCACAATTACCTCATAAAATATAAAATAAATTAAATAAAATATAAAACCTTAACCCTAACCCTAAGGATCACCCTAACCATGCCCCTAACTAGTCCAAAACCCCCTGGGTCAATTTGGATCAAATTTAGAATTGAATTGATTAAAAACCAACTAAGTGTCATTTTCATGTTATCATTGCATTAATTAAGTTTTACCAAATTGTTTAACTTTTTGACCAAGTCTTTTACTAACCAAATTTTGTCCCCTAAACTGATCTAAAAGGGCGCATCTGTGTAACATTCTCAATTTCATGTCATGCTAAATTACCTCAGTAACCCTGAGTAATTAAGCACTTAATGAGAAATTATGAGATTAAGGCTTAATTAAGGGATCAACGACGAGTTTATGAGTTAACTCTGACGAGAAAAGTCAAGAGAATGCTTAATTGAGATTAGGTAGTTTCTAATTAAGTAAGCCAGACCCTTAATGGCTTAATTAAGCATTAATTACCCTTAATTAGCTTAATCGAATTTAATTAAAGATAATTAAGCTTAATCGCAAGATTAATTTTTGTTAATCATGTTCTTGTGTTTTAATCACTAATCCTTGCTTAATCATGTTAATTAAGTTGCAAGAGCACTTAATCACATCATCAAATTCAAATTTAGTCAACTAGACAATAAAGTAAAAGGTGATGTCATAAAAACATAAAGCATTAAACAAGAGTGCTTTATGTAAGAGTTTGACCATGTTTTATCTCCCCATCATTTACTTTGTCTCCTTAATCACTAATTAACACATGATAACACAAAATGAAGCGAAATATCTTCTCCCCACCCTCATAGAAGTTACGGCCTCTCTCTTCCTCTCAGACCCATTCATTTTCATTTTCACACTTCTCATTCTCTCTCTAAGACTCTCATCCTCTCACTTCTCTCTAAAGTTCTCTTCTTCTTCTTCATCTTCTTCTTTCTTTCTCCACCCCTACCATAACCAAAACTCTCACTTAGCCCTTCAAAGACCATATCTTTTGGTCTTTGGAGACAAGATCTAAACACTACAAGCTTCATTTTCAAGAGATCTCAAGAGTTCTCTCACCTTCCAAGATCAAACCACCACCATCTTCAAGGAAGGAACCACTATCATCTCCTTCTTCTTCTCTTGTTGTAGTGCCATTTCTAAGTGAGGTACTGATCTCCTCTCTTTTACTTTGTTTGCTCAAGAAAGCTTCAAGCTTGGTTCTTCTCATGACCAAGATCTTCAAGTGAGAACTTGAGAAGATCTCTCATGCTCTTCATGAGCAAAAGTTTCTATTTTTGGTAAAATATGTTCATGTTCTTCAAGTGTACTTGATGTTTTTACTTTTAGTAAAATATGTTCATGTTCTTCTTTAAGTGTTCTTGATGTTTCCATTCTTGGTAAAATATGTTCATGCTCTTCTTCATAAGTGTTCTTGACCCTTGAAAGTTTTTCACTCTAAAAGCTTTAAAGTTCCCATTTTCTATTCTTGATGCATGAAATCTTGATGTTCTTGGTGGTATTTTGTTTAAAGTTTGATCCTTTTTTTTTATGATGAGCTTATGATTAGAAAAGTTTCATCTTTGCATGTTTTTCATAGTTTGATAAAACTATGAACATCCTAGAAGCTTAAAACTTTAAAAAGGTTTGCTTCTTGATGCTTAAAAAGTGGCGCTATTTTATGGGTTTCACAAGGTTCCATTTTGTTCTCCTTGAAGACAAGATCTCATTTAAAAGTCTAAGCTTTTTGGAATATGAAGCCTTTTTAAGTTATAAAAATGACATCTTGTCATTTATGTCTTATAAATCAAACCTTGAAGACAAGACCTTCCATAAAGTTTCAAACTTTAGTCAAAAATGAAATCTTTAAGTCATAAAATGTTGCTTTGTAACCTTTAATTCATAAACTTTAGATCTTGAGTCAAAACAATGCTTAGAAGTGTTAACCTTTATAAAGATCAAGACTTTATAACTCTAAAGTTAATGTCTTATATCCCTAGTTCATAAAGTAGGAATTAAGATAAATTTAAATCATAAAGTTGAGACCTTGATGTCTTAGAATAATTAAACTTTCATAAACAACAAGACTTTTAGGTTCAAAAGCTAGTATCCTATACCATTATTTCATAAAGATTCAATCTTTAAGGCAAGATTATAATTTTAGAGGCACTTATTTTCATAAAGGATAAAACTTTATGACTACCTTATAAAGAATGATAACTTTTATAATACTTAAGGTAAGATCTTATTATGATAGCGATAAAAGCTTGAAACTTTGTAACTTGGATAAGTTAAAAATCACCCTTGGTGATTAGTGGACATGGTGTTGTTGGGTTCATGAGTGTGGTTATGCATTGTTATGACCCAAGGATTACAGGGATCTCGAACTCCTTGGGACCAAAAGTATGATTAGGGCCTCTGAACATACCATGAACCTAGGAATCACTAAGTACACTATCTCAAGGAAAGGAAATAATCACCTAACTTAACTAATTTGAACAAGTGTTTCATAGGACATGAGAACTAGGTAACTAAAAGACCACATACATATATTTTAACTATGTGATTCTCTCATGGGTAACCATGGGAAATCATATGACGATTCTTAAGATTCTTCACAAAGAATAACACAACTATAAACCCCTTTAGGGTATGAATATATGATGTCATTCGGCATGATGAATGACAAGTTTGATTGAGCTTTGTCTCATGATTGAATGATTAGTGTGATGATATGATATAGATATGATGGACTGTTGGTTGAAAGTTGTATGATTGGCATTTTGAGGAAACTCTTGTCTAACCGTTATGCTGCTGAATTTCCGTCAAAATTATGGACTTAGTCATATCATTGCAAGTGTCTAGGCAAAGAAGTATTATGCATGTAAAGTATAATGATAAGAACAGAAATCATGGGATATGACCCCTCGATCACTTCGGAAAAGTGAGACACAGTGATCCACAAAGACTCAAGGAACATCTATAAGGGAGGCAAGGGTGACATGGAAGACCCTCCAACTTAAAGCTAACCAATATCATCTTAGTCTGATTTGGTTTAATACTGCGTGACGACGGTTACGAAATGAGCTCATGTCTAAAAGCAGTCTATTTCAAAGGAAAAGTAAAGAATGTTAAGCACATGCTAAAAATGAAAGTAAAGTCAAAGTAAAACCATGGTCAAATTGATGAGTTGCATAGTCATGCATGTTTCTACATTTCTCATGCATATTATGAATGTTTATACCATGCTCTCACATGTATATGCTCTTATATGGTAGCTTTGAGTTTCTTTATATTATGTTTATATGGGAAAGATTAAAAGAAACCCTCTTCAGGAACCTATGTTTTCAAACCCTTTAAAAATAGAACTTATGCATGTCCACTATCTTTATAATTAAACCCGAAGTGGCTGGGATGACAATGATGACACATTAATGGTCTAGTCGAGATCCTACTGAGAAATCTTGTAATTTCTCGCTCCTATGTTTTCGTGTCGCCTTCAAACGGAGCTAATAACATCCATGGAAGCATTGGTGATGGTACTAGAATGGATAAGACAAGGAGCTGCCATGTTTCTTCTCCTAGCTAAGGAAGATTGAGATAGTAGCATAGTATTTTCATTTTTTTAAGAGCCTTAGTTAGGTAGTTTATGTGTAATTAAGAGCATGTAGGAAGTCATGCTACTTAATTTGACCTATTACATATGTGGTACTTATTAAGTGTAATGATGACTCTTGAGTATCTATGATTACATTCTTGGCTTATGGTATTGTGTTACGTTGTTTCAATTTTATCATACGTCTTATTAGTAACTCAGCGATATGAGGAATAATGTCCATATATATACGAGTAAGTAAGTGCTTAAAGGCTCAGTTTTCAAGCATAAAGGTTTTACCAAAAAAAATTTACATGCTATTTTCATATATTACGCTAATTTCAACAATAAGAACTTCCGCTAGTTAAAAGTAACAACCAGTGATGCCATAAAATGACTTAAGCATAGTATGGTATTATTAGGGTGTTACAAGCTGCACAGGGTTTGCAACAGAGAATTTTATTATATTAATTATAGTTAATTAATTATGTTAATTTACTAAAAATAGGCTTAATTGGGGTAAAAATTCACTAAAAATGCTAAAAATTCTGGAAAAATTCTAGAAAAATTCATATTACAAATTATTTTATTAATTAAAGCTTAAATTGTCTAATCTAGATTTGAGTAAAACTACTAACTATGCACTAATTAAGCCTTAAATCGCCTTAATCTTTTCTTAAACATTAATCAACACTTAAGATAAGTATTATATCATATCTAAATCAGTTTTGATTGATGGTTAAATTAATTAATCATTGATGGCATAATTAATTAACTAAACTACCTAATTAAGCCAAAACTAACCCTATAATTAAGAATAACCTAATCAGCCCTTTTCTCTATAAAAAGACCATCATAGGCTAACCACAACACACTTTAGACACTCTTGGTTCATCCCCAAACACACCCAAATAGCCGAGGCTCAATTCTTCCTCTTCCTCCACCATTTTCTCTCAAAATCTTCACTAAAACTCCATTAAAACACCACTAACTTCTCATCCTTTCTAAACATCCTCAAACACTATCAATCCACACCTTCAAAGTTCACATTCAAGCTTTCAAAGAAGAGCAAAAACTCGAGTTTAGCTGCTGCCCAGCCTTGGTGTAGTTCGAGTTTCAACCTTATATAACAAGTAGGGTTTGTCTTTTCACTCTTTAGGCTTCATTCATGAGTTCTATGCATATATATATGTTATTTGAAGTTTGTAATCTCTATTTTTAGAGTATAAACTCACCTTTTAAAGTTTTGAAAGTTTGTGTTTGGATTGGCTGTTGATGGTTTCTTTTAAGGATTTGAGTTTCTAATCATGTGTAAGAACGTGTTTCTTTGTGTTCATGGCTTAAAAATCATTGTTTTTCTTACATGAGGCTCATGGCCTCCTAGGTTTCCAAGGGAAAAATTATGAGTTCATGAATATTGATGAAAGGATCCATAATCTTTTGAGTGCTCATAAAGTATATGCTTGAGTTTACACGAATTTGAATCCTTTAAGCTTAAAATCTTTTCTTCCATACTACATGATGCTCACGGCCAACACATGGTCAGTGAGTAATTTTTGTGTTTCATGTGTTTATGAGGTTGAAAGATGATGGAATGATGTCTTATTATGTTGCGCTAAAATTATAGAAGCTTAATTTTTATGTAGAAGCAATTTCTAACACGAAACTTGTGATTCTCTTATGATGATGGCTACTGTCCTGTTTTGTGCACTATATTCCAGCATGTTATCTCATGTATTAAAGTGTGTAAAATTATTATTTTGATGCCATATAACCTATGGTTTGATGATATGTGCCTATGTGCTAATTTTATATGAATTTGGTGCATGAAACTTGTATTTTAGGTTTTGTAGGCTGCCTTATTTTGGACAGCAACTTAACTTAATTTATTCCATGTATTTTGAGTATATAAAAAGCTGGTTATGAATCTAAATTGATGTACTATCACTTGTTTAAGCTTGTTGAATTAATATATGCAAAATAAATGCTTATTCCTTTAATCTATGCACTTTACTACATGCACAAGTTTGATTTAATTTTCTGCCTCTTGGTGCCATGACTTTTCAACCTAAATTTGGAAGTGTTTTAAAGTTCTTAAATTTTAGTTTGATGCTTAAGAATCTATATTATCATGTTATGTGTATGTATGACAAGTTTCTTGTAAGTTTGAGTTGGTTTTGGAAATTAGAAGTTTAAATTAAATTCTGCCCTATTTTGGATAGCAAGGTTTTCATTTTTATTACTCTTGTTTTAACATTTTACAAACTTAATTTGATGACTTATACCATGTAATTTTATTTGATTAAACTTTGTGCACAAGATTGATGAGTTTTGAAGCAAAATACTTTATTTTTGGCTATATATATGGTTTTGGCCTAAAGCTTCTTATTATCATGGAAGTTGTTTCAATTAGTTTGATATATTGAAATGTTTTCAAACCTTTGAGCATGCTTGAATTAGTATAGTTATATGATAGTTTCTTTTGGAACCATTAAGACTTAATAAGACACTAAAAGCCACTTAAAACTTAATGAAATGAATTATGACCTATGCTTGGAGTTCATGACTTTATGAACCTTGATCTATGCCATTGGACTTAGTATGATCTCATTTGTATTAATATGAGACCTTGAGACTTGCATTAGACCTATTTGAGACCATTTATGGTCATACCTATGCATTGGAGAACCTATGCTTGAACATTGGATTATGGACTATGGACTATGACTATGCACTCCAGACTTAATCACACTCTTAATCACATTAAAGAACCTTAAACATAAACATCTAAGTTAAAGGTCCCATTAGAAATGTCATACGAACTTAAAGGTCCCATGAGAAATGTCATACGAACTGCTAGTTTTGTGCTTGAAGTAATTTTCTAAAGTTTGTTTTCAAAGAGAAATGTTTTCCTAAATTATCTTTAGAAATAGTTTTGAGCTTTCATATGACTCATATTAGTATCCCTAAAATTTGCATGAAAAGATATTTACTTTTGCTAGTATAAGTTTTGGATTTAATTATGATAATTTAGTTTGAGTTATATGCTACTATATTTGTTCTTGTAGTATAATTTTTCTTTTTAGTGTAAATATAACACCCTAATAATACCATACTATGCTTAAGTCATTTTATGGCATTACTAGTTGTTACTCTTAACTAGCAGAAATTCTTATAGTTGAAAATAGCGTGTTATAGAAAAATAGCTTGTAATTTTATTTTTATTTTATAAAACCTTTATACTTGAAAACTGACCCTTTAAGCGCTTACTTACTCACAGGCATACGGACATTATTCCTCATATCGCAGAGTTACTAGAAAGACGTATGACAAAATTAAAATAACATAACACAATATCATAAGCCAATAATATAATCATAGATAATCAAGAGTCATCATTATATTAATAATTATCACATATGTAGTAGGTCAAATTAAGTAGCATGACTTCCTACATGCTCTTAATTACACATAAACTAGCCAACTAGGGCTGTTAAGAAAGTGAAAACACTATACTACTATCTCGATTCTCCTTAGCTAGGTGAAGAAACATGGCAACTCCTCGTCTTATCTAGTCAAATACCGTCAGAAGTGCTACCATGGATGCCATCAGCTCCGTCTGAAAATGACACGGAAATGTAAGAATGAGAAATACAAGATTTCTCAGTAGGATCCCAACTAGACCATTAATATGTCATCGTCGTCGTCCCAGCCCCTTTGGGTTTAATTATGAAAACAGTGAGCATGCATAAGTTCTATTTTTAAAGGGTTTGAAAACATAGGTTCTTGAAGCGGGTTTCTTTTAATCTTCCCCATATAAACATAATATAAAGAAACTCAAAGCTACAATATAAGAGCATATACATGTGACAGCATAGTATAAACATTCATGACCATACAAATGAGATAATGAAGATGTATGCACATTCATATAACTTCTTTGACTAGATTAGAGTCTTTCTTTAACTTTACTTTCATATTTAGCACATGCTTAATATTCTTTACTTTTCCTTTGAAAAAGACTGCTTTTGGACATGAGCTCATTCCGTGACCATCATCACGCAGTACCAAACCAAATCAGACTAAGCTGATAATGGTTATCTCTAAGTTGGAGGGTCCTCCATGTCACCCTGCTTCCCCTATAAAGGTTCCTTGAGTCTTTGTGAATTACCGTCTCTTACTTCCCTGAAGTGATCAAGGGGTCATATCCTATTCTTTCTTTTCTTATCATTATATCTTACATGTATAGTACTTCTTGAGAAGACACATGTGGACATGCAATAATATAACTAAGTCCATAATTTTGACAAAAATCTGGCAACATGATGGCTAGACCGGAGCTTGTCCAAAATGCCAATCATAAAACTTTCAACCAACAATCTGTTATATCCATCTCATATTATCATACCGATCATTCAATCATGAGACAATGCTCAATCAAACTTGTCATGCATCATGCCTAATGGCATCATACATTCTTACCCTAAGAGAGTCCATAGTTGTGTTATTCTTTGTGGAAAGTCTTATGAGCCATAACATGGTTCTTCATATCTACACATGAGAAAACCACATAGTTAAAATAAATGTGTATGTAGTCTTTTAGCTACTTACTGCTTCAGTGAAGTTACTTCTTACTCAGGTACATATCTTATGAAGTACTTTATTCAAGTTATCTAAGTTAAGTGATTATCTCCTTTTCTTATCTTGAGACAGTGCAATTAATGATTCCTAGGTTCATGGTATGCTTAGAGGCCCTAATCATACTTCTGTTCCCAAGGGATTTTGAGGTCCCTCTAGTTCCTTGGGTCATGACAATGCATAACCACACTCATGAACCCAACAATACCATGTGCCTTGTATTCATCAAGGAATGATTTTTAACTTATTCAAGTTGCAAAGTTTCAAGCTTTTACAACTAACTTAACAAGATTTCACCTTGAATGATATAAGAGTTATCATTCTTTATAAAGTAATTATAAAGTTTCATTCTTTAAGAAAGTATATGCCTCTAAAATTATGCTCTTGTCTTAAAGATCAAATCTTGGCAAAATAATGATACAAAATATTAGCTTTAGGACTAAAAGTCTTGTTCTTTATGAAAGTTGACATTTTTAGTTATTCTAAGACCATTAAGGTCTAAACTTTATGATTTAAAGTTGTCTTAAAGTCTAAAAAATTCCTACTTTATGAAATAATGATACAAGACATTAACTTTAGAATTAGAAAGTCTTGTCCTTTATAAAAATTAACACTTTTATGACTCAAGTGACATTTTTGCTCAAAGCTTAAAACTTTACTCAACATTTTCATCTCAAGGTTCAACCCCTAAAGACTAAAGTACAAATTTATAACTTTATAACTTAAAGTTACCTTCTTTATTAAAGTTTAAAACTTTATGAAAGGACTTGTATTCAAGAGTCTATCTTTAAGACATGAAGTGACAAGTTATCATTTTTATAACCTAAAAAGGCTTCATATTCCAAAAAGCTTAGATTTTACATATATTCTTGTCTTCAAGACAAGACAAAATAAAACTTTATAAGAGCACAAAACTTGCGCCACTTTTAAGGTTGCAAGTAACAAACTATTTGAAATTTCATGCATCAAGAATGTGTTTAGTCTTGTCAAATTAAGAGAAAATGATAAAGATGACAACTTTTCCAATTATAAGCACCATCATAAGAAGATAAACTGCTTTGAACCCAAACACCCCCAAGAACATCAAGATCTCATGCATCAAGAAAAGAAAATAGAAACTTTGAAGCACTTAAAGAGAGGAACCTTTTTAAAAAGATCAAGAACAACTCATGAACAAGAATATGGACATATTTTACCAAAAATAGAAACTTTTGCTCATGAAGAGCATACAAGATTTTCTCAAGCTTTCACTTGAAGATCTTGGTCATGAGAGGAACCAAGGTTCAAGCTTTCGTGAGTAAATAAAAGAGAAGAGTAGAGATCACTACCTAGTGGTAAAAGTGGCATCCTTGAGGAAGGAGAAGAAGATGAAGAAGACTCCTCCTTGGTGGATGATGGTGGTGGTTTTGGGTGAGGAAGGAGAGAACTCTTAAGTTTTCTTGAAAATGAGGTTGGTAGTGTTTAGATCTTGTCTCCAATGGCCAAAAGATGTAGTCTTTGAAGGGCTTACTGAGACTTTTTGGTTAAGGTGGTGGTGGAGAAAGGAAGAAGAAGAAGATGAAGAAGGAGAAGATGAGAGCTTTTTGGAAAAAAGAAGGTTAAAGAGATATTGTGAGTTTGAAAAAAAAAAAAAAACAATGAAGTGAGTGTGTGCATTTGTGGGTGTTGGCCATAGGCTTCTTTCACTTAGGGAGAAGGAGATATTTTTCTTTTGTTGTAATTAAGGTTTAGGGAGACAAATTGGATGATGGGAGAACAAATCATGGTCAAACTCTTACACAAAGCACTCTTGTCTCTTACTTTTCTACTTTAGTGATGTCATCAATAATTTATTGTCTAGTTGACTAAATTTGAATTTTAATGATGTGATTAAGTGCTCTTGCAACTTAGTTAACATGATTAAGTAAGGATTAGTAATTAATACACAAGAACATGATTAAGAAAATTAAACTTGTAATTAAACTCAATTATCCTTAATTAAACTCGATTAAGCTAATTAAGGGTGATTAGTGCTTAATTAAGCTATTAAGGGTTTAACTTGCTTAATTAGAGATTATTTAATCTCGATTAAGCATTCTCTTTACTTTTCTTATCAGAGTTAACTCATAAACACTTCGTTAATCCGTTAATTAAGCGTTAACCTCATAATTTCTCATTAAGTACCTAATTACTCAGAGTTATTGAGGTAATTTAGTATAACAAGAAATTGAGGATGTTACAGTAAAACATTCCATGACTAAATGCCATAGTGTAATATATGTTTTGGTACATAGATTTACTTACCATGAATTAAATATGTTATGAATTTGGTGAAGCACATACATGAATATGGTCGTGTGACGTATGCTCAAGAATATCGTTACAATCTTAAATTAGAGATTGTTAGCTTGTGCTTTGCTTGGTGGTTGACGGAATTATGAATTGAATATGAGTTTTATATGCACTCTGTGATATGAATGAAATTATTTGTGTTATGTGCACTCAGCGATATAAATGAACACATTTATGTGCTGTGCACGATATGAATGAAATTACATGTGTGAACTTTGTGAGTGGCTGTTATATGAGTATAAATGAACAAACGATGCCTCAGGCCCTACCTTTGTAGCATCCCCATATAACGTAATAGGAAATAATAACAACAAACTTTTGTTGTTGACCACCTTGCCCTTAAACTTTTTAGAAAATGACATTTAGGTCTCTATGTCAATAGAATTAGCAGAATAAGGTTTTAAACGAAGCAGAATCACGTAGCAAAAACATACAAACCTAAACCCCCGCCGATTGAGCCACGGAGGTACCCATATGTGAAATGACATGGGATGCCCCTAGACTTACCCATAATTACGAAAATGCCATTAGCCTTGAAAAATAGAAACAGAAGGCCCCAAAATGTGCAAAACGTTCAATGTACACTGTTAATCGATTTACTCGATTTTATTGAGTTTGTAGGGTTAATTAAAAAGTTAATTAGAGGTTAACTAGGAGTTGATTAGAAGTTAAATTAAAGAAATTAGGATTAAGATAGAAACTTATAAACACCTCACAAAATTCTTTTACCGTTTTTCGTTCAATTGTTCGGTTTTTATCGAATAATTGAGATTAATTAACATTCGGTTAAATAATTATTTAGGATCAATTGATTAGCAATTAATTGAGATTAGGTACAAGTTAATTAGGTTAGAAATATAGAAGATTTCATAAGAATTTTCACGAAACCGATTTACCGATTTAAAGGAAGTCGGTAAGTTTACGGTATTTTAAACTATCGAAACTGAACCAATAGAATTGCAAGCTTAAAACCCTAGGACCCAAGGCTGATTACTCAGCCATATTATCACCCAAAAGTGGCGCATAAGTGGCCACAAAGACAAGGAAGGCTGGCTGAATTTTAGCCATGCAAAGCCAACCAATCAAATGCTAAAGGAAGCCAATTATAACCATTCATATAATCAGATTTTTTTCCACCCTTTAACACCCATTCAGACCTCTTCTTGCGCCACTTTTCTCCTCTTCTTTCAGCTCTCTTCTCCTCTCTTCTACTCACATAACTCCAGCCAACATCAAGCCAAATCAAGCTTTGCTCATCCAAGCCTTCAAAATCCAGCAAAATCACTTAGAACAAAGGTAGGAGTTCTCTTCTTACATCAATTCTGTGGTCTTGGCTGACTGAGCTTGGATTATTTTCATGATCTTTGATGTGTTAAATGAATGATTATGATGATATGTGATTGGTTTTGGGCTGTTTGTTTGGTTAAAACCGAATTTAAAACAAGAAGGAATGAAAATAGGAAGAGATGGAGAGCTGGAGAACCTAAAACCCCTCGGTAGTCTGTACAGTGGAGTGTACGGCTCCGCCTACAGCCGATTAAATTTGATGAAATTAATTTCAAACGAAACTAGACATCCAGGGCTTTCCATAGATATATCATATAAGAATTTTGGATTAGTATTGAGAGAGATATGATTTTTTGAATTTTGACTTAGGGTTTTGACTCTAATTTTGGGCAGACTGGGTTGTTCAGGATAGAACTCACCCTATACTACTTGAAAATGAGTGAAACTAACGTTGTTAGAAATTTTACACATAGGATAATGTCCCATAAAAATTTCAGAATTAGATAAGGTCCTAGTTGCTCCTAGTGATCCAAGAAAGTTACCCTATGTTCCAACCGGGTCAGAATAGGACAGTTTAGAAAGGTCAGAATTCGGGGCTTATAACTCGAGCCCCACTAAGTCAATTGGAATGAAACTATTTGGAAATGAAACTTTACCCTGTTAGCTTTAATATGATCCAATTTTGTATCATTTGAATCAGTTTTCGATTTTTAGTGGATTTTTACTTTTAGGTGTCTGATTCTGGCCAGCCACTAGATAGGCCAGGATAAACTCTAAATATCTTGAGCTATAGATATCGAAATTAGATGGGACTAAAGAGGTTAGAAACTAGACACATAACACTTTAACATATTCAAATTTGAGATCCAAATGAGTTGAATAGAAATAATGGCCTGAATTATAAAACCAGGTTGTTTGACTATGCTAAGGCAGAAACTCTGCCTTGATGAGTTTAATACTATTATGGGTTCCATATTGAAATATGTGGGTAATGGTGTGACCTTTATGATAAATTGATGTTCTGATGTACTGGCACTATTCATGGGGAAGTGGACTCGTTCCGTTATGCTGCCAAATTTTCGGTAGAATTGTAAGAAGGTTATAAACACTTGTATGTTATGAATAGGTATGTAAAAGACATGTATGTAAGGATATATGAATGTAAGTGATGAAGCATATGTATGAGTGCATTCAGTTGTCTATGCATGATTATGTATGCGAATGAAGGGATATAAATATATAAAATGAGATCCCTCCAAGACTGGAGGCACGTGGATCCCCTTGTGGATCAGTACGGTGTGACGAATCAGACTACCCAAGGATAGTAAAGAATAAAGATTAAAGCATATGCAAGCATCCCACTCACATGAGACATGGCATGACCCAGCTAGTGTAAGTACCGAATGAAGGTCCTACACCCTAAGGAATGTGACATGGCGATCACATTCTGATGGAGTATGACATGGTGATCATACTCTGGGATGTGGCAGGAAGAATATAATCCTAAGAAATGTGACATGGCAATCACATCTCGATGGGGTATGACATGGTGATCATACTCTGGAACATGTCATGATGACTATATCTTAAGGAATGTGACATGGCGATCACACTCCGATGGAGTATGACATGGCGATCATACTCTGGAATATGCATGACAAGTAAAGCAAGACCAAGAAAGAAAAGAAAATTATGTATATCTGCAGAAATTCAAGTACAAGTGAAGGCAGATGCTAATTTCAAATTTCCAGTATGTTAGTGTTATTATATTTTAATATGTTATAATTAATATTTGTAATATGCTTCATGTCTTTTTCGAGTATTAGCTCTCCCAAAATGACAAGTGCATGAATAAAACGAATTCTGCTTCAGACAAGGTATTTTTCGAACTATAAAACTGAACAGTCTAGTTGACATGTTCACATTTTTCGTAATAAACCGAAGCAGCTGGAGATAATAATGATGATACCGTACAAAATTTCCTAGCGAACCCTACCAAGAATTTTATAATTCTCACCCCTATATTTATTTCTGTGTTATCTCCAGATAGTTCAAGAAATATTGGGAACAACCAGAGGTTGCTATCAGACAAGGTCCATTCAGGTAACAGTAACAACTTCTGAGTGTGGTGCTATGACTTAAGAATAGTACTGTACTTGGGAGGGTGTTACAACCTTGCTATCGGATAAGGACTTGGTGGTTGTTATATGACACCTTGGCCCCCGCCATGCTAGCGGACATGGATTTGGTGATCACATAATCTTGCAATGGCTAAAATGACACTTAGGGCCCTGCCTTGCTAGCAGACAAGGACTTGGTGTTCGTTAAAGTGGTGCCTTGAACCCCGCCAAGATAGTAGATAAGGACTGGGCATTCACTGATCTAACTAAGGGACGCCCTAGCAAATAGAGCTCTCACAAATCCGGATAATTAATGCAAACCATACAGACTTCAGCCATCAGAAAAAGAAAAAGGAAGCAGTAAAAAGCATCAACAATATACTTGCTATTATTTTATGTATATTGATTGATTATATTACTGTTTTACTACTTTTATTATTATGATACACTTCCATCTTGCGTAATATTAATAAATGGTTGGTAATGATAATTTATCTTATTAACTCCTTATGGTTTAATTTGCTGCTAAATGTTCTAATATTTGAATAGTGGTTTGACTAATTATGTATTATGCATATTGCTGCACTCTCGCCCTCATTCTTAACATTTTTGGGATGATGCAGGATTCCCCTGAGAACACCACCCTACTAGGAGATTTCTTTCACCCCTTTTTCTTTGGTGTTTCCAAATGACACCTGTAACACCCTACTAATTTAATGTTATGCTTAAGTCATAGCATTCAATTAAGTAGACTGTGTTACGGTGTTAATGTTCTGCTTGAATCTCACGATTAGTATCACAAAACAATTGAAACGGCGCGCTGTTAAACTAAAAGCGAAACGAGTTTAACAAAATATCACAAAAGATAAGAATAGTACAATAGCGTTACTGTATACGTGCAAATATATCTGTATATATATATATCAAAAGCCACTGCTTCAGTTTATGTACAAAGTTTCAAAGCAAAATACATAAGCGGGCTGGTATATCAAAAAGACAATAATGCCTGTATAAATCAAAACACCCTATGGTCCTTAGAGGACATTTCGTAACCTACTACTAACCCTACAGTCAAGTCTATGACCCGCAGCCTACATCTTTGTCCAAAAGAGGGTCATACTGTACAACATCTCCTGCTGCTAAGCTACTCTGTCAGATAGCCGTTAGCCATACCAGGCTCGGCCGGTGAGTAGTCAGCGCTAGGTCCCGAGGAGGAAGAGGGTGATGGCGTGGCCTCGAGGGGTCACTCTGAACTCAACGGATATCGAGGGACCGCCGCGTGGTGACTCAAGGCGGTCGGCAAGTCTTTGCCAGGTGCTACGTGCAGTCTGAGGAGGGCGGGGAGGTGGGTGTGCCATGTGTAGTGGAACGGCAATGTAAGGGGTAGCAGGGTCGAATATGGGATGATGTAGAGGAACATCAAAGTTCCTGTTGCTGAAGAGGTATAGACGGAAGTTACACGAACCAACTATGTACAAAGAATCCAACTCTGGATCATGATGGAGCTGTAGTGCTGGGATCTTAATGAAAAGGGTGGCTGTGGAGTCCATCGCCACTGTCTGAGAATGGTGCGGAAGATACAAAACGGGGTGAGAATTTCAAGAAATTCTCAGTAGGGTTGGTGCATAGTGATTGTCTGACGTCACATACATTCTCGATTGCCTCGGTTTTATTTAATTATAAAAACATGTGTTCAAACTGAAATATCCATTTTAATGAGTTCAATAAAATATAGTCGAGACAAGGTTCGGTTTTGCTTTAGACAAAGATAAGAATAGGCTACTAACAGTAAAACATAGAATAATGAGCATAGCAAATAAACATATAGTAGTACGTAAATATAACAGACAAACTGTAAACATTCTGAACTAACCATGCCATGAAATCATGCATTCATGTAATTATGCAAAACTTATTCTTGAACTTTCCTTCATAAACTTTTCATTTCCTTTTATCATTTTTTCATCTCTTAGTCCCCTGGGAGTTCTTGGCCATTTAGACTCCTGGGTAATAGTCTGCTATCGTCGAGGATCGAGCCTGCCTATACAGGAAGTGCCGGGTTTACTTTCCCGACGCTCCACCGATCTATTCCCCTTAACTTATCCGGAAATTTGGCCCAAGTATACATGGAACTTTCTTAATAACATGATTCTTAATACTTTCATAACATTACTTGAAATACACATGTAAGATCATGGAATTCATAACTAGTGCATGGATTCTACCAAAATTTTGGCACGAATCTGAACGCGTGTCCACTTCCCCGTGAATAGTGCCAGCTAACCAGTACATCATTTTATCACAAAGAACACAATATCACATTTATACTTCAACATTAAACTCATATCAATATCAAATTAATCAAAGCAGAATTCTGCTGGCATGTTCAACCAACCCGGTTTTGATAATTCAAACCATAATTTCTATTTAACTCATTTGGACCTCAAATTTAAGCATGTTAAAGTGTTATGTGTCTATTTTCTAACCTTTTTAGTCCCATCTAATTTTGGTTTCTCTAACTCAAGATATCTAGATTTTATCCCGGCATGCCCAGTGGCTTGCCAGAATCAGGCAACTAAAAGTAAAAATCCACTAAAAATCGAAAACTGACTCAAATCATACGAAATTGGTCTCTTATTAAAGCTAACAGAACAAAGTTTCATTTGCAATAAGTTCCATTTCATTTGGCTTAGTAGGGCTCGAGTTATAAGCCTCGCATTCTGACCTTCCTAAATTGCCCTGTTCTAGCCCGGTGTGGACATAGGGCAAATTTCTTGGGGCACTGGGAGCAATTGGGACCTTATCTAATTATGAAATTTTTATGGGACATTCTACTATGTGTAAGCTCTCTAACAAAGTTAGTTGCACTCATTTTCAAGTAGTATGGGTCGAGCTCTATCCTAAACAAGCTAGTCTGCCCAGATTCAGAGTCAGATTCATAACTCTCTCATTTCTAACCCAAAAGCCTTATATGATATATCTATGGAAAGCCCTAGATGTCTAGTTTCATCTAAAAATGGTTTCATCCAATTTGATCGGTTGTAGGCGGAGCCATACACTCCGCCGTACGGACTGCCGAGGGTTTTGATTCTCTAACCCATCAGCTATTTCTATTTTCATGGTTTCTTGCTTCCACTTCGGTTTTAATCAATCAAACAGCCCAAAACCAATCATATATCATCATAAACATTCATTTAACACATCAAATAGGATGAGAATAATTCCAGCCCAGCCAGCCAAGTGCATGGATTTGATGCAAGAAATCAGAATTCCTACCTTTGATCCAAGTGTTTTTGCTAGAATTTGAAGGTTTGGATGAGCAAGGCTTGAAGTGGCTTGTTGTTGGCTGAAGTTGTGAGTGTAAAGAAGAGAGAAGAAGAGCTGAAAGGAGGCAGAAAAAGTGGCGTGAATGAGGGTCTGATTTGGTGATAAAGCGTAATCTGACCACTTGATGGTGTATAGTGGCTTCCTTCTTGCATCTTGATTGGTCCAAAAGCTTGGCTGAAATTCAAAGCTTCTCTCATGATATAGTGGCCTTGTGGCGCCACTTTTTGGCTAGTAAGTGGCTGAGCCATCAACACTCAAAATAGGGTTTGAGGCTTGTAATTCTATTGGCTCCGATTGCAGTTTAAAAATCTTAGTAATGTTCTGGAGATTTCCTTTAAATCGGTAAATCGGTTTCGTGGAAATTCTTATGAAATCTTCTATACTCCTAACTTAATTCTCTCTTATCTAAACTCAAGTTATTGCTAATTAATTGAGTCTAAATAATGGTTTAACCGAATCTTGATTAATCTCAATTATTCGATAAAAACTGAACAATTGAACGGAAAACGATAAAAGGATTTCGGAGGATGTTGCAACACCGATTATTCTCAACATTGAGTGGATGTGGCTTTCGAGCCCGATATGTTAAATAATAGGATTTTATTACATGTTTTGGATCGTACCCTCACTATTACTATTATTAATGACTAGACATTAGCATGCTTGGATGTAGCTTAGGAGGCCCTTTTTTGGCATCTTCATCTAAAATATTCTATTTAGAGTTTTCATGGGCTATAGTTGGGTTAGGTAGGGATGAATAGTATTAGTATAGGTGCCCCGTCCCCTATGTTATGTTGAGTTATGTATTATAAACTACTACTCTATGTATTACACTATATGTTGTAGCGTAGTATGGATGTATGTTTTCTGTATATGACGGATGCCGTTATCTGTGGATTTTACCGACTAACATGTGGTAGTATTACCTCAGCCGCGTAAAATAATTAACTAATAACTAAAATTAGAAATAGCACTTGGGGAAAAAAATTTACCCACGCAAAAATTTAATGATGTAAGTTAAGTAATACACTGCTGACTAATTATTATCAGGATTAATTAAAGTAAAATTAAACGATACGATAATAGTTAGTAGTAGGGTGTTACAGTAATCGTTGCATCTTGTTCTATTTGACCTGTTTCTAGGTTAGATTTTATTGCATTAAGTACTTTAGCTTTCTTTGTTTCTGATAAAATATTATCCCACCATCCTTTGAATTGTCCTGTAAATCCTGTAATTAATATTGAAGCTATGCGTTTGTCTGTGTTATTGAAGCTATGCATTTGTCTGTGTTTCCTTTTATTTTAAAAGCAGTAATATATGGTGTAGTTGACTTCTCTTACTATTATATTATTTCTTATTTAATGGTTAAGCATAGCGAGAGAAGACCAAAAAGTATTATTTCAAATACCAATTTATGGGATTCCCTTATAACTGTTAATCTCATGTTTTACAAAGAACAAAAGAAAATTTTTTACTATCATACTTTCTTAAATCTGCAACCTCATGCATTGAAATGGTTAAGCAAAGCGAGAGAAGACCAAAAAGTATTATTTCAAATACCAATTTATGGGATTTATTTATGCGCATGGGTATATATATATATATATATATATATGCTCATTTTTCAGGAACTTACGTTTCCCTTATAACTGTTAATCTCATGTTTTACAAAGAACAAAAGAAAATTTTTTACTATCATACTTTCTTAAATCTGCTACCTCGTGCATTGAAATGTTTGTTAGTTCTTTTGTAGCAACCTTTAGTTGTGGTATTATGATTTAAGTATGGTATTGCAACTACAAGGGTGTTACATTTCAAAAAGTCACAATGAGTAGAAATTACAAAAAATAACCAAATGTCTTAAAACAAAAAAACTAACAAAGCTATTATGAAATTCTAACTACCAACTAAATAAAAATTCATAATTTTTTTGTTCAGTATTATAATTAGATCTGGTCTCACACGTAAATCACTATGTTAAATTTGTTTGATTTATAAATGTATTGAGTCCAGGTCCATTCGTTTCATGTGGATTGTCCTATCGAAGATTGCTATTCATTAGGGAATCAATGAAGTATTTTATTTCTATGTAATTTCGGTTGACTGAAAGGTTGTGGACAAATTTTAAACGTATTTTAAAATTACTATTGCGATTATCTTACTTCAAAGAGTCAATAATTAAGACTTAACTATTTGATACATTTTTAATTGATTGTTGTTATAAAAGCAAATAAACTAAAATACTTGAATTAACTAAAGGAATCAAAGTTATTCTAACAAAGTATTTTATGAAAAAGACAATATTCCACTACGAGTGGGGATGGATGGGATGAACGTTCTAGAAAAAAGAGAAAGAGAGTAAAAATTTTTACAGTATTTTAGGGAGAATAACCATATTAATTATAATTTGAAGTTGTTACATGATGCTTAGATGTAGTTCATTTAATTATAAATAATACACAAAAATCTTCACAATCTTCAAATAAAAGCAAGTTATTGAAGCTCAAACATCACAATAATACATTTTTATCTAAACGAAATACTACAGATTCAAGCATTAACTGAATACGAACTATAGAATATGTGCAAAACCAATATAGTGATAATAAATCGCAAAAACAAACCCTAAATCACACCGTAAGGAATTCAGGAGGCACTGGAAGAATTGTGATTTGATGCTAAATCGTTCATGGATTAAAAATGAAAAATATGAGTCAATACATCAAAATTAAATTATTAATTAATTATTTATTTATATATTTTTATATTATTCTAAATAGTTATTTATAATTAATGTATTAAATATTATTTATATTAAAATATTTATTATTAAATTTGTCAATTAAAAATAATTACTTTTAATTATTTATAATAATTATTTTCATTTTAATAATATATAAAAATAAATTGTGAAAGAGATTTTATATATTAGAAGGTAATCATGCCTAATATGATTTCCCTAGATTTGATTAAATTATTCATCATTTTGGTATATAAGGGTTATAATAAATAAGCTTATATGACCATTGCTTGCACCAAACTACAAATAAGGATATAACATATAGTATTAATTTATTTTATCATACCTAATGCAGCATACCAAACCCACACTAGGGTCAACATCTCAAAAAATAAAATAAAATAAAATAAACAAATAATAGAAAATTTAAGCTTGAAAGTTAGTTGAGGACCAAAAAGAGAAACAGCTAAAGAGTTAGTTTATCTTGGTTTTCTTTTTAGTTTTATTTGTGTCAAACAAATTAATAAATTTTTTTTTCCAGAAAATATGATGGAGCTAGCTGAGTTGGAAAATTTTGTTAACTTTATATTTTGGTGATTTTTAGGACATGTAAGTTTTGACAGTTTGATGCTTTAAAATTTTTAAATTAAATAAATTTAAAAAAAATAAATCAACCTTTTTTATTTACTTTTATCGAAAGGGAAAATACTTTTATTTATTAATTAAAATAAAGTTTGTTTTCGTTGAGAGAGAGCTTTATTTTATGTTTTTTGGTAAAAAATAATTTTTTAAAGAGGTTATAAATAATTTACACAATCAATTAATATAACCATATTAATAAGGATGTATAAAGGGGTACTACAACATTAGATTTTTGTCCTTCCTTATACATAATTGTCTCATGAATCTAAATTTGTTTCTATAAAGACTAGTGTTCCTAAATAAAAGGTTTTCTAATTTTTCCAAATTTAGATAAAATTAGTGGCAATTCCATTGATTTATTTTGAAATAATCATTTTCATTATCTTGTTGCGACCCCAGTTACTTGAAAAGTGAACATTTTTAAGAATAGGTAGTTGCCAAACCCATCCGCAACCATTCTAAAGCCAATCCATGAGCACTATATTTTGTCCGAATTTTTTTATAAAAATAAAACTAAAAAATACAAAAAATAAATAAATAAAGAGATAAAAAGAAACTAAAAGAGAGAGAGAGAGAGAGAGAGACAAGAAAAATAAAAGGTACAATCTTTTAGTCCAAGTTCAAGTAGCATCTTAGACCAAAATAAAAAATAATAATAAAAAATAAAAAAATAAAAATTACATCCATTTAGTTTCAATTAGTGTGAATTAGCATATTTTAATTTGTTAATTAATGTCAATCAGCATATCTTAATTTATCAATTAGTGTCAATTAGCAAACCTTAGTTTGTTAATTAGTGTCAATCAATATCTCTTAATTTGTCAATTTGTGTTAATCCGTATCTTTTAATTGGTTTTAATCATTGCCAATCAAATCAAATCTCACAATCAATATCAATCAAATTATTTTGTAATTAATTCTATTCATTCCCTAAATATTTATAAATAGGCATCTAGCATTAACAATATTGAAAACCATCAATAACAATCAGCAAAAAACCACCCACAGCACCTCCCTTAACCAAACATCCTCACCACAAAGCCACCACCCTCTTTGCCCAAGAACCATCGCCTAGCCATCACCCATCCATCACTGTAATAAAAACATCATCATCTTCACTCAATGCGCAACCCAAAGACAGCACCACTAGCCCACCATCATGTCATCACCGTCAACAACTAGCACCACTTATACCTCCATCCAGTGTTTTAAATTACGGTTACGGCTGCGGATGCGGTCGTTGTTGCGATTGTTGCGATTACGGGCATTGTGGCTATCACGATGCGTATTGCAGCCGTTGCGATATGATTTCTTTTTAAGTTTGTCGTTTGAAATTAAGCTTGTTGCGGCCTGTTGTGGTCTTATGCGACCCGTTGCAGCTCTAATACGGCCCTTGTGGCTCTGATGCAACCCATTGCGGTCAATTTACATGAATGGGCAAAACACCGCATGCGGTTGCGGCGGTGACCGCAACCACAATATTGCGGCCACATCACGTGATGCAGTCCGCAATTTAAAACAATGCCTCCATCACATCCAAGAACCAACCAAAGCCCTACCACCTTGAGCCAACAACGACCTCTCACCTTAGGCCGCAGCCACCACAACAACCTCTACTCCTTGCCTAAATCGTGAGCCACCCAGTAACCCAGCCCTCAATCATCATCAAGCACCGCAAGCCACCAACCTATCATTCAACCTCTTTATGTCAACACTGACATCGACATCGACGCGCACCACCACGACTAGATCATTGATCTGCGCCATTGCACCTATGCCGCAAAGCTGCCATGCGCAGCTAGGACTGCCACTGTCTTCTCTTCTTTGGTCATGTCACAATTGCCAAGCAAGACATCTTCTTGCTCATGAATTAACCCCCTAAGCGTTTTTTTTTTCTTAATTATAATATTATTTAATGTCATTTGGTTGTTTTCTCTTTCAAGAAAACAGTAATAAGAAAACTAGTTTTCTGTTATTTTTAGGTTGGACTATTTCTACAAATAAAAATTGATCCCCTTTTTTGTCATGAAAAAAATATTCATGTCTATTAATTTTGTAATCTTTGGTTGTCAGTTGCATCTTTATCAAAACTTTCCTATTTCTAATTCTTTCCTTTGAAATAAAAATAATGGCAATTTTTTTAAAAAAATAATTATTTTAGTCCACACAGCAAACTTATGATAGTGATGTATGGTTTGTCCATCCTCAAGAGTCGTAAGAATTGTAAGGGTTTATTGTGTAGCTTATGTTATCCTTGATCTTGTGCAAAAGTGGAATTATTTTTTTAAAAAAATCTGTTTTGTAAATAAAATTAACCAACACAAAATCATCTTTTACAATAACTACATGGCCTTAAATTCCTCATTGCACCGGAGGATACTTAGGAGTGTAAGTCAAACTAAAATTATTATGTTCTCTTAATTTTGCTTTCCTTTTGTAAACATCATATTAATTTTGCTTTTCTTTTTCTTCTATAAATAATTATTATATTAATTTTGTTGTTATGTTCTTTTGTAAATAATTGTTATATTAGTTTTGCTTCTCTTTTCTTTATCTAGATACATTGATTTAATAATAATATCAAGTTATCCAAACGGACAGAAAAATTGAAATAGAGAGAGTATTATATTTTTAAGTGAAAAAATAATAGAAAAGTTATTTGAACGAAATAAATTGACGCATACACCGACGCATCATAATTGGATGCTAAGGATTACAATAAAAAAAATTAAAAAGAAAAATTAAAAATACTTTTGACCCTTGATTGATTGTGCGTCGGGTGAAAGCATCCCAATTCTATGTTCATATAACACGTCTCAAAAAATAAATATTGTTAAAGTTATTAATTAATTTGCATAATAAGATTTAGGATAACTGTTACAAGACGGATGTATTAAGGGTGCAATGAGATTAAGTTTCAACCCTTCCCTATGCATAAATAGACTTCCAAACTCAATCTCTTTAAGGGACTAATTTTTACAAAATTAAAAGATTTTTCTAATTTTTTTCCCATAATAAAAATTGTTAGCGACTCTATTGAATATTTTTCAATATTTTTTTCATTGCCTCTTGTCGCGGCACCCTTCGGTTACGTTGTGACACAATCCAATGAAGAAATTTGGCTTGCTTGAGAACATTAGAGCCTGCCAAATCGGTTGTATCTCTTGGCAATCTTGGATGCAATGCAACAGGCTGTCTGTCTATATGATACACTTTATGCAATGAAAGCATCTAGGCATATGATGCATATGGAAAGCATTTGTAGGGAAGTGCCTCATGAGGCCAACAAAGAAATAGACCTTCTAAAGGAATAGGTAGTCACCAAACCCATCCCAATTACATCACCTGATGATGACAATGCTCTTTTTAACAAGGAAAATTTTGTAGTGTAATTCCCTGCGCTATTCACCCACCAAAATAACACATTCAAGGATGAGAAGTTATTAGCAATGGGAATAGCCAAAAGCCATCAATAGATGTCATTAGGCAAAATAGTATACAGTAAGGATAAATCACAGCCCTTTTCTTTCTAAACGTCCTTAACTTGTACATTGGTACTAGAGATATGCACATAGTGTAAGAGATCACAAAGCTTTCCCTGCCTTATCCAAGTATCATACCAAAAGGTCATCTCTCCTCACCCAAGCTGAGCACAAAAGCCCTCCTTTAAAATATGAGCGGTTTGAGTGATAGACCTCTAAACATAAGATGCATGTTGACATACAATTGCATTCAAAGAGAGATTCATCCTTCAAATATTTATGTCTCATTACTTGAACCCAAAGCTTTTTATGATCATGGATCAGTTGCCAAACTTGTTTTTCAAGCATAGTAAAATTTGTTATACAACTTTCTCTAATTCCAAACCTCCCATGTTTCCTCGAGCAAGTCAACTTACTCCACTTTAATAATGGTAAAGGTTGCCTACCACCACCACCGTCCTATATGAACCCTTTTACCATATTATCAAGCTTCTTGTGTAACATCCCGAATTTTTCTAAGCTAATCATCTCATTATTAATGAGTGACTAGAGTAATTGGTAAATTAATCAAGGATTAAATTTACCAATTAAATGAGCAAAAGCTTGGTAATTAGGAAATGTCAATTAAAAGCCAACATAGTTAAGAAAGGGGCAAAAAGGTAATATTAATCACTAAATAAGCTTGCAAAATTTAAGTAATAGAAATTTTAAAGAAATGATGGTGGGACCATAGGATACCGACAGCTAAGCCTTGAAGAACAACATTCAAAAATTTAGGAGCAAACCTTCAAAATTAGAAACTAGAACTCTTCACAAACGCCGATAAAGTTAGAACTCGGAAACCATCCTGCTGCAACAAACTTGATAGTGAGATTTAAACCTAAGGGCTTGAATCTTGGAACGAACTCAAACTTGGAACCAAACCCTAGTGGAACAGAAATTTAAAACAACCAGTTTGAGATTTAAACCTGAAGGCTTGAATCTCGAAAACGAACTCAAACTTGGAACCCACCCCTAGTGCAATAGAAATTTAAAATAACTAGTTTGAGATTTAAAGGCTTAAATCTCGGAACGAACTCGAAACTCGCCCCAGTGATAATAGAAATTTAAATGACTAGTTTAAGTTTGAAATATGATGGCTTAAATATAGGAACAAACTCAATAGCTGCCCCAAACCTTTAACCATAAATACTCAACCTCTCTCTCTTTCTCTCCATTCACTTTTTCATTCTCTCATTTTCACTCTAACACTCTCAAAAAGCACAAAGCTTTTACCCTTCTTATTACTGGCCACAATCTCAAGTGTGGCTCAAAGAAAAACCCATCAACTCTCCAGTTTCTAGTTTCTAGTCTCCAGCTCTAGTTTACAGTTTCTAGTTAGAATCACTAAACTCACAAACCCCTTACTCTCTTAATTCAACTTGCGACCTCAAGTGTGGCTGGAGAAGGATCCCACAACCTTCAAGCTTCAAAGTTCTTCGTTAGATCATTTTCTCTAAGGTAGGATTCTATACTTTCCTTATCTTTCTTGCGTATTCATGACTCATGAAGAGGGACTTTAGCCTTTCTATGGCCAAGAGCACCTACTCTTGTCAACAAGTTTAATGGTGATTTGAATATCATGATTCTGCCTTTAGATGAATTATAATCAATAAAACTATTCCTTTGCCTTGTTAAAAGACTTAATGAGATCAAAACTCTCCTTTTACGATTCTAAAAGACTTAATTGGATCAAAACTCTCCTTCTATGAGTTTAAAAGACTTAATAAGATCAAAACTCTCCATTTATGATTCTAAAAGATTTAATTGGCTAAAGGTTTTCTTTTTTTAAACTTTGAACTTATAGTCTTCTAGTGATGAAAAACACCTTTGATTTGAAATGCAGATAGCGAACCCGAAAATTGGAACCAAATCATAAATCTACTACCCAACACTTTAAGTTGTAAGGTTAGATAACAATGCTAGTTACGCCCTAATCTTGGAAATCAGAAGACTTATAAACTTGCAACCCAACACTCTTAAGTTTAGATGATAATGTTCAGGTATGACTTGATCTCAGATATTAGAAGAAATATAAACCTACAACACTTCTCCTTATATCCTTGGAAGCCGAATGTAACCCTTCTCGAAACTTAACCTTGGAGGTTGGTCTAAAGTTAATCTCGGAGAGCAGTCAAATCTAAACCTCGAAGATCAATCCTGAGTTAACCTCAGAGATTGATTGTATATTAAGCTAGGAAAATCGGTCTTAATTAAGATTGAAAATCAGAAAACCTAGCAAAAACATAAGACCCTTATTCAATCCCAAAAGTCAAAAAATATATTAAACACAAAACCTTCATTCCTATAACCTCAGAGATTGGTCTTAATGTAATCTCGGAACTTGGTCACAAAATTAACACTGGAAAATCGGTAACACAGCAAAATAGAACCTTCATTCATATAACCTCGGAGAATCGGTCTTGATATAAGATCATGAATCTAAACCCAGAAGTTGATGCCCAGAAACATAAGCCCGAAAGTCGGGAAATCATAATGCATAAAACCTTATTCACATGAACCTGGAACTCAGGAACCAGAAATGTAAAACCACTATACATGTGAACCCGGAAATTGATAACCTGGAAGACGTAATACCCTCATTCATGCAACCTCGGAGACCGGTCCTGTGCGAGTCTCGGAGGTTGGTTCCAAATTTAATCCTGGAAGTCGAAAGAACTGAACGAAACTAAGTTAAAAATCTATAAGGTATATTAAGATTAAAACTTAGATTTAAATTAAAGCTTGCACCTAATTATCTAAGTTTTGCTCATAAGAATCTATTGCGTAATTACCTATGCATGAATGAAATTGTAAAATTGTAACGTCCGAAAAATTTTATCGTTAGTAATCGAGTTGTTCGGTTTTTATTGAATAAGTGGATTTAATCAGAATTCGATTAAGCATATACTTAAAGCCAATTAAGTGTGATTGAGAAGTGATTAGGCTTGATGGAATTAGATTAGGAACATAGGAAAGCTCACAGAAATTTTCTAAAATCTATTTGCCAATTTAAGAGAAATCGGTAAGATTTCGGTAATTTAAACTGTCGGAACCGGAGCAATAGAAATTATACTGTGAAAACCTTAGGATGGATAGCCAAGATTTAACCAACTTACCCATGCAAGTGGCACCATCTCAGCCCTCCATATGGGCTACCAAACCAAGTTGAATAACCTACTCAAATCCACCAATCACATGTAACTTGCTTTAAAAGTTTTTAAACTTTTCCTTTTCTACCCTTGCAAATTCGGCCCCTATATGCTGACCCCTCTCCATTCTTTTCTCCTTTATTTCATCTCATCTCAACTCATATCATCTTCATCTTCCACAAACCTTCAAACCACAACAAGATTTCTTCAACTCAAACCACAAATCCAACAAGATTTCAACTAGGCAAAGTAGGAATCCTACTTCTCTTCTTACTTTCTTTGGCTTGGAGCTATGTGTGGGTCTTATATACATTGTGATACTGAGGTTATGTGGGGTGATGATGATGGTTTATGGCTAATTTTGCATGTGTGTTGTGATTGGAATTAGAATTGGTATGAAAGAGCTTGAAGAAAAGAGAAAACTCAAGAAGCTGTTAGAGTTTTCCTCGGCAGTCCGTACGACGGAGTGTATGGCTCCGCCTATAGCTGTTTAAATTTCATGAATCTATTTTTATATGAAACAAGACATTCAGGGCTTTCCATACATATATAATATAAGACCATTGGATTAGTATAGAGGTAGCTATGAATTTTTGAAGTATGACCTAGAAATCAGGACCTTCATCTGGGCAGTGTGAGTTGAGAAAGGTGTAACTCACCCTACACAACTCCAAATTGAGTGAATCCAATGTTGTTTGAAAGCTAACATATGAGGGAACATCCCATAAAAATTTCAAAATCAGATTAGTTGCCAACTATCCCTAGTACATCAATGAATTTACCTTAAATTCAACTTGGGCTGGAACAGGGTAGTCCAGTAGGGTCAAGTTTCAGGGCTCATATCTCGAATTATACTTACTCAAATGATATGCAACTCGTTTCATTTGAATGACAGCGATGGCATATATATATAAACTTAGGATCCCTACTGAGAAATCTTTATTTCTCACCCTACTATATGTTTCTGCGTCATTCTCAGATCACTGCGTTCTGTTCATTGAGTTTCCTGAGCTTCACATCCACCTGAACCTGTTTCTAGACTGTATATATGTATCTGGTAGATGTCAGTTCCGTTTTTATTTCTTCTTTCGTAGACATTTTGCTGATCCCCTAGCTCATCCACTCTTTGACCCCGCCACACCTTATATTGCTATCCCACTACACATGGCCCATCCCTTTCCACCACCACCCACAGCAGTAGCACTAGCAGCAATACCAGCCATGGATCCTCCAGCCTCACTACAGCAGCAGATCCCCTCCGTCTCGATGTTTGAGGAGGATTCGTCTAAGGCGGCGGGTTCATCCTCCTCATCCTCTGCTTCGAGCATGGACTACACTTCCGGGGATGCCGGCATGGTGAACGGATTCCTTTCCTCAGAGTCCACCTAGAGTACCTGTGTAGCGCAGTTATGGGATATGTATAGAATGGCCCTCTTTTGATATTATTGGGTCATAGACAGTAGATGAGTATATACTGCATAGCACATGAAATGTCTCGTGGGGACTAGTTAAGGTACTATTTATGTCGACAAGCTGATTTATTTTGTGAACGTGGCCTCATTTTATTACCCTATATCGTATTTTTATTTATATGACTTTATTTCTGGTACAACAATTATCTAGTATTTATTCCGCCATCAAACAGAATTATATATTGAAGTGACCAGTTAACTTTATATGGGTAATTAATAATGATACAAAAAATGGAATCTAATTAGTTCGCCACACGTAATAACTTATCAGATGACTTAAGCATAGTATTTTGTTTGGTAAGATGTTACATTTTTGGTATCAGAGCAGTTCATCCTAATAAAGGCCTGAGGATTGGACTGACTATGCTTCATATATGTTCTGTGTTCCTTAGACATTATCATGCACTGAGTCTTGTCCATAGGGATAGGATGCATGTGAGAGGATTGCCTAACCGTATGCTATTATTTGTTAGCACACCGAATTTAGTATTGAGCTTGATCAACTCAATTACTCTTGTTTTGTGTGTTCAGAACTTGATGACTTCTGGAAGACAAGGTAGGTTGCGAACTTCCTTAGCCCAGGAGGAATCTACTGAGTTCCTGGGCACAATGCAAGAAATGGCGCACGCTATGTGCGAGCAGGCAGCTGTGGCGACTCAAATGATGGGCCAACTAGGAAGGCAGCCAGAGGTAGGTCTTGGAGGGAACCATAATGGCCCTGGAGTGGATCTGGAATATCTTAAATTTGCTGAGTTCAAGAAGGCCAACCCACCCAGCTTTAGGGGAGCCTTTAACCCAGATAAGGCGGATGAGTGGGTTAAAGCTATGGAGAAGGTCTTCTCCTTATTAGATTGCACAGATCGTCAGAAGGTAACCTTTGCTACCTATATGCTGGAAGCAGATACAGAGTTCTAGTGGAATGGTGCACGTCGGTTATTAGAAGGATCCCAAATAGATATTACTTGGGATGTATTCAAAGACGCATTTTATCAGAAGTACTTCCCTGCCTCTGTCCGCAATGCTAGGGAGTTGGAGTTCATGCACCTCCGTCAAAGGAATAGTAGTGTATCGGAATACATTGCTAAATTTGAGGAGTTGTGCAAATTTTCCACCATTTATCAACGGAACCCCGACGAAGCCTGGAAATGCATGAAGTTCGAAGGTGGGCTGAGAGAAGACATCCTTACCACTATAGGACCAATGGAGATCAGAGACTTCCCTACTTTGGTGAACAAGTGCTGCCTAGTGGAGGATTGTAACAAGAAGTTGGTTGCTACTAGGTCAACCGGCAGTAACTTTAAGAAAGGGTTAGCTCCACAAGGCCCAAGGTTCAAGCCCAACTTTCAGCAGCAGAGGAAGTTTCAGCCTGTGCGCAACAAAGGCAAGCAACCTCAGAGACCTTTTGGGAACTAGACTTGTAGCAAGTGTGGCGAGAATCATGGCAACCGCCCGTGTCTGGCAGGACAGAATGTTTGTTTTCAATGTGGGAAGCCAGGCCACAAGATCCATGAATGCCCGGCCAGAAAATCCTCAGTTGACTCCTAGGCTGCAACGTCAGGGAAGAGTTTTTACTATGGATGCATAGGAAGTTGACAAGTCAGAAGATTTGATTCAAGACATGTGTGCAGTGAGTGGTAAGATCTTAACTGTTTTATACGATTCAGGTACATCTCACTCTTTCATCTCTCATGATTGCATGTCAGCCTTGTAATTACCTATTTCTGAATTACCCTATGACTTGCTAGTTTCTACTCCTACAAGTGAGCCCGTTAAGACCAATCATATTTGTATAAATGTCCCCTGTCAGATAGGAGGTCGAACTTTTTTGGCTAATTTAATTTGTCTCCCCTTGTCCGGACTTGACGTTATTTTGGGTATGGATTGGCTCTCTGCCAACCAAGCCTTGTTAAATTGCTCTAATAAATCCATTGTGCTTCCCCCTGTTTCATCTTCTGAATTAGTAATCCCTGTAAGTCTTTATTTAAGCTCCTTAGCAGTACATCACTATAGGGATAAAATTCAAGGGTATATTCTCTTATCAACCAGTATAGCGAAGGTTGATCAGAAATTAGATAATATTCCAGTTGTTAGGGAATATCCCGATGTGTTCCTTGAAGATGTTCCTGATTTTCCTCCTGAGAGGGAAATTGAGTTCGCCATTGAATTGGCACCGGGAGCAGGACCAATATCTATAGCACCATACCGAATGTCACCCTTGGAGTTGATCGAACTTAAGAAGCAGATTGAAGAACTCCTAGAAAAGAAACTTATTAGACCAAGTACATCACCATGGGGGGCTCTAGTTCTGTTAGTTAAGAAGAAAGATGAAGGCATGCGACTATATGTGGATTATAGGCAATTGAATAAGGCGACGATCAAGAATAAGTATCCGTTGCTAAGGATTGATGATCTCATGGATCAATTGCAAGGGGCAACTGTATTCTCCAAGATTGATCTACGGTCTGAGTATCACCAGATTCGAGTTCGAGAAGAAGATATTCCGAAGATGGCATTTTGAACTTGTTATGGACATTATGAATACACTGTGATGTCCTTCAGGTTGACGAATATACCGGCAATATTCATGGATTACATGAATTGGATATTCTGACTATATCTTGACAAATTTGTGGTGGTATTTATTGATGACATACTTTTTTACTCAAAATTGGAGAAGAGCACACAGAACATTTGTGACTGGTTTTGCAAATTCTAAGAGAGAAGAAACTTTATGCCAAGCTATCCAAATGTGAATTTTGGATGAAAGAAGTAAAATTTCTTGGCCATGTGGTATCCCATGGGGGAATTTCAGTGGACCCCAGTAAGGTAGAAGCAGTATTAAACTGGGAACGGCCAACAATAGTTACGGAAGTTAGGAGCTTCTTAGGGTTGGCAGGATATTACAGGAGATTTGTTAAAAACTTCTCTCAAATAGCCCTTCCCCTAACAAAGTTAACCAGGAAGAATGCCCCATTTGAATGGACACCTGAGTGCAAGCAGAGTTTCCAAGAATTAAAAGAAAAGTTGACGACAGCTCCAGTACTTACTCTACCTAATCCTCATGGACCGTTCGAAGTCTACTATGATGCTTCTAAGAAAGGATTAGGGTGCGTGTTAATGCAGAATAGGAACGTCGTCGCGTATGCTTCCAGGCAATTGAAAACTCACGAAAGAAATTATCCAACGCATGACCTAGAGTTAGCGGTGGTGGTATTTGCTCTGAAGATATGGAGGCACCACCTCTATGGAGTGAAGTTTGAAGTATTTTCTAATCACAAAAGTTTGAAATACCTTTTTGATTAGAAAGAATTGAATATGAGGCAGCAAAGGTGGATAAAGTTTCTTAAAGATTACGAATTTGAGCTAAAGTACCACCCTGGCAAAGCAAACATGGTGGCAGATGCCCTGAGTAGGAAATCTTTAACTGTGGCATGGATGATAATCAAGGAGGTGGAACTCATAGAGAGTTTTTGAGACCTTAATTTGGGAATCTTTATGACCCCTAATCCCTTTCAGTTAAACCAACTTAAGATAACCAGTTATTTCAAAGACCAAATCCAGCAAGCACAACAAAGAAATGATGACTTCCAGCATATAGTGCAACTAGTGCAATCTGGCAAGCTAACAGGATTTACTTGGGATGCAAAAGGAATATGGCGATATCAGGGGAGAATATACGTACCTAAGGAGAGTAACCTCAGGAAAAAGATCTTGGAGGAAGCCCATAAGAGCGAGTTTATTATACATCCTGGCATTAACAAAATGTACCAGGATTTCAAGAGGATGTTTTGGTGGCCAGGCCTTAGGACAGATGTGGCAAATTTTGTGAATAAATGTCTAACCTACCAGAAGGTAAAAATAGAGCATTAGAAACCAGCAGGGACACTACAACCCTTAAAGATTCCGGAATGGAAGTGGAAGAGCATTTCTATGGATTTCGTGATGGGCTTACCAAGAATACCCTCAGGATATGACACTATATGGGTCATAGTGGATAGACTAACTAAGTCTGCTCACTTTTTGCCCATTTAAGCGAATTATCCTCTAGAGAAGCTAGCTCAATTGTACATTCAAGAAGTGGTACGGCTACATGATATTCCTTCAACAATCATTTCAGATCAAGATCCAAGGTTCACCTCACAATTTTGGGGAGCTCTCCAGAAGGTGCTCGATATAGGCTATGTTTAAGTACTGCGTACCATCCGCAAACAGATGGTCAGACAAATCGGACTATTTAGACTTTGGAAGATATGCTACGAGCATACATTCTGGAATAGCGTGGAAGCTAGGATCGATACTTACCGTTAGCCAAGTTTACATACAACAACAGTTACCATGCTAGCATCAACATGGCTCCATATGAGGCTTTATATGGATGGAAGTGTCAATTTCCCTTATGTTGGTATGAATCAGGAGAACAGAGTCAGTTGGGACCGGAATTAGTCAGGCAAACTACAGAGCAAATTAAAAGGATCCGTAGCAAAATACTTGCAGCTCAGAGCTATTAGAAAAGCTACGTGGACGTTAGGAGAAAGCCATTGGAGTTCCAAGAAGGAGACCATGTGTTTCTAAAGATCACACCCATAACTGAAGTAGGTAAAGCCATTATAGTTAAAAAGCTAAGCCCTCGCTTTATAGGTCCTTTTCAAATTTTGAAGTGAATCGGGCCAGTGGCATATCAGGTCGCCTTACCTCCACATCTGTCAAATCTTCATGATATTTTCTATGTTTCCCAACTCAGAAAATACCAGCCTGACCCTACTCATTTCTTGGAACCTGAATCAATCCAGTTAAGGGATGACTTGATTTTTCATGTACCCCCCAGCACGGATAGTGGACAAGAGCATCAAACACCTTCGGAACAAAGCCGTACAGTTAGTGAAGGTAGCATGGGGACACGAAGACTCAGCAAACTATACGTGAGAGTTAGAATCTGATATAAGGATGGAGTATCCTGAATTATTCTTAGGTACTAAATTTTGAGGACAAAATTTTTTTTTAGGAGGATAGTAATGTAACGTCTGAAAAATTTTATCGTTAGTAATCGAGTTGTTCAATTTTTATCTAATAAGTGGGTTTAATCGGAACTCGATTAAGCATTTACTTAAAGCCAATTAAGTGTGATTTAGAAGTGATTAGGCTTGATGGAATTAGATTACGAACATAGAAAACCTCACAGAAATTTTCTAAAACCAGTTTGCCGATTTAAGAGAAATCGGTAAGATTTCGGTAATTTAAACTGTCAAAACCGGAGCAATAGAAATTATACTGTGAAAACCCTAGGATGGATAGCCAAGATTTAGCCAACTTACCCATGCAAGTGGCACCATCTCAGCCCTCCATATGGGCTGCCAAACCAAGTTGAATAACCTACTCAAATCCACCAATCACATGTAACTTGCTTTAGAAGTTTTTAAATTTTTCCTTTTCTACCCTTGCAAATTCGGCCCCTATATCCTGACCCTTCTCCATTCTTTTCTCCTTCATTTCATCTCATCTTAACTCATATCATCTTCATCTTGCACAAACCTTCAAGCCACAATAAGATTTCTTCAACTCAAACCACAAATCCAACAAGATTTCAACTAGGCAAGGTAAGAATCCTACTTATCTTCTTACTTTCTTTGGCTTGGAGCTATGTGTGGGTCTTGTATACATTGTGATACTGAGGTTATGTGGGGTGATGATGATGGTTCATGGCTAATTTTGCATGTGTGTTGTGATTGGAATTAGGATTGGTATGAAAGAGCTTAAAAAAAGAAAAAACTCAAGAAGCTGTTAGAGTTTTCCTCGGTGGTCTATACGGCGGAGTGTACGGCTCTACCTATAACCGTTTAAATTTAATGAATCTATTTTTATATGAAACTAGACATTCAGGGCTTTCCATACATATATAATATAAGGCCATTGGATCAGTATAGAGGTAGTTATGAATTTATGAAGTATGACCTAGAAATCAGGACCTTCATCTAGGCAGTGTGAGTTGAGAAGGGTGTAACTCACCCTACACAACTCCAAATTGAGTGAATCCAATGTTGTTTGAAAGCTAACATATGAGGGAACATCCCATAAAAATTTCAGAATCAGATTAGTTGCCAACTATCCCTAGTACATCAATGAATTTACCTTAAGTTCAACTCAGGCTGGAATAGGGTAGTCCAGTAGGGTCAAGTTTCAGGGCTTATATCTCGAATTATACTCACTCAAATGATATGCAACTTGTTTCATTTGAATGACAGCGATGGCAGATATATATCAACTTAGGATCCCTACTATATGTTTCAGCGTCATTCTCAGATCATGGAGAACGCGGCCACCGGCGTCCTATTCATTGAGTTTCCTGAGCTCCACATCCACCTCGACCCATTTCTAGATTGTATATATGTATCTAGTAGATGTCAGTTCCGTTTTTATTTCTTCTTTCATAGAGATTTTGCTATTCCCCTTGCTTATACATTCTTCGACCCCGCCGCACCTTACATTGCTATCCCACTACACATGGCCTATCCCTTTCCACCACCACCCGCACTAAAGAACACCAAAGAAGAGCATTCACCATGGATCCTCCAAATCCACCACGCAGATCCCCTCCATCTCGATGTCTGAGGAGGATCCGTCTAAGGCGGTGAGTTCATCCTCCTCGTCCTCTGCTCCGAGCTTGGACTACACTCCCGGGGACGCCGACATGGTGAATGGATTCCTCTCCTCGGAGTCCACCTAGAGTACTTATGCAGCGCAATTATGGGATATGTATAGAATAGCTCTCTTTTGACAGTATTGGGTCATAGACAGTAGATGAGTATATGCTACATAGTGCATGAAATGTCCCGTGGGGACCAATTAGGGTATTGTTCATGTCGACAGGCCAATTTATTTTGTGAACATGGCCTCATTTTATTACCCTATATTGTTTGTCAACTTATATATATATATATATATATATATATATATACATATGATCAAATTTGCAGTAGTTCTGACTATTTCGCATTTTTATTTATATTACTTTATTTCCGGTACAACGATTATCTAGTATTTATTCCGCCATCAAATAGAAATATATATTGAAGTGACCAGTTAACGCTATATGGGTAATTAATAATGATACAAAAAATGGAATCTAATTAGTTCGCCACATGTAATAACTTATCAGGTAATATATTATGACTTAAGCATAGTATTTTGTCCAGTAAGGTGTTATAGAAATGACTATGCCAAGTTTATATGTGTGACCTTTGGGTTACCTACTAGTTTGATTTATCATGTTTAAATGCTAGGTATGAATGTTTATGAAGTTGATGATTATGTCTGTTTGGATTCCCGGTACAATTACATGATAAGTAAGGATAAGAAATTAAGATATATGATATGCATTAACCAAGAAAGAAAATAAGTGAGGGAATGATCCTTCAATAAGAGAAAGTTACCCCCAAAGACTAGATAATGGACATGATCCTTCAGTCCCTAAATGTATGCTGGCAAAGGAAGGTGATTCTCAAGCTTAGCACAATCCTTCCATAGGGGAAGGTGACACCTTTTTCCCCTTCTCCTTTAAGGGAACCCTAAGGTTGCGACAGATACAATATGAACTCGTTACCTTTTCAAAGGAATCAAGGCCTATAAGGGTGGACCCAGTAATAAGACTATAAGGAAGTTGAGTAAGAAAGTTAAGAGGCACAAGGCCTAAGATCAAGTTGCATATGCATATACTCTCATTTTAGCCTTGTTATCTGCTTATGCACTATTATATGATGAATATGCTTTATCATTTTAAGTAAAGAGTTATGTTTAAAATGAACCCACTTCGGCTAATTACATTTTCAAACTCAATTAAATGGACTGAATCTATGTTTAGTTTTTTTTAAAATAAACCTGAAATGACTGGGACGATAACGAAAACACAATAGTTGTCAAGTTAAAATCCTACTGAGAAATTTCAATTTCTCACCCCATTTTCTGTGTTGTCTCCAAACATAGATGCCATAGTGCCTCTACACTATGTTACATGTAACATCCCCGTTTTACTTAATATAGCATAATAGAAACTTTAAATTATTTCAGTTAGGTAGAGTGAGAATTTCTCAGGCAGTGTTATGCCATGAGGATCCTCACACTTAGAACTATATGCGTTATTACTCAAATTAGGAAACTAGAAATTGGAAACCGTGGTTAGGGATGTTTGATGTTTGATGTCTGGGAGTATGACTTCCGATATTCGACTTCTAAGTTTATATACATCTCCTCGAACAATTGGACATGACACAGTTTTAAGTGAGTCTATAACTTTCTAGAAAGTTTCGATTTTCGAGACCCGACCTTACAATAGCAACCATGGGCTGACTGACTTCCGGGTTCTTGTGAACCAACCTTACATTTACTTCAAAATCTGAGTTGCTCCAAGTTTCAAGTTCCGATCTCATGAGAAAGATCACATCCTATCCCCATATTCCAAGTTTCGAGGTAATGAGGAAGTTCACTTCGTCTTGATCCCTGAGATTCGAGTTCCAATTTAAAGAAAAAGTTCACTTCATCTCCCTTGTTTCCATAATACCGAGTTCCAAATTCATGGTAGAATTTCTTCCAAGTTCCGAATTCATAAGTGTTCACTATTTCCTTGTCCCTAGACACTGAGTTCTGAGCTCCGAGTTACTGCAGTATCAAAAATTAACCCCAACACATGCAGAACCTGGAAACCCATCCTGAAGCCTTCCTTTTTATCCTAAAGAACCATAACTAACCATTGATAAGTTTACCCTCACTTACGTTTTGGCCATAGAAACCTAAATTTTAGCCAACTAAGCGACAGAGGTATCCAAGTGTGAAATGACATGGAATGCCCTTCGACTTGCTCAAAATTACAGAAATGCCATTAGTAACAAAAAATAGAAAAAATAACAAAGACTCTAATAGAAAATAGACAAGAAATAATAAAAAGGTTTACAAAAGATCAAAAACTATCCGAAATATCCCAAAAAAATTATAATGACATTTTTACTATTTTTTTAAGACAAATATCAATTTTTAGCAAATTTGAGCAATATTTGCATAATTAACCCAAAATAACCTTACAAGAGTGCAAAATGGGCCACAAAAACCTTATAAGGCCACTTTAACTTATAGTACGGCAAAGAATCAGTGGAGTTTCAGGCGTGGGCTTAATGGACCATGTGAATGAGCCTCTAAATGGGCCTTGGAAGTTGCTGAATTAGGTTGCATAGTTTTTGAACTATTTTTGGGCCTAATTGTATCAAAAAGGCCATAATTAACTCATAAAACATAAAATAAATTAAATTAAAAAAATAAGAAAACCTTAACCCTAACCATAAGGACAACCCTAAACATGCCTCTAACTAGTCTAAAAACCCCTGGTTCAGTTTGAATCAGTTTTAGAACTAAATTGGTTAAAAACCAACTAAATGTCACTTTCATGTTATCTTTACTTTAATTAAATTTTATCAAAATCTTTAACTTTTGACTCAAATTAGACTTTGAAGAATTCTTGCCCCCAAAGTTGCTGAATGGCATAAGATGCACATGGGATTAGCATTAGAATTTTATTTTTTAATTTATAGATAATTAATTAGGTTAATTAACTCAAAAAGGGCATAATTAAGGCCAAAATTCACTAAAAATACTAAAAATTGTAGAAAAATTCGGGAAAAATTCATAATATCATCTAACACATAATTAAACATGATTTGATAATAGATTAAAGAAATTTAACTATTTTCTAATTATTTAATTAATTAAAGCTCAAATTATCTAATCTAGATTTTGGAAAAATTACTAATTATACACTAATTAAACCTTAAACCATTTTACTCTTTTCTTAAACCTTAATCAACATATAACATGAGTATTATATTGTAATATTCTAATAACCCCATACTACACTTAAGTCATATTGTGGAAGTTTCTAGTTGTTACTTTGCTCATGGACACTACCTTGCTATTTGAAATTACTTTATTTTTGAAAATAAGGGTAAATTTTTTTTTTCTTTTAAACAAAACATAAATAAACCTTTTAAAAAACAAGAGTTGAAAAACAAGATTCGTGATCGCATCATGAACAAATAAAATCAAGTATCAATAACATACCTGTGGTGCATTAAGATAAATAAAAGCGATATAAAGAACAATAATCTCAATTGGTCACCATAATCATTTCAACAGCCATCATACTTAGAAAGATGTAGACCCTCATCGCTGCTCTTGCAATCATCACAGAGGCATTCAGCACTAAGTCAAAGTGCTAATGCCAAACCAAAACTCAACATCAATCACCACACTGCCCGACGATAGCATCCTATGAAGACGCATGGACACATGGAAGTGAGAAATACAAAATTTCTCAGTAGGATCTCGACTAGACAATTAATGTGTCATCGTCATCGTCTCATCCACTTCGAGTTTAATTATAAAAATGGTGAGCATGCATAGATTCAATTTTAAGGGTTTTGAAATTATAAGTTCCCGAAGTAGGTTTCTTTTAAGCTTAACCTCATAAACATAACATAGTGCAACATAAGGCCATAAAGTAGAAATACACATACTAAAGCATAATATAAATATTCATGACCATGCATATGAGAAAGTAAAGATGCATACACATTCATGTGGCCTCATGACTTGACTAGAGTCTTTCTTAAACTTTACTTTCATACTTAACATGTGCTCAACATTCTTTACTTTACATGCCCTTAGAATAGATTGCTATTGGACATGAGTTCATTCCGTTACCGTCGTCACACTATACTAATCTAAATTAGACTTAGCTGACAAGGGGATTTATATGCCTCTAAATTTGAGGGATATACTTTTGGCCACATGCCTCCAAAGTAGAGGGATTTCAAGTCTTAGTGGATCACTTTCCCTTTTGAAGGATCACATCCAAATATTTCTTTTATTTTCATAACATGATACTTGATATCGCATCTTTTATTCTCGATGCATTGCATTTAAGGGTAAGATACATATGTGCAAGAGATACTTCTAAGTTCACAATTTTGACGAAAATCTGATAGCATAACGACTAGACCAAGGTTTTCTCAAAATTTGCCAAGCATGAAATTTCAACCAACAACCATTCATATTCATCTCATATCATCATATCAAGCATCAAAAACCCTTCAATCATGATTCAATACTCAAACAGACTTACTATATATCATGCTTAATAGCATCACACATTCATGCCCAAACGGGTATCTATGATTGCATATCCTTTGTGAGAAGTCTTATGAGTCATCATATGATTCCTCACATTTACTCATGAGAGAACCACATAATTTAAAAATGAATATGTGTTGTAGGCTTTTAGCTACTTGATTCTTGAGTGAAGTCACATTTTACTTTAGGGATTCATTTTTACCTAATGACTTGATAGCTTTCTCATGCACACATCTTAGGGAATAGTTTGTTCAAGTTAACAAAGTGTGACATTTATTTTTCTTTTTCCTTTTTAACATGGTCAAAGCCTAATATAGTATTTTAGCCAACATTTTGCTTTCAAACCTTTTAGTTTCCTTGAGATAGTACACTAGTAATTCTTAGGTTCATAGTATGCTTAAAGGCCTTAATCATATTTTCATTCCTAAAGAAGTTCAAGATTCCTCTAGTCCCTTGGGTCATGACAACGCATAATCACACTCATGAACCCAACAACACTGTGTGCTTACCAACATCATGGGGTGATTTTTATTCCAATCAAGTTATAAGTTTCAAACTTTATTGAATAAAATTGAAATATTGCACCTTTGTGATTAAGAAGTCTTATTCTTTAAGAAAGTTAAAACTTCTAATCATTTTCATGCCTTCAAAATTCCAACTTTATGACTTAAAGTTGCCATAAAATTTAAAAGGTTCATTCTTGAAGAAGATTAAAACTTTTACTCACTAAATTTAAAAGGTTCATTCTTGAAGAAAATTCCAACTTTTACAAAATAAAGTTGCAAGTTTTCATTTTATGACTAAAAAGTCTCTTTTTAATGAAAGTTTAAAATTTTATGTAATGTCTTGTCTTCAAGATTCAACCTTTGTGACATAAAGTGATAAGTTCTTACTTTTGTGACTAAAAAGCTTCATACATGTAAAAAAGGTTAGACTTTTACTACTAGTCTTGTCTTCAAAGGAAACAAAATGAATCTTTAAAGAAGTATATACTATTTGTGCTAGTTTATGAGCTTCAAGAAGGAAACTTTTTAAAGTTTTATGCTTTAGAATATTCTTGGTCACATCAAAATCATATTGTAGATGTAAAAAGAGAATCTTTTCAATCATAAACTCTCCATAGGGAAAGAAACAATCTTTTAACAAAATACCATCAAGAAAGCATCTTTCTTTTTAACAACCCACAAAAACATCAAGAACACATACATCATAAGAGAAAAATGAAAACTTTTGAAGCATTGAAGAAGAAAAACAAATAAGATCTCATGAACATGCTCAAGAAATAAACTTTACTAAAAATAGAAACTTTGCTCAAGAAGAGCATGGAGTTTTCCTCAAGTTGTCACTTGAAGCTCTTGGCCATGGTGAGAGCCAAAGCTTCAAGCTTTCTTAAACAACTAAAAGAAGAAGTAAAGATCACTACCTAGTAGTGTGTTTGGCATCTTCTTAAAGGAGGAAGGAAGAAGAAGAAGACTCCTCCTTGGTGATGATGGTGGCAGTTTTGAATGGAGAAGATGAGAGCTCTTGAGTTCTTGTGAAAGTAAAGGTTGTAGTGTTTGAATCTAGTCTTCAAAGAACAAAATATATGATCTGTGAAGGGCTTAGTGGTGAAGGTTTGGTTATGATGGTGGTGGAGAAAGGAAGAAGTGTAATATCCTCCCGAAATGCAGTACTATGCTTAAGTCATAGTACCACACTCTGGAGTTGTTACTGTCACTTAATCGGACCTTGTCTGGCAGCCACCTTCGGCCACCTTCAATATTACTAGTCAACTCCACCTCGGAGGACCTCCTTCGGAACTTCTAAACTATTTGGAGATAACACAAAAAGAAATATAGCAGTGAGAATTATAAATTCTCAGTAGGATTTATTAACTATCATACATACTGTTATTGTTGTCATCTCCAGTTGCTTCGGTTTATTATAAAAAAGGTGAACATGTTATGTAAACTGTTTAATTTTATAGTTTGAAAATATATTATCCGAAATAAAGTTCACTTTACTCATACACTTGGCATTTAGGAGAGCCTATACAAAACAAATTTATGAATTATACTATGAATAATAACTGCAACATATTAAAATACGATAGCATCAATATACTGGAGACATAACATATGCACATGCCTTTACTTGTACTTGAATTTATGCAGATACATAAAATTTACTTTTCTTTCTTTGTCTTCCTATAATATTTATCTTTATTTTCTTCATTCGACACAACTAGGCGTTACGTATCACCGTCCCTAGGGTGTCTGCATCTGCCTACACTTGAGCATTATGTATCGCCGTCCTCAAGTGTAGCATTACTCATCTTCCCTTACTTGTCATACATATTCTAGAGTACGATTGCTATGTCATACTCCATCAGGCTGTGATCACCATGTCACACTCCTTAGGAATATGTTCTTCTTGCCACATCCCAGAGTATGATCGCCATGTCACATCCCTTAGGGTGTGGAATCATTATGCCCTATTCCAGAGTATGATCGCTATGTCATACCCCACCAGAGCATGATCGTCATGTCACGTCTTTCAAAGTATGGACTCATCATCATACCTTTCATCATAGAATCTTTATATGCCACACTCCAGAGTATGATCGCCATGTCATACCCTATCAGAGCGTGATCATCATGTCACATCCCTTAGGAATATGGGACCTTCATTATATCTTTTAACTGCCTTCACAGGGAGAGACCCAAATAACTACCTCCAAGTGAAGGGATCTCATATATTCTTCCTTCATTCATATGCAGATATGCATGCGCTCATAAGAATGATTCATGATCATGTCATCATAATATATTCATAATTACATAGCTGTTCATATCATAAATTTCTTGTAATATAAACATTCATAGTTTCATAGACTTCTGCCAAAAATTTGACAGTATAGCGGATCGAGTCTGCTTCCCCATGAATAGTGCCAGTTTCAGCAGATAGCCAGTCACAGTATGAGATCAAATATAATGCATTAATCTTTCAAGTACCAACATGGAATTGCAACACTTAGGCTTTACTTGAACTCATATGTGAATTAAAGTGCCAAATCCTTTAACTTTGGGAATCCTGCTCATATTCTTCAACTCCGCCTATTTTTAGAAATTAAGCCTTAAATTCATTTTAACTCACTTGGACCTAAATTTTGGATATGTCAAAATGTTATGTGTCCATTTTCTAACCTTTTTCGTCCCATCTAGTTTTGATAAATATAACTCAAGTTATTTACGTTTGAACCCGGCCTACCCTGTGGCTAGATAGAATTACATATCTAAAAGTAAAAATCGAAAACAAGTCCAAATCATACGAAATTGGTGTCATATCAAAGTTAACAGGACAAGCTTTCATTTGCAACAAGTTTCATTTTATTTACTTTAGTAGAGCTCGAGTTATAAGTCCTGAAATTCGACCTTCTTGAATTACCCTGTTTTTGCCTTGTTTGGACATAGGGCAACTTCCTGAAACCAATGGGAGCAAATGGGATTGTAACAAACTTAGAATTTCATTATGAAATGTTCCCCTATGTGTAAGCTTTCTAACAAAGTTGGTTTCACTCAATTTGGAGTTGTGTAGGGTGAGTTACACCCTTCTCAATTCACACTGCCCGGATGAAAGTCCTGATTTCTATATCAAACTTCAAAAATTTATATCTTTCTCAATACTAATCCAATGGCCTTATATGATATATGTATGGAAAGCGCTGATTGTCTAGTTTCATATAAAAATAGTTTCATTTTGTTTCAATGGCTGTAGACAGAGCCGTACACTCTGCCGTATGGACCACCATAGGTTCTCCTAGGTTTTTAGTTTCTGGCTTGCTCTCTATATTATGCTCTATGCAAGATTCAATCTCAATCCCTCCAAATGCTTAATAAACCAGCCATAAATCATCATATTCATTCATTAATCACATCAAGAAGTGAGAAAATAAAATCAAAAGCAACCATCCATAATCAGAATAACAAGAACTAAATTGAACATCTACCTCTTCGGAGTGTGATTTTGCTAGGTGTTGAGCTAAGTGTTGAAGTTTGAATTGATAGAACCTTGTTAAGCTTGAAGGAGTGATGGAGTTTGTTGAGAGGAGAAGAGAAGAAAAAGGCTAAAATCAGAACAGAAAGTGGCGTAATCAATATGGGAATAAGAGAGAAAAATCTGATTTAAGCATTGAAGAGGTGGTTAGCTTGGTGTGTTTTGATTGGTTGAAATTTTGTGATTGAAATTCAGCTATGTCTCCCTCTTTTGTGGCTAAAGTATTTTCCACGTCGCCTAAAAAGTGGAACTCGCTTCCATTCTATCTGAAATCGGAACTCGTCTCTATTCTGTGTAAAGTCGGAGCCCACGTCCATTTTATTTGAACTTGGAGCTGAAGTCGGATGTCGAAACTTGTGCCCACCCTATTTGAGACTTGGAAATAAATTCGGAGATCAGAAATCATGTCCGTTTTATTTGAAGCTTGGGAATAAAGTAGGAGATCGAAACTCGTGTAAATTTTGATCGAACTTGGAGATCAACTCAAAGATCTGAACTCGTGTCCATTGTAGTTGAGTTCAACTCTAAGGTCAGAACTCGTTACATTCAACCTGGAGTCAGTACTTGTGACCATTCTATTGAACTATCAACTCGGAGTCGGAAACTATGTACACTTTATTTTGAACCATGAAATCGGAAGTCAGAAATTTTGTACAATATATTTGAAACTCGAAGTCTGAGATTGGAACTCGGAAACCACTCTATTTAATTTGAAACTTGAAGATGAAGTCAAAAATCGGAAATAATTCATTTTATTTGAACTTGAAGGTGAAGTTAGAAATCGGAACTCGTGGTGGATGTTACAAGAAGAATATGAAGAAGAAGAAAGTGTAGAGAGAAGTTGGAGAATTTTAAGAGTTTCAGAGAGAATGAGAAGTTGTAAAAATGAAGTGAATGTGTGTGTGTGTTGTTATTGTTGTGGCCATAGCCTATTATTATGAAAGGGTAGATATTTTCCTTACTTTTGTGCTAATTAAGGTTTAAGGAGACAAATTGGATGATGAATAAGACAACTAGTGTACTTACTCTTACAAAAAGTGATCTTGTCTTATGCTTTATGGTTTAGTGACATCATTAGTGCTTTATTGTTTAGTTGACTAAATTTGAATTTTAATGATGTGATTAAGTGCTCATGTAACTTAATTAACTTGATTAAGTAAGGATTAGTGATTAACTCATATGATTATGATTAACAAAAAAAAATTAAACTTTTAATTAAGCTTAATTATCCTTAATTAAACTTAATTAAGCTAATTATTGGTGATTAGTATTTAATTAAGCTATTAAGAGTTTGACTTGCTTAATTAGAGATTCTCTAATCTTAATTAAGTATTCTCTTAACTTTTCTCTTCATGATTATTTCATTAATCCTTTGATTAAGCCTTAATCCTTTAATTTCTCATTAACTGCCTAATTACTTAGGGTTACTATGGTAATTTAGCATGAAGGAACATTGAGGATATTACATATATCATGTCTAAATTAGTTTTAATTGGTGGTTATGTTAATTAATCATTAGTGGTTTAATTAACTAACAAAACTACCTAATTAAGTTAAAAATTAATCCTACGATTAAGACTAACCAAATCAGCCTTTTGTCTATAAAAACACCCACATAGACTGACCTCCACACCTTTTAGTATCCTTAGCATCAGCCCCAAACACCCTCAAATAGCCACAACCCTCTCATCTTCTTACTCCACCATTTTCTTCCAAAAACTCAACCAAAACTCCATTAAAACACCACCAAGCTCTCATCCTTTCTAACCACCCTCAAGCACCACCATTCCACACCCTAAAAGCTCACATTCAAGCCTTCAAAGAGGAGCTAAAACTTGAGTTTGCTTGCTCCCATCCTTGGTGCAGTTCGAGTGTTCAAGAGACAAAACAAGTAGGGTTTTTCTTTTCACGTTTTTAGGCTTCATGCATATGTTTTATGCTATTCTTAGTGTTATTTGAAGCTTTGAGTGTAACACCCTAATAAACCCATACTACGCTTAAGTCGTATTACGGCATTTTATTAGTTGTTACTTATGCTCGTGGAAAACTAAACTTTGCTTGAAATTAAGTTACGCAGAAAATACGATAAGATTTTTCTTTGAAATACGTCGTCACTTTGCAGCGTTTTGAAAAGTAAAGCCTTGAACGAGAAGCTAGACAAAGTAAGAGCGTGTCGCATAACATACGTACTCCAATATCATAAAACAAGAGAAAGGTAAATGAATAGTAATTCACAAATACATTGCATTATATAGCAAAATCATTACATCGATATGGGTTCATAATATATATACATACATATATATATCGGCATTACATCAAAGGAGGCTCATGGTCGGGCCATGGTCCAAATACTAGATACTAAGTACAAATTTGAATGACAAAGCCCAACTCAAAAAGAAACATACGAAGGTGCAAAATGATGGCCCCTACAAGTCCCAAAACAGCTTCGTCTTGTATCCCACGTCACACGTCCGCTCACAGTGTTGGGGATCCATGCTCCACTCCACCGGATGCGCCGTCGAGATCTGGTGACGATACAGAAGAATAACTAGGGTGAGAAATAGAATTTCTCAGTATGACTCAAACCCGACACGAAGGTGTCATCGTCATCGTCCCAGCCACTTCGGTTTTATTAATGAAAATAGTGAGCATTCATAAGGTTCCGTTCTTAGGTTTTCGAAAACATGAATATCCGAAGTGGATTCAATTTTAACATAATCTCTAATCATTTATATAATAACATACATGGGCATAAGTATCATCATATAAAAATGCATGACTGTGCTATAAGTTTTTCTTAACTTCTTCCCTTGCTAGGGTTTGGACCGAAGTCCCTTTTCTTTTCTTAACTTGACTTTATCTTTTCACCCACTAAACATAAGTGGTAATGAGCTCATACCGTGGCCGTCGCCACCATAGAATTTCGGTACTTACACTAGCTGGGTCATGCCATGCCTCATGTAAGACCTATCCCCTATACTCACACTAGCTGGGTCATGCCATGCCTCATGTGAGTCGTGGGTGAGGGGAGCTTACTTTGGGTCACCTTCCCTTCTGAAGGATCACACCCTTAGTTTACTTTCTCTTCTTATTAAAGTTTATGATGCAAAATTATTCTGATTCTTTTCCACATTTAGGCGTTACGTATCGCCGTCCCTAAATGTGGTTCCTTTATGAATCACCTCCGGGCGTTACGTATCGCCGTCCCCAGGGTGTTCATATTTATTAATCTTTTCATGTATAACATTAAGCATAATATCATCAACTTATCATATTCATATCATCATGATTCATTATAATATCGTCATCATATCATTATCATCCTTATCATCATCATAACACTATCATAATCATCATGTCACTATCATAATCATCATATCATATCATCATCGCCATTATCATACCATCATCATTATGATCATCATCATATCATATCACAATCATCATGATCATCATCATATCATATCATCATCATCATGTCATTGTCATCATATTGACACATAGAGGCATACATATCACACAAAGTCTTATGAGCTTGGCTTAGTAAACTTGGGTACAAGCTTTTAATTGATTTGCTTCTTGCATAAATTCTTTTATTAGGCATAGGGCCAATTTTGTCTAATGTCCTTTTTGATACTTTTTAAGTTGAATTTTGAAGGTTTTCTAATACTTAATGTAAGGGTATTAATGTCTTGAAGCTTATTCCTCATTAACCTTTAACTTTTATCATAACCAGTTTTTACTTTTACAGTAGGGCAGTAACTTTGAAAATTCACCATAATTTCATATTTTATTCTTTTATTTCGAATTTTTGTGTGGATATACTTCTCTGAGTCTATTTTTAAACGAAACAAACCCCACTTAAAAATTCATTTTGTACCTTGAGTTATGCACATTTTATTTTTACTGTTCAGGATTGAAAGTTCATCTCAGGTCAGTGGCTTGTCCACTTCACTAGGAGTTCCTCACATGGAATCTGACAAAACTGTTTTATGGGAGTGTTTCTCTATGTCTTAGCTTTCTAACAAACTTGGTCCCACTGAAAAATGTTATGTATAACTTGAGTTATGCATGTTTTATTATCTACTGCCCGGACAGAAACCCATCCAGGAACAGCAAACTTTGAAAAATCATATCTCTCTCGTTTTAAGGCCAAATCTCACATATTTTATATGCATGGAAAGCTCTTTGAGTCTACTTTCACATAAAATTAGTTTCGTTGCATTTGAGTTTTGTAGAAATAAACATACCGCACGCTTTACAGACTGCCAGAATTCCAGATTCACTAGTTTTTAAGTTTTTCACTTCAAGCTTATGGAGAAATTGTTATATCACTTCAAATCACCACTTTCATGTTTTAACTCATCATCATACTCAAAGTTTTAGTCACCAAATCAGTATTTTGAACCAAAATAAAGCAAGATACATAAAACCAACATGCCACATAATCTCATTTCAAAACAACACTTTCAACAAGACAAGGAACTCATAGAGAAAAAATGTGGTCATGAGACCTTGAAGCAAGCTTTAAAACCACCTAGCTATGAAGAGCTTAGGGGTTCTAAAACTTGAAAAGTACATGGAGGAGAAGGATAGAGTCACTACCAAAAAGTTCCTTTTTGAAGGCTTGGAAGATGAAGATGGTTGGAGATGGCCTCCTTCTCCTTGAGCTTGATTTTGGGGCTTGTGTATGAGTGGCTTTGTTTCTCCAAGGACCAAAAATGGTAGTCCTTGAAGGGATTGTGAGAATGGTAAATGGAGATGAGTAGGAAGTAGTATGAGGGTTGGAAGAAAACAATGAAGCTTGGAAGAAGAAGAGAGTATGAGACTTGGAGAGAGGAGAGAGCTTTGTGTTCTTGGTGAGAGGAATGGAAAAATGAAATGAGGGGGGAACAGTGGCTGAATGTGGCGCAAAAATGAGAGAGGGAGTGAGGTGACTTTGCTTCTTACAACAAGCTAGAGAGTGGGAAAAATCATAGGGCAAAAGGGAGTGTTGTGTTTTCTTTGAGTCTTGGCAATTGGGTAAAGACTTGTAGTGTTTCTTTTCTAGTGGTTAAGAGCATGATCTATCCTAGGATTGGCATTTGGATGGTTGTGATCACTCCAAGTGTCACAATCTTGATGAAGGAGAGTACAACTCTTGTCATGACTTAAGGGATCTACTAATGTGGACTCTTGATCTTGTGGTGTATGATGAGAAGGTAAATGGATGGTTGGATATGGCTCTTGCTTTGACCAAACTTTCAAACCATAATTAAAGGGAAGTTTCTACATCTTTATAATTGTTGTAATTATCTAAATGTTCATTAATTCACTTGGTTTAAATTACTCATTAGCACATTTTAATTAAAAAGGATTTTCCTCATTAATTTTGTAAGAAGATGTGAAGGTTAATGTGATTAAGTTTTGAGACTTATATGCTCTCAGTTAATTAGGTTAGATCACCTTGATTTTATGTTCTAAATCATGGATTAATAAGGATTGAGCAATTAGGCTTTTAATTGTAACTTTTAATGCATTAAATCTCAATTGTCGACTTGCCTTTAATTTACTAATCTCTTGCTCTCGAGATTAATCGATTAATTCTCAATTAATCATTAACCCCTCTAATTAGCCGAGAACACCGAGCTAATTAACTTGGGTGAAAATGGGGATGTTACATTGAGTCTTTATTTTCAAAGTTTGTGTTCTTTTTTTGAAGCTCTAATAGTTTGTGATTAGTTAGGTATATGATGAATTCTTATAAGGATTTGTGTTCCTAATCGTGTATACTAGAGTTTTCATGCATTAGAACATGTTTTCTTGCTTGATTGTGAATCAAATCTTCTCGTGCACCACCATATAGCTCACGGCCCTCTGAATGTTTACGAGGAACATATTTGATTTGATAAGAATTAATCTATGTAATCATGTTCTTTTGATTATTTATGAAGTGTATGCTTGAGTTTACATGAAATTACATCCTTTGAGCTTAAAATCTTTCCTTTTGTACTATATGGTCTCACAACCAAGACATGGTTAGTGGGAAATCTTGGTGTTTCATGTGTTTTTAAGGTTGATAGATGATGAAATGATGTCTTAATGTGCCGCATTTAATTTATAGAAGCTTAATTCTTATGTAGATGCACTTTATAACATGAAACTTGTGACTTTCATATAATAAGTGGTTGCTATCCTATTTTGTTCACTAATTTCTAGCATGTTTCATGCATGATTTATGTGAGACAAATTGTTACTTTGATGTCATATAACCTACAGTTTAATTATATCTACTTATATGTTGATTCTTCATGAAAGTAGTGCATGAAATTTGTGTTTTAATCACTTTATGTGAGCTACCCTCTTTTGGTTGCACCTTAATTCCTTTTTATATTACTCATTCTATTTTTAAATGGTTGGTTTTATGCCCTTGATGATGGATTTTCACTTAATTAAACTTTAGAATTCATATATGCAAGAAACATACTCAATTACTTAATTTAAGCATTTGAAACTGATGAACAAGTTTAATTATACATGCTGCCCCTTGGTGCCATGACTTTCAACCTAAATTTAGAAGTGTTTTTATATTCTAAAATGTTGTTTTAATGCTTAAGAATCTATATTATCATGTAATGTGCTTGTATGACAAGTTTCTTGTAATTTTGAGTTGGTTTTATAAATTAAAAGTTGAACTTCATTTCTACCATGTTTTGGATAACATGTATCTTATTTTTATTTCTCTTGATTCCGTGTTTTATAAACTTAATTTGATGACTTAAATAATGTATTTTTACTTGATTAAGCTTTGTGTACAAGTTTGAGTAGTTTTGAAGCAAAATACCTTGATTATGACTATATATGTTTTGGCCAAAAGCTTTTCTTTAACATAGGAATTGCTTTAACTAGTTTACTATATTGAAGTGTTTTCAAACCTTTGAGCATGTTTGAATTACTATAGTTATGTGATAGTTTCTTTTGGAATCATTAAGACTTAATAAGACACTAAAAGTCTTTTAAAACTTGTTAAAATGAATTATGACCTATGCTTTGGAGTTTATGGCATTGTGAACTTGTACCCATGCATATGGATCTTTTATGGACTTATTTAGACTGTTATAAGACCATGAGACTTGTATAAGACCTTTTAAGGTCATACCTATGCATTGGAGAACCTTTGTTTGGACATTAAGTTATGGACTTTGGACTTAATCACACTTTTAATCACATTAAAGAACCTTAAACATAAAGATTTAAGTTAAAGGTCCCATTAGAAACGCCATATGAACTTGCTAGTTTCGATATATATATATATATATATTGGTACATAGACTTATCTACCATGAATTGAATATGCTATGAATTTGGTAAAGCACATACATGAATATGGTTATGTAAAGTATGCTCAAGAATATGATTACAATCTTAAACTAGAGTTTGATTGTAACATCCTCCTAAGTCCGGTACTATGCTTAAGTAATAATACCTCACCTAGGAATTGTTACTGTCACTTAATCGGACCTTGTCTGGCAGCAACCTTCGGCCACCTTCAATCTTACTAGTCAACTTCACCTCGGAGGACCTTCTTCGGAACTTCTGAACTATCTGGAGATAACAATGAAATAAACATAAGAATGAGAATTATAAATTCTCGGTAGGATCCATTAAGCTACCATATGCCATGTTATCGTTATTATCTCCAGCTATTTCGGTTTATTATAAAAAGGTGAACATACTATATAAATACTTTCAGTTTTATAGTTTGAAACCATATTGTCCGAAGCAGGGTTCATTTTAGTCATATACTTGATAAACAGAGTAAGCATTAAAGCATAAGCATAGCAGATTGTAATTGATTTCGTAATAATAACAATAGCAGATTGTGCATGTACAATGGCTTATCATGAATTCATGTGAATGCACTTATACTTTCTTTTCTTCCTTTACTTGACAAGCCTAGGCATTATGTATCGCCATCTCTAGAGTGTCTGCATGCATATATCTTTGTATTTCATCTTTACTACCCTTGGGTAGCCTGACCTAGGAGTGAGCTCAACTCGTGACCGTTGTCATATAGAACTAACCTACAAGGGGATCCACGTGCCTCTAGTCTTGGAGGGATCTCATTTTGGCCACGTACCTCTAAGGTAGAGGGATCTTATAGCTTTAACTGCCTTCACAAGGAGGGATTCAAATAACTGCCTCCAGATAAAGGGATCCAAATTTTCATAATCATATATTTTCTTTATTTGCATGCAAATATGCAAACTTTCATAAACATAATCATGATCATATCATCATACAATGTTTATATGCATTCTAGTGCACTTACCTTCCAACATTCTTGCATATAGAATTTCATGTTTATATCATAAATTTTCAGGACTGAAACTATCATAATTTCATAAAATTTTGCCGAAAATTCGGTAGCATAATGGATCAAGTCCACTTCCCCGTGAATAGTACTAGTCAACCAAACAATCATTCATACAAAAAAATCAATGCAAGGTATAAATGCTCCAATAATCAAACAAAGTTTCATAACCTTGATCTTGAATTAGTTTTCTGCCATTTCCTTTTGATTCTACCCAGTTTTTCTAACTTAGGCCATAAATTCATTTTAACTCATTTAGACCTGAATTTTGGATGTCCTGAAGTGTTATGTGTCTATTTTCTGACCTCTTTGGTCCCATCTAATTTTGATAAATGTAGTTCAAGTTATTTAAGTTCTATTTCGGCCTGCCCTGTAACTAGCCAGAATTACACACTTAAAGGTAAAAATCCACTAAAAATTTAAAACTAGTTGAAATCATACGAAATTTATATCATATTAAAGTAACAGGACAAGCTTTCATTTGCCAGAAGTCCCATTTCGTTTGCTCTAATATAGCTTGAGTTATAAGCTCCGAAATTTGACCTTTCTGAGTTACCCTGCTTTAGCCCGGCTTGGACTTAGGGCAACTTCCTCAAACTACTAGTAGCAAACGAGACCGTATCTAACTCTAAAATTTTTACGAGATGTTCTCCTATGTGTAAGCTTTCTAATAAAGTTAGTTTCATTCAATTCTAAGCTGTATAGGGCAAGTTTTGCCCTAAACAACCTCATTTGTCCAGAATCAAACTCAAAAACCTAGGTCAAACTTCCAAAATTCATATATGCCTCAATAATAATCCAATGGCCTTATACTTTATATGGTTGAAAATCCCTAGATGTCTAGTTTCACTTAACAATAATTTCATCAAATTTAAATGGCTGTAGGCAGAGCCGTACACTCCGCCGTACGGACTGCGTGGGATTTTGGTCACCCAGCCCCTCACTTTTCCTATTCTCATCCCTTTTTACTTCTTATTCGATTTAAACACAAAAACAACCATCAAACCAGCCAATAATCATCATATACATCCAAACACCATATCAAGAAGTGAGAAAATGAAAGCCCCAAATAGCTACCCATAACCAAGAAGACAAGAATAAAGTTTAATCTCTACCTCCTTTGTATATAATCTTGATAGATTTGGGGTTTAGATGGGTGGAACCTTATCAAAGCTTGAAGGTTTGATGGAGTAGGTTGAGAGGAGAAGAAAAGAAGGAGGCTGGAAAGGAAAGGGAAGGGCAAATTCTGCTTGTAGAGAAGGAGAAAAAAATTTGATCAAGCTTTAATGAAGTGGTTGGCTTGCTACATGTTGATTGGCTCTTGAATGGGTGGTAGTAATTTAACCAAGTCTCTCCACCCATTTGTGATGCATGTGGTGCCATCAAAGAGTGATTAAGTGGCTGAGTATTCAGCCATGAAATAATAGAATTTGGGTATGCAATTCTATTGATTTGGTCCTGACAGCTTAAAATACCAAAATCTTACCGATTTCCTTCAAATCGGTAAATCGGTTTAGGAAAGTTTCTATGAAATCTTCTATGCTTCTAATCTAATTCTCTCACATCTAATCTCAATTAATTGCTAATTAATTAACCTTAAATAAATATTTAGTCGAATTTCAATTAACATCAATTGTTCGATAAAAATCGAATAACCAGGCGAAAAACGATAAAATTCGGTGGATGTTACATTTATCATATATGGCTTACTTGGTGATTGCTAAGTTGAATATGAAATTTATGTGCACTCTATGATATGAATGAAATAATTTGTGTTATGTGCACTCTATGATGTAAATGACCTTACGTATGTTATGTGCACGACATGAACGAAAATTACATATGTGCACCTTGTGAATGGCTGTTATATATGAATTAATGAATAAGTGAGTATGTGGGCGCCATCGTGTAGTGGACAAGCCATGCATTTCACTAAGTGACACCTTGGGCCCCACCATGTTAGCGAATTGGGACTTGATGATCACTAAGTATGGCAGTAGATTAAAACGGCACCTTGGGCCCCACCAACATAGTAAATAAGGACTTGAGATTCACTAATTTGACTAGGGGGACGCCCTAGCAAAGAGAGCTCTCACATATCCGGATAATCGATGCAAACCCTGCAAACTTTAGCCATCAGAAAAGGAAAAAGGAAGCAGTAAAAGAATCAATGGTATACTTGCTATTATTTCTATTTATTGCTTGATTATATTTCTGCTTTATTGTTCTTATTATTATGGCTCACTTCCATCTTGCTTGACACTAATACATAGATGGAAATAATAATTTACCTTATTAACTGCCTGTGATTTATTATATGTTGTTTAGCTGCTAAATGTTTTAATGTTTTACTGGTCATTTGACTGGTTGTGTACTATATATATTACTACATTCCCGCCTTTATTGTTAGCATTTTTGAGATGAAGTGAGACTCCCCTGGGAACACCATACTACTAAGAGATTTCTTTCACTAATATTTCTTTAGTGTTTCCAGATGGTGCAGATCATTCTCAATATTGAGATGAATGTAACTTTTGAGCGAAATGTGGCGAATAATAGGATTTTAATTCATATTTTAGATTAGAAGCTTATTATTACTATTATTCATTATTAGACTCTAGCACGCTTTCATGTAGCATAGGACGCCCCTTTTTTGGCATCTTCATTAACATATTTTATGTTGGTGTTTTGTTAGGCTGTCCACAGGTCAGGTAGGGATGATTAGTAGTATAGGCATCCCGTCTTCTTTTTATATTTTGGGCTATATATTATGAACTGCTATATGGACTCTATGATGTAGTAGTAGTAGTGATGTATGTTTTTTTGTAGACGATGGTTGCCTTATCTATGGATTTACCGACTAGTACGTGGTAGTACTACCTCCACTGCATAAAATAATTAACTATTGACTAAAATTAGAAATAGCAATCAACGAAAAAAAATTTACTCACTTAAAATTAAGGAAGTTAGTAATATTCTATGGGCTAATTATTATCAAAGTTAGGAAAAGTAGAATTAAGCGATATGATAATAGTTAGTAGTAGGGTGTTACATTACACTTAGGTCATCTCACAGATGCAGTTGAGGTCCCTCTCACTCCTGTACCTGCTGACCATCTAGATGTTCTTGCAGTCTCTACCTAATGCGAACCCATGCCTAACGAATTTAGTAGGAGAATAGTTTTCTCTAGATTTATAGTAGTGGTGGATGCTTATTACAATGTTAATGTTTACTTCCTTATTTTCCTTGTTATCTTATGTTGTTTGAATGGATTAGATTTATTAAAGTTTATGATTATTATCAGCTATTTATGTTTTTGGTATGACGTGGTATTGTTTAAGTTTATCATCTCGACGCTTTTCCTTCGTTTAACATATCGTATACACTTACTATTCCCCGATCAAGGCTCATGTTTTTAAAAGAGTTTTCAAAAAAACAAAGTTACCCACTATTTTTAAATGAAGTAATTCAAAGAAGTTAAGTTTTCCGCAAAGCTAAAAGGTAACAGCTAATAGAATTCAAATACGACTTAAGCGTAAGTTCGAACTACTAGGGTGTTACATCTTGCAAATCATATGAGGCAACCGGCAATTCTACATAACATGCAGCGACTAAGAACATTACATAGTTTTTGCCAGAGTAACTCGACCCTCTTTGTCCAATAAACGACCTTTCTAAGCTGCCAATTTAAATTACACTATCTCCAAAATTGCATTAGAGTCAACGCTATTAATTTGCCCTTGTAACTAAGGAAACCCAAGGTATTTCCCATGCTTTGTAGTGAAAGGCACTCCTAGGATAACCTCTATTATGTCTTTCTTTGACTCAGGCACTCTATGAGAGAAAATTTCCTTAGACTTTTCAAGGTTGAACTTAAAACCTAAGGCCTCGCAGAAGTCATGTAATACTTTAATGAGTTGGGCATTCTTGATTTTGCCTTTAGTGAATAGGAATACATCATTTGTAAAGAAGAGGTAGGATAGTTTGGTCCTCCATTAGAAACCCGAATTTGATGCCACTATTTCCTTCCCATTTTCTTTAGTGTTGTGGCTGCAAACTTCATGCAACAAACAAACAAATAAGGTGAAATAGGACCCCCTTGTCTTAATTCTCTTCAAGGAGCAAAAAGAGTGCAACTTATTCAGATTCCACAAAATTGATATCCTTGAATCCTTTACACACAAAAAAAAAAATGAAATTAACAATTTTGCTTAGGAAGTCAAAATCTAGCAAAGTGCTTTACAAGAATTCCTAATTTACTTGATCATAGGCCTTCTCCGCAACCAACTTCAAAATTAAATCACCTTATTTTCCCTTAAACTTGTGAAGACGATGGAGGACTTCTTTAGCCATAAGAGCATTATCCATTGTGCTTCTACTTGGGATTGCAACAAGCCCACTAACTCATCAAGAAAAGGTCTAACTCTCCCAACAAAAACTTTTTGTAAATAACTTGTAAACAACATTACATAAGTTAATTGGCCAAAAGTTTCTTATAGTTTTAGGAACCTCTTCTTTAGGTATTAGAGATACTAATGTAACATCCCGATTTAGTTATATCTATAATTAACATTATTAGAGATTAATTAACATTATTAGAGATTAATTAACAATAAATTTATAAAATAAAGGTGAGAGTATAGGATAATACAAGTAGTAGCAGTGTATGATTAGAATTTTTACAGAAATAGAATTTTAACCGCATAGTAAAAACTTTAAGAATAGTTTCTCAAAACATAATAAATTGATGCGATAGGAGCATAAAATCCAAGAGAGTTTAGTTATCAAGAGATTGCACCTATTATACATGGTCTAGAGTAGGCCACACACCTTAAGGGTGAATAATCTTTTACTTTTTTGTAAATATCTTCCCAAAACTCTAGTTTATCATCATTTTTTTCTCCTTCTCAGCCCATTCTAGCCGTAGCCTCCTTTTTCCATTGCTCTCCTCCATTTTGCCTATCTTTAAACCTATTTAGAAGCAAAAACCCCTCCTCTTCAGATTATATTCAACTTCAACCAAGTAGAAAAAGAGAAGGGTTTAAGTGTGATTTGCAGCTCCAAAAGAGTTTTAGAGGTGTGATAGAGCATTCATTTATACATTATTCTAGTGTTATTCCTAGCTTGTTTACATTATAATTGTGTTTTAATTGATGCAAATAAATGAGTTTGATGACATTGACCTTCATTGAGAATTTGTATAAATGTGTGCTAATTTTCGGATTTCATACTTATTTTGACCTTTCTATCTTTTGCAGCCCATATCTTGAGCTACAAGTATCGAAATTAAGCAATCTTTAGCTCGTTGGAAAGATAACAAAAAATCCTACAATTTGCTGAAGACTCAAGACTGAAATCTGTCGGATTCTAGATGTAATTTTCATTGCAAAGAGGCTGTAGTAAATGGGCCCAAAATTGAGTCTTTCTTGGGCCTATTTGTTTTAGATGGGCTTGGCCCTCTTTTGAGGTTTTTAGTTTTTTGAAAATACTATTAGAGAGAGGGTGGATGAGTGGAAAAGTGGTGGAATTTAAAGGAGTTTAGGTTTTTCATTAGAGAGCAAGTTTTTATTATTTTTTTTTCAGTTTTGATTTCTTTTTGCTGGACATTTCTGTTTTATTTGTCCATGGTAATGGAAGGTTGAATTTTTCTTTCAGCTTAGGAGGTTCATCACTCAATGCATGGATTCTGAGGTTTAGTGTTTAATTATATTCAATTTCAGTCTCTATTCTTCTCTCTCTTTCTACAATTCTGATTTTCGTTTATTCTCTCAAACATTGATCAATGGTTGATGAAGCTATTCTGTAACGTCCGAAAATTTTTATCGTTAACAACTAAATTGTTCGGTTTTATCAAATAAGTGAGTTTAATCAGAACCTGATTAAACATTTACTTAAAGCCAATCAAGTGTAACTTAAAAGGATTAGGCTAGATAGAATTAGATTAGGAGCATAGAAAACTTCACAGGACAATTTCAAACCGATTTACCGATTTAAAAGAAATGGTAGGATTTCGGTATTTCAAACTGTCGGAATCGGACCAGTAGAAATTTAACCATGAGTGCCCTAGAATCAATGGACAAGATTCAGCCAAACACTCCCCCAAGTGGCGCCTAGACAGCCATGGATGAGGAGGATTGAATCAGATTTTATGACCAAAGAAGGTCCACCAATCAAATTTGAGCCACCTTGAAATATCTTCTACTTTCTCCTTGCATCCTCATCAAAATAATTCGGCCACTCACCTGGCTGAGCTCTCTTCATTCTTCTTCTCCTCATTCTCTCCTCCACTCCATTTTCATCTCCTCTTCAAGCCCCATCATAAACTACTTGCACCAAGAACACAAATCAGCCTAATCTACTCAAGACAAGATAGGAAATCCTACTTCTTCTTTTATTCTCTCTGATTTGGGGCTATATGAGAAGCATGCTTATTCTGAGATTTGGATGTTTTATAGAGTGATGATGATGTTTTATGACTGATTTTGCATGGGTGTTGTGATTGAAATTGAAATCGAGGGCAAATAGCTTGAAGAAGGCAATCAAATCTAGAAGCTATTAGGGTTTCCCTCGGCGGTCCGTACGGCGGAGTGTACGGCTCTGTCTCTTGCTGTTTAAATTGGATGAAGCCAATTTTAAATGAAACTAGACATCTAGGGCTTTCCATACATATATCATAATAGGTCATTGGATTAGTATGGAATTAGTTATGAATTTTTGAAGTTAGGCCTAGAAATCTAAGTTCTCATCCGGGTAGCATGGGTTGAGAAGGGTATATCTCACCCTATACAACCTCAAATTGAATACAACTAAAGATGTTTGAAAGCTAACACATGAGAGAACATCCCATAAAAATTTCAGAATTTAATTCATTGTATTTGTTCCCAGTACATTAATGAAGTTGGCTTAGGTTAAAACTAGCCTAGGACAGGACAACCCAATAGGGTAATGTTTCGAGACTCATAACTCAAAATCCACTTAGTCAAATGACATGAAACTTAATTCATTTTAAAGCTTGTTGTGTTAGCTTCATTTTGATATAAAATTCGCATGATTTCATCTAGTTTTCGATTTTTACTGAATTTTCTCCTATAGGAACCCAATTCTAGCTAAGAACAGGATATGCTGAAATAAAATGTTTATATCTGAAGTTATACAACTCAAAATGAGATGGGACCAAAAGGGTTAGAATCTAGACATATGAGACTATGATATATCCAAAAATTTGATTTAAATGAGTTGAACTGAATGAGAAATGAGGCACACCAAATTCGGGCAGAACAGAGGGGGTTAAATTGAAACTCTATTAATGTTTAAATTCAAATTGTTGATTGAGATTATGAATGTACATGTATAATTAAGATTGTTGATTGATGTTATGAATGTACATGTATAATTGTTGCTCTATACTGAAATTGTAAGTGTATAAATGTACTGGTTGTCTGGCACTATTCACGGGAAAGCGGACTCGATCCGTTATGCTGCCGGAATTACGGTAAGAAGTTCATATGTTATGAAATTTATGACAACTTGAGTACATCATATGTAAAGAGACAAGTTAGATGTGCATTCATTTCATGACATTATAAAGAATTCCACATCACTTGGGCCAGCCCTGGAATAAATTAAGGGGAATAGATCAGTGGGAAGGTCGGGGAAAGTAAACCCGGCCATCCTGTATAGGAACGAGCTCGGTCCTGAAAAGTGGACTATTACCCAGGAGTATATGGCCAATGACTCCCAGGGGACCAAGGATGGAAATAAGTTATAAAAGGCAAAAGCCTCCAAGAATAAGATGCATCTTCTCATTGCACATGCATATGTACAGTGTAATACTTTTCTATTGATTGTTCTAAATCTCTGTTTATTATTCATAACATGCTATTGTTCTGCTGTGATTACTGTTTGAGTACATTAGTATATCTGTTAATTAAAATTGAATTTGTTTCGGTGTATGCTTTACAAATGAGTATTTAAGTTAAATATTATCATTTTACCGTACTATCTGAAAAATCTTGCACGACCGAAACAACTGGGAATGACAGCGATGACAGATGTATAGAAGTTAGGATTTTCTACTGAGAAATATTCATTTCTCACCATATTATATATTCCGCGTCATTCTCAGACTATGGAGCACGCAGCGATAGGAGTTCTCTTCATTGAGTTCCCCGAGCTTCACATACACCTCGACCCGTTTCTAGACTCTGTATATATATCTGGCAAGTGCCAGTTTCGTTTATATTTCTTCTTCCAGAGAGACTTCGCAGTACCCCTGATGCACCCACTGTTTGATCTCGCTGTCCCATACATTGCTATTCTACTTCATATGGCCCATCCGTTTCCACCTCCTCCCACAACAGCAGCAGCAGCAGCCCCCGCTCCTATGGCTCCTCTTGCTTCACCACCACATCCGATGCTTTCCGCCTCGACACCAGAGGAGGACCCATCGGAGGCAGCGAGTTCCTCCTCATCCTCTGCTCCCAGCATGGGCCACCCTCCTGTAAATGCACCCATGGCGAATGGGTTTCTTTCTTCGGATTCTGGTTAGACAGTGGGCATACCGTAGTGGTAGTAAATGTATAGAATGGCCCTCTTTTGGCAGTCTGGGTCATGGGTAGATGGATAGATATTAGGAGATGTACATGAAATGTTCCATGGGGACCACTTGGGGTGCTGTTCATAGATATTGGCCGTTTCATTTTGTATTAGCGGCCTCATTTTGACACTTTGTACTTTTTGCCAAACTTTAAAATCAGATATCTATGTACATGTCTATGATGCCATTTGCAGTTATTCTGTTCTTATTGTATTTTTATTTATGTTGAGTTATTTACAGTTTATCGATTGATTAGTATTTATTCCGCCATCACGCAAAAAAAATTTGTTATGAGATCAAGTATTCTTATGCGAGAAATTAATACTAATACAGAAAGAGAAATTTAATCAGTATTACACGTAATCTTTTATCAGATAAATTATTATGACTTAAGCATAGTACTTGGTCTGATAAGGTGTTACATATTCTAATTAGAATAGAATTGTTTGTTTCAGAATTGAATCCTAATTAGATTTGGATTGATTAATTCGAATTGGATTAGATTAAAATAGAGGACTAATCTCAGATTTGGGAATTAGGTTAAAATCGAATTAAACACTTGAAGATCTTCTTGTTTTTAGTTTGAAATTAACAGAATGGAGCTGAATGCGAAATGCTTCTTATGAACCTATGATGAATCCTAATTGTTGTGAATGAATTTCCTAAGTTCATCCTCAATCAAGTGATTTTTCTGCAACTATTTTAAATTCAATTAGATTTCTGAGTTCTTGTTAATGAAAACCCCCCCCCCAATTTTGGTTATCCTAATGTATTCACGAAATTTAGAGTAATTCCTTGGGAAACGATCTAGGTTTGCACCTACTACTACATTCTTTTGTTCAAAACCTAGTCTATTTGAGTGCATTGCGACAGTGCGCATCAAGGTGTTGGAGGCAATATTTGAAGCTCCTTTAAGCTTGGAAGTGAGATAGGCTCCTAAATTACCTTATATGTGGTTATATCATTAGAATAGGTAGGGCTTTATCATTTTGTTTCTCATGAATCTTGATGGATGATGATATTCTTCAGGCTTATATTAATGAGTTAGAACTAGTGAAACTCAAGTTAATAAAAGAAACAAGCTAGAAACTCAAAGATCTTCATAAACACCAAATAGGAAAATAGCATAGCTCTAGATAGTACTAGGTCCATGAGCCATATCTTAAGTTAAAGACATTCAATTGAAGTTAAACTAATTTTAGATCAAACCTAACTCGTAGGAGAGTATACCCATGATTTGAGGTCCATTGAACTTATGATGAATAAGTTATGAATTTTACAAAATGATGTAGGCAGAGTGACATGGATTTTGAGTAGGGTATATTCTAATGGGCATAACTTGCCCTATAGATCTTCAAATTGAGTGCAACTAATTTCGCTAGAAAGTTAACACATAGGAGAACAAGCTTATAAATTTTTAGAGTTAAACTCCTAGGAAGTTGCTCCCAATAATTCTACAAAGTTACCTTATGCTCTGTGAGTACTGAAACAAGATAGCCCCAATGTTGACCTTGTATCTTAAGCTATGTTTAACTAAATTGAGTAGGATTTAGTTTGTTTGAAAAAGGGCTTAAGTGAGTATAAGCATATAAAATTTCACAGCAAGATCATAAGAAATGGATTTTTAGTTAATTTTCCTATTTCTAATATCTGAATCTGCCCCAAGACAGGGTTGGTGTCCCACATTCCATTTTCATGGAGTGATTGTTTCTGTATCAGTAACCGAAATAGGATCGGTGTACTAGGCTCTGTTTATATGAAGTGATGATCTATGTTCCGAATTTTGAGTCTAGAAGGACAGAGACTAATGACTTTTAGCATGCTCATCCCGGAAATGTGAATGTTGATGTTCACACATTTTTACTTGTCGTGGTCAAGTACTATGGTCTGGGATTTGAAGGTTCAGGATCGAGGGTCTTGGGCTCGGGGTCAAGGTTGTGCACTAAGAGTGCAATAATATAGGTGGGATAGTAGAGGGTTGAGTTGAGGTATGAGGTCCAAGTTTTGCCTTGCCATGAGTAGGGATGCTTGCACATTCCAAGTTCCAAGTCACTAGCTCAAACCTAACTTGACTTACCATTTCATGTTCCGAGTTTCGAGTTTGAACCTAAAATGACCTAAAATCGGATTTTGGTAAACTTTCTAAATCCAAGACAGATTCTAGTTACTATGTAATTTATGTTTCTAATTGAGTTATCTTTGAGACAATTTATATTCTCTCATTTCCTACTTGAAACTTGAAGTATGAGAATCCAATGTACATGTTGATATGACCATGTTCCCTTAATAAAGAAATGCATGTGAGCATAAGGATTAAGAAAGCATGTGAACAGATAGAATGAGATCTCTCGACTTTGGAGGCACATGGCCAAAATAAAATCCCTCTGTATTAGAGGCACATCTAAGAACACATATGGAGGACAGTGATACATAATGCTCAGGTATGTGGAAGGCTACTCTTAAGTACAGGTATATGCTGACATCCTAGGGATGGCGAGATATAACGCTTGGGTGTGTTATTGTTAGGAAGTGAATCTGACTAGTAATTGGATCTTTTTGCTTAAATTAGAGAAAGATAGTTGACCTAAGTTAAGGCACGATAAGTTAATAGTAAATATTAAAGCTAAGAAAGTAAAGAAGACTAAGAAAAGAAGGTATTTAAATTAAGGAAGTATGGCAAAGAAAAAAGTATAAGGACATGTATTAGAAGAAGTATTTCATTTATTCCTTTCCAACCTTATGCTTTATTTTAAATATGTACTAATCTAACTTATGTGAATATTACAAATCTTGTATTTAGTACTTGAATAAAAGTAATTCACTTTGGAAGGATAGTTTTGGAACTTTATAAAATGAATCTCTTTCTTATTATGTTATGATCATACTTTTATAATAAACCAAAGTGGCTAGAGTGACGATGATGACATTAATTGCCTAATAGCTTAGGATATCTACTGAGAATGTTAAATTCTCACTCCTTTGTGCGTTCCTGTGTCGTCTCCAGATAACTCAATAGATCTTGAAAATGACCAGTGTAACACCCTCTACCATGTAAGCCATGCTCAAATCATGAGTTATATTAAGAGGTTGTTACTATGCTAGGAGATCTTTAAAATACAGAAAGTATAATATATGGCCCTTTAACTACATACTATATTACTGAATAATAGTTCATAAATTTCGTCATTTCTGATACAAATAGAATAAAATAATTACACTTTAAGAAAAAGCTTTGTAGCTAACATTATACATAAAAACTACTTCCGCACTACAACTGTCGCCCTCACTGACTTTAGCCGGTCTCCATAGTCTCCCGGGCCAACTTTATGCCTGAGTCCTGCATGATGAATTCCCCAGGATTTTTGCCTCATTATTAAATCTGAGCCTTGGCATTGGAATGTTTATGGAAAAGAAAAACATACAAGCAAGCAGTGAGAACCTTTATGGAAAAGAAAAACATACAAGCAAGCAGTGAGAACCTAAGGTTCTCAGTAGGTAAACTTGAACTATTACTCATACAGTGCCATCATAAACATTCCAGCCGCTTCAGTTTCTTATGAAAATGTGAGCACATATACGCAAGTAGTGGTTCAATTTTAAGTTGAAAACATCTTCCTCGAAGTGGGTTATATTTTAACAACCACTTGGCATATTATGTGACAGACACAGAAATAAGAATAGTGTAACATACTTCAATAAGAATCATAATAACATTATGACATAATGAGAAAATTAGAGATGCATATGTAGATGCTTGTACTTGACTTAATTCATCTCTTTCTTTAACTTGCAACTTGATCTTGCTCTTCTATACTTAGTCCCTTGGAGGTGAATGGCCTCTCTCACCTGTGGGTAATAGTTTGCTTTTCAGGTCCGAGCTCGTACATATACATGAGTGATGGGTTTACTTTCCCCGACCCTCACACCGATCTATTCCCCATAAATCTGGTCGGGGGCTGGCCCAAGTCTTAGACAGTACCGCTCTGGCCCATGCTAGCTGGGTCTATACCATGCCTCACGTGGTAGCTTGGTACATCCTTCTTGCAAGTCCTTATAATCTTTTACTACCTCTTGGATATGATTATGCAAGTGAATGCTCTAGGCGTTCATGCATATATCTCATATCATTCCTCAATCCTATTTGCATGCATGATTTTCATAGACATGGCATTCATATGAACACATGTATCCTTATAATCTTAGCACAATTATTCATAATATAAGTCCTCATAAATTTTTGCCAAAAATTCAGCAGCATAACAGATCGGGTCTACTTCCTCATGAATAGTGCCAAACTACCAGAAGAATCAATCAAGCAATAAAACCAACATAGAGCATCAAGTTTTATAACAATAATATCAATCATATAATATGTCAACATAAACACATAACTTAGGTTTTCTGCTCATTCTACTCAATTCTGCCCGATTTTGTAAAATTCACCATAATGTCTATTCAATTCAGTTGGACGTAAATTTTGAATACGTTATAGTGCTATGTGTCTAGTTTCCAACTCTTTTAATCCCATCTCATTTTGATTTATGTAGCTCAAGTTATTCAAAGTTTACTTCTATCTGCCCTAAAACTAGCCAAAATTGCACTCTTAGAAGTAAAAATTCACTAAAAATAGGAAACTAGGTGAAATCGTACGAAACTTATACCAAATTGAAGCTAATAGGACAAGATTTTATTGAAACAAGTTGTATCTTATTTACATAAGTATAGCTTGAGTTATAATCCCTATAAGTTGACCCTTCTAAATTGCCCTGTTCTAGTCCGGTTTGGACTCAAGGCAAATTCATCAAATTACTGGGAATAATTGGGATCAAATCAAACTATGAAATTTTTATAGGATGCTTCCTATATGTTGGCTTTCAAAGCTAATTAGTTGCACTCAATTTAGAGTTTTGTAGGGTGAGTTACACCCCTCGAAACTCATACTGCCCAAAAGAGAACCCAAAATTTCAGATTAAACTTCAAAAATTTATAACTAATTCTATACTAATCCAATGGCCTTATATTTTATATGATTGGAAAGCCCTAAGTATCTAGTTTCAATAAAAATAGTTTCATTGAATTTAAACTACTGTAGGCTGAGCCGTACACTCCACCGTACGGACCATCGAGGGGAAAACCCTAACAACTTCTTGAATTCTTCTTGAATTCATGTCTCCCTTAAATCAATCCATCCAATCTTTCATTCAAACTCATATATACACCTTAAATCAATCTTAATTCATCATCCCCACCCCTCACAACATCATAATCATGGATGAATAAGGGACCCTAGGCAACCCCAAATTAAAGAAAAGAAGGAGAAAGTTGAAATTCCTACCTTGGTGGTGTGAAATCCTGGTGGAACTTGATCTTAGAGTAAAGTTGATGGTTGGAGCTTGAGTTTGGGGATGAGAGGAAGTGGAAGAAGATGAAGGAAAGTGGGAAAATGAGGCTGGTCTGCCTCTATTTGTGGGGAGGCCAAAAATATTCATGGGAGAAGGATGAAATTTATGTGTTTGTTGAAAAAGGAATGAAAATGATTGGATGGTGCTTGAGTGGTGAAGGTTGCTCCAAGTTTTTTCTCTCCCTCATCACACAAGTGGCACCACATTTAGGGGAGAAAGTGGTTGAGTCTTGGCCACTTGATTCAGGGGTTTTTCACAGTATAATTTCTATTGGTTTGGCTCTGACAGTTTAACTTACTGAAATCCAGCCAATTTCCTTTAAATTGGTAAATCGGTTTTGGAAAAATTCTATGAAGTTTCCTATGCTTTCAATCTAATTCCCTCATGTCTAATTTCTCTAAATGATACTTAATTGGCTCTAAGTAAATATTTAATTGAATGCTAATTAATCTCAAGTAGTTGATAAAACCGAACAACTTGCTAAAAAAAACGATAGAATATTTTTTAACATTATACTAAATAATTTCTCATAGTATTTTACATAACAATCTAAATTTCCTTTAGCTCTAGTATTTATAATTTATCCCTAATTACTCTTATTTTTCTGATGAATTGATTAGCAGCACAAATCAATCGCAATATGTCTTTGAACTGTTATATTTTCGCTTTTTCATAAATCCTTTAGCATTTTCTGTTTGGTTTTCGTAACTAATGGCATTTTCGTAAATTTGAGCAAGTCTAGGGGCACCCCATGTCATTTCACACTTGACTACTCCCATGGCTCAAACGGTCGAGATTTAAACTTCTATGATTTTACCACGTAATTCTGCTCCGCTTAAAGCCCTATTCTACTAACTCTACATATGAAAGGACATAGATGTCAATTTGTTAAAAGATCTAAGGTCCTTATGGAAATATGCTTGTGGAGTCAAAGTGAAATTTTTTTAAAAGTCCTAGGCAACCCTACAAATAACAAAAGTTCACAGGGGTATCTTTGTAGTTTTCTAAATTTTAATATATGGCAGCGCCATATTCTCAATGGCAGTGTTACGCTACCCTATAGTTTTAAGTGTAAGGATTGTTAGGGTATAGCACTGCCTGAGAAATTCTCACACTGCCTAAGGGAAATAATTCAATATTTCTATTATTCTTTATTTAAGAAAGTGGGGATGTTACAACCATCCTACGAGAATTTGATCAAGATTGGATTGGCTGCTAAAGGTTATTGTCAAACAAGTACAAATATTAGCATTGGATGACTACTTTGCTAGTTGAAGCTGTTAGTGGAGCTACTAATGTAATTTAAGAGGGCTATTATTGTGATGTAAATATTTATGTATGTAAGAGAATTTCTATTTTCCCCATTCGCTTATATATTTACATTTTAGTAGCAACCCCTAAGTGTGATGTTATGACTTAGCATGATATTATACTTAGAAGGATGTTACATTTTAGTATCAGAGTAAATCGTCCTAACTAGACTTGGGGATGGACTAACTATGCTTCTGAAGCATACTTTGAGAGTTTAGAAAAGTCATACTTTAGGTCCTTGCATGATAAGGATATAGGTGTTTGTGTATAGCAGACTTCTTGTGTATGTTGTAGCTTTTATGTCGCATTTAATTGCATATTGTGTCTGATTACCTCAATATTACGTTCTCTGTAGGCAAGAATCTACAGTATCCAGCTAGCTTATTAGGAATAGCGGAATTTTTAGGGTAAAATTCTTTTAAAAGGTGGGTAGTATTATAACATCCCAATTTAGTTATATCTATAGTTAATATTATTAGAGATTAATTAACAATAAGTTTATAAAATAAAGGTGAGAGTGTAAGATAATACAAGTAGTAGCAGTGTACGATTAGAATTCTTATGGCAATAGAATTTTAACCAAATTGTAAAAATTATAAGAATAATTTTTCATAACATGATAATTTGATCTGGTTAGAACATAAAATACAAGAGAGTTTAGTTATCAAGAGATCACACCTATTAGATTTGGTTCAGAGTGGATCGCATAGCCCAAATTACACGGCGCAATGTGGGCCACACACCTAAAGGGGCAAGTCACCCTTGTTTTTCTACAAATATCTGCCCAAAACCATAATTTATCATCATTTTTTCTCCTTCTTAGCCTATTCAAACGTAGCCTTCCCTTTCCATTGCTTTCCTTTATCTCACATAAGCTTACAAACTCTTGGTTCTTCCTTGTTCCTTCAAAATCTATTTGATTTTTGAGTTTGTTTCCTATCTCTAAAATTATTTAGAAGTAAAAATCTATCTTCTTTGGATTATATTCAACTTCATCTAAGAAGAAAAAGAGAAGGGTTTAAGTGTGATTTGCAGCTCCAAGAGTGTTTTAGAGGTGTTGGAGGCAAGATTTGAAGCTCCTTTAAGCTTGGAATTAAGGTAGGCTCCTAAAATACATTATATGTGGTTATATTATTAGAAGAGCTAGGGTTTTATCATTTTATTTCTCATGAATCTTGGTGTATGATGATATATTTAGACTTATATTAATGAGTTAGAACTAGTAAAACTCAAGTTAATGAAAGAAACAAGTTAGGAACTCAAAGATCTTCATAAACAACAAACCTGAAAATAGGACAGCTTCAGACAATACTAGATTCATGAGCCATATCTTGAGTTAGGGACCTTCATTTGAAATGAAACTAATTTTAGATGAAACCTGACTCATAGAGAAGTATATCCACAAAATTTGAGGCCCATTGGACTTAAGATGAATAAATTATGAATTTTGCAAAAAGCTATAGGTGGAGTGACAGATTTTGAGTAGGATGTGTTCCAATGGGCATAACTTGCCTTATAGACTTTCAAATCAAGTGCAACGAATCTTGCTAGAAAGCTAACACATAGAAAACAAGCTTGTAAATTTTTAGAGCAAAACTCCAGGTGAGTTGCTCCCAGAAATTCCACAAAGTTACCCTATGCTCTACGAGTACTGAAATAAGATAGCCCTAATATAGAGCATATATCTTAAGCTCTACTTAACTAAATTTAGTGGAACTTCATTTGTTTGAAAAAAGGTTTAAGTGAGTAAAAGTATACAAAATTTCAAAGCAAGATGATAAAAAATGGAATTTTAGTGACTTTTCCCATTTCTGGTGTCCGAATCTACCTCAAGATAAGATTGGTATCCCAGGTTTTGTTTTCATGGAGTGACTGTTACACAATTAGTAACCAAAATAGGATTGGTGTTTTAGGTTTTGCTTATATGAACTGATGACCTATGTTCCGAATTCCAAATTCGAAGGGAGAGAGACTGATGAGTTTTAGCATGCTCATCTTCGAAAGTTGAATGTTGATGTTGACACACTTTTACCTATCATGACCGGGTTCTGGGATTCAAAGGTTCGGGATCGATAATCCTAGGTCTGGCGTCAAGGTTGTGTGCTAAGAGCATGGTAGAATAGGTGGGATGGCGAAGGGTTGAGTTGAGGTCCGAGGTTTGGGTTCTACTTTGCCATGAATAGGGATGCCCACACATTTCGAGTTTCGAGTTTTGAGTCACTAGCTTGAACGTAACTTGACTTACCCCCTAGGTTCTGAGTTCCGAGTTCGAACCTAAATGACCTAAAACCATATTTTGGTAAGCTTTCTAAATTCGAGACAGATTCTGGTTATTATGCAATTTATGTTTCCAGTTGAGTTATCTTTGAGATGATTTATATTCTCATTTTCTACTTAAAACTTGAAGTATGAGGGCCCAATGTACATGTTGATATGACTATGTTATCTAAATAAAGAAATGCATGTGAGCATAAGGATTAAGAAAGTATGTGAACAGATAAAATGAGATCCTCTACTTTGGAGGTACATGGCCAAAATGAGATATCTCTAATTTAGAGGCACGTCTAAGACCGCATTCTGAGGACGATGGTATGTAACGCTCAGGTATGCAAAAGGTTGTACTCTAAGGATAGTAATATATAACGCTCAAGTATAGGCACATGCTAACACTCTAGGGATGGTGAGACATAACAGCTAGGTGTGTTATCATTAAGAAGTGAACCTAACTGGTAATTGGATCCCTTTGCTTAAGTCAAAGAAAGATGTCTGACCTAAGTTAAGGCACGATAAGTTAATAGTAAATCTTAAAGCTAAGAAAGTAAAGAAGATTAAGAAAAGAAGGTATTTAAATTAAGGAAGTACAGTAAAGTAAAGAGTATAGGGACATATATTAGAAGAAGTATTTCATTTATTCCTTTCTAGCCTTATGTTCAATTTTAAATATGTATTGATGTAACTTATGTGAATATTATATTAAGTACTTAAATAAAAGTAATCCACTTCAGAAGGATAGTTTTAGAACTTTTATAAAATGAATCTTTTTTCTTGTTATGTTACGATCATACTTTTACAATAAATCAAAGTGGCTGGGGCGATGATGATAACATTGATTGCCTAATAGCTTAGGATGCCTATTGAAAATATTAAATTCTCACTTCTTTGTGTGTTTCTATATTGTCTCCAAACAACTCAAGAGATCTTGAGGATGACCATCCTAGGAGAATTTGATCAAGACTGGATTGGCTGCCAAAGGATGTTGTCAAACACGTACATATGTTAGCATTAGATGGGTACTTTGCTAGTTGAAGCTCTTAGTAGAGTTGCTTATGTAATTTAAAAGGGCTATTATTGTGATGTAAATATTTGTGTATATAAAAGAATTTCTATGTTCACTATTCGCTTATATATGTATATTTTAGTAGCAACCCTTAGTGTAATGTTATAACTTAAGCATAATATTGTATTTAGGAAGATATTACAACTAACACATAAAAAATACGCTCTTTACACTTGTCAATCACAAAAGCATTCTTAAGTAACATCTTCACATCCTTACACACTACATCTCGGTATCCTTTAAAGAAGAAAGCTTGGAACCTATCCAGATTGTGCCTTCAAAGGTTTCATCAAGTTCAAGGCCTCCATTTCCTCTTCTATTGACATTGGTTTCATTAGACTCTCCACCCTCTCCTTGCTCAACTTAGGGAGAGTTATATGGGCCAGATTGTTAAAATTAACCTATTCACTATAAGCAAACAAATCTATATAGTGATAAAAGGCCTCAGCTTAAAGAACTTTTGGTTTGGTACTCTAATTCCCATGTAGGAGGGTCAACCAATGAATCTTATTTCTCTTCCTTCTAATTACAATTTGGGTATGGAAGAAGTAAGTGTTTTGATAGCCTAGCTAGATCCATTACTCTTAGGATTTCTGGTATGAAAAGACTTCCTTTTCCCACAACACACCTTATTATATTACACATGTAGTTTGCATTTTAAGTTAATAAATGAAGTGTAATCAATTGTCTTCAAATACCTTTGAACACCTTGGATTCTTACTTCCAAAGTTCTTTTCCTCTTGAAGATGTTACCAGACTTCTCTTTGTTGAACCTTATTGATTCTTCCTTTATATAATTAAGACCTTTCCACACATATTTCAACTACCCTTTTTCTAAGTTGGCATTACTAAAAAAAGGTACTCATCATGTAACACCCACACCGCCTCAAAGTAGGAAGGTTTTGTCCCTCTAGGACATTGAACCTGCCCATATTTAGGAAGCAATAGATTATGGTTTGAGTGCAACCTACACGATACTTCCACTATTGCTTTGGGGAATGCCATCCTTCGCTCATGATTAGCCATTGCTCAATCAGTCTTTTTGACAAAGGACTTTCACCCAATATTTTTACAATGCTAAATAAATCGGCCTCCAATTACTCCTAGGTCAACCATGTTGCACTCATCCAAAATTTGTGCAAACAATTCCTTCGAAGAAGCATTGAATATATGACCCTTGACCTCTAAGGGCCACAACACATCATTAAATTCAACTAAAGCCAACCAAGCTCCATTACAACAATTTTGTAACCTAGTCATGTGTGCAAAGGTTACAACAAGTTGTTGGGGTTGGACTCGCATAAACTGCCAAGCAAAACAATGTTTTGTCCCCATACTTCAATCTCACTGTCATAATTTGTAGAGAGAATCCACCACATCCACAAAAAGAACCTCTACATGTGACCACCCGAATTCTCACGAAATGACCTACAACATCAACACCCACCGCCCATTGATAACCAAGCGAGCGAGGGTAAACTATATTAAAGTTAACTTACAAAAGATACAAATTTGAATAATTAAAAATTTAATTGCAAATAGGTTGAAACCATACGTATCTTTCACCCGGAGGCAAGCTTGCTCGAGTTAGGTAGGAACACTTGGGTAGCAAAGCTCTCTTTTTTGAGTTTTAACGTAGCTGTGTAACGTCCCGATTTCCGACCTCCTTTCACACATCTTCCCGATTTTCGACGTTATTCAACTCCAACAACGGACGTCCGACTTCACCTTCAAGTTTGATCAAATCCCATTCCCGACTCAATCTTCGAATTTCAGGTGGAAAGGATTATTTCTGAGTTCCGACTTCATCTTGCACGACTTCCGACTTCATCTGTATTATTCCCACGACTTCCGAGTTTAAGCATTTGAGTCCGAACAACGTGGGTGATTTCCGATTTCCGATTTCATACCTCAAAGGAAAACGGATCCATTTCCGATCTCATAACTTATCTCCAAGTTTCAAGCCAAATATACGCGAGCTCCGACTTCATACCTCATGGATCAAAATACTGTACATAGTTTCCGACTTCATGGACTCGAGCATAAGGTTTCCTACTCGGGTACCATTTCCACCTTATGTTTTGAAAATCCCGACTTCCGAGTTCAAGCATTTAGTTTTTGATGCATTCCAAATTACCGAGTTCCGACATTAAGCATCCTATCCGACTTCCGACTTGACTCCAAGTTGTTGCTTTAACACAATAATGCAAGTACCGACTTCAGATTCGAATGTAACGAGTTCCGGTTTGAGAGTTGGATCCAATGGACATGAGTTCGAATCTTTAGTTGATTTCCAGTCATCCACGATTTCCGACCTCAGGGAGTCCATTCCCAACAGTGATATTCTCGGGTTCAAATTGGAGTTCCGAGATCATATGATGGTGAACTGTATGACTCCTGACGTCCGACCTTGCTCCCAAGATTCGAATAAACCAGATGGGATTTCCTCGTCACTAGCAAGATGGCACGATTTTTGACTTTAAACTTAAATGAGACGAGTTCCGACTTCAACCATAATAGACACGAGTTCCGATTTCAGGTAGAGCGGAAGCGTATCCCACTTGTGGACGACGTGGAGAGCAAATTGGCCACAAAAGTGAGAGACATGGCCGAACTTCAACCACAAAACTTCAGCCAATCAACACCACAACTTTCATGTATTTAAGTCAGTCTTTCCTTCTCATTCACGGCTGATTTACGTTCTCCCTCTCCTCTTGCTCCAGCCTTCTTCTTCTTCCTTTCCTCTCTCAAATCCAACTCCATCAAATCTCCAAGCTTTGGCAAAGTTCCATCAATCCAAACTCAAATTCAGCAAAGTCATACTCCAAAGAGGTAGGATTCTACTTCTATTCTTGAATTCCTTGCATTGTGATTGCATGAAATTGTACTCCTCTTCATGTATTTGATAAATTATTGGATGTATTATGATGGATTATGATGAATTATGATTGAATTAATAGGAGATTTTGAGTTAGGATTATGATTAGAAGGAGAAAATTAGAAGGAATGGAGAAGTGGCATGCTGTCTTGGTGAGGAAGTCCACAGCAGTCTGTACGACGGAGTGTACAGCGCCGCCTACAACCGGTTAAATCTGATGAAACCATTTTTAGATGAAAGTAGACATTCAGGGCTTTCCATAGACATATAATATAAGGCCATTGGATTAGTATTGAGAGAGATATGAATTTTTGAAGTTTGACCTAGGAACCAAGGTTTGCATTCGGGCAGGGTGACTTGAGGAGGGTATAACTCGCCCTATACAATTCCAAATTGAGTGAAACTAATTTTGTTAGAAAACTTACACATAGGGGAACATCCCAGTATAAAATTCCAAGTTTGGTATGGCACCAATTGATCCCAGTGGTTCGAGGAAGTTCCTATATGTCTAAGCCAAGCCAAAATAGAATAGTTCAGGAAGGTCGACTTTCAGGACTTATAACTCGAGGTATACTCAAGCAAATGGAGTGAAACTTATGGCAAATGAAAGGTTGTCCTGTTAGCTTCAATATGAGACCAATTTCGTATGATTTGAGCTTAGTTTCGATTTTTAGTGAATTTATACTTCCAGGAGTGTAATTCGGGCTAGTGACTGAACAGGTTGAGGTAAGATTTGAATATCTTGAGTTATATGGATCAAAATGATATGGGACCAAAGAGGTTAGAAAGTAGACAGATAGATCTATGATATATCCAAAATTCAGGTTCAAATGAGTTGAATAGAAATAAAGGTGGATCATATGAAATTCGGGCAGAACTGAATAGATTGGCAAAAGTGACCCAATTGATGATTTCACAAGTATTAGTAAAACATATAAGGTATGAGTTGAGAATTGCCAGTTTGACGTTGATATGTATGCGTTGAGTTGATTATGTTGCTATGACTGAATTGTCTGTGAGGACTGGCACTATTCATGGAAAAAGGAGCTGATCCGTTATGCTGTCGGATTTACGGTAGAAGTTTATGAAATTAGGAATGTTTACATGCAAGGATAAATCTGAAGATGATATGGATTATCAAGGATGAATTAAAGTATGAATGGAAATATAGAAACCCCATATTCAAGAATGACATAAGGGTGAGATGAGGTATATGAAAGTAAAGAACAAAGCATATGTATGAGTGCCGGTAGAATGGTAAAGAGGCTACGGGCCTTTATATGTCACGACTATGTACGTGAAGATCATGTATGCAACGACGTATGAAAATAAATGAAGTATATGTATGAGTACACTCAGTATGACTATGCTTGAATATGTATGAGAATGAAAGAATGTGAATATATTGAATGTGAGTCCCTTCACTTGGAGGCAGTTATTTGAGGTCCCTCCTTGTGAAGGCAGCTAAATAAGATAATATGTGGGTCATTTCACCTGGAGGCAGTTGCACATTGAATCCCTCCTTGTGAAGGCAGCTAAGACTTGGGTCCCTCTATGCTGGAGGCACATGGTCAGATGAGATCCCTCTATATTGAAGGCACGTGGTCAGATGAGATCCCTCAATTTTGAGGCACGTGACCAGAAGAGATCCCTTCAATTAGAGGCACGTGGACAAAATGAGATCCTTCCAACCTAGAGGTAGTCGGTCCCCTTGTGGGTGAGTCGGTGTGACGACGGTCACGGGTGAAGCTGACGAGCTTATTCCAAGGCCAGGCTACCCAAGGGCAATAAAAGCACTCTAGGGACGGCGATACGTAACGCCTAGGTGTGCCAAGTAAAAGACTAAAGACCAAAGGCTAAAGATTAAAGTATATGTAGACACCCGAATCACATGAGGCATGGTTTCGACCCAGCTAGTGTGAGCATGGTGGCCGGAACTTACATGAGGCATGACATGACTCAGCTAGTATAAGTACAAAGTGAAGATCCCATATTCCTAAGGAACGTGACATGGCGATCACGCTTTGATGGTGTATGACATGGCGATCATATTCTGGAATATGGCACGTAAAGATTTTATGATGAAAAGAGAGATGAAGAAAGAAAAGCAAGTTCTATGTCTATGCATGAATGTAAATACAAGTTAAGTTAGGTGCAGATGTTATGTTCTCAGCATATTGATGTTGTGTGGGCGTCTTAATATGATGTAGTTCCAGTAAAGTATATGTCGAAGTTATGCCTCTAGTACATTGATGCTATCATACCTTATTGTATTTCAGTTATTAGTCCCAATATAATTCATGACTGCATTTTTTTATGGATTCTCTCAGATGCCAAGTGTATAATAAAAATGAACTTTACTTCGGATAACATATTTTTGAACTGTAAAGTTAAACAGTCTACATAGCATATTCACCTTTTTCATAATAAACCGAAGCAAATTGGAGATGACAACGATGACATTATTTATGATACTTAGAGAATCCTACTGAGAATTTATGATTCTCACTCCTATTTTCGTGTTGTCTCCAGATAGTTTCAGAAGTTTCGGGACGGTGAAGTTCTTTGTCGGATAAGGTCCGTTTCAGATGAATCAGTAATAACTCAGGGGTGTGTGACTGGCGCCAAGATAAGATCGCTATCGTTGGGAGGGTGTTACAAGCTGCGTACCAAAAATTTGATCGAAGACCTTTAGTTAAGATAGAACAATTCCCTGTTAATTGATCTATGTACTTATTGGCAAAAATTGACTTAATAGTTTTTTTATAAGTTTCTTTTTTAATGAAATTAGTTTTGAAGCAATTTTTTTAATTTAAATATAAAATTTTATAAGTACTACAAAATTTTGTAATTCTTTATATAAAAATGTTTAATATCAAATATTATTTATCTATCCATATATTTTATAGATTAACGGTAAATAATTTCTAGGATAAAATTTTCGTAAATTTTTATTTTTAAATTACATTTGAACTTAACAATAATTAAAAAATTCCTTTTAAAAATATTTATGTTCATTTTAAAAAGAAGTGAATTTAATATTTGAATGGAGAATTTTAAAAGATAAAAAAAATTAAATGATTAAATTTTAAATTAAAATATTACAAAATATCGTTGAAACTGAAAATGAGATGACAAAATATTTTATCATAATCTATAATTTTATTTTTTTTTCCATTTTAGAAATTTCTGAAATTATAAATATTTATTTAACATAAGTAATTTTCCCTCTTTTCCTTTTTCTCCCTAAATTCTTTATTTCAAAAGATACCCTCATATGACAAATGGGAAAAGACTAAAACCGATCATTAATAGTAATTTAATTTGTTTTTGTTTTATATTAAAAATTATAAAATATTATTAAAACTGAAAATGAGATGCTAAAATATTTTATCATAATCTATACTTTTATTTTTTTCTATTTTAGAAATTGTTTATATTTAAAAATATTTATTCAAAATTAATAATTTTCCTTTTTTTTCCTAAATTCTCTATTTCAAAAATATCTCATATGATTGATTAGGAAAGATTAAAATAACATTCCTTAATAGTTGTAATTTAATTTGTCTTTGTTATGTTAATTAATTAATTTAAAAGATTAATTTTTATATACTAATAATATAGAATAATTTTATATTATTGATTAATAAAATTACAAAAATGTGACAAATTATATACAGAAATTAATCTTTTAATTTAATTGAATGTGAGTATTTAATTATGTGACTGAATCTTTGGGTAGTTGGACCCGTCCGTCAATTCTGAAGTTGTTGAAGCCCGACATAGTCAAAACGAAGAAATTGAAGCTGATAACGCAAATTCGCCAAAACCGATGCTGTGTCAGCGACATGAGCCACTCACTCGCAGCCCATCCGAGCGTGCGGTTCGGTCGCTATCCGTACCAACATCTCCAGCTCACAACCCTGATTCTATATCAGCCGTGGACGCTATCACACAATCCAAATCCAGCGGTCTATGTGAGGTGACCGTACGCACCGCATCGAACCACACCGCAGGGGATAACGACTGCGTTTGACGAATTGATCATGATGGCCATGACATATACACACATTACACTCTCTCTCTAGAGCGTTGACACATAACAACAACACATTTTGAAGCTTCTCATTCCCAAGCTCAGTGTGTTAGTGTGCTTGTGCTTTCTCTTCTCTCTTTCGCGGGTTTGAGTTTTAGGTTTTAGGGTTCTCTTTGTTCGGTCTCAGCCACAGTGTTTTTTCACTCTTCTGGTAAGTGAAAAGGCTCATACTTCCTTGTCTCCTGCTTTCAGTCCGAGGTCACCTACTTTCATTGGTAATTTTTCTTTTTCGTTTATTTCTTCTGTAACGAAAACTCGAAAAGGTTTTTTCGTTTTTAGTTTTTCTTAGTGGGTCTTTCCGATGATGTAATGCTGCATTGTTGTTCTGGGTTGTGATTTTTTTCATATTTTAAAATGTGCCACTTTGCTTTTGCTTCGGTGGTCTTTGGGAGTAGTTTTTCTTTTTTGTGTTCTTTTGGGTTCAAAGTTCCTGATTTTTTCCTGGGTTTTTGAGGTTGTTTGAGTTGCTGCATGCGTTTGATCTTGGTTTCTTTTTTATTTTTTTATTTTAATTTTTGACTATTTATTTGAAGGGAAAGGTCTCTGCTTTGTCTTCAATTTTTATTTTTGTTTTTCCAGAAATGAAGCTTCTTTCTCGACGTTTTGGATTTTTCCTTTTACTCTGAAGTGGTTCTTACCCAGTCTGATTTTTTTTCGTTTTTTTTTTTTTGTGAGGGGGGGGGGAGTAGGAGTGTATATTTTGTGCAATGCTGGACTGTTTTGGCTCTTACACTTAGCTATGTTTGTGTTTTCCTATTTCTAGCTTTGGTTTTAGCTTCCAGTGCCTGCTTCTGCTACCAGAGGTGCATGGAATTTCTTTTATATGCCCAGTAACTGTTACAGTATTTAGTATTTCAATTGCTGAAGTCTTCACCTTGTTTTGCTCTCATTGCATCATTTGCATGTGCGCTTTTGTAAAAATTAAACTCTTTTATTATTATTATTATTTGTCTATGTCAGTAACCCCTACTTCAATTGAATGACATTTTTATAAGCCATTTTTGTTTTAAATTCCTAACTTCCTTTCTGTCCAAAATAAAAAAAAAAACCTCCACTTCCTGGCTTTTTGGGGTTGTTCGCTACTTGATTTTCTGAAGTTTAGTTTTTTTCTTGCTTTTATTTTCTTGTTTTTAAATTAGTATTTCGTTTAACACTGTATTGTACTTGTAAAAAATGAGCCGTTTCTTTTGTTGTTTTCTGTTTTGGTTTAAGGGTATTCATTCTTCGCCCAAAACAGTATCGGAGAAGCCACTTGTCAATGAATGTTATGATTCCCAAGTGCATTTTTAGCTTGCATGCATATCCATGCTAACTTTATGATAGTATTTGTGCATTTAATCAGTCTATTTCTTTCCAGATATTTATTAGGAAGGTCATTCTGGTTTGTGTGAAAGCCTTTTTTTTTTTTTTTTTTTGGTAAAGTGATGTTAATTATTTTTTTTGGTTACCATTGGTTCCTTGGGTCACATTGTGGTTATTCTTGCTGTATCGTACTGAACTTGATGGTATACATTTGTGTCATCTTCAAAATTTCAAATTATTCATGGTCTTGGATATTGTGTGTACTGTGTACTCCAGTTTTACCCTCAATTCTTACCTTGTATGATATGCAATAGGGATATGGATTCGTTTGAGCCAGATGGAAATGGGAATGAGTCATCTTTGCCCCCGCCACCTCCTGTTGTTCCGCCTGATGTTGTACCAGTTAAAGCAGAAGAGGTGCCGCCTGCTCCTGCTGAACCTGTTAAGAAAAAGGTTTCCCGCCTTCCAATAGCCAGACGTGGTCTGGCATCAAAGGGGATGAAGATAAATCTTCAAACCAATCACTTCAAAGTCAATGTCACTAACAATGATGGAAATTTCTTCCATTATAGTGTATGTCCTTCTCATGTTTCTTCATTTGGTATTATATCTGTGTTCATGTTCAATCTACTCGCCCAAATATGACTATTGTCACTTGATGCGAACAGGTGGCTTTTACTTATGAAGATGGACGCCCTGTAGAAGGTAAGGGTGTAGGGAGAAGGATAATGGATAGGGTGCAGGAGACGTATGGTTCTGAGTTAAATGGTAAGGACTTCGCATATGACGGGGAGAAAAGTCTGTTTACCATTGGCTCTCTTCCTCGTAACAAGCTTGAGTTTGAAGTTGTTTTGGAGGATGTTATATCAAACAGGTAGAAATGACTAGCATATTTGTGATATTGGCCATCCAAAATTGGTTTTCATATTATCTTTTCAGCAGTATAACCATTTAATTTTTCTTTTGAAGAAATAATGGCAATTGTAGCCCTGATGGTCATGGGGACAATGAAGGTGACAGAAAGAGGATGCGGCGCCCATATCGGGCAAAGAAATTTAAAGTAGAGATTAGCTTTGCAGCAAAAATTCCAATGCAGGCCATTGCCAGTGCCTTGCGTGGCCAGGAATCAGAGAATTTCCAAGAAGCCATTAGAGTGCTTGATATTATATTGAGGCAACACGCTGCTAAACAGTAAGCGAACTATGCTTTCCTTTTCTTAGTTTGTGATAATGTAATTATACACACACACACACACACACACACACACACACACGATGATGCATTATAATGCACCAAACCCCAATATTTTAACTGTGCATTGTCTATTGCAGAGGCTGCCTACTAGTTCGCCAATCCTTCTTCCATAATGATCCGATGAATTTTGCCGATGTAGGAGGTGGTGTTCTTGGCTGTAGAGGATTCCATTCAAGTTTCAGAACTACACAGAGCGGCCTGTCTCTGAACATAGGTTAGATCTGTATCATGTGTACGATCTTCTCATGTCAATACTTTCTGTCTAACTCCTGCAATCGTCCAATTTGTTTAGATGTCTCAACTACTATGATAATCCAGCCTGGGCCTGTTGTGGACTTCCTAATTGCCAATCAAAATGTGAGAGATCCTTTTCACCTTGACTGGGCAAAGGTAAGCATGTTATCTGAATATTTGTTTATTACCCTTGTGATTGATTATTAAACAAAAGTTCTGCCTTTTATTCATTTTACTTCAACAGGCCAAAAGGACCCTAAAAAATCTGAGGATTAAAGTTAGCCCATCCAATCAAGAGTACAAAATTACTGGTCTCAGCGAACTCCCATGCAGGGAGCAGACGTATGTCTTTTTCCTTTCTCTTTTTATTTTGTTGAAATCCATTTGGCTTAGATGGCCAATTGCTGACCTGCCTTGTGCATGTGCTGCATTACAACTGTAGAGTTGTTTATTACATGATGAGTTTAGGTTTTTTATGAAGGCTTGGATTTTGCAGTTTTTCTCTGAAGAACAGAGGTGGAAGGGGTGGTGATGACGGTGCTGAAGAAGTGACTGTTTATAATTATTTTGTCAATGTTCGTAATATGGAACTTCGCTACTCTGCTGAGCTTCCTTGCATCAACGTTGGCAAGCCCAAACGACCAACATATTTCCCCATTGAGGTGAATTAATAGTGTTTGTTTCTTTTCTTGTGTTTCTCATATTGCATTTTTAGCAGTACTGTATGTACAAATTGATCTTAACTACACATTAGGTTATTAACTGTCCCTTTGTTTCTGCTTGTTCTTTTAGCTTTGTGAATTGGTGTCCTTGCAACGTTATACAAAAGCTCTGTCCACATTTCAAAGGGCCTCGCTGGTGGAGAAGTCCAGGCAGAAGCCACACGAGAGGATGAAGGTTTTGTCTGAGGTAAGTTGTTTTTCTAAATTTTGAGTGATATGATTTTATTGTACATGTCTGGGTTAAGGTGATTTTCTAGTATTGTTATTGAAGGCACTAAAATCCAGCAACTATGGTTCTGAACCTATGCTTCGTAATTGTGGAATTTCTATAAGCACCGGCTTCACTCAAGTGGAGGGTCGAGTCTTGCCAGCGCCAAGGGTATTTAATTTATTTTAATTTTTGTCATTGTTCTCATGAAACTTCTTATTCATGTTTATTGTGTCTTGTCTTGCTTTTCTATTTAAACCGAGTGATCTTGGCCTTTCACGAGGTTTGCTAAATTAAGACTTGATAGTTCTCTTGTTTGAAAAATGATTTTGTTCTTATTATTAATATAATGCTAATGGAGATAGTTTATAATATGGTTTTAGTTTTCCTTTAGCAAATGCCCTAGCAACTTATTGTTTTTCTGGTCTCCCATCAGAAACTAAATGATAGCCCTCCTTTTTTTAATAAACCCTTGTCTGAAATATGGATTTACATGGAAAATTCTGTTTTCTCTGGAACCCGCAAGAGCTCCTGTTGTATCTAAATGCTTGTCTGCTTATTTGATGATTTTGTTCATGTTTGTGTGTGCCACCCTTAAGCAAATTTTGAGTTGTTTAAATGCTTGGCCCTAACAAATGCTCAAGTATTTATTGCTTTGTGGGATCTAAATGCTAGTCCACTTATTTGATAAATAACTTTGTTCCCTTTGTTAGCTATGCTGTGTTGGTTCTTGTAATTTAAGATCTTAAAATGTTAGTGCATGCCATTAAGCAAATTGTGAGCTATTTAAGTGCTTGCCATTTACAAATTCTTAAGCATTTATTACTTGTGGGATCTAAATGCTAGCCCAATTATTTGTGAAATGACTTTGTTCCCTTTGTTAGCTACGTTGTGTTTATGGTTGTAGCTTAAGATCATAAAATGTTTGGTCAAGTACCATTAACCAAATTCTCAACTATTTAAATGCTTACTGTTAACAAAGTCTCAAGTATTTATTCCACTGAGTCAATTTTGTCATGGACTGAGTCATGGCTCCTATATGATAAAATCAAGCATTTATTCAATTTTGTTGCAATCCATCGCTGTATCTTATTTGCCAAATGTTTGTAGCAATATGGTTTTTATTTATTACAGTAAAGGGGTCTTGTTTTTTGCATAACTGCAAGGTCAAGTTAATATACTTATTTTCCAATCATCAATCATCAGTAACTTTAGTATTAAGTTTTATGGTTTGAAACTGATTATTGAATATTCTCCAATAGTTAAAGTTTGGCAATGGTGAGGACTTAAATCCAAGGAATGGGAGATGGAATTTTAGTAATAAGGTATTCAATTTATTTCCATTTTCCGCTAAGTACTCATTTGGTCCATGTATTCACAATATTGATTAAGAAGTTCTAATAACTTAAATGCTTCTCCAGAAATTCGTGCAGCCAACAAAGATAGAACGATGGGCTGTAGTTAACTTTTCTGCACGCTGTGATATAAAAGGGCTTGTGAGGGATCTGACTAGAGTTGCAGAAACAAAAGGAATTGTAAGTTCCGTATCTCCATATTAGCTGAGAAGTACGAAAGAGCTACTAACTGAAATATTCTCTCTATTTTTTGCAGTTGATAGAAGACCCATTTGATGTGTTTGAAGAGAATGCTCAGTTTAGGCGTGCCCCGCCAATGGTTAGAGTGGAGAAGATGTTTGAGAATATCCAGTCTAAACTTCCTGGGGTTCCTCAGTTCCTTCTCTGTCTGATTCCTGAGAGGAAAAACTGTGAAATTTATGGTCAGTGAGTTGATATAATTTTATCTTGTATTTATGCATAAACAATTGTAAAGTGCTAAATGAAGATTAATTTAACATCCAAGGTCCATGGAAAAAGAAGAATCTTGCTGAGTATGGAATTGTAAACCAGTGCATGTGTCCTTTAAGGATCAATGACCAGTTTCTGACTAATGTTTTGATGAAGATAAATGCCAAGGTATGTAGTTATTTGGGTTTGCTATTCTGGTGATATTGTGTAGCAACTTTCTACATTTCCATATTTTGGCTATGATGAGCTAAACATCTCTTTTCTCTTGTATAATAATAACATTGCAATAGATGAACACCTTGAAGTCCTTTCCCCACCTAATGGGGTAAAGATTGTTATTGTTGTAATTGTTTTACGCTGCTTAGTTAATCTCTCATTAGGCACTTATTTAAACGTTGAATTTCTTTCTTGCCATGCAGCTTGGTGGATTGAATACATTGTTAGGCGTTGAACATTCTCCTGCTCTTCCTGTCGTTTCAAAAGCACCCACCCTTATTCTGGGCATGGATGTTTCACATGGCTCACCAGGGCAGTCTGATATTCCTTCGATTGCAGCGGTAAATGATAATTGGTCTTGTGTGTATTCTATGAATAGAATTTGTTTCTGAATGCATATATTGGTGCCAAGTCTAATTTTCTGGACGAAATGTTGCTGTTTTTCTGAATGCTTGCCTGCATGCTTAATTATGCAGGTGGTCAGCTCAAGACAGTGGCCGCTGATATCAAAGTATAGGGCTTGTGTTCGTACCCAATCTGCAAAGGTTGAAATGATAGATAATCTGTTCAAGAAAGTGTCTGACAAGGAGGATGAAGGAATTATGAGGTTCTATTTATGTATTGTAGTTAAATAACTAAATTATGACTCGCTGTTAGGTGGCACATGATTTTTATACCACGGTGTTTTTGAGTATTTCTTTCTGTCTTGTATTGGCTGTTGGCTGTTATATTATTCCAATGGTCAATGTAAAAGAACTGTCTAGCTTGATTGTTTTCATCAACTGCAGGGAACTTTTGCTTGATTTCTATGTTAGCTCTGGGAAGAGAAAACCGGACAATATAATCATATTCAGGTAGTTTTTCTTTGAGAACACTTCTGCTATGAATTATTTTCTATTGCCTTTACTTGATTTTGTGATTTGGTACTTAAAACTGTAAATGTTTGAAGCTTTTACAATAAATTATGTTTGTTACTGGGATTTGTTATTGTTGCTATATTAGATATAGTGTATTTTTAGCTAAATGTTCAGTGTGGGATAAATAGAGGCGTGAAAAGTAGTTGACCTATTTCAAATAATACTTTGTTGTACAGGTGCTGTTATCTTCTAGTCCCTAAGGATTGATTTTCATAAATCTGTGTGCATTTAATGTGCCTTTCTTTCTTCTTTTACTTGCTTTATGTGACATTGGCTGTGGTATTTAATAATAACTAAAAAATAAGTGGCTTAAGATAGGACTAGCATGTGTCAGTAGGGCAAATGTATTCAAATCAGAGTTGTCAATAGCGCGCTATAGTGGCGCTATCGCGGCGGAGTGGAGGAAGAGCACAATAGAGATTGTGGTGCGTCGCATTTTGTCGTCGTGGCCGCTATTGTCGGTGACGTCCAAAAGACAGTAAAACCCTTGTTTTTGGACTATTTAGGACACATTGAAGGGGTTGGAAGGTCATTTCGATCCTTCCCCTTTTTCTTCAATTTGTTCTTCGATCAGTTAGGGATTTTTCATCCCTTCTCTTCCGCTCTTAATCGATCTCTCTCCCCCATCACCCGTTTGACTCTGCGGTGATCGTTCAACCTCCAGGGCGGGGGTAGCCTGCGTTTGCTAGACCGGCGACAATGATGGTTTTAGTTTCCGGCAGTGGCAACAGTAGCAATGGTTGGTCCTTCTCCTTCCTCCATATCTTTGTTCTGCTTGTTTCCTTCCTCCAAGTTGTCTTTTTTCCTTCTTTCTACTTGTTTCCTTCCATCATCTCTTTTGTCCTTCTATTCATTGTTTTTTCGTCCCTTTTGTTTTCCTTTTTTTTTTTTTGTTTTCTTGTTCAGCAAATGGCAACATCATCAACTCAAGCTTCTGGTGTTGATCCCTATTGTGGTTTGATGAAGCCCACTAGTGATAACATTGATATAGCATGGCAATGGAATAGCTTAAAAGATATCAATAATAGGAAGAGTGTAACCTTTGATTTTTGTGGCAAAACAACCAATGGTGGAATAACTAGAGCAAAATGACACCAAATGGGTGTGATAGGAGATGCAAAAGCTTGTAAAAGAGTCCCACCTAAAGTTAAGCAAATTCTCAACGAAGCTCTTGAGAAGAAAAATGCAGAGAAGGAATCAAATTTTGGTGCAATTGGAGAAGGTGATGATGAACAAGAAGATTTGGAAGAAACTACAAATTAGAAGAGGGAAAAGAACTTTCATCAACATCAAGTGGGAGTAGCTCTATTCCTTCAACTATTCTTAAGCAGCCCAAGAAAGGAAAAGCATAAAAGGTCCTTTGGATTTGATGTTCTTAAAAAATCCTGAAGCTACCATTAAATTGGGAAAGCCTCATCGGCAAACAAGCATTAATGATGCTTGTGATAAGGAAGCAAGGGCTAGAACCATTGAATACATAGCCTGATTTTTTTATATGAATGGGATTGCTTTCAATGTTGCTAAATCAAAAAGCATTAAGTTGATGCTTGAAGCTGTTGGACATTAGGGTCCACTCCTTAAAGCTCCAAGTTATCATGAGGTGAGAGTTCCACTCCTTAAAAGGAGTTAGAGCTAACAAAGGATATATTGAAGGGTCATGAGGAGGAAAGGGTAAAATATGGATGCTCAATAATTTCACGGTAGGAAGAAAGGAGGAAAGGTTGGACAGATAGAAAGAATAGGACATTGATTAATTTCATGATATATTGTCCAGCTGGGACAATGTGAAGAGTGTTGATGCTTTTGCATACATGAAGATAGGGGAGAAAGTATATGAGCTATTGGAAAGTTTTGTATAGGAGATTGGAGAACAAAATGTTGTTCAAGTGGTGATTGATAAGGGAAGTAATTATGTCTTGGCTGCTAAGAAACTATGAATTGCTCAAATTTCCTATTACTTTCTTTAATATTTGGCTACTCATCTAAATTTATTTAATTTGACTCTTCTTAGGCAAACTACTTCAAGCTAAGAGGAATAGTCTCTTTTGGACTCCATGTGCTGGACATTGGAAAGCTTCCTCCAGTTAAGAAGATAATACAAAGAGGCATTAGTCTTGTGGGCTTTATCTACAACCACACTTTGGCATTAAAGGAATTTACCAAGATGGAGTTGGTTAGGCATGGAGTGACAAGGTTTGCTACAACCTTCTTTACACTACAAAGGTTGTACAAACAAAAGAACAATCTTACAAGGATGTTCACTTCAGATGAGTGTTTCAGCTCCAAGATAGCTAAAGAACCTAAGGGGAAGAAGGCAGGTGATATTGTGCTCAGCATAACATTTTGGAATGATGTTGTGTACTCTATTAAACTTATGGGGCCTCTTGTGCATGTCCTTAGACTTGTTGATAATGAAAAAAAGCCTGCAATGGGATACATTTATGAAGCAATGGATAGGGCTAAGGAAGCTATTCAAAAGTCCTTTAAGGATAATGAAGCCAAGTACAAGGATGTTTTTGCTATTATTGATAGGAGTTGGGACTCAAAACTTCATCATCCATTGCATGCAGCTGGCTATTTCCTAAATCTTGAGTTTTACTATCCCAATGCAACAAAGACTGAGAGTGATCATGAAGTAATGGATGGACTTTATAAGACTATTGATAGGTTGATTCTAGATGAAGACTTGGCCGAAAAGGTTACAAATGAAATTGAAATATTTAAGATGGCTTGTGGTATATTTGGAAATAGGATGGCAATAAAACAAAGGAACACAATGGCTTTGGTAAGAATGAAGAAATATGTACTTAATTCTTGATAAATTTAGTTTCATGATATTTCTTAGTAATGGTGATTTCCTATTTATTGAATCACAGCTGAATGGTAGAGGAAGTATGGCGCATCCACTCCTAACTTGCAACAATTTACAGTCAAAGTGTTGAGCCTAACTTGTAGTTCAACGGGATGTGAGCGCAATTGGAGCACTTTTGAGCATGTAAGCAAATGCAAATAATTTTCTTTTGCATAGTTTCATGCTTCTATTTAATGATTTTAAAGCTAACATTTTTGTCTAATGTCTAATTTATAATATGAATATCATAGATTCATTCTAAGAAAAGGAGCAAGCTTGAGCATCAAAAGTTGCAAGACTTGGTATTCATCAACTATAATTGAACTCTTAAAGAGCATTTTGGCAGCCAAGATGAGATTGATCCTATTCTCCTAAATGGTATTGATGATAGCAATGGGTGCTAACATAGAAGATGTTGAAGAATTCATTTTTGGTGATGATGGATTGACTTGGGGAGATGTTTCTGCTGATGTTGGAGTTGAGGAGCCTCCAAGACACACTAGGCTTGCTCCAAGGTTGAAGAAAGTATCGAAGCAGTCTAGTTTAAGAAGAGGGAAGGAGCCTGTTCAAGAGGAAGAAGAATTTGATGATGAGGAAGACTCCGAGGAGGGGCAAGAAGAGATCTATAAGTCTAGTAGTGAAGAAAGTGATGGAGAGAACAATGTGGAGGAGTAGCCGAGGAGGAGGAGGAGGAGGAGGAGGAGGAGGAGGATGATGATGATGATGATGAATGACTTGTAGAATATTTTTAGTTTTAGAGAGTAGAGATTTAGGTTTAATTAGGATTTGTTGTTATATTTTATATTTTGTCGTCCTTATACTACTTGATGGTGCTGTTTTTTTGGTTTTGCTGCTCTTAGAACTTGATGTTTATGCATTGGATTGACATAGATTGCATGTTTTTAGACTATGGGATGGATTATGAATTTTCATTATTGATGTGAATGAGTTTAATTGTGAATGATTTCTTATTTTTGAACATTTATTTATGTATGTTATATAATTTGCATGATAATTAGAAAGTGATGGAGAACAATGTGGAGGAGGGGGAGGATGATGATGATGATGATGATGAATGATTTGTAGAATATTTTGTTAGTTTTAGAGAGTAAAGACTTAGGTTTAGTTAGGATTTGTTGTTCTTTTATATTTTGTCATCCTTATACTATTTGATGGTGCTGTTTTTTTGGTTTTGTTGCCCTTAAAACTTGATGTTTATGTATTGGATTGACGGTGATTGTACGTTTTTAGACTATGGAATGGATTATGAATTTTCATTATTGATGTGAATGAGTTTAATTGTGAAGGATTTCTTATTTTTGATCATTTATATATGTTATATAATTTGCATGATAATTATATACATTTTTATCAAATAGTGGCTGGAACACTATCCACTCTATAGCATTTTTGGGGCTGGCTACTACATGCCACTATTCACGTTTGACAACTATGATCCAAATATTCTTTGCTAGTGCTTGTTTGTTGCATAAAACATATGCCATAAGCTTCCATGTGGCAAGTTATATGCATAGTTTAACGCCAGTACTCCATTTGCTGGTAGGCTGTCTGGTTGTTGCTGCAAGATGACAACCCTTAGTTCCTTTCTCTGTTCTGTGGTTTGTTCTTTGGGGCTCCGCCTCTCTGCCCATACTATGCATAAAAGCAAAAGCTTTATTGTGTCACAATGGTTAATGTTCTATATTTTTTCTTTAGGTCTCTGCTGTTTTTTTAAAAATTCCTGCATCCTGGTAGGTTGCCATCCATGTTTACAACTGCCCCAAACCAACTGCATATTCATTTTATATTGATATTTGCTATCATTGATCATTGTTGGTGCTGCTGCATAGCGTTGGGGAGGGTGGCTGCGACAAAGACGGTGGTTGTGTCGCTTTTTGTAGGTGTATTGCGGCTGCGAATTGCACCAGTTTGCGGATGAAATCGCGGTTTTGTGGCCTCGAATCGTTCCAGCAGTTAAAACCCTATGTTGCCCTCAATATTGTCCGGTTCTTCCTTTCTTCCGTTCGAATGCTCTGACCCCAACCTTTCTTCTTGCTGTCTCTACACCAACTTTCGGTGACTAGTGTCTGGCGGCGACCAGTTCTGCAACTCAAGCTCCGCGGCCATACTCCTTCCCCTCTTTCTCTATTTCTTTTCTTTGATTCTCCTGTCGTTTTTATTTTTATTTTTATTTTTTCTGCCCTTTCCTTTTTCTGATTTTCACTCTTTTTTTCAACTGCCTGCTGCCACTCATCTTTTCAATGTCTCTTCCATTTGTTTGGTATTTTTTTATTCACTATTATGAACTATCATAGCTTATATAGTTGCAAAATTTATTTATTTATTTAATTTAAAATTTTAGCCATGGCAACATCATCATTTCAATCACAAAGAACTTCAAGTGTTTTACCAATTTGTTATTTATGCATTAGATTGATGGTGATTGCGTGTTTCTAGAGTATGAATTATGGCTTTTGATTATTAATGATGAATATGAGTTTAATTGTGGATATTTTTTTATTTGTGAATGTTTGTATGTATATTGTGTAAAATACATATTAATTATCTCTTTATTAAAATAGTGGTCATTCTGCTATCCGCTATCCTGCTATAGCATTTTTGGGGTTGGCCGCTCCGTGCAGCTATCCATGATTGACTACTATGGTTGACAGTATTTGTGTATTTTTGACAAAATGCATCTGTTTTTATCGAAAACATCTGTTTTTATCGAAGCATGTTTATTATATTGCTTAACAATGTGATTCTTTCCTGATGGAACTAAATGTGTGGTATCTTTTGTTCTGTTGAATATAGGGACGGTGTCAGTGAATCACAGTTCAATCAAGTTTTGAATAAGGAACTTGATCAAATCATTGAGGTAAGCTGACTAACTATGCTATTTGTGTATTAAAGTCGAAAAAGGGCTAATCTTGACTTTGAGCATCGTAGGCATGTAAATTTCTTGATGAAAAGTGGGACCCCAAGTTTGTGGTTATTGTTGCTCAGAAGAACCACCACACAAGATTCTTCCAGTCTGGTTCTCCTGAAAATGTCCCACCTGGTAAGTGTCAGTTTTAAGAACTTCCAGAAGGTTGTTGGCTTTAATTTAACCTGTTGTTTTACAGGAACTGTTGTTGATAATAAAATTTGTCATCCAAGAAATTATGATTTCTACCTATGCGCACATGCCGGAATGATAGTGAGTATCCACTATTTTTTTTTTTATCCTTTTCTTTTTTAAACTTATTATAATTACTTTTTTGTATGGTTCTGTATAGTATTTTTCAAGTTCAAAGTTGCATGTTTGTGGTATATTTCTCCTTTTATAAAAAAAGTTGCATGTTCGTGGCTTGCGTGGTTTTTTGTGGTAGGCGTCTTTCCCTCTTGATGATTGTTACCTCGAAATTAAATGTAGGTGGACCTAGTTATATGTGTGGGAAAGTTGTGTGCATTAAGGCCCAGTTACATTAAATGCATATCTTGGTGTCAAACTTTTTGTGCAGGGACTCCTAATAACATTCTCTGCTTTATTTTCCTTTTAAAAAATTTCCTACTCAGGGTACCAGCAGGCCTACACACTACCACGTTCTGCATGATGAGGTTGGTTTTAGTCCTGATGAACTACAGGAGCTTGTCCATTCTCTATCATATGTGTAAGTGGAACTTTGGACCTATTTGATTGCATTAGGCAGCTTCTTTAAGTACCAGTTATGATCAATCATAACTTAATTACCTGTTTATGAACAGGTATCAGAGGAGCACTACTGCCATTTCTGTCGGTAAATTCTCGCACTGCATTTAGTTATTTGGATGGATTTATATTCAATCTAATTCATGATTGATTGATACTAACCCTAAAATTCTCTCCTTGTATGCAGTTGCTCCAATATGCTATGCACACTTGGCTGCAACTCAGTTGGGGCAGTTCATGAAATTTGAGGACAAATCTGAGACATCTTCTAGTCATGGTGGACTGAGTGCTGCTGGAGCTGTCCCCGTCCCTCAGTTGCCCAAATTGCAGGACAACGTTTGCAACTCAATGTTCTTTTGTTGAGGTCTCTCAGCTGCTTCTGTTTGACAGAATGCTTGTACATAAAACTATGTTCAGAATCTAGCTTTTGTGGAATCAGTTTCATTATGTGGTAGACTTGACCATGGTAGCGCCTAGGTTAAAACGGCTTTTATGTGGGACATGCCTTCTCATGTGTTATGAGGCCCTTTCTATTTTGTTTTGTGGTATATGACCAATTCATCCGTGGCTCGTCGTGGCAATATTGGGATGCGTTGTTTCAGCTTAAAAAATTGATTTCATAATGTGGTTTGTTTCAAATATTTTTTCGAAAGTTTTTTTTTTTTTCAGTTTTTGAAAAAATATAAATGATTTTAACTTTGGTTTTAAGAAACCTATCTATTTATTTTGAATTTGTAACAAGTTGGCGCGGGTTCAGTTTGTTGTGGTTTTTTAAATTGTGTTTGGATTTTAAGGTCTGGTTAGATAATCCATGTGATATTCGACATTATTGAACACGTATATTAGCTTCCACACTTGCCGTTAAAAGACAAGCAAATCAGTGAGGCTAGAAATGCTAGTTCAGCATGTTTGGAACTATTTTTTCTAGCCGTGGAAACATGCTTAGCCTGCTTGTTTGGTGTGTGCTTGCATCTTGAGTTGCACAAAATTATTGGTTAGTTGAATGGGTTGAGAGGTCATTTGTTATGAACTATTTTAAGATGACCAAAAGGTTTGGTTAGTGTAAAATACAATTGATTTCTACGATTAGACGGTTAATACTAAGAAAGTGACTTTGTATCTCGGCAAACGGGTTTCCAAATTACTTCGAAGAGTATTTGGCAAATAGATTAGTAAATCAAGTTATCAAAAAAGATATTGGTAAACAATTGAATGTTAATGAAATAGATTTAAATTTAAACAGGCTGAAAGTAAATGAGATATTGTAGACGAAATGCGGTAAAGAAATGCTGTAAAGTCCTAAAAAAGTAAAGGTAAGAAATGTAAAATACTAAAAATATAAGGATAAATATAAAAGAGATTTGTCTTTGATTCATTTGTTTGGATTTTTTTATTTTTATTTTTTATTTTTTATAGATTGTTCTCAAGGCTATTTATATACGTACGAAACTTAACAGTTATCCTAAGGCATATATTAACTACGTCCTCACATAAACATGGTCAACAAATATCCTCTTGGTAATTGCCTTGTAATCATCTTCCTTGTCTTCCTTGAGGGCACTCCTTTCAACATAGTGGTAATCGCTTAAAATGCTATTTGCATTTCATCTGTTCTCCCCATTTTTTAAACTAGAAATTGCCTTCCTCAGCTACTTCTACTTTCTAAGGAGTGGTCATGGACTTGGTTAATCCTCAGCTGCTGAAGCACGCTCTTTTTCCAACCAAAGCCCAGAACTTGTTTGTGGATTACAAGCTGTCGGAAAAAAGCCCAAAGCGTAATAGGAAATTTATGCCCTCGGTTAACGGCTAATGTCACTATTCAATTGTCAGTTGTCGACTATCGAATGTTGGCTAAATCAACTGTCGAACTTCAAAATATGCGAATAAGATATCCTATAGGTAACTAGGCGTAGTTAGAATCCTAATCACAAAAGATAAGGCAAATCAGCTGAGGCAAAACAGAAAAATGGCCGAAATAATATTGAAACCGCCTTTTGTAGGCCTGAAACAGCTTGAATTGGGCTAGCCCCATTTGCCTTGTTGGCGCTCTCGTTTCAAGCTTTCCATAGATATGTGATAATGGTTACTCTGACATTCGAATTTCAACTAGTGACCAATTGAAGTTTGGCAGAGCATTTTGGTCTCTTTCAATCAATTTGAGCTAAGCAACACATTCCATATTGGCTGTCGATTATCGCCTATTCTTTGGCTATCTACTCTCAGCTATAGGATAAACCTGACCGAATATTGCCTTATTTGGTTATTTCGGTTAGCCGCAATTTTTTGGTGCGAGCATAATGCCTGCTGCATCTTTCAGCTGAGTAACAAGCAAGGAAGATGAAATGATGCCTTTTCTAGAGATTCCCGATTCTTCTATTTTTCTTTTTCTTTTGCGGCTTCCGAAGATGTATTGCTCCACCAACAAATTAGTCCACCAATGTTTCATGAATTGTTAGTAAACTTTTGGTTAGGTAGAATTAAGCTTGACTTGATCCAGTCTCTACTCTTCCTTCTCGGCTTGCCCCCCAAGCGCATCATTCTTCTATTTTGCCTCAACTATAAAGAGGGCTAGCTGTTGCAAGATTTCCTTTAAATTCTTATCTAGCTGACTTATAAGTTGGGCAAGTATATGGCTTTCTCTTTAAAATTGTAGCTGTCAACATCTCAAGTAACATTGAGGCTTTAGCCATTTCTTCTTCAGTCATGTCATAGTCATCAACTGAGATTTATTGTCGTCCCAGGCCTCTGGTTTTGTTGGCCCCCTTTTGCTCTTTCTCCATGATCAACTGCTCAATTCAAAGAGGCTTTGGTTATTAGCTGATTGAGATTTGCATATTTCAGAGCAATTAACCTCTTCCTCAGCCGAGGATGTAACATCCTCAATTTTTCCTTGTGTTAAATTACCTTAGTGATCTTGAGTAATTAGGCACTTAATGAAAAACTAAAAAATAAAGACATAACTAAAGGATAAAAAAGGATAGGTGCAAAAAGAAAAATTAAGAGAATGCTTAATTATGATTAGAGAATTTCTAATTAAGCAAATCGAACACTTAAAAGCCTAATTAAGCATTAATCATAAATAATTAGCTTGATCGAGTTTAATTAAGGATAATTAAGCATAATTAAATATTTAATTTTGTCGATCATGACAACATGAGTTAATCACTAATCCATGATTAATAAAGTTAGTTAAGCAGCAAGAGCACTTAATCACATCATTAGAATTCAAATTAAGTCAACTATATAATAAAGTATTAATAACATCACTAAAGTGAAAAAGTAAAAGACAAGGTTGCTTTATATAAGATAAGTATTAGAGTTTGTCTAAGCAAACCCCTTAATTAACAATTTTGTCCCTTTAATTACAACAAAAGAAAAATATCTTCCTCCCTTTAAGAAAAAGAAACCTATGGCCAGCAACACAACACACACACTCACTTCATTTTTTCAAACCCATATTCTCTCTCTAACATTCTTTCCTTCAAGAGCTTTCTTTCTCTCCTTCTTCTTCCCCATCATCTTCTTCCTTACTCCACCTACACCATAGCCAAACCTTGCCACTAACCCTTCAAATATCACACTTTTTGGCCTTTGAAGACAAGATCTAAACACTCCAACCACTATTTTCTCAAAAAGAACACCAAAGCTCTCATATTTTCCTTCTTGAAGCCACCATCACCTTGCTGAAGCTAGCTTCATCTTCTTTTCTCCTTCAAGAAGGCACAACACATACCTTAGGTAGTGATTCCTTCCTTTCTTTTTTTGTTGTTCAACAAAGCTTGAAGCTTCCCATGGCTAAGAGCTTCAAGTGATGTCTTGAGAAAAGTCTCTTTTCTTTGTTGAGGAAAGCTTACTTCTTGAGTCTTCTTCATAAGGATTTTTATGTTCTTTGCTAAGAAGTTCTTTTCTTGATGCCCTAAAAGTTTTCATTTTTCAAAAGTGATCTATCTATTTTTGGGGGTTTTTGTGAGTTGTTGAAAGAAAATTTGCTTTGTTGAAGACATCTTGTTCAAGTTTTGGTTCTTTTGATATAATGTGTTTATGACTAAGTTACTCTTTTTACACCTCCAACATTATTTTGATGTAACTAAAGAACATTCTATAGCATAAAGATTTAAAAAGTTTGCTTCTTGTAGCCTAAAAAGTGGCCTAATGAATATGCTCTCCTAAAGGTTCATTTTGTTTTTCTTGAAGACAAAATCTTGAGCAAAAGCTTAAACTTTCCTCAAGAGTAAGACTTTTTAGTCATAAAAAGTTAAATTTTGCAACTTTATTTTATAAAGGTTGAATCTTGAAGACAAATATGGGGCAAAGGTTTAACTTTCTTAGAGATTGAAGCTTTTAGTCATAAAAGTGAAATCTTGAAACTTTACTTTATAAAGATTGGAGCTTGAGGACATAATACCGATTAAAAGTTTAAACTCTCTTTAAGAGCAAGACTTTTAGTTATGAAAGTGGAATCTTGCAACTTTAAGTTATAAAGATAGAATCTTGAAGACAAGATAATGAGTAAAGATTTAAACTTTCTTCGAGAATAAAACTTTAAATCATAAAGAGGGAATTTTGCAACTTTATTTAATAAAGGTTGGATCTTGCAACTTTATCTAAAAGAAAAAATCACTTCTTGAAGATGTGAAACACATGGAGTTGTTAGGTTCATGAGTATGGATATGCGTTGTCATGACCTAAGAGAGCAGAAGGATCTCAAAATCCCTTAGGAATAGAAGTATGATTAGGGCTAATGACCATGCCATGAACCTAGGAATCACTTGTGTGATATCTCAAGGAAACTAAAAGACTTGAATGCAAAGTGTTGGCTAAAATCCCATTATAGGCTTCGGCCATGATAAGAAGGAAAAGGAAAAATAAGTGCTAAACTTTTTAACTTGAGCAATATGTCTCTTAAGATGTAAACATAAGAAATCTAGTAAGTTATTTGGTGAAAATGAAATCCCCTAAGTAAAGTTTGACCTCATTTGAAATATAAGTGGTTAAAAGCTTATAACACACATTCACTTCAAGTTATATGATCTCTCATGAGTAGACATGAGGATTCCTACCATGATTCATAAAACATTTGACAAAGTACAAGGAAACCATAGATACCATATAGGGTGTGGATGTAATGTTGTTCTTATTCATGTCGTGTGGTATGATTGTTTGGTATTGGTTAGTAAATAAGTGATTATTGGTACTTAATATGATGTTCTGTGATGATTATGATGGATTGTTGGTTGAATTCTCGTGCTTGCCAATTTTGGAGAAGCTCTAGTGTAGCCATTATGCTGCCAAATTTTCGTCAAATTTGTGGACTTAGAAATATTTATTACTTGCTTATATGTATCTTGCCTCTAAACTTATGCATTTAAAATAAAAGTTGAAACATTAAGTACCATGCAAAGAAAAGAATTAATTGGATATGATCCTTCAAAAGGGAAGGTGATCCATAAAGATAAGATAAGTGGGTCTGATCTTTCAAAAGGGAAGGTGACCCATAAGAGACCCCTCTACTTTGTAGATACACGGCTGAGATCCTTTCCAATTTAGAGGAAACCCTTGTCAGCTTAGTTTGATTTTAGATAGGAACTATGTGACAACAGTCACAGAATGAGCTCATATCCAATAGCAGTCTATCCAAGGGCATGTAAAGAAAAGAAGGTTAAGCACGTGCTAATTATGAATGTTATGTAAGACATATCAAAGGAAAGTCAAAGTCAATAAGTAACATGAAAGTGCATGCATCTATATTCTCTCATGTTCATGGTCGTGAATGTTTATACTATGCTTTTGTATGTATATTTCTATCCTATGATCTTGTGTCATCTCATGTTATATTTATAATATTAAGATTAAAAGAAACCTACTTTAGGAATTTATGTTTTTCAAATCCCCTAAAAATTGAACCTATGCATATTCACCTTTCATAATAAATCCGAAGTGGCTGTGACGATGATGATGGCACCTCAATTGGCTAGTCAGAATCTTACTGAGAAATCTCTTATTTCTTACTCCTATTTTTCCATGTCGTTTTCAGACGGAGTTGATGGCATCCATGGCAGTGCTTTTGGTTATTGCATAGCGGATGTGACGAGGGGCTACCATGTTATGACACCTAGCAGAAGAGGATTGAGATAGTTGCACAGCATTTTAATTTTCTTACGAGCTTTAGTCGGGCAGTTTATGTGTATTTAAGAGCATGTTGGAAGTCTTGTATTTGATTGGACCTATTACATATATGATAAATATTAGGTGTGATTATGACCCCTAATTTATCTATGATTACGTTATTACCTTAAAGTATCATGCCACGTTATTTCTACATCATTATACGCTTTTTGGTAACTCAGCAATACGAGCAACGACGTCCATAAGTATTTACGTAAGCATGCGCTTAAAGGCTTAGTCTTCAAGTATAAATGATTTGCCAAAAAAATTATATGCTATTTACATATATTTCGCTGATTTTAATCAGGAAGAACTTCCGCTAGTTAAGGATAATAACTAGTAATGCCATAAAATGACTTAAGCATAGTATAATATTATTAGGGTGTTACATTTTGGTATTAGAGTAGGTCATCCTTGTAGAGCCTTGGGATGGTCTGACTATTCTTCCAAGCATACTTTAGTATGTGATAGAAATCATACCATAGATCTTATCCAAAAGGGTAAGACATAGTAGTTAGGTAGGCATGACTGCTTAGTTATGAATGTGATTAGCTATTGCCACACTTAGCTTGGTATTGAATTTAATCAACTCAATATCTTTGTTTGTGTGTGTCCAGGAACTAATAGCTTCTGATGGGTAGAATAGGTTTCGAGGCAAATCTGCCACCTTAGGTCTGGTAGATGTGACGGATGTTTCCCCTACAATGATTCCAGTTGCGGGGGGACAAGTTGTTGTAATTTACCAAATGCGGGAAGGAAAAGGAAGAACTAAGACTAACACAAAATTCCTGAAGTTCGCTAAATTTATGAAGACCAAGCCATCAACTTTCTGAGGAGATTTCAACCCTAAGGAAGTTGAGGGATGGATCGAGGTACTAGAAAGGACATTCTTTTTGCTAGCTTGCACTAGGCTGCAAAAAGTGACATTTCTTACCTACATGCTAGAGGTTAATGCGGAGGCCTAGTGAGCAAATGCTAAAAGGATGATTGAGGACTCCCAGACCCTCATCATTTGAGAGGTGTTCAAGGTTGCACTCTATGGTAAATATGCTAAGTCAAATGAAGACACTTTTGGGAAAAAGATGGTTTCCCAATGCCAAGGGACTAGGTATGTCCTGTACTGCAAGAGACAACCGTGGTTTAGTAGGGGCATGGGTGGTCAGTTACCAAAGCGGGTGGTGCATCCTAGGTGCCCTAAGTGTGGTAAGTCATGGAGGTTGGCCTTGCTTAGCAAGATAGAATATGTGTTTTTGATGTGGAAAGCCTGGGCACATAATCAAGGACTGCACTGTTAAGTTGCCACCCTTGACAGCAAGCCCCAACATCAAAGAAGGTCTCCGCCCTCAATGCTGAAGAGGCCACTTAGTCTGATGATCTGATCCAAGGTAAGTGCAAAGTTAACTGTAGGACCTTAACTATGCTATATGACTCTAGTGCTATGCACTCCTTTGTTTCTCATGATTGTGTGGATAGTTAGGATTGCCGGTGTTCGAGCTACCTTATATGTTGATAGTTTCTACTTCTGCTGGAAAACCAGTTAAAACCTGTCATTGTTGTTTGATGTGTCATTTCCAAATTGATGGTAAGTCTTTTGTACCAAATTTGATTTGTTTGCCTTTGTCTAGTTTAGATTTGATTCTAGGCATGGACTCGCTTTCGGCTATTCATGCTATGATAAATTGTTCTGAAAAATATATTCTGCTTCCGCTTATGCTTATTGAACTTGTTGAATCTGTCTATTTATTCTTAAGCTCTGTTAAAATAGGAAATATTGAGTCAAATAATCAGGGATATGTTCTCCCTATGGCTAGTGATGTAGAACTCGAGCAGATGTTGAATGAGATCCCCGTAGTTAGGGAATACCCAGACATGTTTATTGACAATATACTCGAGTTTCCACGAAAAGGGAAAACAAGCTCTATGCCAAGCTGTCGAAGTGCGAATTTTGGATGGAAGAAATGAAGTTCCTAGGGCATGTAGTGTTGCAGGGAGGAATTGTAGTGGATCTTAGTAAGATTGAGGCTGTGATGAATTAGGAGAAACCGACCTCAGTAACGGCGATAAGGAGTTTCTTGGGTTTAACTGGTTATTACCATAAGTTTATAAAAGGATTTTCCCATATATCTCTACCTTTAACCAAGTTGATGAGGAAGAATGCTCCTTTTGTGTGGATTGTTGAGTGTGAGAAAAGTTTTCAAGAGTTAAAGAAGAAGTTGACCTTAACCCCATTATTAGTGTTGCTTGACCGAAGTGGACCTTTTGAGGTTTATTGAGATGCCTTTGGGAGAGGCTTTGGTTGTGTCTTGATGCAAAATCAAAACGTGGTGGTGGACGCTCTATGTCGAAAGTCACTACATGAATCTTGGACGGTGGTTAAGGAAGTTGAGCTAGTGGAAAGTTTTAGAGACCTCAACCTTGGAGTTACTTTAACCCCTTGTAGCTTAAGATTGAATAAGATTAGGGTGACGAGTGATTTCAAAGCCAAATTACTTAAGCCCAAAGAGAAGAAGAGGATTTTTTGAGAACCGTAGTGTTGGTTGAAGAAGGAAAGTTGAAGGGTTTTTGCTCAAGATATGAATGGGCTATAGAGGTTTGAAGGAAGAGTTTGTGTACTCGCAAGTGGTGACTACTGAAAAAGGATTTTGGAAGAACCATTTTACCTTACATCTTGGTGTGACGAAGATGTATCAAGATGTCAAGAAGATGTCTTGGCGGCGAGAATGAATAGGGACATAGCTAAGTTGGTAAGTAACTATTTAGTCTGCCAAAAGTTAAAGATTGAACACCAAAAAACCCTTTGGTATGTTGCAACTATTGGAAATCTTGGAATGGAAATGGGAAAGTATCTCCATGGACTTCGTGATGGGTTTACCTAAAACTCAAGCTGGGTTTGATACGATATAGGTGATTATTGACAAGTTAACAAAATCTACTCACTTTTTACCAGCTACTTATCCTCTGAAAAAGTTAGCCTAGCTATATGTCCAAGAGATAATAACACTGCACAGTATACCTTTAACCATAATCTTGGATAGGGACCTGAGATTTACCTCTAGATTTTAGGGAGCCTTGCGAAAGGCATTTAGGATAAGGCTTTGCCTAAGTGCAGCTTGTCACCCCCAAACTGTTGGGCAATCAAATAGGACTATCCAAACCTTGAAGGATATGTTAAGAGTTTGCGTGTTGGATAATCGAGGAAGTTGAGATAAGTACCTGCCTCTAAGTCAATTGTTTACAGCAATAGTCATCATGCGAGTATTAGGATGACATCCTATGAAGCTTTATATGGAAGGAAGTGTCAATCTCCTTTATGCTGGTTTGAACCTGGCGAGCAAAGCTTGTTAGGACTTGATCTTATGAGGCAGACTACGAAGCAACTAAGTAGGATTAGGGATAATATTCTTACGGCTCAAGCCGCTAAAAGAGTTATGCAGACAAGAGGTGAAAGTCTTTAGAGTTTCAAGAAGGAGAACTTGTACTCTTGAAAGTCACTCCTACAATGGGTATAGGTAAAGCCATGAAAGTTAAAATGTTGAACCCCCATTTTCTTGGTCCTTTCCAAATCTTAAAGCGTGAAAAATCAGTTGCTGACCCAATGGTCTTGCCTCCTAATTTGTTAAATCTTCATAATGTCTTTCATGTGTCTCAATTGAGAAAATGCAATTCCGATCCTAGTCATCTACTTGAGTTCGAAAGTATATAGTTAAGGAAGGACTTTGTAAAATACTAATAATACCATACTATGCTTAAGTTATTTTATGGCATTACTAGTTGTTACTCTTAACTAGTGGAAATTCTTATAGTTGAAATTAGCGTAATATATGAAAATAGCTTGAATTTTTTTTGGTAAAACTTTTATGCTCGAAAACTGAGCCTTTAAGTGCTTACTTACTCATATAAATATGGATGTTATTCCTCATATCATGGAGTTACTAGAAAGACATATGACAAAATTGAAATAGCATAACACAATACCTTAAGCCAATAATGTAATCATTGATAATCAAGAGTTATCATTACACTTAATAATTGTCACATATGTAGTAGGTCAAATTAAGTAGCAGGACTTCTCACATGCTCTTAATTACATATAAACTGCCCAATTAGGGCTCTTAAGAAAGGGAAAACACTATGCTAATCTCTCGATCCTCATTAGCTAGGTGAAGTAACATGACAGCTCCTTGTCTTATCCAGTCAGGTACCACCGGAAGTGCTACCATAGACGCCATCAACTCCATTTGAAGACGACATGAAAATGTAGGAGTGAGAAATACAAGATTTCTCAGTAGAATCATGACTAGACCATTAATGTGTCATCATCATCATTTTAGCCACTTCGGGTTTAATTATGAAAACAGTGAGCATGCATAGATTCCATTTTTCAAGGGGTTGAAAACATAGGTTCCCAAAACGGGTTTCTTTTAATCTTCCTCATATGTTATAATATAAAGGAACTCAAAGCTATAATGCAAGAGTATATACATGTGAGAGCAAAATATAAACATTCATGACCATACAAATGAGAGGATGAAGATGCATGCACATTCATGTAACTTCTTAGACTAGACCAGAGTCTATCTTTAACTTTACTTTCATATTTAGCATGTGCTTAACATTCTTTACTTTTCCTTTGAAATAAACTACTTTTGGACATGAGCTCATTTCGTGACCGTCGTCATGCAGTACTAATGAAATTAGACTAAGTTGATAATGGTTACCTCTAAGTTGAAGGGTCCTCCATGTCACCCTTGCCTCCCCTATAGAGGTTCCTTGAGTCTCTGTGGATAACCGTCTCTCACTTCTCTTACCGAGGTGATTGAAGAGTCATATCCTGTTCTTTCTTTTCTTATCATTATACCTCAGATGCATAGTACTTCTTGACAAGACACATGTGGGCATGCAATGATATGACTAAGTTCATAATTTTGACAAAAATCCGGCATCATGACGGTTAGACCGGAGCTTCCCCAAAATGTCAATCATGAAATTTTTAACCAACAATCCATTATATCTATCTCATATCATCATATTAATCATTTAATCATGAGATAATGCTCAATCAAACTTGTCATACATCATGCCTAACGGTGTAACACCCTTTATTATGTAAACCATGCTCAAGTCATGAAGTTATATTAAAAGGTTGTTACTGGGCTAAGAAAACTTGAAAATATGGAAAATATAATGTATGACCCTTTAATTGCACACTTTATTACTGACTAATAGTTCATAAACTTCATCGTCTTTGATACGTACAGGATAAAATAATTATAATTTAAAAGTAATTGTGACTAACATAATGCACAGAACTTGCTTTTGATTGGTCACTAGCTAACTTCAATAGTCTCTTGGTCTGGTTTGCATCCGAGTCTTGCTCAAAAAATGTCCCAATACTCTGCCTCGCACTTGATTTCCAACATAGGTGCTGGAATGTTTACGGAAAAGAAAAACATAGAAGCAGGCAGTGAGAACCTAAGGTTCTCAGTAGGTAAACTCGAACTATTACTCATACAATGCCATCATAAGCATTCCAGCCGCTTCGGTTTCTTACAAAAATGTGAGCACATATATGCACGCAGTGGTTCAATTTTAAGTTGAAACATCTTTCTCGAAGCGGGTTATATTTTAACAACCTCTTGGCATATTATATGACAGGCATAGAAACATGAATAGTGTAATATACTTCAGTAAGAATTATAATAACATTATGACATAATGAGATAATTAGAAATGCACATATAGATGGTTGTACTTGATTGTATGCAAGTGCACTTGACTTAATTCATCTTTTTCTTTAACTTGCAACTTAATCTTGCACTTCTATACTTGGTTCCCCGGAGGTGAATGGCCTCTCACACCCTTGGGTAATAGCCTGCTTTTCAGGTTCGAGCTTGTACCTATACATGAGTGACGGGCTTACTTTCCCCGACCCTCACACCGGTCTATTCCCCTTAAATCTGGTCGAGGGCTGGCCCAAGTCTTAGACAGTACCACTTTGGCCCATGCTAGTAGGGTCTATGCCATGCCTCACGTGGTAGCTTGGTACATCCATCTTGCAAGTTCTGATTATCTTTTCATTTCCATATCTTATCATGCATACGGATGCTTTGTGTATTCATGGATATGTCTCACACCTTACTCCTCATATCATATTCTAATTATGCTGGCATGCATGACGTACATGAACATGGCATGTAAATGAAACCATATTCAAAGCATAATCACCAATAGTATAAGTTCTCATAACTTCATATCATACTTAGATCATTCTTACATATACGAATCTTATGAGTATAACTTATAAATGTTTATAACATCCATATGATTCACCTATTCATGCCGGAATTTCGGTAGCATAACGGATCGAGTCCGCTTCCTCGTAAATAGTGCCAGACTACCAATAAAATCATTCATACAAGCAAATCAATATGGAACAACAATTATATATTCACAATATCATTCATCAAATTCAATACAAACATCAATAGAGTTTTTTGCTTACTTCACCCTATTCTGCCCGAATTTTTGTATAATCCACCTTTAGTCCAATTCAACTCATTTAAACTTGAATTTTGGATATGTCATAGCTCTATGTGTCTAGTTTCCAACCCTTTTAGTCCTATCTCATTTTGATAAATGTAGCTCAAGATATTTAAATTTTGCCTCAGCCTATTCGGTCACTAGCCAGAATTACACTCCTGGAAGTAAAAATTCAATAAAAATAGGAATCTAAGTGAAACCATATGAAACCTATACCAATTTAAAGATAACAGGACAAGCTTTTATTCCAACAAGTTTCATATCATTTGCATAAGTAAAACGCAAGTTATAAGTCCCGCAAGTTGACCTTTTTGGAACCCTATCTTAACCTGGTTTAGACTTAAGGCAATTTTATTGAATTACTGAGAGCGATTGGGAATGAATCTGATTCTAAAATTTTTATAGGATGTTCCCCTACATGTTAGCTTTCTAACAAGACTAGTTTCACTCAATTTGAAGATGTGTGGGGTGAGTTACACCCCTCCCAACACGTACTGCTTAGAAGGAAACCTAGATTTTTAGGTTAAAATTCAAAAATTCATAACTCACTCAATACTAATCCAACGATCTTATAGTTTATATGCATGGAAAGCTCTAAGTGTCTAGTTTCATAAAATTAGTTTCATTTTGTTTCAACAGTTGTAGGCAGGGCCATACACTCCGCTGTATGGATCGCCGTAGGTTCACCTAGGTTTTTAGATTCTGGTTTGCTCTTTATCTTATGTTCCATGCAAGATCCAATCTCAATCCCTCCAAATACTTAATAAACCAGCCATAAATCATCATATATATCAAGTATATCATCAAAGAAGTGAAGAGAGTTGAACTCTCATAAAGCTTCAATCCATGAAAATGAGAAGTAGAAAATAGAAATCCTACCTCTAGATTGTTGTAGATGTTGACTAGGTACAAGTTCTTGGTGTGGAAGAGGGATAGAGCTTGAAGGTGGAAGTAAGGTGAAGTGAGAAAGGAGAAGAATGAAGAAAGAATAGAGAAGAGGCAGCTACTGATGGGGTTGAAAATATCTAGGGAGGAAAGTGGAAGTTAGTTAAATTTTATGGTGTGTGTGTCATGGTGTAGTTGGTGGCTTGGGTGGTGGAGACTTGGCCACTCCTCCCCTATCTAGTGGCTCAAAATGGCGCCATCCTAAGGGGGTAAAGTGGGTGAGTTCTTAGCTATTGGATCTAGGATTTGGAGTGTTGAATTTGGCTAGTTCAGTTATGATGTTTTTAGCTCCAAGTTCAAGTAGAACAAGCAATATTAGGTTTCCGAGCTCCATGTTGATCGCTGAGTTCAATCAGAATGGACACGAGTTCCGATCTCCGAAGTGATCTCCAAGTTTAAATAAAATAGACATGAGTTCCGACTTTAAGCAAAAATGAGTGATAGTTCTAAGTGATGGTGCGTTAATATTGTTATGCGACATGTATGAATACTGGATCAAGTTTAGTTAATATCGGAACTCGGAACTTAGTGAATAGAAAACTAGATTGGTAAAAATAATGTCGGAACTTGGAACTTAGGAAACACCTTCATAAAAGTCTTGGAAAACCAATTGTGGACTAATGTCAGAGATCGGAATCACACAACACATAAAACACTTTCAAATCGAAAGTCAAGGACAAGAATATAAAACCTAAAATACTTAAACCCGGAAGTTGAGAATCTTCAACATAAACTTGGAAGTTGATACTAGAATATGAACCCTTATACCCGAATCTCAGAAATCAAGAACTAGGACACTTTAAAACTCTTATACACGTAATTTCAAAACTCGGTATCTCATTAAACATATAACCTTGAAACTTGGTCCAGAATCAATTTCGGAGATCAAACATAACCTTAGAAGTTGGAACTTATATAATATCTCGGAACTCGAACAAATTCAATCTCGGAAGTCGGCCATAAGCTCAAACTCGGGAACATCTATAGAAGTTAAAATCTTGAAAGATAGATTAAGACTTAAGATTTTAAACTTGCAGATAGAATGGAAACGAGTTCCAATTTTTAGTCAAAATGGAAAATAATTTAGCACTAGAAAAATTGGGGATGTTACAAATGGCATCATACATTCTTACCCTAAGAGGGTTCATAGTTGTGTTATTCTTTATGGAAAGTCTTATGAGCCATCATATGATTTCTCGTGGTTACCCATAAGAGAATCACATCGTCAAAATAAATGCGTATTTAGTCTTTTAGTTACTTAGTCCTTATGGGAAATTACTTTTTACTTGAGTACATGTCTTATGGAACATTTGTTCAAGTTAACTAAGTTAGGTAATTATTTCCGTTCCTTGAGATAGTGCACTTAGTCATTCCTAAGTTCATGGTATGCTCAGAGGCCCTAATCATATTTCTATTCCCAAAGATTTTGAGATTCCTCTAGTCCTTGGGTCATGACAACCCATAACCACACTCATGAGCCCAACAACACCATGTTCACCAATCACCAAGGGATGATTTTTAACTTATCCAAGTTGCAAAATTTTAAACTTTTATCATTAACATAACAAGATTTTACCTTTAATGTTATAAAAGTTATCAATCTTTATAAAGTAATTATAAAGTTCCATTCTTTAAGAAAGTATGTGTCTCTAAAATTATGTTCTTATTTTAAAGATTCAATCTTTATGAAATAATGACACAAGATATTAGCTTTAGAACTAAAAAGTCTCATTCTTTATGAAAGTTGACAATTTTAATTATTCTAAGACCATGAAGGTCTCAATTTTATGAGTTAAAGTTGTATTATGATTTAAAAGAATCCTTCCTAGAAGGAAGTTTAACACTTTATGCATTATTTTGACTCAAGATACAAACTTTAAAAATTAAAAGTTACAAGTTAATACTTTTATAACTAAAAAGTGATATTCTTGAAGAAAGCTTAGAACTTTACTCAACATTTTCATCCCAAGGTTCAATCTTTACAAGATTAAAGTGAAAATCTACAACTTTATGATTTTAGGTTGCTATCTTGAATAAAGTTTGAAACTTCATGAAAGGTCTTGTATTCAAGATTCTATTTTTAAGACATGAAGTGATAAGTTCTCATTTTTATAACTTAAAAAGCTTCATGTTCCATAAAGTTTGAGCTTTTACACATATTCTTGTCTTCAAGAAGGACAGAATAAAACTTTGAAGAAGCATCAAATCTTGCGCCACTTTTAAGGTTGCAAAGAATAAACTTTTTGAAGTCTTATGCATCAAGAATGCTCTTAGTCTTATCAAATCATGAGAAAGTGGTAAAGATGACAGCTTTTTCAAACATATACATCATCATAAGAAAAGAAACAACTTTAAGCCAAATGCCACCAAGAATCATCAATCTTTTTCCATCAACTCACAAGAACATCAAGATCTCAAGTATCAAGAAAGAAAAGACAAAATAAAACTTTGAAGAATCATCAAATCTTGTGCCACTTTTAAGGTTGCAAAGAATAAACTTTTTGAAGTCTTATGCATCAAGAATGTTCTTAGTCTTATCAAATCATGAGAAAGTGGTAAAGATGACAACTTTTTCAAACTTATACATCATCATAAGAAAAGAAATAACTTTAAATCAAATACCACCAAGAATCATCAATCTTTTTCCAACAACTCACAAGACCATCAAGATCTCAAGTATCAAGAAAGAAAAATGGAAACTTTGAAGCATTTCAAGAATAGAACTTTCAAAAAAATCAAGAACAATTCATGAACAAGAAGATGAACATATTTACTAAAAAGGGAAACTTTTGCTCATGAAGAGCATGAGGGTTTTTCTCAAGCTTTCATTTGAAGATCTTGGTCATATGAGGAACCAAACTTCAAGCTTTCTTGAGTAGATAAAAGAGAAGAGTGAAGATCATTATCTAGTGTTGAAGAATGGCACCCTTGAAGGAGAAGTAGAAGATGAAGAAGACTCCTCCTTGGTGATGATGGCGGCGGTTTTGAAGGTGGATGATGAGGGTTCTTGAGTTCTTGGAAAAATAAGATTTTTAGTGTCTAGATCTTATCTCCAAACACCAAAAGATGTGGTCTTTGAGGGGTTTGGTGAAGAAAGTTGGGTTATGGAGGTGGAGAATGATGATGATGATGATGAAGAAGAAGAAGAAGAAGAAGAAGAAGAATAGAAATTAGAGAATTTGAAATAAGAGAGAATGATATGATACAAAATGAAAATGGATAGGTGTATGTTGTTGTTGTTGTGGCCGTAGCCTTCTAAGAGGGTGGAGGGAGATATTTTGCTTCACTTTGCATTAATTAAGATTTAGGGAGATAAATGGGATGTTGGGGAGACAAAACATGGTCAAACTCTTACATATAGCACTCTTGTCTCATGCTTTTTACTTTAGTGATATCACTAATTACTTTATTGTCTAGTTGACTTAATTTGAATTTTAATGATGTAATTAAGTGCTCTTGCAACTTAATTGACATGATTAAGCAAGGATTAGTGATTAACTCATTTGATCATGATTAACAAAAATTAATCTTGCGATTAATCTTAATTATCCTTAATTAAACTCGATTAAGCTAGTTATGGATGAGGTAATCCTTTAATTAAACCTTAATCTCATAATTTCTCATTAAGTATCTAATTACTCAGGGTTACTGAGGTAATTTAGCATGACAGGAAATTGAGGATATTACAAACTTAACCTTCAATCTACTGCCATCACGGATCTTGGATTATGGGGTAAAATAGTTAAGGAACAAGATCGTACCCTTGGTCAAGGTGGCTTGTGGAAGAGTATATGTGGAAATTGGAGTCTGAGATAAAGAAAGAGTTTCCTAACCTATTTATAGGTAACAAATTTTGAAAGCAAAATGCTTTTTAAAGGTAGGGAGTAATGTAACATCCTCAACTTTTCTTTTTATTAAATTATCTTAGCGACCCTGAGTAATTAAGCATTTAATAAAGGACTAAAGAATAAAGGTTTAACTAAAGGATAAAAAAGGTAATTGTAAAGAGAAAAATTAAGGGAATACTTAATTAAGATTAGAGAATTTCTAATTAAGCAAACCTAACCCTTAAAAGCCTAATTAAGCACTAATCACTAATAATTAGCTTAATCAAGTTTAATTAAGGACAATCAAGCATAATTAAAAGTTTAATTTTGCCAATCATAACAACATGAGTTAATCATTAATCCATAATTAATAAAGTTAGTTAAGTAGCAAGAACACTTAATCACATTTTTACGATTCAAATTAAGTCAACTAGACAATAAAGCATTGATGACATCACTAAAGTAAAACAAGTACTAGGGTTTGTCTAAAGTAAATCTCTTAATTAGCCACTTTGTCCCCTTAATTACAATAAAAGAAAAATATCTTCCTTCCCCTAAGAGAGGGAAACCTACGGCCAACAACACAACACACACACACACACACACACACACACACACTCACTTCATTTTTTCAAACTCATTCTCTCTCTAATATTCTTTCCTTCAAGAGCTCTTTTTCTCTTCTTCATCTTCCCTATCTTCTTCTTCCTTTCTCCACCTACACCATGGGCAAAACCTGTCACTAACCTTTCAATGATCACACTTTTTGGTCTTTAAAGACAAGATCTAAACACTCCAACCTCTATTTTCGCAAGAAGAACACAAAAAATCTCATCTTTTCCTCCTTGAAGCCACCACCACCTTGGAGAAGCCATCTTCATCTTCTTTTCTCCTTCAAGAAGGTGCAACACATATCTTAGGTAGTGATTCCTTCCTTTCTTCTTTTGTTGTTCAAGAAAGCTTGAAGCTTTGGTTCTTGCCATGGCCAAGAGCTTCAAGTGATGTCTTGAGAAAAGTCTCATATCTTTGTTGAGAAAAGTTAACTTCTTGAATCTTGTTCGTGATGATTTTTATGTTCTTTGCTAAGAAGTTCTTGTGGTTTTTGTGAGTTGTTGAAAGAAAATGTGCTTTCTTGAAGACATCTTGTTCAAGTTTTGGTTCTTTTGATATAATGTGTTTATAACTCAAAGTTCTTCTTTTTATACCTCCAACATGATTTGGATTTAAGCAAAGAGCATTCTATAGCATAAAAATCTAAAAAGTTTGCTTCTTATAGCCTAAAAGGTGGTGCTTAAAGAATATGCTGTCCTAAAGGTTCATTTTGTGTTTCTTGAAGACAAATTCTTGAGCAAAAGCTTAAACTTTCTTCAAGAGTAAGACTTTTTAGTCATAAAAGTTAAATCTTGCTACTTTATTTTATAAAGGTTGAGTCTTGAAGACAAATATGGGGTAAAGGTTTAAACTTTCTTAGAGATTGAAGTTTTTAGTTATAAAAGTGAAATCTTGAAACTTTACTTTATAAAGGTTGGATCTTGAGGATATAATATTGATTAAAAGTTTAAACTCTCTTTAAGAATAAGACTTTCAGTTATAAAAGCAGAATCTTGTAACTTTAACTTATAAAGATGGAATCTTGAAGATAAGATAATGAGTAAAGGTTTAAACTGTAACATCCCCATATAACGTAATAGGAAGTAATAATAACAAACTTTTATTATTCACCACTTTGCCCCTAAACTTTTTAGAAAATAATATTTAGGTCCCTATATCAATAGAATTAGCAGAAAAAGGTTTTAAATGAAGCAGAATCACGTAGCGAAAACATAGAAACCTAAACCTCGGCCGATTGAGCCATGGAGGTATCCAATGTGAAATGACATGGGATGCCCCTAGACTTACCCATAATTACAAAAATGCCATTAGCCTTGAAAAACAGAAACAGAAGGCCCTAAAATTTTGTAAAATGTTTAATGAACACTATTAATCGATTTACTCGATTTTATTGAGTTTGTAGAGTTAATTAAGAAGTTAATTAGAGGTTAACTAGAAGGTGATTAGAGGTTAAAATTAGAGAAATTAGGACTAAGATAGAAACTTATAAAAACCTCACAAAATTCTTCAAAATCGTTTTACTGATTTAAAGGAAACCGGTAAGATTATGGTATTTTAAACTGTCGGAACTGAATCAATAGAATTTTAACTCACCAACCCTACTTTAAGTGGCTGAGAACTCAGCCACTTAACCCCTCAAAGTGGCGCAAACAAGGCCACAAAGCATGAGGAAAGTTGGCTGAAAATCAGCCTTGTATTCTTGGCCAATCAAATTTTAAGGAGCCAACTACCACTCCATGCTTTATAACACTTTCCTCTCCTCTCATTCAGCCAATTCTGCGCCACTTTCTCCCCTCCTTTCAGCTTCCTTCTTTTCTTCTTCCCTCACTCAACTCCATCAAACCATCAAGCCCAACCAAGTTTTGTTCATCCAAGTTCCAAACTCAAGCCAAATCACAACATAACAAGAGCTAGAGGTTTATTTCTTGTTTGATTTTCTGATCTTGGATGACTAGTGGTGGCTTAATTTCTCACTTTGATGTATTGATTGATTGATTATGATGATATATGGCTGGATTATTGGCTGTTTGTGAGATTGAAATCGAATTGGAAGCAAGAAGGGATGAAGATAGGAAGAGCTGAGAGGCTGGAAAACCTAAAACCCTCGGCAGTCCGTACGGCGGAGTGTACGGCTCTGCCTACCGCCTTTTAAAATTGATGAAAACATTTTTATGTGAAACAAGATATCCAGGGATTTCCATACATATATCATATAAGGCCATTGGATAAGTATTGAATTAGTTATGAATTTTTGAATTTTAACCTAGAAATCTGGATTCTTACCCGGGCAGTATGAGTTGAGAAGGGTATAACTCACCCTATACAACTCTAAATTGAGTGAAATGAAAGTTGTTTGAAAGTTAACATATAATAGAACATCCCATAAAAATTTTAGAACTAGATTCGTTGCCATTTGTTCCCAGCACACCAATGAAGTTGACTTAAGTTTAACCTGGGCTGGAATAGGGTAGCCCAGTAGGGTCAAGTTTTGGGACTCATAACTCAAAATATACTTAGGAAAATGACATGAAACTTAGTTCAACTGAAAGCTTGTTCTGTTAGCTTTAGTTTGATATAAAATTCGTATGATTTCACTTAGTTTTATATTTTTAGTAAATTTTCTTTTATAAGTACCCAATTCTGGCTAAGAATAGGGCATGCTGAGGTAAAATATTTATATCTTGAGTTATACAAATCCAAATGAGATGGGACCAAAGAGGTTAGAAAATAGACACATAATAATTTAACATATCCAAAATTTAGGTCTAAATGAGCTAAAATGAATTTATGGCCTAAGTTACAAAAATCGGGCAGAATAGGTATAATGGACAAAATAGACATAAAGGTCCAATCCCTACATAATTGACATTATTGTGATATATAAGGGTCCAACTCCTACATGATTGACATTAATGAGACATGTTTGCTACTCTATGTTGAACTTTTGCTTGGATGGTTTTACTGGTAGCTTGGCACTATTCACGGCAAAGCGGACTTAATCCGTTATGCTGTCGAATTTCTGGCAGAAGCTAGTGATAATTCTAAAAGTTGTTGCGTTAATGTTGTTATGTGATATGTAGGAATACTAAGCGAGTATTATTATTTGAGAATAAGATACGAAGCCTATGTATTTATGAATTTATGATAAGAGATATGATGATAAGCCCATATTCCGAAGGAACGTGACATGGCGATCTTACTCTGGAATGTGGCATAAGGATCCCACCCCCTAAAGAATGTGACATGGTGATCACACCCCGAGGGAGTATGACATGGCGATCATACTCTGGGACGTGGCAGGATGAATATATTTTAAGGAGTGTGACATGGTAATCACACCCCGATGGGGTATGACATGGCGATCGTATTCTGGAATATAGTATGATGACCACATCCTAAGGAATGTGACATGGCGATCACACTCCGATGGAGTATGACATGGTGATCATACTCAGGAATGTGCATGACAATAAAAGAAGATAACAAAAGAAAAGATCATTATGTATATCTGCCTAACTTCAAGTACAAGTAAAGGCTGAAGCGAATTTCAAGTTCCAGTATATTGATATTATTATATATCGATACGTTATAGTTATTATTCATAGTATGATTCATAACTTTTTCATGTATTGGCCTTCCCAATGACAAGTGCATGAATAAAATGGACTCTGCTTCGAACGATATGTTTTTGAACTATAAAATTTAACAGTTTATATAACATGTCCACCTTTTTCATAATAAATCGAAGCAGTTGGAGATAATAATGATGACATCGTACAAAATTTCTTAATGACCCCTACTGAGAATTTAAAATTCTCACTCTTGTTTCCGTGTTATCTCCAGATAGTTCGAGAAGGTTTTAAGATGGCTGAAGTTGCTGTCAAGTAAGGTCCGCTCAGGTAATAGTAACAACTCCAGAGTGGGGTACTATGACTTAAGCATAGTACTGTACAGAGGAGGACATTACATAAACCTTCTTTAAAAATAAAACTTTTAATAACAAAGAGGGAATTTTGCAACTCTATTTAATAAAGATTGGATCTTGCAACTTTATCTAAAAGAAAAAGATCACAGCTTGAAGATGATAAACAAATGGTGTTGTTGGGTTCATGAGTGTAGGCATGCATTGTCATAACCTAAGGGACTAAAGGGATCTCAAATCTCTTGGAAACAGAAGTATGATTAGGGCTAATGACCATACCATAAACCTAGGAATCACTTGTGTGCTATCTCAAGGAAACTACAAGACTTGAATGCAAAATGTTGGCTAAAACCCCATTATAGGCTTCGACCATGATAAGAAGGAAAAAGGAAAAATAAGTGCTAAGCTTTTTAACTTGAACAATATGTCCCTTAAGATGTGAACATAAGAAATCTAGTGAGTTATTTGGTGAAAATGCCCCTAAGTAAAGTATGACCTCACTTAAAATGTAAGTGGTTAAAAGCTTATAACACACATTTATTTCAAGTTATGTGACTCTCTCATGAGTAGACATGAGGATTCCTAACAAGATTCATAAGACATTTCACAAAGTACAAGGAAACTCTAGATACCATATAGGGTGTGGATGTAATGTTGTTCTTATGCATGTCGTGTGGCATGACTGTTTGGTTATTGGATGGTAAACAAGTGATTATTGGTACTTGATATGTTAATTATGTGATTATTGCCTCTAAACTTATGCATTTAAAATGAAAGATGAAACATTAAGTACTATGCAAAGAAATAATTAATTGGATATGATCCTCCGAAAGGGAAGGTGATCCACAATGACAAGGTAAGCGGGTGTGATCTTTCAAAAGGGAAGGTGACCCATAAAAGACTGCTCTACTTTGGAGGTACGCAGCTGAGATCCTTTCTAATTTAGAGGAAACCCTTGTCAGTTTAGTTTGATTTTAGATAGGATCTGTGTGACGACGGTCACGTAATAAGCTCATATCCAATAGCAGTCTATCCAAGGGCATGTAAAGAAAAGAAGGTTAAGCACGTGCTAATTATGAATGTTATGTAAGACATGTCAAAGGAAAGTCAAAGTCAATAAGTTATATGTGTAACATCCGCCACGAGTCCCAATTTTCGACTTCATCTTCAAGTTTCAAATTAAATGGAGTGGTTTCCGAGTTCTGACCTAAGACTTTGAGTTCCAAATATATTCCATAATTTTTAACTTCCGACTTCATGTTACACGATGTTCAATCTCCGACTTCATATCCAAGTTTCAAATGAAATGGCTATGACTTCCGTTTTCCAACCTTTGGTTTGATTTAGAATGTTCACGAATTTCGATCTCCGAGTTTATCTCAACCAGAAATGGACATGAGATCAGATCTTTGAGTTGATCTCCAAGTTCGATCAAAATTTTACACGAGCTCCGATCCTCGAGTTTATTCCCAAGAGCTTTTCATTTCTATTGGTGTTCCCGAGTTTGCCTATGATCAACTTCTGAGACTGAATTGGGAGTTTCGAGATTATATAAGTTAAGGTTTGATTTCCGATTTCCGGTGTTATGCTTAGAATCAATCTCTGAGATTGATCTTGGATCGAGTTTTAGAATTTCGTGTAATAAGAGTTTTAAAGCGTCTTAGTTCTCAACTTCCAAGTTTACGTAACTTCCCCGACTTCCAGGTTTAAGTATTTTTGCTTTTACATTCTTGTCCTTGACTTTCGATTTTAAGGTGATTGTGAGCTGTATGATTTCTGACCTCCGACCTTATGTTTCAAATAAGTTTTGCATGGTTTTCGACATCTGACTTTGCTTCCAAGCTTTGAATAAACCAGACAAGGTTTCCGATATCCAATTTCATCTTCGATTGTCAAATAAATGTCACGAGTTCTGACTTTAAGCAGAATCGAGACGAGTTCGATTTCAAATAGAATGGAAGCGAGTTCCACTTTTGGGGTGACGTGGAGAGTAATTTAGCCACAAAAGCGGGAGACATGGCTGAACTTCAATCACAAAAGTTCAACTAATCAAAACACATAAAGCCAACTACCAATGCTTCACAAAACCTTATTTATTCCCTCTAACTTCCTCATTCTCGTGCTCCTTCCTCAGCTAGTCATTTCTCACTCTCCCTTATCCAATCTTCACTTCATCTTCCTCAAAACTCCAAGCCTTATCCACTTCCTCCATCAAGAGCTCAATTCTAACTAGTTTCTACATCAATTTGAGGTAGGATTCTATTTCTGTTCTTGAATTCTTTGCACTATGGCTGCATGAAATTTTACTCTTCTTCATATATTTGATGATATATTGGATGTATATGATGTATTATGGATGGATTAATATGAAATGTTGAGTTGGAATTAAAGTTAGAAGAAGAAATCTAGGAGAAGTGGAGGATTGGGATGCTATCTTAGTGAAAAATCCTTGGCAGTCCGGATGGCAGAGTGTACGGCTCTGCCTATAGCCGATTAAATCTTATGACACTATTTTTATGTTAAAGTCGACATTCAGAGCTTTCCATACATATATCATATAAGACCATTGGATTAATATTGAGAGAGATATGAATTTTTGAAATTTGACCTAGGAATTAGGACTTTCATCCGGGCAGTGTGACTTGAGAAGGGTGTAACTCACCCTACACAACTCCAAATTGAGTGAAACTAACTTTGTTAGAAAGATTACACCTAGGGGAACATCCCATGATGAAATTTCGAGTTTGTTATGATCCCATTTGTTCCCAATGATTCAAAGAAGTTGCCCTATGTCCAAACCAAGCCAAAATAGGGTAGTTCAGGAAGGTCAAATTTCAGGACTTATAACTCGAGCTATACTAAAGAAAATGAAATGAAACTTATTGAAAATGAAAGTTTGTCCTGTTAGATTTGATATGACATCAATTTCGTATGATTTGGGTTTACTTTCAATTTTTAGTGAATTTTTACTTCTAAGAGTGTAATTTGGACTAGTAACCGAATAGGCTGAGGCAAAATTTAAATATCTTGAGCTACTCCTATCAAAATGAGATGGGACCAAAAGGGTTGAAAACTAGACACATAGGGCTATAACATATCCAAATTCAGGTTTAAATGAGTTGAATAGAAGTAAAGATGGATTATACAAAATTCGGATAGAATTGAATAGAATTGGCAGAAATGACCAAATTTATGGTTTCACAAGTGTTAGTGAACATATAAGGCTTGAATTGACGGTTGCAAGTTTTACATTAATAGATATATTAGATTGATTATACTGCTATGACTGATTTGTCTGTAGGACTGGCACTATTCATGAAAAAATGGATCTGATCTGTTATGCTGCCGAATATTTGGTAGAATTAGTATGTTATGAATACGTATGTGAAAATTATGTATGCAAGGACATATGAAAATAAATGATGAAGCATATGTATGAGTACATTCAACATGTCTATGCATGATTATGTAAATAATATGAATATATTAAATGTGGGTCCCTTCACTTGGAGGTAGTTGCACATTGAATCCCTCCTTGTGAAGGCAGTTAAACGATAAAGATGTGGGTCCCTTCACCTGGAGACAGTTGCACATTGAGTCCTTCCTTGTGAAGGTAGCTAAAACTTGGGTCCCTCTATATTGGAGGCAGATGGCCAACTGAGTCCCTCCAACTTAGAGGCAGTGGGTCCCCTTGTGGGTTAGTCTGTGTGACGACGGTCACGAGTTGGGCTGACGAGCTCACTCCCAGATCAGACTACCTAAGAGCAGTAAAGGCTAAAGACTAAAGACTAAAAATTAAAACATATGCAAGCACCCCACTCACATGAGGCATGGCATCGACCTAGCTAGTGTAAGTATAGGGGATGGGGCTTATATGAGGTATGTCATGACCTAGCTAGTGTAAGTACCGGAAATTTATGGTGGCATATAAAGGTTTTATGATGAAAGATATGATGATGAGTCTATATTCCTAAGGAATGTGACATGGCGCTCATGCTCTGATAGGGTATGACATGGCGATCATATTCTGGAATATAGCATAATGATCCCACACCCTAAGGAATGTGACATGGCGATCACATCCCGATGGGGTATGACATGCGATCATACTCTGGAATATGGCATGATAAGCAAAAGATGAAGAAAGAAAAGTAAATTTTATGTATATGCATAACTTCAAGTACAAGTAAAGTCATGTGTAGATGTTATATCTCCAGTATATTGATGCTACAGTATCTTAATATGTTGCAGTTATTATTCATAGTATAATTCATGAATTGACTTTGTATGGGCTCTCTCAAATGCCAAGTATATGAGTAAAATGAACTTTGCTTCGGATAATATATTTTCGAACTATAAAATATAACAGTTTACATAACATGTTCACCTTTTTCATAATAAACCGAAGCAAACTGGAGATGACAACGATGACAGTATGTATGTAGTTAACAAATCCTACTGAGAATTCAAAATTCTCACTCTTATTTCCATGTTATCTCCAGATAGTTCGAGAAGTTGCAAAAACAGCTGAAGTTGCTATCAGTCAAGGTCCGCTCAGGTAACCCTAACAACACCTGAGTGTGGTACTATGACTTAAGCATAGTGCCATACTTGGGAGGGTGTTACAACATGAAAGTGCATGCATCTATATTCTCTCATATTCATAGTCATGAATGTTTATGCTATGCTTCAATATGTATATTTCTATCTTATGATTGTGTGTCATTTCATGTTAAATTTATAAGATTAAGATTAAAAGTGGGAATTTATGTTTTTCAAATCCCCTAAAAATTGAAACTATGCATGTTCACCTTTTTATAATAAACCCGAAGTGGCTGTGATGATGATGATGGCACCTCAATTGTTTAGTCAAAATCCTGCTGAGAAATCTTGTATTTCTCACTCCTATGTTTTCATGTCATCTTTAGATGGAGTTGATGTCATCCATGGTAGCGCTTTTGGTGCCACCTGACTGGATGTGACGAGGAGCTGTCGTGTTATGACACTTAGCCGAAGAGGATCAAGATTGTCGCATAGCGTTTTAATTTTCTTATGATCCCTAAGTGGGTAGTTTATTTGTAATTAAGAGTATATTGGAAGTTTTGCTACTTAATTGGACCTATTACATATATGATAAATATTAACTACAATCATGACTCCTAATTTATCTATAATTACGTTATTGCCATATAGCATCATGCCATATTATTTCTACATCATCATACGCTTTTTGGTAACATAGCAATGTGAGCAACGACATCCATAAGTATTTATGTAAGTATGCGCTTAAAGTCTCAGTTTTCGAGTATAAAAATTTCCAAAAAATTGATATGCTATTTTCATATATTCTGCTAATTTTAATCAAGAAGAACTTCTACTAGTTAAGGGTAACAACTAGTAATGCCATAAAATATGTAACATCCTCAATTTTTTTTGTTAAATTACCTCAGTAACCCTAAGTAATTAGGCACTTAATGAGAAATTAAAGGGTTAAGGCTTAATTAAAGAATTTATGAGGCAATTTTGAAGAGAAAAGTTAAGGGAATTCTTAATCAAGATTAGAGAATCCCTAATGAAGCAAATCAAACTCTTAATAGCTTAATTAAGCACTAATCACTAATAATTAGCTTAATCAAATTTAATTAAGGATAATTAAGCTTAATCAAAGGTTTAATTTTTGTTAATCATGATCACATGAGTTAATCACTAATCCTTGTCTAATCACGTTAATTAAGTTGTATGAGCACTTAATCACATCATTAAAATTCAAATTTAGTCAACTAGACAATAAAGCAATAGTGATGTCACTAAAGCATAAGGCATGAGACAAAGTTGCTTCTTGTAAGAATCGACCATGCTTTTTCTCCCCCATCATCTAATTTGTCCTCTTAATCCTTAATTAGTACAAAATAGAACAAAAATATCTTCCCCCCACCCATATGAAGGCTACGACCAACAACAACACATACACATTCACTTCATTTTTTGACTTCTCACATTCTCTCTAACTCACAAACTTTCTAGCTTCTCTTTATATTTTCTTCTTCTTCTTCATTATCTTCTTCATCATTCTCCACCACCACCATAACCAAATCTTCTTCACTAAGCTCTTCAAAGATCACATCTTTTGGTCTTTGAAGATAAGCTTCAAACCTTACAACCCTCACTCCCACAAGAACTCAAGAGCTCTCACCTTCTTCAAGCCAAAACCGCCATCACCATCACCAAAGGAGGAGTCTTCTTTATCTTCTTCTTCTCCTTCAAAGAACGCCACTTTCACCTTAGGTAGTGATATTTCATTTCTTCTTTTTGTTACTCAAGAAAGCTTGAAGCTTGGATCTCACTATGGTCAAGATCTTCAAGTGACAACTTGAGAAATAAAAAATCAATGCTCTTCATGAGCAAAGTTTCCATGTTTAGCAAAGTTTGATTCTTTGAGTTGTTTCATGAGATCTTGTGTGTTTTTGTTCTTGAATGCCTCAAAAGTTTTCATTTTTATCTTATGATGCGTGTGATTTGATGTTTTGGGAGTTGTTGAAAGGAAATATACTTCCTTGGTGGTTATTTTGGGATAAAGTTGGTTTCCTCCTTTATGAGGAATTTATGCTTGGAAGGTCCTCCTTTTACATTTTCTTTATGATTCTTGATGTGGCCAAGAACATTATAAAGTATAAAAATTTAAAAAGTTTGCTTCTTGATGCACTAAAAGTGGCTCTATTTATCATATGTTTCATAAAGTTTCATTTTGTTTTTCTTGAAGATAAGAATGTGTGTAAAGGTCCAAACTTTCCTAAGATATGAAGCTTTTCAATCATAAAAAGTAAGCACTTGTCACTTTGGGTTACAAATGTTGAACCTTAAAGACAAGATATTTGATAAAGTTTTAAACTTTCTCCAAGAATGTACCTTTTGTTCATAAAAATGTAATCTTGCAACTTTATTTTGTAAAGATTGAATCTTGAGATAAAAATATTGAGAAAAGTATTAAACTTTCTTCAAGAATGAATCTTTTAAATCATAGAGTAACTTTAAGTCATAAAGTTGGAATTTTGAAGGCATAATAATGATTAAAGGTTTCAAATTTCTTAAAGAATAAGACTTTTTAGCCATAAAGTTAGCATCTTATGTTATTATTTTATAAATGTTGAATCTTGAAGACATAGATATAATGTAAAGGTTCATACTTTCTTAAAGAATGAAACTTCATAATCATAAAGGTGAAATCTTGATGTTTTATTTAAATAAGATTAAGTCTTGTAACTTGTTGGAATAAAGATTTATTCTTGGTGATTAGTGAACACATCCGGTTCTTGGGTTCATGAGTGTGATTATGTGTTGTCATGAGCCAAAGAACTAGAGGGATCTCAAAATCCTTTGGGAATAGAAGTATGATTAGGGCCTCTGAGCATATCATGAACCTAGGAATCACTAATGTGCTATCTCAAGGAAACTAAAAGATTAGAATGCAAAATGTTGGGTAAAACATCATATTAGGCTTTGGCCATACTAAAGAGGAAAAAGAAAAATAAGTGCAAACTTTGTTAATTCGAACACACGATTCCATAAGATATATACATAAGGACATTGTGAAATTATTTGGTAGAGATGAATCCCTAAGGCAAAAGGTGACTTCACTCAATAGTCAAGTAACTAAAAGTTTACAACACACGTTCATACTAAACTATGTGGTTTTCTCGTGAGTAAGCATGAAGAATCACATGATGATTCATAAGACTTCTCGCAAAGGAAAATGCAACCATAGGCACCCATTAGGGTATGAATGTTTGATGCTATCAAGCATGATGCATGGAAAGTTTGATTGATGTGTTGACTTATGATTAGATGATTGTTGATGATGTATATGATGATATGAGATGAAAGTAAATGGTTGTTAGTTGAAATTTCTATGCTTGGCATTTTGGGGAAACTCCAGTCTAACCGTCATGTTGCCAGATTTCCGTCAAAATTATGGATTTAGTCATATTATTACATGTCCACTTGTGTCTTGTCAGTGATTACTGTAACAACCTCTATCACATAAGCCATGCTCGAGTCATGGGGTTATATTAAAAGGTTGTCACCGTGTTAAGAAAGTTTTAAAATGTGGAAAATATAATATATGGCCCTTTAAATGCATACTTTATTACTGAATAATAGTTCATAAACTTCGTCGTCTTTGATACATAGAGAATAAAATGATTACAATTTAAAAGAAATTGTGACTAACATAATACACAGCATTTGCTTCCGACTAGTCGTTAGCTAGCTTCAATAGTCTCTTGATTTGGTTTACGCCCGAGTCTTGCTCAATGAAGGTCCGTGTACTCTGCCTTGCACTTGATTTCCAACTTGGATGCTGGAATGTTTACAGAAAAGGGAAACATACAAGTAGGCAGTGAGAACCTAAGGTTCTCAGTAAGTAAACTCAAACAATCTTATAGTGTCATCATAAACATTCCAGCCGCTTCGGTTTATTATGGAAATATGAGCACATATACTCAAATAGTGGTTCAATTTTAAGTTGAAAACACCTTTCTCGAAGCGGGTTATATTTTAAAAATCACTTACCATATCATATGACAGACATAAAAATACGAATAGTATAATGTGCTTCAACAAGAATCATAATAACACTACGACTTAACTGGGTAATTGAAGATGCACATATAGTTGCTTATACTTGACTGTATGCAAGTGCACTTGACTTAATTTGTATATTTCTTTAACTTGCAACTTAATCTTGCTCTTTTGTACTTGGTCCCTCGGAGGTGAATGGCCTCTCTCACCCGTGGGTAATAGCCTACTTTTTAGATCCGAGCTCTTACCTATACATGAGTGATGAGTTTGCTTTCCCCGACCCTTACACCGGCCTATTCCCCTTAAATTTGGTCGAGGGCTGGCCCAAGTAGTAGACAGTACCGCTCTGGCCCACGCTAGCTGGGTCTATACCATGCCTCACGTGGTAGCTTGGTACGTTTTTCTTGCAAGTTCTCATAAATCTTATTCTCCTCTGGACATGATTATACATGCATATGCTACATGCATTCATTCATATACTTCATATCATACTTAAATCATTCTTGCATATATGAATCTTATGAGCATAACATATAACTGTATAACATTCATATAATTCACATATTTTTGCCGGAATTTCGGCAACATAACAGATCGAGTCTGCACTCCCATGAATAGTGCCAGACTACCAGAAGGATCAATCAAGCAACAAAACCAACATAGAGCATCAAGTTTTATAACAATAATATCAATCATATAACATGCCAACACAAATACATAACTTAGGTTTTTTGCTCATTCTACTCAATTCTGCCCGATTTTGTAAAATTCACCATAATTTCTATTCAATTCAGTTGGACATAAATTTTGAATATGTTATAGTGCTATGTGTCTAGTTTCCAACCCTTTTAGTCCCATCTCATTTTGATTTATGTAGCTCAAGTTATTCAAAGTTTACTTTTGTCTACCCTACAACTAGCTAGAATTGCACTCTTAGAAGTAAAAATTCACTAAAAATAGAAAAAAATCATACGAAATTTATATCAAATTAAAGATAACAGGACAAGCTTTCAAATGAAATAAGTTTCATATCATTTTCATGAGTATATTTTGAGATATAAGCCCCGTAACTTGACCCTACTAGACTACTCTGTTTCAACCCAGTTTGAACTTAAGCCAACTTCATTGATGTGCTAGGAACAAATGGCAACGAATTTTACTCTAAAATTTTTATGGAATGTTTCTTACATGTTAGCTTTCAAACAGCATTAGTTGCACTCAATTTAGAGTTGTGTAGGGTGAGTTACACCCTTCTCTATTCATACTGCCCAGATGAGAATCCAGATTTCTAGGTCAAATTTCAAAAATTCATAACTAATTCTATACTAATCCAATGGCCTTATATTTTATATGTATATAAAGCCCTGAATGTCTATTTCCATATAAAAATGGATTCATCAAATTTAAATGGCTGTAAGCAGAGCCGTACACTCTGCCGTACGGACTATTGAGGGGAAAACCCTACCAGTTCTTGGATTCTTCTTGAATTCATGTTTTCCTTAAATCTATCCATCCAATCTTCAATTCAAACTCACATATACACCTTAAACCAACCTTAATTCATCATCATCATTCAAGATAACATCAGAATCATACAAGAAAGTGGGAAGAAAGTGGAGTTCCAATCAGCCCAATTCAAAGAAAACAAGAAAAGAAGTTGGAATTCCTACCTTGGTGGTGTGAAATCTTGGTGGAACTTGATCTTGGAGTGAAGTTGATGGTTGGAGCTTGAGGTTGGGGATGAGAGGAAGGGGAAGAAGATGAAGGAAAGTGGGAAAATGAGGCTGGTTGAGGGGAGTCTAAAAATTTGAGGGGAGAAGGAAGAGAAAAAAAATGAAAACTTATGAAGGAAGTTAGCTTTTGATTGGTGAACTTCATCTCACATTCAAACTCAACTTGTTTGCCCTCTTTTGGGCTGATTTGTGGCGCCACTTGTGAGGAGTGTTGGCTAAATCTTGGCTATCCATCCTAGGGTTCTCACAGTATAATTTCTAGTGGTCTGGTTCTGACAGTTTAAAATACCGAATCTTTGCCGATTTTCTTCAAATCGGCAAAACTTTACTCAATGACTCTAAGAGAATTTCTATATCTCTATTCTAATTATTCCTAAGCCTCATCTATCTAATTAACATCTAATTAACTCCTAATTAATATTTAATTAACTCCTAATTACCCTCACATAACTATTGAAACCGAATAAATAGATTAACGGCGTAAATTAGACATTTTCGCAAATTCGAAGCCTTTTTGTTTTCTATTTTCTATAACTAATGGCATTTCCGTAATTTTGAGCAAGTCTAGGGGCATCCTACGTTATTTCACACCAGACTGCCTCCATGGTCCAATCGGCAAAGAATTAAACTTCTACGGTTTCACCACGTAATTCTGCTCTGTTTAAAATCCCAGTTTGCTAATTCTGCAGATATGGGGACATAAAAGTCATTTCATAAAAAGTTCTAAGGTTATTGTGGGAATAAGTTTTTAGGGTCAAAACATAATTTCTGAAAATTTTGGGCATCACTGCAATTAACAAAAGTTTGCAGGGGCACTTTTGTTATTTCCTAATTTTTAACATATGGCAGTGCCATATTTTCAACGGCAGTGTTACACTACCCTATAATTCCAAGTGTGAGGATCATCATGGTATAGCGCTGCCTGAGAAATTCTCGCATTGCCGAATGGAAATAATTCAAAGTTTCCATTATTGCTTACATTTCTGAAAGTGGTAATGTTAATATATATATATATATATATATATATATATATATATATATATATATATATATATATATATATATATATGTTCCTATCTTATGGCCTTGTGTTTCTTTATATTATGTTTATATGATTAAGAATAAAAAAAAACATGCTTTGGGAACTTATGTTTTCAAACTCTTTAAAAATTGAACCTGTGGATGCTCACTGTTTACATAAATAAACTCGAAGTGGATGGGATGACGACGATGACACATTAATAGTCTAGTTGGGATTCTACTGAGAAATTTTGTGTTTTTTACTCCTATGTTTCCGTGTCGTCTTCATACGGAGTGGATGACATCAATGGTAGTACTTTTGGTGATACTTGACTGGATAAGATGAGGAGCTATCATGTTACAATACTTAGCTAAGGAGGATTGAGATAGTAGTATAGTGTTTTTACTTTCTCAAGGGCTTTAGTTGGATAGTTTATGTGTATTTAAGAGCATGTGGAAAGTCATGCTACTTAATTTTAACCTATTATATATGTGATAATTATTAAGTGTGATTATGACTCTTGATTATCTATGATTACATTATTGTCTTAAGATATTGTGTTATGTTATTTCAACTTTGTCATATGTCTTATTAGTAATGCAGCGATACGAGGAATAACGTCTATATGTAAACTGTAACAACCTTTATCATATAAGCCATGCTCGAGTCATGGAGTTACATTAAAAGGTTGTCACGGTGCTGAAAAATTCTTTAAAATATGGAAAATATAATACATGACCCTTTAATTGTCCACTTTATTACTAACTACTAGTCTCTGATACATAGAGAATAAAATAATTACACTTTAAAAGAAAATTGTGACCGACATAGTAAACAACGTCTACTTCCGACTAATCGTTAGCTAGCTTCGATAGTCTCTTGATCTGGCTAGCGCCTGAGTCGTGCTCAATGAGTGGCCCTGCATTCCGCCTCGAACTGGATGTCCAACTTAGGTACTGGAATGTTTACGGAAAAGAAAAACATACAAGCAGGTAGTGAGAACCTAGGGTTCTCAGTAGGTAAACTTAAACCAATCTTATAATGTCATCATAAATATTCCAGCCGCTTCGGTTTATTATGAAAATATGAGCACATAGAAACAAATAGTGGTTCAATTTTAAGTTGAAAATACCTTTCTCGAAGCGGGTTATATCTTAACAATCACTTACCATATTATATGACAGACATAGAAATATGAATAGTATTATATGCTTCAACCAGAATCATAATAATAGTATGACTTAATGAGATAATTGAAGAGGTACTTATAGATGCTTATACTTAATTATATGCAAGTGCACTTGACTTAATTCATGTCTTTCTTTAACTTGCAACTTGATCTTACTTTTCTGTGCTTGGTCCCCCAGAGATGAATGACCTCTCTCACCTCTAGGCAATAGCCTGCTTTTCAGGTTCGAACTCGTACCTCTACATGAGTGACGGGTTTACTTTCCCCGACGCTCACACCGGTCTATTCCCACAACTGCTGAGCCGCCCAAGTCTTAGACAAGATCTTGCTCTGGTCCATGCTAGCTGGGTCTATGCTATGCCTCACATGGTAGCTAGTACGTTCCTCTTTCAAGTTCTTATCATCTTTCCTTTCCATATCTCATCATGTGTGCAAATGCTTTGTGCATACATGAATATGCCTTATACTTTTTTTCTCATATCATATTCTAATTATGTTTGCATGCGTGGCATACATGAACATAACATGTGAATGTAATATATTCAAAGTATAATCTCCCATAGCATAAGCTTTCATTACTTATATCATACTTAAATTCATCCTTGCATACCTGAACCTTATGAGCATAACATATAGATATTCATAACATCCATAGTTTCATAGACTTCTGTCGTAAATTTGGCAGCATAACGGATCAGATCCGTTTCCTCATGAATAGTACTAGCTCTCACAAACAAATCAGTCATAGTAGTATAATCAATCTAACATATTTCTTAATACAAAACTTGCAATCCTCAACTCAAACTTTATATGTTCACTAACACTTGTGAAACCATCAATTTGGTCACTTCTGCCAATTCTACTCAATTCTGCCCGAATTTTGTATAATCCACCTTTACCTCTATTCAACTCATTTAAACCTGAATTTTAGATATGTCATAGCTCTATGTGTCTATTTTCTAACCTCTTTGGTCCCATATCATTTTGATTTATATAACTCAAGATATTCAAATTCTGCCACAGCCTATTCAGTCACTAGCCCGAATTACACTCCTGGAAGTATAAATTCACTAAAAATTGAAACTAAATCCATTTGCTTTAGTATAGCTCGAGTTATAAGTCCTGAAATTCCACCTTTCTGAACTACTTTGTTTTGGCTTGGTTTGGACATAGGGTAACTTCCTCGAACCACTAGGATCAATTGGGGTCATAACAAACTCGAAATTTCATATTGGGATGTTCCCCTATGTGTAAGCTTTCCAAAAAAGTTGGTTTCACTCAATTTGGAGTTGTATAGGGTGAGTTATACCCTCCTCAAGTCACCCTGCTCGGATGAAAGTCCTGATTCCTAGGTCAAACTTTAAAAATTCATATCTCTCTCAATACTAATCCAATGACCTCATATGATACATGTATGGAAAGCCCTGAATGTCTACTTTCATCTAAAAATAGTTTCATCGGATTTAACCGGTTGTAGGCGGTGCCGTACACTCTGCCGTACGGACTGCCGTGGAATTCCTCACTAAGACAGCATACCAATCCTCCATTTCTCCTAGTTTTCTTCTTCTAACTCTAATTTCAACTTAAGATTTCATATTAATTTTATCATAATCCATCATAATACAGCCAATAATTCATCAAATACATAAAGAAGAATACAATTTCATGCAATCATATTGCAAGTAATTCAAGAACAGAAATAGAATCCTACCTCTTTGGAGTGTGATTTGAGCTAAGTGTTGAAGCTTGAATTGTTAGAACCTTATGAAGCTTGAAGGAGTAATGGAGTTGATTGAGAGAAAGGAAGAAGGAGGCTGGAACAAGAGGGAGAGGGAGAGTGGCGTAGATCAGTCAGAAATGAGGGGGAGAGTCTGACTTAAATACATGGGGGTAGTTGGGATTATGAGTGTTGATTGGTTGAAATTTTGTGATTGAAGTTCGGCCATATCTCCCACTTTTGTGGCCAAATTGCACTCCACGTCATTCCAAAAGTGGAGCTCGCTTCCATTCTATTGAAATCGGAACTCGTCCCTATTCCACTTAAAGTCAGAACTCGTGCCTTTTTACTTGAGCTAGGGGCTGAAGCCAGATGTCGGAACTCGTCCTATCTTATTTGAGACTTAGAAGTAAATTCGAATATCAGAAATCTTGTCTGGTTTATTTGAAGCTTGGAAGCAAAGTCGGATGTCGGAAATCATACAGCTTATAATCATATAATCTCGGGACTCCCCATTCAAACTCGGAAATACCGGAATAATCTTGGAGATCGGAACTCGTGTATGACGTGGAAATCAACTCAAGGATCCGAACTTGTGTCCATTCTAATTGGGTTCAACTCTAAGGCAGAAACTCGTTACATTCAACTCTAAGTCAGACGCGTGCACCATTGTGTTAAACTCAGAACTTCAGGTCGAAACCATGTAGTCTGAGGTCAGAACTCGGGTACCTCTTGAAGATACATTATGAGATCGGAAATAGGGTACATTTTCTTTGAAACGTGAAGTCGGATATTGTAACATCCCCACTTACGTAAATAGAACGTAATAGGAACTTTGAATTATTTCCATTAGGCAGTGTGAGAGTTTCTCAGGCAGCGCTATGCCATAACGATCCTCACACTTGGAATTATAGGGCAGTATAACACTGCCGTTGGAAATATGGCACTGCCATATGTTAAAAATTAGGAAATGACAAAAGTGCCCCTGTAAACTTTTGTTAATTATAATGATACCCAAAATTTTTAGAAATTATATTTTGACCCCAAAGAATTATTTTCATAACAACCCTTGAACTTTTCATAAAATGATCTTTATGTCCATCCTAGAACTTTTCATAAAATGACCTTTATGTCCCCACATCCATAGGATTAGCAGAATGGGGTTTTAAACAGAGCAGAATCACATGGTGAAACCGTAGAAGTTAAACTCTCTACCGATTGGGCCATGGATGCAATCGGATGTGAAATGACGTGAGGTGCCCCTGGACTTGCTCAAAATTTCGGATATGCCATTAGCTATAGAAAACAGAAAATAGAAAGATTCGGAAATTTCAAAATGTTTAATCTACGCTATTAATCGATCTATTCGATCTTATTGATTAGGTAAGGCTAATTAGAAATTAATTAAAGGACAATTAGAAGTTAATTAGAGAAAGAAGGCTTAAGAAGAATCAAAATAAACATGTAGATATCTTACAAAACTATTAAGTAACATTTTACCGGTTTTGAGAAAATCGGTAAATATTCGGTGATTTAAACTGCCGGAGCCGAATCAATAGAATTTCACACTAACACCACTAGTTTGAGTGGCTGAAAATTGAGCCACTTCTACCCTAATGGATGGCGGCAATTAGCTACCAAGTGAATGGAGAGTGTAACGTTCGAAAAATTCTATCGTTATTAACCAAGTTTTCGGTTTTCATCGGATAATTGAGATTAATTAGGATTCTATTAAGCATTCACTTAAAGCCAATTAAGTGTGGTTTAGAATGATTAGGTATAATGGAATTAGATTAGAACCATAAGAAACTTCATAGGATTTTCCTAAAACCGGTTTACCGATTTAATGGAAATCGGTAAGATTTCGGTATTTTAAACTGCCGAAACCAGACCAATAGAAATTATACTGTGAAAACCCTAGGATGGACGGCCAAGATTCAGCCAACACTCCTCACAAGTGGTAGACAAATCAGCCATAAAAGAGGGAAGCCAAGCCAAGTTTGAATGAGGGTTGAAATCCACCAATCAAGAGCTAACTTCCTTCATAAGTTTTCATTTTTTTTTTCTTCCTTCCCCCTTTATATTTTCGGACTCCCATTAAGAGGTGCAGACCAGCCCTTATTTTCCCCCTTTCCTTCATCTTCTTCCACTTCCTCTCATCCCCAACTCAAGCCCCAACCATCAACTTCACTACAAGATCAAGTTCCATCAAGATTTCACACCACCAAGGTAGGAATTCCAACTTCTTTTCTTGTTTTCTTTGAATTGGGCTGATTGGGACTCCACTTTCTTCCCAATTTCTTGCAAGATTCTGATGCTATCTTGAGTGATGATGATGAATTAAGATTGGTTTAAGGTGTATATGTGAGTTTGAATTGAAGATTGGGTGGATTGATTAGAGAAAAACATGAATCCAAGAAGAGTTCAAGAAGCTGTTAGGGTTTTCTCCTCGATGGTCCATACAGCATAGTGTAAGGCTCCGCCTACTGCTGTTTAAAATTGATGAAACCATTTTTATATGAAACTAGACATTCAGGGTTTTCCATACATATAAAATATAAGGCCATTGGATTAGTATAGAATTAGTTATGAATTTTTGAAGTTTGACCTAGAAATCTGGGTTTTCATCTGGGCAGTATGAGTTGAGAAGGGCATAACTCACCTACACAACTCCAAATTGAGTGAAGCTAATGCTCTTTGAAAGATAACATGTAAGGAAACATCCCATAAAAATTTCAGAGTTAGATTCATTGCCATTTGTTCCCAGCACATCAATGAAATTGACTTGAGTTCGAACCTGACTGGAACAGGGTAGTCCAGTAGGGTCAAGTTTCGGGGCTTATATCTCAAAATACACTCATGAAAATGAGATGATACTTATGTAATTCGAAAGCTTGTCCTGTTAGATTTAATTTAATATAAATTTCGTATGATTTCACCTAGGTTTCTATTTTTAGTGAATTTTTACTTATAAGAACCCAATTCTGGCTAAGAACAGGGCAGTCTGAGGTAAAATATTTATATCTTGAGTTACACAAATCAAAATGAGATGGGACTAAAAGGGTTAGAAACTAGACACATAAGCCTATGACATATCCAAAAATTAGATTCAAATGAGTTGAACTGCAATAAGGGTGGACTTTACAAAATCGGGCTGAAGAGGGTTGAGTGAGCAGAAAACTCTATTGATATTTCTATTGATTTTAACATACCATATGATCAATAATGTTGCTATAACTTGCTGTTTTACATTGAATTGCATACTTAATTGATTGTATTGGTAGCCTGGCACTATTCATGGGGAAGCGGACTCAATCTGTTATTCTGCCGAATTTTCGGCAGGGATTTGTGAGAACTTATGCTATGAGTCTTATGCCTTGAACATATTTATATGTCATGTTCATGTACGTCATGCATGCAAGCATAATTAGAATGTGATTTCAGAAGTAAGGCAATAGACATATCCACGAATGCTCAAAGCATCCGCATGCATGATAAAATATGGAAAGAAAAGGATAGTAAGCACTTGCAAGAAGGACGTACCAAGCTACTACATGAGACATGGCATAGACCCAGCTAGCATGGGCCAGAGCGGTACTGTCTAAGACTTGGGCTAGCCCTCGACCAAATTTAAGGGGAATAGGCCGGTGTGAGGGTCGGGGAAAGTAAACCCGTCACTCATGTATAGGTACGAGCTCGAACCTGAAAAGCAGGCTATTACCTAGGGGTGAGAGAGGCCATTCACCTCCGGGGGACCAAGTACAGAAGAGCAAAGTTTAATTGCAAGTTAAAGAGAGAGATGAATTAAGTCAAGTGCACTTGCATACAATCAAATACAAGCATCTATATGTGCATTTCTAATTATCTCATTATATCATGATGCTATTATGCCTCTTACTGAAGCATATTGTACTATCTGTATTTCTATGTCTATCATATGAAATGGCAAGTGGTTGTTAAAATATGACCCGCTTCGAGAAAGGTGTTTTCAACTTAAAATTGAACCACTGTTTGTTTATATGTGCTCACGTTTTTATAAGAAACCAAAGCGGCTGGAATGTTTATGATGACACTGTAAGACTGGTTTGAGTTACCTACTGAGAACCTTAGGTTCTCACTGCCTGCTTGTATGTTTTTCCTTTCCGTAAATATTCCAGCACCCAAGTTGGAAACCAAGTGCGAGACAGAGTACAGGGCCATTCATGGAACAAGAATCGGGCGTAAGCCAGATCAAGAGACCATTGAAGATAGTTAACGACTAGTCAGAAGTAGACGCTGTGTATTATATCAGTCACAATTTCTTTTAAAGTGTAATTATTTTATATTTTTTCATGTATCAGAGACTATTAGTCGGTAATAAAGTAAGCAGTTAAAGGGCCATGTATTATATTTTTCATATTTTAAAGTTTTCTTAGCATAGTGACAACCTCTTAATATAACTCTATGACTCGAGCATGGCTTATATAATAGAGGATGTTACAGATATCGGGAATCACGTTCATGTTGTTCGGACTTGAAGGTTAAGTCGGAAGTTAGGAAATGAGGAATGATGGATATGGTTAAGGTCGGAAATCGGAAATTATGCTGAAATTCGAAGACTAACTCATAAGTCGGAAATTATCCCGTTTTATGTGAAATTCAAAGATGAAGTCGGGAATCATGAAAACTAGTGAAGTCGGAACTCGAAACTCGTGGTGCAGGTAAAATGGAATAATTTAGCACAAGGAAAATTGGGGATGTTACATATACGAGTACGTAAGCGCTTACGGCTCAATTTTCAAGCATAAAGGAGTTTTTTTTAAAAAAATTTACATGCTATTTTTGTATATTACACTAATTTCATTTATAAGAACTTTCGCTAGTTACAAGTAACAACTAGTAATGCTATAAAATGACTTAGGCATAATATAGTATTATTAAGGTGTTACAAAATGACTTAAGCATAGTATGGTATTATTAGGATGTTACATTTTGGTATCAGAGCATATCATCCTTGTATAGCATTGGGATGGTCTGACTATGCTTCCAAGCATACTCTATTATGTGATAGGAATCATTCCATGAAGCAGTTGCAACTTATAATACTCATTTTGGTTTGCCTTTCCACATTGAGTAGTGAATCTACCAATTTGCTCCATTGTAGACTTCTCATCTTCACCTGAGAAAACAATAAAATCTAGATCTAAAATTGCCTTGGCAAAGGTATTATTTTCTCTATCCATTCTGGATATGGCTTTCGATGTACAAGCCTATTGAGTGGCCTCAGCTGTATGCTGAAATGTCTTTTGATGGTCCCAATTATCATATTTGGATCTATACTCGCTTGTTGGATAGCTGGTTGCACCAGTGCAGCTACTTGGCCAGCCTACCGCTATGGTGCAAGAATCAGTTGAAACGCCGACAGTTGATTACCCAATGATTAAGCATTTAGCCATTTGGAAGCAAATTGTATGCCATTTTGTTAATAGCTTGATTGCTAAGTACTCGGCTATTGGTCAACAAATTGCAAACTATTCTGGTAATAGCTTGGTTGTTGTACCATCAGTTGAGACACCAGAGGCCGAGAGCTCAATAATCGGGAAGCAAATTGCAGATCGTTTTGTTGACTATTCAACTTATTAACTAACCGAGCTCTAGGCTATTGAGTAATCGGCTGCACAGTTTGCTGTTAAGCAATTGGCTACCCCGATGGAATGATTTACATCGGTTGACTTATTGCTTGAGGTGGAGGTGATCCCCATGGCTACTCTACAACAAAATCCTCTTATGCTTTGAATTCATTTATCTAAGGTAGGACAGTTGAGTCCACTTGAATAGGCATGGCTGAGAATGCTAGTTGATTAACTGGTAGAGATTGAACAATTGTTCATGGTTTCCCCCCAACATAATCCCCCATGGTTCTCGGCTAAAAACTATCACCAGTCGTCAGCTAAGCGATATTTTCCTCACTAGCCTACAATGGAACATGCAAATTCGATTGAAAAACTAAATGGGTAGTTTTCTAAGGATCAACACTCGATTGCCCCCCGGCATTGAACAACATAGTTGAAATGGTATCGAGTGAACCTTTGGCTACCCCCAGCAAATTGGCATGGCGTTGTACTTTTATTTACCAAATGAATACTTATCAGCTCTTAAGCATGCATGTTCCGCACCTCATTTTCAACTATTGGCTTAACTATTCCAGCTAATTGCGTTGACAACCGACATATCAAATCATCCAAGCCCATATTAATCTATTGACATATGAAAGACATTGTCACAGCTATCGGCTACCCTTATTCGGTTTCAATCCTTCGAACTGGGTTTGGTTGAGACAAGGCTGTCGTGGCTACATGTTGATTAGAGGAAACTATGGTTGCAATTGCTTGTATTGTCACAAGCATCGTTATTAGCTACCAAAATGGTAAATTGATCTACTGATGGTCCCGCTGGGCATGTCAAATAATGTTTTGCACAAAATTATTGGCTAGTCCAATGAGTTGAAAGTTAAGGCATGCCAGGAAACTATTCCAAGATGACCAAGAGACTCAGCTATTACAAAACACAATCAATTCCCACGATCAGGTGATTAATACCAAGAGAAAGACTTTGTCTCTCGGCAAATGGATTCCCAAACTACTCCAAAGAACGTTTAACAGGTCGATCAGTAAATCAGGTCACCAAAAATGATATTGGCAAATAGCTGAAGGCTAATGAAATAGATTGAAACTTAAATAGGTTGAAAGTAAATGAAATACTGTAAACAAGATACGGTAAAGAAATGCTATAGAGTACTGAAAAGTAAAGGCAAGGAATGTAAAGCACCGAAAACATAAAGATAAATGTAAAAGAGACTTGTGTTTGATTCATTTGTTCGGGGGGTCCTTTATAGATTGTGTTCAAGGCTATTTATACACGTACAAAACTTATCAGTTATCCTAAGGCATCTATTAACGACATCCTTGCGCAAACATGGTTAGCAAACTTCCTCTTGGTAACCACTTTGTAACCATCTTCCCTATTTTCCTTGAATGCATTACTCTTAGCATAGTGGTAACTGCTTAAAATGCTCTTTTCATTTCATTTGTTCCCTACACTTTTTGAAATAGAAATCGCCTTCCTCAACTGCTTCTACTTTCTAAGGAGAGGTCATGGACTTGGTCAAACTCTTATCCTTAGTTGATGAAGCATGCTCTTTCTCCATCGAAAGCCTAGAACTAGTTTGTAGATTACAAGCTAGCAGAAAAGGCCAAAAGCCTAATAAAAAATTCATGCCCTTAGCTAATGGCTAATGTCATTATTCAACTGCTAGCCATTAACTATCGACTGTTGGTTAAATTAGTCGTCAAGCTTCAAGATATGCGAATAAAAGTTCCTAATAGCGATAGTTAGAATCCTAATCACAAAAGATAAGGGAAATTAGTCGAGGCTAAACAGAAAAAAGGTCAAAACAATATCGAAACAGCCTTTTTTAGGCTTGAAATGGCCTTAACTGGGCTAGCCCCAGTTGCTATGTTGATGGTCTCATTTTTGGCTTTCTATAGATATGCAATAATGGTTGTTCTAACACCCGGATTTTAGCCAATGGCCAATTGAAGTTTGGCTGAGCTTTTTGGCCTCTTTTTATCAATTTAAGCCAATCAACACATTCTATGTCGGCTGTTGGTTATCACCTATTCTTCGGTTAACTACTCTTGGCTATCGGCTAAACCTGATTGAATATTGCCTTATCTGGCTATTTCTCCTCGGCTAATATTTATCCTTGGCTAGCTGCAAATTTTTGGTGCCAACACATCTATGGCAATTTTAGAGCAAAATCGATTTGACCAAAAAAAATATTTATCAAAATGTAAAGATTACGTTTATGAAGTTTATCTTAGGTAAAGTTTATCATATATATTTACATTTAAAGTATAAGCAAAATTAAGTTTACAAAATCATAATTGCTAGTTTGGATGGGCCTCTTTTTAAGAGGCAACTGATGCCTGATGACTTTTATTATAAAATTTATCTTATATATTTATTTTTCGACATAGTTTAAGATTTGAAGATTAAGTTTAAGCAAAATTAAGTTTATAAGATCATACATACTAAGCTAGTTTATGTTATAAAATTTGAAGAGGCATCTTTATAAGAGGCAACTAATGTCTGATGACTTTTCTTATAAAATTTATCTTATATATTACATTTTAACAAAATTTAAGATTTGAAGATTATGTTTAAGGAAAAGTAAGTTTACAAAATCATATACGCTAAGTTAGTTTGGATGGACATCTTTCTGAAAGGCAATTAATGCCTGATGACTTTTGTTCTAATTAAAAATAAAAGACATTGTAACAACTCCTTCACCGCATAAACACCTAAATAATAAAGATACTTGTGAAAAATCAAAGAATTTTAGTTAAAACAATTTAAACTTTATGATAGGAAGCAGACATTTATGATGTTCAGAAATATGTTTGGGATTTGCATTTTAGTATATAGAGGAGGATTGTAACATCCAGAAAGTTTAAAACGTTCGATTTACATAATTAATCAAATTATTCGATTAATTTGCATGACTACGGTTAATAGAAGACAACTAAATATTAAATATGAATTAGATACATGTTCATTAGATAGACTAGAGTCAAGGAAATGAGAGTAGCCAATTAGAAAATCTTAGTAAAAGTAAGTAGAAAAGAGTTGCTAGTTTAAAGAAAAACTAGTAGAATTTCGGTAATTTAAACGGCCAGAACCGAACCAATAGAATTATTCAACAAAAAACTCTAGATCCTATGGTCACTAACTCATCCACTCTAAAAGTGGCACATGGACAGCCACAATACTAAGAAGAAAGTTGGTTCAATTTGAACCACAAATGCCAAGGGCCAATGAGGTTTGAAAGATCAAACCACCACCATTAATTAACACAAAGAGATTTTTATTTGTCTCCTTTCTCCTTGTGTGTTACGGCCGCCACTTTCTTGTCTCTCCTTCTTCATTTTCTTCTTCTTCTCTTGCTTCATTTCACTTCCTTTCAAGCTTTCATCCACTTCCTTACCCACCAACATCAACCTTAATCAAGAAACTCACTTGCTAGAGGTAGGATCCACTTGCTTGGTTGATTTTCTTGGATTGATGATGATTAGAAAGTTTCTTCCACTCATATAAATGATGATCTATGGTGATCATGTGATGATTTATCATTGATTTAGCATATGTTTGCTTAGGTTAGATTGGATATTGAATGATGAACACAAGAATCAACAAAATAGAATAAGGTTTTCCTCAAAATCCCCACGGCGTCCATAATTGCGCACTGTACGGACTCACCTATAGACTTCAAACTAAGATGAAACTATTTTTAGATGAAACTAGACATCTAATTCTTTCCAATCATATAAAATATAAGGCCATTGGATTAGTATAGAATTAGTTATGAATTTTTGAAATTTGACCTAGAAATCTGGCTTCTCATCTGGGCAGCATGAGTTGAGAAAGGTGTAACTCACGCTACACAACTCTAAATTGAGTGCAACTAATGCTGTTGGAAATCTAACATGTAAGGAAACATTCCATAAAAATTTCAGAGTCAGATTCTTTGCCACTTATTCCGAGCACATCAATGAATTTATCTTAAGTTCAAACCGGGCTAGAACAGGGTCGTCCAGTAGGGTCAAGTTAAGGGGCTTATATGTCAAGATATACTTATTCAAATGATATACAAATTCTTTTATTTAAAAGCTTGTTCTGTTTTAATTTGGTATAAATTTTGTATGATTTCACCCAAATTCCTATTTTTAGTGAATTTTCACTTATAAGGGTGCAATTCTACCTAAGTGTAGGGCAGTCTGAGATAAAATACAAATAACTTGAGCTATACAAATCAAAATGAGATGGGACTAAAAGGGTTGGAAACTAGACACATAGAGCTATAACATATCCAAAATTCAAGTTTAAATGAGTTGAATGGGAGTAAAGGTGAATTTTACAAACTTTGGCCAGAAGAGGATAGAGTGAGTAGAAAACTCTGTTGATATTCCTGTTGATTTTGACACATCATATGATTGATATTGTGGTTATAAGTTTGCTGTCCCATATTAATTTGAATGCTTGATTGGTTTTATTGGTATTCTGGCACTATTCACGGGGAAGCAAACATGATCCGTCTTGCTATCGAATTTCCGGCAGAAATTAGTGATAGTTCTAAATGTTTGTGTGTTAATGTTATTATGCGATGTATATGAATACCATGCAAGTATGATCATTTGAGAATAAGGTATGAAGCTTGTGTATTTATGATTCTATGATGAAAGATATGATGATGAGTCCATATTTCTAAGGAACGTGACATGGCGATCACGCTCTGATGGGGTATGACATGGCGATTATATTCTAGAATATGGCATAATGATCCCACACCTTAAGGAATGTGACATGGCAATCACGCCCCGAGGGAGTATGACATGGCGGTCATACTCTGGGACATGGCTAGATCAACATATTCCTAAGGAGTGTGACATAGTGATGACACCCCGATGGAGTATGACATGACGATCGTACTTTGGAATATGTATGACAAGTAAAGGCAGATAAAGGAAGAAAAGAAAATTATGTATATCTGCATCAATTCAAGTATAAGTATAGGCATGTGCAGATTTTATGTTTCCAGTATATCAGTGTTATTATATTTTAATACGTTGCAGTTATTATTCATAGTATAATTCATGAATTTATTTTGTATTGGCTCTCCCAAATGACAAGTATATGAATAAAATGAACTTTGTTTTGGACAGTATATTTTCAAACTATAAAATTAAATAGTTTGTATAACATGTTTACCTTTTTCATAATAAACTGAAGTAACTGGAGATGACAATGATGACATTATGTATGATAGTTAGAGAATCCTACTGAGAATTTAAAATTCTCACTCCTGTTTTCGTGTTATCTCCAGATAGTTTGAGAAGTTTCAAAGACAGCTGAAGTTGGTGTCAGATAAGGTCCGCTCAAGTAACAGTAACAACTTCTGAGTGTGGTATTATGACTTAAGCATAGTACTATACCAGGGAGGACGTTGCAAGGACTATGTGTTAATTTATGTGAAATTTAGTATATTTATTGGGGAAGTGAGTCTTCCTCTCTTTTTACCATTTTTTGGGCTCTCGGGTTTTCGTATTCTTATTTACTAGGAACAAACAAGTATATAGAAAACAAAAAAAGTGGAGAGAGTGAGATGAGTTATATTATTTCAACAAAGAAACATAATTCTCCAAATATTAACACATAATTCCCTAATAAATAAAGGAATTTCATGTCCCCAATAGTTAGTAGATATACTGAATTATCTAAAAATTAACACATAGTTTGTGAGCTTTACATACTCCTTACAAGTTTTGTGAGTATTGTTGTAATACCTAATTAAATAAAATGTTGGTAGTGAAGGAACTTTAAAATCACACATGAGCTCGAGGCTTTGAAGTATTTTTCCTATTTACCTTAAATCTTATAGTGATAGAGCATTTAAAAACTCAATTTAAATGAAGATTATTTCTTTATAAGAAGAATATGTAGACAAAAAAGAAAAAAAAAGAGGAAGTACAAACCACCCAACACTTTTAATATGGTGATCCACCTTAAACCCCTCATCCTCACTGATCTTCTTTTCCTTCCACGATTTTTTCTAGAGATAGTATAAAAACCCACCAATGCTGGTATCTGTAAGGATTGCCTGTGACGGGGATCGGTATGGAGATTGGTTTAGTCCCCATGGGAATGGAGACAAAGTCACCATTTATTAAATGGGGTGAGGGCGAGGGACGAGGTGTAACATTTTCCAAACATACATGCCATGCTTGAGTCATGGAGCTATATCTAGAGGCTATTACGGCTACTATAAAAGACTTTGTAAATAAGAAGATATTATATATATGGCCCTAAAGTTTCATATTTCATTATTGAATAAGTGTTTATAATTACAAGTCTTTGATAAATAAAGTAACTACAATTTAATAGAAACTCGGAGTAATACTACATACAGACCATGCCTTGGTCTGCAATCATCTCTTGGTGGTTATCGGCTGCCCACTTTAGACCTCTGAACTAGACATCAAGTCCAGGTCTTGAGCTCTATAACTATCTCCAAAACAACTGTTGCAGACTTGGAATCAATGGTACATACTAGAATGTTTATGGAAAACAAACAAACAGGTAGTGAGAACCTAAGGTTCTCAGTAGGCACACTCAAACCACTAATCATATAGGGTGTTATCATAAACACTCCAATTGCTTCAGTTTCTTATGAAAACATGAGCATATTCATATGAGCATTGGTTTAATTTTAAGTTTAAAAACATATTTCTTGTAGTAGATTATATTTTAACACGCACTTGGCATATTATGGCGAGCACAATAACAATAATAATATAACGTTTTAAACATAATCATAACAACATTTATAACATAATGCCAAGTTTAAATATGCATATGCTAATGCACCTTCTTGACTTATGTAACTGCACTTGACTTTCTTATCACTTTCTTTAGCTTGCATCTTGCTCTCTTGTACTTGGTCCCCCAAAGGTGAATAGCCTCTCCACCCCTACGTAATAGCCCGCTTCTCAGGTCCGAGCACGTACTTGTAGATGAGTGACAGGTTTACTTTCCCTGATCCTCACATTTATCTATTCCCCTTAAATTTAGTTGGGGGTTGACCCAAGTCTTAGATAGTACAGCCTTAACCCACTACGAGGTGGAGGCTTGGTACATCCCTTTACAAGTTCTTATCATCTTTTCTTTTTCATACATATGTATGCAGATGCTTTGTGCATTTATGCATATGTCTCATATCATATCTCAATCATACTTTCATGCATGACTTTCATGGACATAATATATACATATTCATGGCTTCACATGCTTCTGCTAAAAGTTCGACAGCATAACAGCTAAAGCATGGAAATATCCCAATATACAACAGTTAGCCAGTCCTAGTATTTAGAATTCATTGATATCAATATGCCAATATCATCTTTACTTGGTAAGAATTTGCATACATAATTCAACTCTTAGCCCTTCATGGCTTTTTGGGATATCAAACCTCAAAGCTGTCAAGTTATCTCATTTTCCTCAATTCTACCATATTCTTCTAAATTGTACTAAAATTCTATTTTACTTCATTTTAATTTATAAATTTAATATGTTGTAGCCCTATTTATGCATTTTTAAACCTCTTTGGTACCATTAATATTTGACATGTATAACTTAAGTTGTTAATGTTTCACTCAAGCTTGCCTCATTTCAGAATAAACTTGCACAATTAATTTTAGAAAATCATTAAAAATGCATCCTACATTAGTTTTATCCTAAATTTGTATCAAATTGTAGCTATTAGAAACATCTTTCAATTCTCATAGGTTTCACTTCAATTGGATAACTGGAGCTCAAGTTATGAGCTCATCAATTGGGTACCCAATTTCAACTCAAATAGAGCATGGATCAAATTTCAAGAATTACTGGAGAAATTATACTCATGGTCTGACTCTGAAATTTTTATGACATAATTCTCTATGTGTTAGCTTTATAAAGAAATTAGTTTCACTTAATTTGATGTTGTATAGGATGATTTATGCCCTTCTTATCATCTTCTAGTTAGAGGAAAGAGTGAGTTCTAATAGCAAATTTTAAAATTCACAACTAATTTATTTTAAATCCAATAGTCTTATAGTTTATATCTATGGATTTATCTTGAAGTCTAGTTTCATGAAAAAATAGATTCATTTGAATTTAAGTTATGTAGGATAAGTTACACGGTCTGCCTTGCGGATGTCACCTAGGGTTTCATCTCATAGCTTCTCTACTTTAGCTTCTTTTTGGTCTTTTGAGCTATTCTCCGTCCCAAAGTAAGTTTTCCTATCTCAAATTACTAGAAAACAACCGCAATTCCATCATACAAACATGAATCAAGAATATCACAAGAGCACCACATCAACCACATAGCTCATACAAGACACTAAAAGCTAAGGATTTGAGCTACCTACCTTAAAATCCTTGGAACTATGGAAGCAATAGAGCCAAGCAACATCCTAGTCTCCTTCTTCCTCCATGGCAGCAACCTATATGGAGATGAAAGGTCTTCACTTGATGCTTAATCATCAAATAATTAAAGGGGTTTTGTAGAGGAAGAGATGAGGATCAATTTTCATAAAAGGAGCCAGTGGATTTGAGGCCAAGAAGACCTCCAACTTTGAGCTTGAAGCTCATGGGCATGGAGGTGGTGAAGAAGAGAATGAAAATGAGAAGATAGTGGTGGTGGTGGCACAAAATGAAAGGTATAACACCCTCCCCAACACAGTACCATGCTTAAGTCATTGTCCCATACTTAGGAGTTGTTACTATTACTTGAACGGACCTTGTTGGATAGCAACCTCTAGTCGTCTTCAATGTTTCTTGAACTATCTGGAGATAATATAGAAATAAACATAGGAGTGAGAATTTAAATATCTTAGTAGGATTCTCTAAACTATCACACATAGTATCATCATTATTATCTTCAACTATTTTGATTTATTATGAAAGAGGTGACATGTTATTAAACTTTTTAGTTTTATAGTTTGAAAACATATTATCCGAAGCAGAATTCATTTTATTCACACACTTGAATCATATGAGCTATTACAAAATAAATTCACAACTCATGACTTAAATAATAGTATATTCAAATATAACAATCCTAATATAATAAGAAAATAGAACATGTATATGTGAATACTTTTATTTGAATTCATGCAAATGTACTTGTGTTTTCTTTGACTTTCTTTAACTTCTTTTCCTAGGCACACCTAGGTGTTACGTATCGCTGTCCCTAAGGTGCACATATCGGTTTGCACTTGAGCAATATGTATTGCCATCCTCAAGTGCATCATTTTACTTATCTTTCACCTGTACTTGGTCCCCTGGAGGTGAATGACCTCTCTCACCTCTAGGTAGTAGCCTGCTTTTCAGGACCAAGCTCGTTCCTATACAAGATTACTAGGTTTACATTCCCCAACGCTCCTATCGACTTATTCCCCCTTAAATTTGTTCAAGGGCTGGCCCAAGTAACATGGAATTTTTATTATATCTTTAATCATGAAGTCATGAATGCATATGCTAGAGGAATCATATTCATGATACAAGCTTGTACATTTACTATCAAACATTTTTTCATGCAAAATATTCATAATTATATAACTGTTCATATCATAAATTTCTCATAAGATAAGCATTCATAATTTCATAAACTTTTTGCTGAAAATTTGGTAGCATAATGGATCAAGTCCGCTTTCCCTTGAATAGTATCAATCAGCCAAGCAGTCATTCATATAGAAAATAAATACAAAGTATCTATCTTTCAATAATCAAACAAAATTTATAACCTTGATCCTGAATTAGGTTTCTGCCACTTTCTTTCAGTTTTGTCTGGTTTTGTAAATTAAACCATAAATTCTGTTTAATTCATTTAGACCTGAATTTTATATGTTAAAGTGTTATTTGTCTAGTAAGCTCTTTGGACCCATTAAGTTTTGATATATATAATTCAAGTTATTGAAGATTTACCTAGGCTTGTCCTATACTAGACAGATTTAAGCCCTGAAAAGTAAAAATTCACTACAAATGGAAAACTAGCTGAAACTATACGAAACCTACACAATTTTAAAGCTAACTAAACTAGTTTTCATTTCCAACAAGTTCTATCCCTTTTGAATAAGGAGAGCTCAAGTTATGAACTCTTGAATTTGGCTAACTTGAACCACCCTATTCTAGCCTAGTTAGAGCTTGGGGCAAATTTCATGAATAACTGGGAATAGCAGGGATTGAATTTAGTTCTAAAATTTTATGACATATTACTCTATATCTTAAATTTCTAACAAAATTAGTTGCAGTCAATTAGAAGGAGTATAGGGCGAGTTATGCCCTGCTCAACCCACTCTTGTTAGATCCAGAGATAAAAACCTAGGGAAAAATTCAAAAAATCATATCTCCCTTAATACTAATCTAATGGTCTTATAACTTATATGGTTGGAAAGCTCTAGACGTTTCGTTTCATGTAAAATAGGTTCATCAAGTTTTGGTGGTCGTAGGTGGAGCCGTACAATCCAAAGGTACGGAAGCCATAGGATCTTCTAGGTTTTCATATTCTATTTTGCTATCTTTCTTGTTTTTCATGCAAGATTCAATCCAACCAAATACTTGCTAAATCAGCCATAAGTCATCATAATCACATCATATATCTTCAATTAGATGAGTAGAGAAAACTTTCTCAACAACCACAAATTCACTAAAAATCAAACAAGAACTTGAATTCTACCTCTAGTTTGATATATAACTTGACTAGGTGAAGGTTTTGGGTGTAAGATGTAGTTAGAGGTTGAAGGTGGAGTGAAAATGAAGTGAGTACGAAGAAGAAAGAAGAAAGAGAGCTGCAGAATTGGGGGTGAATAGATGAGGGAGTAAGGAGGAAATATTAGAATTTTATTAAGGTTGGTGGTTGGAGGCATGGCTTATGATTGGTTGTAGTAACTAGTGGTGGATGATTGACCACTTTTTTCAACGAAGGAGGCAGTAAAATGGTGCTACACAAAAGGGGAAGAGTGGCTAAATTTTGGCCACTCATGTTAGGGTTTTTGGTGTGCAATTCTACTAATTTGATTTTAGCAATTTAAAATATCGAATCTTTACCAATTTCCTCCAAATTGGCAAATCATAACTAAATAGTTTTGTGAGAGTTCTTATGTGTCTATCTTAATCTAAGTTTAATCCTTCTAATTAACACTTAATTAACTCCTAATTAACCACTAATTAACTTTTAATTAATCTTACTTATCCGATAAAATCAAATGAATCGATTAACAACGTAAATTAATTGTTTTACAAATTAGGGCCTTTCTATTTTCTGTTTTTCGTAGCTGATGGCATTTTCATAATTTTGGACAAGTTTAGGAGCATCCTACGTCATTTCACATGTGGACATCTTCGTGGCCCAATCGGCCAAGAATTAGGTTTCTATATTTTCGCTACGTGATTCTGCTTCGTTTAAAACCTGTTTTACTAATTCTATTGACGTAGGGACCTAAATATCATTTTCTAAAAAGTTTAGGGATAATTATGGAAATAATCTTTAGGGGGTCAATGTGTGATTACTAAAAGTTCTGGGCAATACTGCAAACAACAAATGTTCACAGGAACACTTTCGTTATTTCTTAATTTTTAACATATGCCAATGCCATATTTTCAATGGCAATGTTTTACTACCCTATAATTCTAAGGGTGGGGATCGTCATGGCATAGAGTTGCCTAGGGAAAATAATCTAAAGTTTCTATGATGCCATTTTAAGAAAATGGGGATGTTACAAAGGGAAGAGGAATGAGTGTAGAAAATTCTAGGGTTTGTGGGAGATATTTAGGGATGACTCAGCATATTGGGCGTGTGGCCCACACTGGACCACATACTCTGGCTACTCTCGGGACATGTCTATCTAGTCTCTATAGTGGGTTATTCTCCTAGATTTGTCAGGCTTAAAGATAATATAGGACCCTTGAAGATTAATTCAAGCTATCTGGCTATTAATTAAGGTATTCTAAACTACCTGATTTATTGTAACACTTTCCCAAGTACAGTACTATGCTTAAGTCATAGTACCACACCCTGAAGTTGTTACTATTACTTGAGCGGACCTTATCTGACAAAGAACTTCATTGCCTTCTAACTTCTTGAACTATCTGGAGATAACACGGAAATAGGAGTGAGAATTATAAATTCTCAGTAGGATTTTCTTAATTTCATACATAATGTCATCATTGTCATCTCTAGTTTACTTCGATTTATTATGAAAAAGGTGAACATGTTATGTAAACTGTTTAATTTTACAGTTCAAAAAATATATTATCCGAAGCAAAGTTCATTTTATTCATACACTTGTCATTTGGGGAGAGCCCATACAAGATCAATTCATGAATTATATTATGAATAATAACTAAAACATAATAAAATACAATAGCATCAATACACTGGAGACATAACATCTACACATAACTTTACTTGTACTTGAATCTATGCACATACACAAAATTTACTTTTCTTTCTTTATCTTCTCTTACTTGTTACACATATTCCAGAGTATGATCGTCATGTCATACTCCGTCGGGATGTGATCACCATGTCACATTCTTTAGGAATATGTTCTTCTTGCCACGTCCCAGAGTATGATCGCCATGTCATACTCCATCAGAATGTGATCGCCATGTCACATTCCTTAGGGTGTGGGATCATCAAGCTATATTTCAAAGTATGATCGCCATGTCATACCCCATCAGAGTGTGATCGCCATATCACGTTCCTTAGGAATATAGACTCATCATCATTCCTTTCATCATGAAATCTTTACATGCCATCATAAATTTTTGGTACTTACACTAGCTAGGTCATGCCATGCCTCATGTAAGCCTTATCCCTTATACTCACACTAGTTGGGTCGATGTCATGCCTCATGTGAGTGGGGTGCCTGCATATGCTTTAATCTTTAGTCTTTACTGCCCTTGAGTAGCCTCATCTTAGAGTGAGCTTGTCAGCTCAACTTGTGACCGTCGTTACACCGACTCACCCACAAGGGGATTCACGTGCCTCTAGTCTTGGAAGGATCTCATTCTGGCCACGTGCCTCTAATTGAAGGGATCTCTTCTGGTCACGTGCCTCAAAATTGAGGGATCTCATCTGACCATGTGCCTTCAATATAGAGGGATCTCATTTGACCATGTGCCTCCAAGGTAGAGGGTAGCTGCCTTCACAGGGAGGGATTCAAAGTGCAACTGCCTCCAAGTGAAGGGACCCACATCTTTATCTTTTAACTGCCTTTACAAGGAGGGATTCAATGTGCAATTGCCTCCAAGTGAAGGGACCCATATCTTATCTTATTTAACTGCCTTCACAGGGAGGGATTCAATGTGCAACTACCTCCAAGTGAAGGGATTCACATTTATTATACTTATGTCTTTTCATTCTCATGCATAATCAAGTATAGACATACTGAATACACTCATACATATGCTTCATATACCTCATATCATACTTATATCATTCTTGCATATAGAATTTCCACATAAATATTCATAAATTTCTTGTAATATAAACATTCCTAGTTTCATAGACTTTCGCCGTAAATTCGGCAACATAACAGATCAAATTCGTTTCTCCATGAATAGTGCCAGTTCTCAGAAACAAATCAGTCATAGCAGTATGATCAATCTAATATACCTATCAAGGTAAAACTTACAACCGTCAAATCAAGCCTCATATGTTCACTAACACTTGTGAAACCATCAATTTGGTCATTTCTGCCAAGTCTATTCAGTTCTGCCTGAATTTTGTATAATCCACTTTTACTTCTATTCAACTCATTTAAATCTGAATTTTGGATATGTCATAGCTCTATGTGTCTAGTTTTCAACCCTTTTGGTCCCATCTCATTTTGATATGTGTAGCTCAAGATATTTGAATTTTGCCTCAGCCTATTTGGTCACTAGTCTGAATTACACTCTTGGAAGTAAAAATTCATTAAAAATCGAAATCAAGATCAAATCATACGAAATTGGTCTCATATTAAAGCTAACAGGACAACCTTTCATTTGCAATAAGTTTAAATCCATTTGCTTTAGTATAGCTTGAGTTATAAGTCTTGAAATTCGACCTTCCTGAACTACCCTACTTTAGCCTGTTTTGGATATATGGTAACTTCCTCGAACCACTGGAAATAATTGGGTCATAAAAAACTCTAAATTTCATTCCCCTATGTGTAAGCTTTCTAAAAAAGTTAGTTTCACTCAATTTAGAGTTGTGTAGGGTGAGTTACACCCTCCGCAGGCACACTGCCCGGATGAAAGTCCTGATTCCTAGGTTAACTTTCAAAAATTCATATTTCTCTCGATACTAATCCAATAACCTTATATTATATATGTATGGAAAGCTCTAAATTTTCATATAAAAATAGTCTCATCGGGTTTAACTGGCTGTAGGTGGAGCCATACACTCCGCCATACGGACTGCCATGGGATTCCTCACTTAGGCAGCATCCCAATCCTCCACTTCTCCTAATTTTCTTCCTCTAACTCTAATTCCAACTCAAGATTTCATATTAATCCAACCATAACCCATCACATACATCCAATATATCATCAAATACATGAAGAAGAATACAATTTCATACAGCCATAGTGCAAAGAATTCAAGAACAAAAATGGAATCCTACCTCTTTGGAGTGTGATTTGAGCTAAGTGTTGAATCTTGAATTGTTAGAACCTTGTTAAGCTTGAAGGAGTTATGGAGTCCGTTGGGAGAAGAGAAGAAGGAGGCTAGAACAAGAGGGAGAGGGAGGTGTAAATCACCCTCAAATGAGAAGGAGAGTCTGACTTAAATACATAAGGGTAGTTGCAATTATGAGTGTTGATTGATTGAAATTTTGTGATTGAAGTTTGGCCATATTTCCCTCTTTTGTGGCTAAATTGTTTTCCACGTCATCCCAAAAGTGGAACTTGCTTCCATTTTATCTAAAATCAGAACTTGTCTCAATTCTGCTTAAAGTTGGAACTCGTGCTATTTGTGTGACACTCGGAGATGAAATCAGATATTGGAAATATTGTCTGGTTTAATCGAAACTTGGAAGCAAAGTCGGATGTCGGAAGTCATACAGCTTACAATCACGTAATCTTGGAACTCCCATTCAAACTCGGGAACACCAACAGAAATGCAAAGCTCCTGGGAATAAACTCGGAGATTGGAACTCGTGTATGGCTTGGAAATCAACTCAAAGATCCGAACTCGTGTCCATTCTAGTTGAGTTCAACTCTAATGCCGGAACTTGTTACATTAAGCTCAGAGGTTGGTACTTGTAACTAGGGTGTTAAACTATCAATTCAGAGGTTGTAAACCGTGTACACTTTATTTTGAAACATGAAGTCTGAGGTCGGAACTCGCGTATATCTTGCTTGAAACTTGGAAATAAATTATGAGATCGGAAATTGGGTCCGTTTTCTTTGAGACATAAAGTCGGATATCGGGAATCATGTCTATGCCGTTTGGACTCGAAGGTTAAGTCGAAAGTCAGGAAATTAATGCCAGATGAAGTCGAAAATTATGCTGAAATTCGAAGACTAACTCAGAAGTCAGAAATTATCCCATTTTATCCGAAATTCGAAGATGAAGTCCAAAATCATGGGAACTTGAAGGTGAAGTTGGAACTCGGAACTCGGGGATGTTACATTTATCATATATATAGTGTAAGTAATCTCACACTTTTATTCAAGACTGTGGGTAGAAAATCTCAATTTGAGGTTATTACAAGTATTTTAGTTATTTACGTAGTGTCGTGGGGCCCACAAAATCTCAGAATCAGGATTTTTCTACAACTACCCCTTTCAACAATCATAAATCCTTATTTGACATCTATGTCATTATAATCTAATAATTACAAATTTGTCCCTATTTTATCTACATTTTCCTTAATTACAATTTTGCCCTTGTCTTGGGCCCAAGCTTCATTTTATCCTAGTCTATCCCCAAAACACAGGATGTTACACACTACCCACCTTTAAAAGGAATTTTGTCCTCAAAATTCAATTCTCAAGAATGATTTTAGGAATAACCCTTTCCTCAAGTTTTAGTATGCTTTACCCTATAGGGGAAACTCCCTCTACGAGTCCGTGTTATGCTTCAAACTTGCTTGTCAGTAGATCCCTTCTTTTTGCATCAGGTCTTCTAAATTACTAAGTACCTTGGTTGAAGTTCCCATTACTCTCTTGGAGAATTGCAGTGCATATGATAGGATCAATCGAAAGTATCGACTCCTTATTCTTTAGGGACTGCTTGTTAATCCCTTGTTGTTATCAAAGTTACATTAGAGATTCCTCACTCCTAAGAGAGTGTGCTCATCCCTAAACCTCTTCTTTAATCTTGAGGCTAAAAGAATTTATAAGGGGGCCTATTAGTATCAACGTCCCTAAAACTTTCTCTCATCTTGGTTGTTACAGGGTCTTCATAGGTGTGTGCAGTTGTTTACTCTTCTCGCTCCCACTATATGGGTTAAGTCCTAAGACTTGAGGTTTTTCTCATTACCACTCTAATGTCCTTGAATTTGGTATGTCATCTTGTATCATGTTTCTTATGAGGCTTTTCCATTATTGGCTCATCACTATATTTAGCTATGAATTCCTGACTGTTTTGCTTAGCTTAGTCAAGTCAATGCACTTGTTTCTACCTGTTAACTCTTGAATGAACCTCAGGGTGTGTCTATTACTCCGCAGTTGACATATGGCTAAAGGACATAAGATTATTTGCAATAGTTCTCTTTTAAAGTCTTCCCAAGTCTATAGGTCAACTTAAGTTGTTGGATATAAGAGATTGTGAGCGGAACATAAGCCGTTCAACAATTCTTTGTTTCCCATCTCTAAGGAAAATCTTGTGCCAACTAGCAGTCATTATATGCATTAGTTGGCTTGGTTACCGTCATTCCGGTGAAAATCACATTCGATCTACAATGCAAATATCTTTGTTCCTTGGTTGAGTTGGGGAATTCTCTTCTAGTCTTTCTTCGAAGTTATTGGAGTAAGCTTCCAAGAATTCAGCTATTTATGATGTCCCTTACTTACAATGGTTTTATTGTAGTAGTCTTGGAAGTTACCTTAACTACCTTTTCGTGGCCTTTATTTATCTTGCTAGTTGTTGGCCCAAGAGTAAATTGTTGTACCGTTAACGTAGCTCTTATTTGTTTTTTCTTTAGGCTACTTCCCAAGTAAGTTTTCACCTTGAAGTCAAATTCCTGGAGGAGTTTCCTTTACTCCATCACTTAGTGCCTCAAGTTTTCATTTTTGATTTCTGGTTATCAATGTATAGGCAATTCAATGCGACGACGAAAATTAGCGGTCATACATTTTTTATTGGAGTCGCAGAATTTCCTTACTCTATTTTTCTTACAAGGTGTCTTTCTAGTATATGCGGAGTGTCCTCGTGGATTATATGGACACTGAAGTAAACTTTGTCTCGATGATGCCCTGATCCATTACGAAGCTCATCGAGAAGGTTACTTGCTTTCTTTGCCATGTGTCTGACTATTCCTATTTTGTGGTTTCTAATAAACCTTCTGTTTCTCGCTCTCTAGACCTCAGATACCAACTCTGAGAAGTCTTGCAATCACTAAGGTTACCATCTATAGCAGTAGTCAACTTCAATATGTAGTAGTCATAGTAGTTGTGTCAAGTTTTGGGAAGTTGGTTAAACTACTCCTAAAACTTTTATTCACTTGACCACTCTTGGTCAAATGATGAATCTCTCTCCATTAGGTTTAGAATATAGAGCCAAGGTCTTCCTCAAAACTGCAACAATGGGCTTTGCCTTTCAAACTTCTCTTTTCCTTATGAGCTTTATTTCATTCCTCATTATTCGCTAATCAAGTTTCTTATTGCTCCCTTTACCGAGCCTTTCGATGCCTATCATGATATCTTGTTCCCAAGATATGATCAGTTCAATATGGGGGAAGGAAGTGGTAGTTTTGTTTCCTTGTTAGGACTGCAAGATGTTTGCCATCACCTATTAGGAGATTCTCGTTCATTATATTGGCATCCATTCTTCTCTTGCTTGGATAACATTTATGCTTATCATTAATTTTCCTTAGAAAGTCTTTGCTAGTCTCACTTATCATATACCTCATTGTCCTTCGACGGAGCAGTAGGTCTTCGTATACCACCCTTAACCTAGTCTCAAGAGTATAGACTCAACTACCTAAGGTTGAGAGCCTTCTGATCTTGCATCATGATCTTAACCACCATGAAGTGTAGTTCCAAACTCTTTGATCTTATATTGGTGCATCACCCAGTCCTTGTTGGGGTGCATCAAGTCGTTCCAAAGAGTCTTTCAGACTTAATAGCATCATTATCTCGAATTTACCCTGAAAAGCATTCCTCCTTCTAAAGGGCCACTTTCAAGAGCAGAGCTTCTTTTTTTTTTTTTTCTTAATAGTGTCCTATTGTCCTTATAGAAAACTTATCTTTGTCCTACTTTGTTAGGACCTTCCATTTCACCATTAGCTTAATTTGTGGAGATCAATTGCACTCCTCCTAGTCGCAATGTGCTAAGTTACAAGTTCTAAATCTTCATCACCCTATCTCAAATCTAGATATGTCTCTCATCAAGTTAGTCCACTCATAGGACTTGCTGTGATATCCGAAGATAACCGTTACATCTTCTTTTTGCCTCTAAACAGCTTTAGTTTCTCGTCAGCAACATATTGAAGATAGTTCTACTATATGGTTCTTAGGGTGGCAATGGTTGATAGAGTTTCAGCATAACTATCTTACTAGATAAGAGATATCTATCTTAATGGATAACTAGACCTTCCACTTCTTTGCTTATCCTTAATGCATAAAAGACATCTATCTTACTTCTTATGCCACCATAGCCCAAAAGTCTCCACACTCCAAATTAGTATGAGATGTACCATTTTTCTCCTGAAGAATCTTTTGAGTCTGCTTTCATGACTCCATCTTCTTTCCCACACTCTGTATAACCAAGCCTTTACCTTAGTATGGTATATGGATGAATGAATTTCTTCAAGGTTTATTCAACCATCTTCTTCTTGTTCTGAGGCCTTGCCTAGTGTTCCTTTGATTTGCCTTCGTTCTAGCATTAGCTCCTAATACCCTCAAGAGGTAAGGTCGTTTCGTTTCCTGAATGGAAACCTAAAGAAGTCCTCATCGTGTATGCCTGGGTTTTCCATTCTAGACTGCTTCCACTTAACCATTACTTTATCTAACCAAACCCCAAGCTTCTCAAATAAGCATATAACCTTTACAATGTGGTATCACCACACCCCATTATAGCAAGACCATCGACAGGGCTTGCCGGTGGATTACTTTCAAGGTAAACTGACTTACGAGGAAGAATAAGGGTACTATCCAGACCACATGATATAACCTTATTGGTGGTTAGTAACCCTACTCCTATCAATTATCTGTTAAACGGATAGAACCAGGCAAAAGAATCCTCTAGATAAAATCTAGAGAAAACAGCATGAATTAGGTAAACACTAATGAGACTCAAGACAACCCTTATCAAGGTGAAGGAAGTTCTCACCCGACTGGTCCCATGTTGAGATCTCGCCCTTGATAGATTGAATTTCTGGCTTCCTAATAATGCAAATAAAACAACCCTTTTCCTTTGTACCCAAGGTTATAATGTCCACTATAAATTGCCTAACATAATTCCTTAGATCAAGTCCCTAGCTTGCTGCACTCGTTGGCTTGCCAACTGTCTGTCCCTTTTGGCAACCTCTACCTCCTAGAAAGTTTCCCCCATAATAACTATGTCGAGAAGGTTCCTAATAAGCCTGCAGGGTGCCATAGGCATCTATCTACACAAAACCTTATATTGAGGTGATCAGGCTCAACATTTAGTCAAGTGTAATAGATAGTCCACAACACTTACAGCAAGGCTACCATGCACAATTATCTATATCCTTATCATACAATGACCTAAAGCAAGGTTTATCTAGACTCTCAGAGTATGCCTCAAAATCATAGTGAATCCATCCATGGGCCTATACAGGATAAATTGCTCTAATACCATAGTGTAATATTCTCCAAACATACATGTCATGCTCGAGTCATGGAGCTATATCTAGAGGCTATTACTGCTAGACTTTGTAAATAAGAAGATATTATACATATGCCCTTGAAGTTTCATATTTCATTACTAAATAAGGGTTTATAATTACAAATCTCTAATATATATAAATAAAGTAATTACAATTTAATAGAAACTCAGAGTAATATTACATACATACCATGCCTTGGTCTGTAATCATCTCTTGGTGGTTATCAGCTGCCTACTTTAGACCTCCGAACTGGGCATCAAGTCCAAGTCTTGAGCCCTGTAATTATCCCCAAAACATCTACTATAGACTTAGAATCTATGCTACATACAGGAATGTTTACAGAAAACAAACAAACAAGTAGTGAGAAGTTAAGGTTCTTAGTAGGCACACTCAAACCACTAATCATATAGGGTTTCATCATAAACATTCCAATCGCTTTAATTTCTTATGAAAATATGAGCATATTCATGTAAGCACTGGTTCAATTTTCAGTTTGAAAATATGTTTCTTGAAACAGATTATATTTTAACACTCACTTGGCATATTCATGGTGAGTACAATAACAATAACAATATAATATTTGAAACATAATCATAACAGCATTTATAACATAATGTGAGGTTTAAATATGCATACGCTAATGCACCTTCTTGACTTATGCAAGTGCACTTGACTTTCTTATCACTTTCTTTAACTTGTATCTTGCTCTCCTATACTTGGTCCCCCAAAGGTGAATGGCCTCTTTTACCTCTGGGTAATAGCCTGCTTCTTAAGTACAAGCTCGTACCTATATATGAGTAATGAGTTTACTTTTCCTAACTCTCACACCAGTCCATTGCCTTAAATTTGGTTGGGGATTGGCCCAAGTCTCAGACAGTATTGCCCTAACCCACTGTGAGGTAGAGACTCGGTGTATACCTTTTTCATGCATAATCATGCATGCAGATGCTTTGTGCATTTATGCATATATCTCATATCATATCTCAATCATCCTTGCACGCATGACTTTCATGGACATAATATATATACACTACTAGAAATTATTGGAATAGCGACCTATTTTGCGACCGATATGTGAAAGTAAAGAAATAATTTTGACAAAAGAAATCGGTTGCAAAATCGGTTTGCGACTGATTTATAAAAGCCAAAGAAACAAAGTGTTGGAAAAATTGCGATCGCAAAATTGTGGTAAATATTAAATTTTGCAACCAAAAAATCAGTTGCAAAATTAATACTTTAACCAAATTTGCAATCAAAAAGTGATCAATTGGATTTTTATATACTTATTTTCCTTCATTCCTAGCTCATTAATCCTCTTTTGTGCCTAATTGGATTGATTTGGACCATTTTGTGTTAATTGGATTTCAGTTGGGCTTGAGTTAAATTTTCTAGCATTAGGCTAATTCTGACACTATTTTGGTTTTTGGGCCATATCTTGAGTTGTAGAGCTCATTTGATCATGATCTTTCGTTTGTAGAAAAGCTGAGAGATAGATCTACAACTCTTATGAAGAGGTTAGAGGCACCTCGGAAGTATTGGAGCTAAAATTGGGCCTGGAAGTAGAGTCTTAACTGTAGTAGGGGATCCTAAGCAGCATGCATTATGGAGACCATATCTCGGTATATAAAAGCCCAATTAAGCCCATTCCAGCGACGTTTTGAAGCTAACATCCAAGGCTACAATTCTCCTTCAGACACAAATCCAAACAGAACCATTTTCATAGCCAAAATAGCAAAAGAACAATACTGATGGAATTAAGGAACTTCATTACATGTTTTTAGTGTAACTTTTTGTACGTAATTCAGAATTTAGCAAATAAGGTATCCAGTTTCAAAGGAGAGAGAGAAGATTAATGTAATAATCACAATTTAATATTTTTTGGGCATTTTGGATTCGTTTTTGGCTGAATTGAGAGGGGGCTAGAGCTTTGTAACTCATTAGATAGATTTTGGGAAATATACAGTTTTTAGTTTTCCTCTTCCTCTCTTCTCTCACGCCCCCCACCTTTGCAATTCTGTTTTCCTCCATTCATGGAGGCATAAGCTCTGTCTAATCTAAGAATTCAAAGAAGCATTGGCTATCTTGAGGATTGGCACAACCGAACTTCATCAATTCAAATCAATTTTCTACCCCCTTTTCTTTCATTGTTATTAATCCAATTTCATGATCTAGACGTTTCTGAATTTAATCAATTATCTGTTAATTGAATGCATGAAGGTTTTCATATGCAATGTCGTGTCCGAATTGAGGCTTCTTTCGGGTTCGATGTTAGTCACTGATTTGGTTTGAATGATTACTTTTAGAATATGATGATAGATTAGCCACTATTTTTCTTAGTTCTTGGATTGGAGTTCCAATTTCTGTTCACTTTCATTTTAAATAGTTGAGTTTTTATTCTACAAACAACCCCCCCCAAGTCTTGATCATATAATATTGTCATCATTGGAAGACGACTTGAATTGCATCCTTTACTGCAAAACTTTTTGTAATTCGATTTTATTGTAATTTGACCGAGCTCGGCACTCGAGTCAAAAAGTCGATCGCAAATTCACTACACAATAACCAGATTAGTTAAGTAAATTATTGAAATTTGCGAAAAATTGGTCGCAAATTTGCCAATTGATAGACAAAATGGTTAAATAAATTGTTGAAATTTGCAATGATTTTGTATTTGTGGCCGAAAAATCAGTCGCAAAATTAATAGTTTAATAAAATTTGTGACCAAAAAATCGATCGCAAATTTTACTACACAATAGCCAGAGCAATTAAGTAAATTGTTGAAATTTTTTCGGTAGCAAATTTGCCAATTGTTAGACAGAACGGTTAAATAAAGTGTTGAAATTTGCAACTAAAAAATCGATTGCAAATTCAAGTTTCAAATTTTAGTTATTTGCAACTAATTTTGAAATTGAAAAACTGGTCGCAAATTCCAACGTCTTGAAAATCCGAAATCATCAAATTAGAACCAATCCCTTATTCTTTCACCCTTCTTCTTCCTCCTCCTTCCCCAACCCTTTCCCCACCTCTCTCTACCATCTCCACCACTCCACCACTGCTGCTGCCACCATCCACCCACATCATTGCTGGCATCGTCGCTCAGAGGGAGGTTCTCCACCATCCTGGTTTTCTTCCACCCTTTCCTTAGTTCCTATTTTTTTATTATTATTATTTGTAGATCTGATTTTTATAAAATAATGGTAGTTTTGGTGTTGTTGGTTGATTATATTGGTTGGTTGAGGTTGTAAAATTGATTTTTTGAGGTTATTGGTTGAGTTTGAGTTTATGTTGTTATTTTTTCCCTCAAATTTTCAGATCTTTTTTTTTTTTAAATAATGGTAGTTTTGGTGTTATTGGTTGATTATATTGGTTGATTAAGGTTGTGAAATTATTTTTTTAATGTAATTGGTTGACTTTGAGTTTATGTTGTTGCTCCTATTAAAAAAAAATGGATCTGTTTTTTATTTAAATGATGAAAGTGTTTGTGTTGTTGATGTTGTTAAATTAGCTAAGATTGTTGAAATTGATTTTTTCATATTATTTGTTGATTGTTAAAGTACATTGTTGAAGGTGGTTGATGTTAATTAGTTTTTTTTTTTTTTGGTATTGCGGTTGATGTCAATTAGTTTATTTTGTTAATTATTCATTCAAGGCATTGATTATGTGGTTATGTTGTTAGCATTTTGTAATTTTGTTCTTACTTAAGAGTACTTTTAAATTGTGTGGTATAATATAATTTCTCATGGAGTGGTCTATTAGTTAATGTTATTATTCCTGCATAGTATGGTATAATTGAGAACAAAAATTTAGATTTACTATGCCATAATAAATTATTGATCTCTTGAGTTTGTGTAAAGTTAATCTATACTAAATAAATGTTGATGATTATTAAATATCTGCTTAATTTGTTGAAGATTAAATGTATAGACTTGAAGATAATATAGAGGTCGTGGAAGACTCAATTAAGCAAGTTAAAGACTCAAATGAATTAGTGGAAAACTCAATAAATATAATTGAAGACTCAATAGAAATAGTTGAAGACTCAATGAAGAAGGTTGAAGATGCAATAGAAGTTAATGAAGAATCAATTAAAATTGAAGACTCTATCGAAAGAATTGAAGAACCATAGAAATGAGAACTAGTTAGAAGTATGCTAAAAATTTATCTTCCAAAGTTTTATTCAGAAGAACCTTAGAGTTGGGTCTACAATGTATGTTGTTGTAGTTTTATGTTGTGGTAGTTTATGTATATTTTGTTTAGGATATATGTACTTGATAGTGGTGTGTATGTTGGATAACTTACATTTCTTATTGTCTGTAGTTTGGATTATATGCTAGTTACTTATATTTTTATTTGTATGTTCTAAACTTTATGTACGAATACTTAATTTTATATAATGTTGATTGATTTTGCTTATGGACTAGTAGATGTTATTTTCTGGGCTATTGTTAAATTTAGGCATATGAAATTTGAATTTGATAAGATTATGATTTTTCATTTTTTTTTCTGTTTTAAAATTTGCGACCGATTTTGTGACTGATCAGACTTCATATTTTTTCAGTCGCAAATTTCAATGCTTGAAACGTCACAACTGTCACACTATTAACTTTTGCAACCATTTTTTTGGTAGCAAATTTGCAACCGATTTTTGGATCACAGAATATAGCTTTGAGACCGGAAAATCAGTCGCAAAATTTTGTTTTTGCGATCGATTTATCAGTTTCAAATTTGTGGTGGATTTTTTGGTTGCAAATCCTCATTTTGCGATTGAAAAATCAATCGCAAAAAAGCCAACAAACGACTAAAACAACCTTGTCTGATGGCTTAGCAAAATTGGTTGCAAAAATTTGAGATCGATTTATTTGGTCACAAATAAATTTGCAACCTACCTTTATACGATCAAAAAATCGGTTAGAAACGGACTTTGTGACCGGTTTCATTGTTTTTGCAACTGAAAAATTGGTTGCAACTAGACAATTTTCTAGTAGTGATACATATATATATATATATATATATATATATATATATATATATATATATATATATATTCATGGCTTCACTTGCTTCTGCTGAAAATTCGACAGCATAACAACTAAAGCATGGTAACATCCAAATATACAACAGTTAGCCAATCCTAGTATTTAGAAATCATCGATATCAGTATACCAATATCATCTTTACTTGGTAAGAATTTGCATACATAATTCAACTGTTAGCCTTTCATGACTTTTGGGATATCTAACCTCAAAGCTGTCAAGTTATCTCAGTTTCCTCTCAATTCTGTCATATTATTCTAAATTATACTAAAATTTAATTTTACTTCATTTTAATCTATAAATTTAATATGTTGTAGCACTGTTTGTCTTTTTTAAATTTCTTTAGTCCCATTAAGCTTTGAGCTGTAAAGCTTAAGTTATTAACGTTTTACTCAAGTCTCCCTGTTTTAGGATAGACTTGTACACTTAATTTTAGAAAATACTAAAAATCCATCCTACATTAGTTTTATCCAAAATTCAAATTGTAACTATTAGAATCATCTTTCAATTCTCATAGATTTCACTCCAATTGAGTAACTGGAGCTCAAGTTTGAGCTCCTCAAATGGGCTACCCTGTTTCAATGCAAACAGAGCATGGGTCAACTTTGAAGAATTATTGGGGAAATTATACTCATGGTCTAACTCTAAAATTTTTATGAAATAATCCTCTATGTGTAGCTTTTTAAAAAAATTAGTTCGCTTAATTTGATGCTGTATAGGGTGAGTTATGCCTTCTCATCACCCTTTGGTCAAGGTAGAGAGTGAATTCCAACAACAAACTTTAAAATTCATAACTAATTCATTTTAAATTCAATAGAGATTGCTTTTGAAGTCTAGTTTCATTAAAAATATAGTTTCATTTAAATTTGAGTTATGTATGATGAGTTATGAGGTCTGCTGTATGGGCGTTGCCCAGGGTTTCATCTTATAACTTCTCTGCTTTAGTCTCTTTTTGATCTTTTGAGTTATTCTCCATCCCAAACTAAGTTTTCCTATCTCAAATCACTAGAAAACAACCATAATACCATTATAAAAATATGAATCAAGAATATCACAAGAGCACCACATCAACCACATAACTCATTAAAAACACTAAAAGCTAAGGATTTGAGCTACTTACCTCAAAATCCTTGGAACTATGGAAGTAAGGGAGCCAAGAACAATATCCCAATCTCCTTCTTCCTTCATGGTAGCAACCTATATGGAGATGAAAGGTCTCCACTGGATGCTTAATCAACAAATAATTAGAGGGGTTTGGTAGAGGAAGAGATGAGGATCAATTTTCATAAAAGAAGCAAGTGGATTTGAGGCCAAGAAGGCCTCCAACTTTAAGCTTGAAGCTCATGGGCTTGGAGGTTGTGAAGAAGAGAATGAAAATGAGAAGACGGTGGTGTTGGTGGTGCAAAATGAAGAGGCAAGAAGAGTGTATAGAAAATTCTTGGGTTTGGGGGAGATATTTAGGCAAAAGTAAGGGTGACTCAGCATACTAGGTGTGTGGCCCACTTTGGACCGCATACTCTGGCTACTCTTAGGACATATCTATCTGGTCTTTACAGGAGTTATTCTCCTAGATTTGTCAGACTTAAAGATAATATAGGACCCTTGAGGATTAATTCAAGGATTTTGGCTATCAATTTCGGTTTTGAGTTACCCGAGTTATCTTACCAAGAAGGCCTCCAACTTTGAGCTTGAAGCTCATGGGCATCGAGGTGGTGAAGAAGAGAATGAAAATGAGAAGATGGTGGTGGTGGTGGCGCAAAATGAAGAGGGGAGGAGAGTGTATAGAAAATTCTAGGGTTTAGGGGAGATATTTAAGGAAAAGTAAGGGTGACTCAGCATATTGAGTGTGTGGCCCACATTGCATCGTGTAATTTCGGCTATGTGACCCACTTTGGACCACATACTCTGGCTACTCTCAAGACATGTCTCTATTGTCTTTATAGGAGTTATTCTCCTAGGTTTGTCAGGCTTAAAGATAATATAGGACCCTTGAGGATGAATTCAAGGTGTCTAGCTATCAATTTGGGTATTCTGAGTTACCCGAGTTATCATATATGAAGTGTGAGTAATCTCACACTTTTATTCAAGACTGTGGATAGAAAATTTCAATTTGAGGTCATTTCAAGTATTTTAGTTATTTACCCAATGTCATGGGCCCACAAAATCTCAAAATTAGGATTTTTCTACAATTACCCTTCTCGACAACCATAAATCCTTATTTACAACTATGTTATTATAATCTGATAATTATAAATTCGTCCCTATTTTTTTCTATGTTTTCCTTAATTACAATTTTGTCCTTACCTTGGGCCCGAGCTTCCTTCTATCCTGGTCTATCCCTAGAATTTCGGATGTTACATGAGGTCCCCACTTTATGGAGAACTGCTAAATCCCCATTTATGTACCCTATCTATAATGTGTGTATAAATTACAAATACATTTTGACAACAATATATAATAAAATCAACTTGATTCAAAATATAATCAACATATGGTAGACTAAACTTTTAACTGAAATCAAATTTACTATAATTAACTAATTTTGATCAAAATAAAATTTACAATAACTTGGATTTGCATAATATAATTTTATTTTTAATTTAGATTACATTGTGTTACTAACATTACAATAAAATATGGATTTTTCATGCTAAATATGGATATTTATGAATACTTAAGTGAAGTTTAAGATTTTTTTTATATATAATTTTTCTTTTTTTGAATTTTTAAACTTTTTTTGCATAAACCCACGGATATTAGCGGGATCTGAATCCCTATGGGGAATGGGGATTGGGGACTCCTGATGGGGATAGGGGCAAATTTGTAAATGGGGATAGGGGGCGAGGGGGCATGTCCCTGCCCCCATGAGTACCCATTGCCATCCCTATTTTTTTCCCGTGTCAACTCACTGTCTCCTTCTCACCCATGATCATTTTCTCCCTCCCCTCCTTGTCTCCATTTTCTCCTTAGCCACCACCGCCATCTGTGCCCCTTTAGCCACTGCCACCATCCGCAAGCCTTCCGCCACCAACTAGCATCGCATCTGTCTTTCTCTCCCCCTCCTTTATCGCTTTTCCTTTCCTTCTGCCATCTTTTCCTCTCTGGTTTTCCCCTCTTGATCATAGCTCTTATTTTTTTCATAGTTCTCTCTAGGGGATTTTGGTTCTATCGTTCTAAGCCCAACCACAACTGCTGTGGTAAGTTCTAAAGCTCTATCACTTATTATTGCATCTATACTTGTTTTCGGGTGGCGTTTGCAGTGATCCTAATGAGTTTGTGACCAAATTAATATTATAATGAAGAAATAAATAAAATTACTCTCATACCCCTGCCTATCCCATCTCGTGCATTCCAAAAAAGTTTGTGTTTCTCTCTGTAGCCATGGAAGATTTCAAATCCAAATCGTACAGTGATGGAAGGATGCAGATTTAAGCCCACATTAGACCTGGAAATGGAACCACAGCTTCTGGTGGCATTCATGGCATGTAAGATCTTCGCTACTACAATGCCTCCTATGCATCTTTGGTTCACCTAACACAAACACCACTGCAGCCCTTTGCCCTTTTTTGTAGAACTTGATTCCCTTGTAGATGGGTTGTTGTTGTTTCTATTGAAAATGTTAATGGATTGTTGTTGTTATATCTCAGCTGAAAATTTTGTGAGCTTCAAAGCTAAAATTAGTCTTCTTTTTATTTTTCGACAATGGCTCCATCGTTGATTTTTGGGGACTACAAATCTGGCGAGGAATTGTTGCTGATGCCGACGATCAGGTCTGAGTAGCTTCTGATCAGAGCCCTCTTGCGTGGATCTGATGCCTAGGGGCAATAATCTTTTTGTGTAAAGATTTGATCTTTTTACAAATGGGGAAGAGTGTAACATCCTCAATTTCATGTCGTGCTAAATTACCTCAGTAACCCTGAGTAATTAAGCACTTAATGAGAAATTATGAGATTAAGACTTAATTAAGGGGTTGACTCGAATGAGAAGAGTCAAGAGAATGCTTAATCGAGATTAGATAATCTCTAATTAAGCAAATTAGAGCCTTTATAGCTTACTTAAGCACTAATCACCCTTAATTAGCTTAATCGAGTTTAATTAAGGTTACTTAAGCCTAATTGTAAGATTAATTTTTGTTAATCATGTTCTTGTGTGTTAATCACTAATCCTTGCTTAATCACCTTAATTAAGTTGTATGAGCACTTAATCACATGATTAAATTCAAATTTAGTCAACTAGACAATAAAGTAGAGAGTGATGTCATTAAAGCATAAAGCATTAGACAAGAATGCTTTATGTAAGAGTTGACCATGTTTTGTCTCCTTATCATCCCATTTGTCCCCTTAATCACTAATTAACACAAAAGTAAGCAAAATATCTCACTCTCCCTTCCGTTAATGTAGGACGCCACTTTCTCTCTCTCCCTCCCTTATCCATTTTCATTTTCACTCATCCCATTCTCTCTCTTAGAATCAAATCCTCCAACTTCTCTCAAAACACTTCTTCATCTTCTTCATCTTCTTCTTCCTTTCTCCACCACCAGCACCCAAAACCACTCACTTAGCCCTTCAAAGACCTCATCTTTGGGTCTTTGGAGACAAGATCAAAACACTACAACCTCATTTTCACAAGATCTCAAGAGCTTCTCCTTCCTTCTTGCAAAATCGCCACCATCATCATCTTCTTCCTCTTCTCTTGTTTTTGCGCCATCTTCAAGAAAGGTAGTGATCTTCATCTTTTTCATTTTGTTTGCTCAAGAAAGCTTAGGGCTTGGTTCTTTCATGACCAAGATCTCTAAGTGAAAACTTGAGAAGATCCTTCATGCTCTTCAAGAGCAAAAGTTTCTATTTTTGGCAAAATATGTTCTTGTTGTTCTTCATGTGTTCTTAAGTTTCTATTTTTAGAAAAATATATGTTCTTGTTGTTCTTCAAGAGTTCTTAAGTTTCTAATTTTGGTAAAATATGTTCTTGAATGTTCTTGATGGTATCTTGCTTAAAGTTGTTCTTTTTTTTTTTATGAGTTGATGATTAGAAAAGCTTCATCTTATTATGTTTTCATGATTTGATAAGACTTTGAACATTCTAAAAGCTTTAAACTTTAAAAGTTTGCTTCTTGATGCACAAAAAGTGGCGCAAGTTTTAGTGCCATCATAAAGTCTTCTTTTGTTTTATTTTGAAGACAAAGATACATGTAAAAGTCTAAGCTTTTTAAAATAACAAGCCTTTTTGAGTTATAAAATGATATCTTGTTACTTTATGTCTTAGAAATCCAACCTTAAAGAAAAAACCTTTTATAAAGTTTCAAACTTTAATCAAGAATGAAACCTTTAAGTCATAAAAGTGTTGTTTTAAAACATTTAATCCATGAAGTTTAGATCTTGAACCAAAATAATGCCAAAAGGTCTTAACTTTTATAAAAAACAAGACTTTTTAGTTAAAAAGCTAGTAACTTGTATCATTATTACATAAGGATCAAATCTTTAAGACAAAAGCTTAATATTAAAGGCACTTACTTTCATAAAGAATAAAACTTTATGGCTACTTTATAAAGAATGATAACTTTAATAATGTTTCAGGTAAAACCTTGATATGTTATTAATGAAAGCTTAAAACCTTGTGAGTTGAATAAGTTAAAAATCACCCTTGGGGATTAGTGAACATTGGTGTTGTTAGGTTCATGATGTGGTTATGCATTGTCATGACCCAAGGATTAGAAAGATCTCAAACTCCTTGGGAACAGAAGTATGATTAGGGCCTCTGAGCATACCATGAACCTAGGAATTATTAAGTGCACTATCTCAAGGAAAGGAAATAATCACTTAATTAATTTGAGCAAGTGTTCCATAAGACATGTACTTAAGTAAAGAATACTTTCATACGAGGACTAAGTAACTAAAAGACCACAAACACATATCCTAACTATGTGATTCTCTCCTGGGTAACCACGAGAAATCATATGATGACTCATAATATTCTTCGTAAAGAAAAACACAACTATAAACTATGAATGTGTGATGCCATCCGACATGATGACTGATGAGTTTGACTGAGCTTTATCTCATGATTGAATGATGAGTGTGACGATATGATATAAATATGATGAACCGTTGGTTGAAAGTTTATAATTGGCATTTTGGGAAAGCTCCGGTCTAGCCGTTATGCTGCCGGATTTTCATCAAAATTATGGACTTAGTCATATTATTGCAAGTGTCTAGTCAAAGAAGTATTATGCATGTAAAGTATAATGATAAGCAAAGAATTAATGGGACATGACCCTTCAATCACTTCGATAAGGGAAGTGAGAGATGGCGATCCACAAAGACTCAAGGAACCTCTATGAGGGAGGCAAGGGTGGCATGGAGAACCCTCCAACTTAGAGGTAACCAATATCGGCTTAGTCTAATTTGGTTAGTACTGCGTGACGACGGTCACGGAATGAGCTCATTTCCAAAAGCAGTCTATTTCAAAGGAAAGTAAAGAATGTTAAGCACGTGCTAAAAATGAAAGTAAAGTCAAAAGTATAACCATGGTTAAGTCTATGATGATGCATGTTCTTGCATGTACTTATGTTGCCCATTTGCATTATGAATGTTTATTCTATGTTTCATTATGTATATTAGATTATGATGATGAAGTTATGATGTTAAGTTTAAAAGCAACCCGCTTCAGAGTTTAAGTTTTCAAAACCATTAAAATGGAACCTATATCTGCCCACTGCTTTATAATTAAACCCGAAGTGGCTAGGACAATAACGATGACACTGTGTTTGTCTAGTCATGATCCTACTGAGAAATTTAGTATTTCTCACTCCTATGTTTTCGTGTCATATTCAGAGGATGCCGGCGTCGAGCACGGTGGTGATTTTCATTGAGTTTTCGGTGATGCATTGGCACTTCGACCCGATGCTGAATGCATCTGTACTGACTGCTCAGGCAGCGATGCGGGTCCACATGTTCCATTGCTGCCAGTTCCGTGCACCCATGATGAGTTCGTTTTTCCGCCCTCATGAGCTATTCGAGGACATCACTATGGATGACGTTCGCCCGCCTTTCCATCCTCCGAGGTACCCCACTGATGGAGATTCCGATTCGGACACTCGTCTGATGCCGACAGTTTCGTTGGATTCCGATCCTTCGGAGCCATCTTATCCGAGCTACCACATGGAAACGGACCCGTCTGAGCCTTCCTACGCATCAATGATCCGTCTATTGTAATATCCGCATCAAGTTCCAATTTCCAACTTCACCTTCAAGTTCCCATGATTCCCGACTTCATCTTTGAATTTCACATAAAATGGGATAATTTCCGACTTCCGAGTTCGTCTTCGAATTTCAGCATAATTTTCACGACTTCCGACCTTAACCATACCAGTATTCCTCATTTCCTGACTTTCGACTTAACCTTCAAGTCCAAACAACATGGGCGTGACTCCCGATATCCGACTATATGTCTCAAAGGGAACGGACCGGATTTTCGATCTCATAATTTATTTCCAAGTTTCAAGTAAGATGTATTCGAGTTCCGATCTCAGACCTCATGTTTCAAAATAGTACACGGTTTTCGACCTCCGAATTGATAGTTTAACATAATGGATACAATTATCAACCTTCGAGTTGAATGTAACGAGTTCCGGCCTTAGAGTTGAGCTCAACTAGAATGGACACGAGCTCGGATCTTTGAGTTGATTTCCAAGTCATACACAAGTTTCGATATCCAAGTTTATTCCTAGGGCTTTCCATTTCAGTTGGTGTTCCCGAGTTTGAATTGGGAGTTTCGAGATTATGTGATTGTAAGCTGTATGACTTCCGACATCCGACTTTGCTTCCAAGTTTTGAATAAACCCAACATGTTTTCCAAAGTCCGATTTCATCTCCGAGGGGCAAATAAATAGCACAATTTCCGACTTTAAGTAGAATCGAGACAAGTTCCGATTTCAAATACAGTGGAAGCGAGTTCCACTTTTGGAACGATGTGGAGAGCAATTTGGCCACAAAAGTGGGAGACATGGCCGAACTTCAATCACAAAATTTCAACCAATCAACACTCACAATTCCAACTATCCTCATGTATTTAAGTCAAACTCTCCTTCTCATTTGAGGCTGATTTATGCCTCCTTCTCCCTCTTGTTCCAACTTCCTTCTTCCCTTCTCTCAATCAACTCCATCACCCCTTCAAGCTTAACAAGGTTCTAACAATTCAAGCTTCAACACTTAGCTCAAATCACACTCCAAAGAGGTAGGATTCCATTTCTGTTCTTGAATTCTTTGCACTATAGCTGCATGAAATTTTACTCTTCTTCATGTATTTGATGATATATTGGATATATATGATGTATTATGGTTAGATTAACATAAAATCTTGAGTTGGAATTATGGTTAGAAGGAGAAAACTAGAAGGAGTGGAGAATTAGGATGCTGTTTAGGTGAAGAGTCCACAACAGTCCGAATGGCAGAGTGTATGGCTCCGGCTACAGCCTGTTAAATTTGATGAAACCATTTTTAGATGAAAGTAGACATTCAGGGCTTTCTATACATATATAATATAAGCCATTGGATTAATATTAAGAGAGATATGAATTTTTGAAGGTTAACCTAGGAATCAGAACTTTCATCCGGGCAGTGAGACTTGAGGAGGGTGTAACTCACCCTACATAACTCCAAATTAAGTAAAACCAACTTTGTTAGAAAGCTTACACATAGGGGAACATCCTATAATAAAATTCCGAGTTTGTTATGATCCCAATTGTTCCCAGTGGTTCAAGAAAATTACCTTATGTCCAAACCAAGCCAAAATAGGGTAGTTCAGGAAGGTCGAATTTTAGGACTTATAACTCGAGCTATACTAAAGCAAATCAAGTGAAACTTATTACAAATGAAAGGTTGTCCTGTTAGCTTTAATAGAGACCAATTCCGTATGATTTGATTTTGGTTTCGATTTTTAGTGAATTTTTACTTCTAAGAGTGTAATTCTGACCAGTGACTGAATAGGCTGAGGCAAAATTTAAATATCTTGAGCTATACAGATCAAAATGAGATGGGACCAATGAGGTTAGAAAATAGACACATAGAGCTATGACATGTCCGAAAATTCAGGTTTAAATGAGTTGAATAGAAGGAAAGATGGATTACACAAAATTCGGGTAGAACTGAATAGAATTGGCAGAAATGACCAAATTGATGATTTCACAAGTGTTAGTGAACATATAAGGCTTGAGTTGATGGTTGCAAGTTTTATATTGATAGATATGTTAGATTGATTATACTGCTATGACTTATTTGTCCGTGAGAATTGGCACTATTCATGGGGAAACGGATCGGATTCGTTATGCTGCCGAATTTACGGTAGAAGTCTATGAAACTATGAGTATTTATATTACAAGAAATTTATGATATGAATAGCTATATAATTATGATTATGTATGTGGAAACTCTATATTCAAGAATGATATAAGTGTGATATGAGGTATATGAGAGTAAATGGTGCAGCATATGTATGAGTGCCGATAGAATGGTAAAGAGGCTAAGAGCCGTTATATGTTATGAATATGTACGTGAAGATCATGTGTGTAATGATATATGAAAATAAATAAAGCATATGTACGAGTACATTCAGCATGACTGTAACAGCCTAATAGTTCTATTCTATGCTTAAGTCATATTGTGGAATTACTAGTTGTTACCTTTGCTTGCGGAACTAACATTACCTTTTATAAATTACTTTTTAACGAAAATAGGGGTAAATTTTTTTTTGAATAAAACAAGTAAACTGTTTTTGAAAATCGAGAGCCATGAGCACATCGTGAACATATAATACAAACGTTGCTATCTCGTACATACATCGCATTAAACATAAACAGACGCATTGAGAATAATCATAATTTTAGATAAAGATAACATTCATTCCATAGCCATCCCATAGTTAATATAGTAGTTGTAATAGCAGCAGTCATACACAATGATATCAATGGGTCCGATACCTACTATCGACCCTACAAAATAACCTAACAAAATACATGATAAAAGAAAATACATAAGCAATCCCATACACCCATATATGCCACAAGAAAAATGATAACCCTAACTACAACCAAAAGGGGACTATCCTCGTGCTCGGCTCCGCATGTAAGTCCACACCTCACTCATCTGGTGAAAGGTAGCCATTCCCAAACGTATCGGGAGGAATATCACCACGTCCTCCTCCTCGAGCACAGCCACGCCCATGAGGCACGGCACGAGTACGGATGAACCCACGACTGCAAACCAGGGGTGGTGTGTGACGAGGGGCTGCAGAAGAAGAAGACGAGTCAGACGACAGACGGATCACAGACGGGTAGGAAGACTCAGACGGGTCCGTCTCCACATGGTAGCTTGGATAAGAAGGCTCTGAAGGATCGGAATCCAATGAAACTATCGGTGTCAGGTGGGTGTCCGAATCGGAATCTCCATCAGTGGGGTACCTCGGAGGATGAAAGGGCGAGCGAACATCATCCATAGTGATGTCCTCGAACGGCTCATGAGGGCGGAAAAACGGACTCATCACGGGTGCACGGAACTGGCGGCTATGGAACATGTAGACCTTCATCGCTACCTGAGCGGTCAGCACAGATGCATTCAGCACCAGGTCGAAGTGCCAATGCATCACCGGAAACTCAATGAAGCTCACCACCGTGCCCGACGCCGGCATCCTTTGAAGACGACACAGAAACGTAAGGGTGAGAAATACTGAATTTCTCAGTAGGATCGTGACTAGACAACACAGTGTCATCGTCATCGTCCCAGCCACTTCGGTCTTAATTATGAAAGCAGTGGACAGATATACGTTCAATTTTAATGATTTTGAAAACTTAAACTCCAAAGCGGGTTGCTTTTAAACTTAACATCATAACTACATCATCATAATCTAACATACATGCTGAAAGATAAAGTAAACATTCATAATGCAAATGGGCAACATAAGTACATGCAAGGACATGCATCATCATAGACTTAACCATGGTTATGCTTTTGACTTTACTTTCATTTTTAGCACGTGCTTAACATTTTTTACTTTCCTTTGAAATAGACTACTTTTGGACATGAGCTCATTCCATGACCGTCGTCACGCAGTACTAACCAAATTAGACTAAGCCGATATTGGTTACCTCTAAGTTGGAAGGTCCTCCATGTCACCCTTGCCTCCCTCATAGAGGTTCCTTGAGTCTTTGTGAATCGCCATCTCTCACTTCCCTTACTGAAGTGATTGAAGGGTCATGTCCCATTAATTCTTTGCTTATCATTATACTTTACATGCATAATACTTCTTTGACTTGACACATGCAATGATATGACTAAGTCCATAATTTTGACGGAAATCCAGCAGCATAACGGCTAGACCGGAGCTTCCCCAAAATGCCAATCATAAACTTTCAACTAACAGTTCATCATATCTATATCATATCATCACACTCATCATTCAATCATGAGACAAAGCTCAATCAAACTCATCATTCAATCATGTCGAATGGCATCACCCATTCATATCCTAAAGGGGTTTATAGTTGTGTTTTTCTTCGCGAAGAATATTATGAATCATCATATGATTTCTCGTGGTTACCCATGAAAGAATCACATAGTTAGGATATGTATTTGTGGTCTTTTAGTTACTTAGTCCTTGTATAAAAGTATTCTTTACTCAAGTACATGTCTTATGGAACACTGGCTCAAATTAATTAAGTAATTGTTCCCCTTTTCCTTGAGATAGTGTACTTAGTGATTCCTAGGTTCATGGTATGCTCAGAGGCCCTAATCATACTTCTGTTCCTAAGGAGTTCGAGATTCCTCTAATCCTTGGGTCATAACAACGCATAACCACATCATGAACCCAACAACACCAATGTTCACTAATCACCAAGGGTGACTTTTAACTTATTCAGGTTACAAAGTTTTAAACTTTTACTAACAACATATCAAGCTTTTACCTTAAACATTATTAAAGTTATCATTCTTTATAAAGTAGTCATAAAGTTTTATTCTTTATGAAAGTAAGTGCCTTTGACATTAAGCTCTTATCTTAAGATTGGATCTTTATGAAATAATGATACAAGTTACTAGCTTTTTAAATGAAAAGTCTTGTTCTCTATAAAAGTTAACACCTTTTTGCATTGTTTTGGTTCAAGGTCTAAACTTCATGAATTAAATGTTACAAAACAACACTTGTATGATTTAAAGGTTTCATTCTTGATTAAAGTTTGAAACTTTATAAAAGGTCTTTTCTTTAAGGCTTGATTTTTAAGACATAAAGTAACAAGATGTTATTTTATAACTCAAAAAGGCTTGCTATTCTAAAAAGCTTAGACTTTTTCATGTATCTTTATCTTCAAAATAAAACAAAAGAAGACTTTATGATGGCACTAAAAGTTGCGCCACTTTTTGTGCATCAAGAAGCAAACTTTTTAAAGTTTAAAGCTTTTAGAATGTTCATAGTCTTATCAAATTATGAAAACACAAAAAGGTGAAGTTTTTCTAATCATTAACTCATCATAAAAAGAAAGGAGCAACTTTAAGCAAGATACCAACAAGAACATACTTTTCTAAAAGAGGAAACTTAAGAACACATGAAGAACAACAAGAACATACTTTACTAAAAGAGGAAACTTAAGAACATATGAAGAACATCAAGAACATATTTTTCCAAAAGAGGAAACTTAAGAACACATGAAGAACATCAAGAACACATTTTACTAAAAATGAAAACTTTGGCTCTTGGAGAGCATGAAGGATCTTCTCAAGCTTTCACATAGAAATCTTGGTCATGAAAGAACCAAGCTCCAAGCTTTCTTGAGTAAACAAAATGAAAAGATGAAGACCACTACCTTTCTTGAAGATGGCGCAAAAACAAGAGAGGAGGAAGAAGAAGATGATGGCTCCTCTTGATGATGATGGTGGCGGTTTTGGCAAGAAGGAAGGAGAAGCTCTTGAGATCTTGTGAAAATGGAGGTTGTAGTGTTTAGATCTTGTCTTCAAAGACCAAAAGATGTGATCTTTGAAGGGCTTAGTGAGAAAGGTTTGGTTATGGAGGTGGAGAATGATGAAGAAGATGCAGAAGAAGAAGAAGAAATGTAGAGAGACGTTGGAGAGTTTGAGAACTTTAGAGAGAGAATGAGAAGTTGAAAATGAAGAGAATGTGTGTGTGTGTGTGTGCAAGAAAGTGGCCGAAACTTTCTAAGGGTGAGGGGAGATATTTTTGCTTCATTTTGTGCTAATTAGTATTAAGGAGACAAAATGGATGATGGGGGAACAAAGCATGGTCAAACTCTTACATAAAGTAGTCTTGTTTAATGCTTTATGCTTTTATGACATCACTCTTTACTTTATTATCTAGTTGACTAAATTTAAATTTAATCATGTGATTAAGTGCTCATACAACTTAATTAAGGTGATTAAGCAAGAATTAGTGATTAACACACAAGAACACGATTAACAAAAATTAATCTTACGATTAAGCTTAATTAATCTTAATTAAACACGAGTAAGCTAATTAAGGGCGATTAGTGCTTAATTAAGCTATAAGGCTCTGATTTGCTTAATTAGAGATTATCTAATCTCGATTAAGCATTCTCTTGACTCTTCTCATCCGAATCATCTCCTTAATTAAGCCTTAACCTCATAATTACTCATTAAGTGCCTAATTACTCAGGGTTACTGAGATAATTTAGCACGACATGAAATTGAGGATATTACATTTCTCCTCACCTTAAAAGGAATTTTGCTCTCAAAATTCATCACCTGTAAACAAATTCGGATACTCGTTCTTCATTTCGGCCTCCAGCTCCCATGTATATTCTTCCATATTCCCTCTACCCTAAGCCACCTTGACCAAGGGCACCGTCTTACTCCTCAACTGTTTTGCCCCACGATGCACGATCCAAGATGGCAGTAGATTGAAAGTTAGGTCCTCCCTTAACTGTACACTTTCAGGCTCAAGTAGATGACTAGGATCGGAGTGGTATTTTCTCAATTGAGACACATGGAAGACATCGTGAAGGTTTGACAAATTTGGAGGTAAGGCTATTTGGTAAGCAACTGACCCGACACGTTTTAAAATTTGAAAAGGGCCAAGGAAACGAGGGCTTAACTTTTTAACCTTCATGGCTCTGCCTATACCGGTCGTAGGAGTGATTTTCAGGAATACATGTTCTTCTTCTTGGAACTCTAGAGGCTTTCTCCTTTTATCCGCATAACTCTTTTGACGGCTCTGAGCCGTAAGAATTTTGTCCCTAATCCTTCTTATTTGCTCAGTGGTCTGCCTCACAAGATCATATCCTAATAGGCTTTGCTCACTCGGTTCACACCAACACAAGGAAGATTGACACTTCCTTCCATACAAAGCTTCATAGGATGCCACACCAATACTTGCATGATGGCTATTGTTATAGGCAAACTCAATCAAAGGTAAGTATTTGTCCCAACTTCCTCGGTTGTCCAACATATAAGCTCTTAGCATATCCTCCAAAGTTTGAATAGTCCTATCTGACCGTCTATCTGTCTGGGGGTGATAAGCTGTACTTAGGCAAAGCTTCGTCCGAAATGCCTTTTGCAAGGCTCCAAAGAATCTAGAGGTAAACCTCGGGTCCCTATCTGAGATTATGGTTGAAGGTACACCATGCAATCTTACTATCTCTTGAACATACAGCTGGGCTAAATTTTCCAAAGGATAAGTAGCTCGAATAGGCAAAAAGTGAGCAAACTTGGTTAATCTGTCAACAATTACCCATATCACATCGAAACCAGCTTGCGTTTTGGGTAAACCCATTATGAAGTCCATAGAGATACTTTCCCACTTCCATTCTGGGATCTCCAATGATTGCAACATACCAGAGGGTTTTTGGTGTTCAATCTTTACTTTCTGGCAGACTAAACACTTGCCTACCAACTCCGCAATATCCCTCTTCAATCCTAGCCACCAGAACATCTTCTTAACATCTTGATACATCTTTGTCAGACCAAGGTGTATAGTGAAATGGCTCTTATGAGCCTCCTCCAAAATACTTCTTCGGAGGTCAGCACTTGCGGGTGCACATACTCTTCCTTCGAATTTCCATAGTCCATCTGTACCTTGCGCAAAATGGTAGCAAGTGTCGCAGCTTGCTCCAAATTACAATTTTAAAATACTTAATTACACTAAATTTGAAGTATAGTGCAACCAAGGTCATCTCACAAGGATGTTGTTGCTATCTAGTTAAGTAACAAGGGGGGTATGTGCAAACATGCAGTCAATAAGCTATAAAAGAAAATTAGATCAAAATAAAAACACTAGTTCAAAGAGTTCCTTGGGCATAAGGTGAATCAATCATTAACACACAATATATCAAACACATGGAGTGTGACTAATTTGAGCTATTAGAGAGACCTCTACTAACAACCCCACAATTCTACCTAGAGAACTCTAGGAATTCAACCAACACATAATTGATTAGATAATTGAGACCTCAACTCTAATTAACCTATGTTGATTTCTAGCCCCAATTGTATTAGCCTAGGTTTGAACCCAAACCCGATTCCCAATTCTTTAACTAATCAAGTTCATACCAATTGACCAATTAGCAATCACCCAACTAATTCCTCATTCATAAACTCACATATCAATACCATTCAATGCAAATTTACAAATAAAAGAGGGCAAAGAATCAAGAAAACAAACATGATTGAAATTCAAGGATAGAGTTTCAAGATTACAACCATAATGCCCTTGGAGTCTCCTTGAACTAGCTTGAAATCCTACTCCTCCATAGCAATGAAGGTTACAAAATAGAACCCAACCAAGTATCTTACAAAATGAAAGGAAAAGAAAAAGAAAAGAAGAGGAGAGAAGAGAAGAGAGAAAAATGAAAAATGTTGGAGATAGATGAGTCCTCCTCGCGTCTCAGTTTTCTCTCCTGTTATCAGACCTCAAATGTCAAAATTCAAAAATGCCCTTCAACCCAACTTAATCCTCTGCCTCTTAGCTTTAAGTGGACACCCAATTTGCTTAATTTGGACTTGAAATGAGAGAGTTATGGCCCAATCTTTATAGCACGTTCAGATTATACGTGTATTCACGTCAGTCCATTTTAACAGCCAATAAGTCTATGAAGATGTCATTATTTTGGAGAATGATCTTCATATGAATTGAAGCTTTATGTCTTAGCTTTCAAATGGAACTAGTTTCACCTCAATCCAATGTCTACAACTCACGTTATGGCCCAATTAGTGGACACTGTTCTGGTTCCAGTGCAACAGCCCTGTTCTGACTTCGTGGCCCAATTTGACCCACTAGACATCTGAATTAGTTTTTGTCTTCTTCATCAAAGTTGTAGATATTTCTCTCAGCTTTCCTACAATATAAAATTTGTAATTTTTAGATATCTACAACTCAAGATACAGCCATAATACAAAAATAGTATAAATTTGTAATAGTGCTGGAAAATACAATTAAGCCCAATTAGAGTCCAAACTTATAAAATGTGTCCAATATTATTCAATTAAGCACAAAAGAGGTTCAATAAACTAAATATGAGGGTTAATCAATGTATCAAAATATTGCTTATCACAAAACCCTTCAACTTTCCTTCTTTCACCAACGCTAGGGTTTTCAAGAACTCCTCTTCCTCGCCTTAGGCTTGAGCAATTTGACTCTTGAAATCGCTTGTCACCCTAATCTGATTCAATCTTATACTATGGGGGGTCAACACAACTCCAAGGTTAAGGTCTCTAAAGCTCCTCACTAGCTCATCCTCCTTGACCATCATCCATGATGCATGCAAGGATTTCCGACTTAATGCATCAGCCACTACATTGGCCTTCCCAGGGTGATAGTTCAACCCAAAATCATAATCCTTGAGAAACTCCATCCATCTCCTTTGCCTCATATTCAACTCCTTTTGATCAAAGAGATACTTCAAGCTCTTATGATCAGAGAATACCTCGAACCTCACACCATACAGATAATGCCTCCATATCTTTAGGGCAAACACTACAGCTGCTAATTCCAAATCATGGGTTGGGTAGTTCACTTCATGAGGTTTTAACTGCCTAGAGGCATAAGCCACCACATTCCTATTTTGTATCAAGACACAACCTAAACCTCTCCCAGAGGCATCATAGTAAACCTCGAACGGTCCACTAGGGTCCGGCAAAACTAATGCTGGGGTTGAGGTTAACTTACCTTTTAGCTCTTGAAAGCTCTTCTCACAGTCCATTGTCCATATGAACGGGGCATCCTTCCTTGTCAACTTTGTTAAGAGTAAAGATATCTGGGAAAATCCTTTTATGAACCTGTGGGAGTAACCGGCTAAACCCAAGAAACTCCGTATCTCAGTCACTAAGGTTGGCCTCTCCCAATTCATCACAGCCTCAACCTTACTTGGGTCCACAACAATACCCCATTGTGACACTACATGCCCTAAGAACTTTACTTCCTCCATCCAGAATTCACACTTAGATAACTTAGCATAAAGCTTCTTTTCCCTCAAGATCCTTAACACAACCCTCAAATGTTCTTCATGTTCCTCCTTTGCTCTCGAATAGATGAGAATGTCATCTATGAAAACAACTGCAAACTTGTCCAAATAGGGTCTAAAGATCCTGTTTATATAATCCATGAAAACAGCAAGAGCATTAGTTAATCCAAACGACATCACCGTAAACTCATAATACCTATACCTTGTCCTGAAAGCCGTCTTGGGTATATCCTCCTCCTTCACCCTTATTTGATGATACCCAGACCTCAAATCAATCTTAGAGAACACAGCTGCACCTCGCAATTGGTCCATGAGGTCATCTATCCTAGGCAAGGGATACTTGTTTTTAATAGTCACTTTGTTTAATTGCCTATAATCCACACATAGCCTCATACTACTATCCTTCTTTTTCACAAATAATAGCGGGACTCCCTAAGGTGTGGCACTAGGTCTTACAAACTTCTTCTCCAATAATTCTTCCAATTGTCCCTTCAACTCTGACAACTTTACTGGGGACATCCTATAGGGTGCTATAGAGATTGGCCTAGTACCCGACACCAACTCTATAGAAAACTCGATTTCCCTCTCCAGGGGAAACTCGGGTATGTCATCAGGAAACACATCGGGGTATTCCTTGACTACGGGGATCTTATCCAATACCTGCTCGAGTTCCACTTCACTTGCCATAAGAAGAACATATCCCTGATCATCCAACTCACTACTTCCTATCTTAATAGAGTTCAAAAACAAACTAACAGGCTCCACGGGCTTAACAGGTACAGGGGGAAGAACTATAGATTTTTCAGAGCAATTTATCATAGCATGGTTAGCCGAAAGCTAGTCCATGCCTAGAATCAAATCCAAACCAGACAAAGGCAAGCAAATCAAATTTGCTACGAAAGACCTACCATCAATTTGGAATCGACAACTCAAGCAACAATGACAAGTCTTAACTAGTTTCCCAGCGGGAGTAGAAGCTATTAACATATAAGGCAATTCGGACACAGACAATCCTAATCTATCTACACAATCATGAGAAATAAAGGAGTGTGTAGCTTTAGAATCATACAGCACAGTTAAGGTCCTACCATTAACCTCGCACTTACCTTGGATCAGATCGTCGGACTGAGTGGCCTCCTCAGCATTAAGGGCAAAGACCCTTCCTTGGTGTTGGGGCTTATTGGCAGGGGACAACAGCTTGACAGTGCAGTCTCTAGCCATATGTCCAGGCTTTCCGTATCGAAAACAAGCATTCTAGCCAGTTAAACAAGGGCGTCCTCCATGATGTTTGCCACACATAGGGTAGGCTTGACCATTTGCCGGCTTGGGTGGATTCCCAATAGGCTTCTGGGGTTGCTTCCCTTTGAAACCTCCACCTTGAAATGGTCCCCTCGGGGGTTGGGGCTTGAACTTCTGCCCTTGCGGTGCCATCTTCTTCTTATAGGCTTCGGACCTAGCCACAGACAGCTTGCGGTTGCAATCCTCCACCAAATGGCACTTGTTGACGAGTGCAGCATAGTCACGGATCTGCATGAGTCCTACAGATACCAATATCTCCTCATGCAATCCCCCTTCAAACTTCACACATTTCCAGCGCTCATCCGGGTTCCCTTGATAAATCGTTGAGAACTTGCACAACTCCTCAAACTTGGCCGTGTACTCAGCAATATTCATGGTCCCTTGACGCAGACTCATGAATTCCAGCTCCTTTGCATTCCTCACGGATGCGAGAAAATACTTCTCATAAAAATGCGTCTTGAAAATCTCCCAAGTGATATAGGTTTAGGCTCCTCCCAATAGCCTCTTTGTGCCTACCCACTAGAACTCGGCATCAGCTTCCAACATATAGGTAGCAAAGGCTACCTTCTGCTCCTTGGTGCAGGCCAACACCGTAAAAATCTTTTCAATGGCCTTGATCCACTCATCAACTCGATCGGGGTTGTACGTTCCTCTGAAACTCGGCGGGTTTGCCTTCCGAAACTCAGCAAACTTGAGGTATTCAAGATCTACCTCAGCTCCCCCATTGTGCCCTTCGGGATTCTCCTCATCCCTTTGCTCCATTCACTCCATCATGCGATGAAGGCGTGACGACTGCTCCCTCATGGCAGCAGCCATTTCACGGAGTGTCGCCATGACTTCCTCGGGACCTTCCAACTTGTTACAGGGCCTACCACGTCTCCCTGAAGCCATTAGTTCCTGGTACACAAAATAGAAGACATTGAGTTGATCAGGCTCAACATTTATGTTGACTGAACCAGCAACTAACCACATTCAGAACAGACGATCATGCACATCTAACTCCTACGTCTCATCATACAGACAAGACTCAAAGCATGACTCAACTAACACGTATGCTTAGAAGCATAGTCATTCCATCCCCAAGCACTTCAAGGACGAACTGCTCTGATACCAAAATATAACAGCTTAATAGTTCCATTCTATGCTTAAGTCATATTGTGGAATTACTAGTTGTTACCTTTGCTGGCGGAACTAACATTACCTTTTATAAATTACTTTTTAACGAAAATAGGGGTAAATTTTTTTTTGAATAAAACAAGTAAACCGTTATGGAGGTGGAGAATGATGAAGAAGATGCAGAAGAAGAAGAAGAAATGTAGAGATAGTTTGGAGAGTTTGAGAACTTTAGAGAGAGAATGAGAAGTTGAAAATGAAGTGAATGTGTGTGTGTGTGTGTGTGCAAGAAAGTGGCCGAAACTTTCTAAGGGTGGGGGGAGATATTTTTGCTTCATTTTGTGCTAATTAGTGATTAAGGAGACAAAATGGATGATGGGAGAACAAAGCATGGTCAAACTCTTACATAAAGTAGTCTTATCTAATGCTTTTTGCTTTTATGACATCACTTTTTACTTTATTGTCTAGTTGACTAAATTTGAATTTAATCATGTGATTAAGTGCTCATACAACTTCATTAAGGTGATTAAGCAAGAATTAGTGATTAACACACAAGAACACAATTAACAAAAATTAATCTTACGATTAAGCTTAATTAACCTTAATTAAACTCAAGTAAGCTAATTAAGGGCGATTAGTGCTTAATTAAGCTATAAGGCTCTGACTTGCTTAATTAGAGATTATCTAATCTCGATTAAGCATTCTCTTGACTCTTCTCATCCGAATCAACTCCTTAATTAAGCCCTAACCTCATAATTACTCATTAAGTGTCTAATTACTCAGGGTTACTGAGGTAATTTAGCACGACATGAAATTGAGGATGTTACATTTCTCCTCAACTTAAAAAGAATTTTGCCCTCAAAATTCGTTACCTGTAAACAAATTTGGATACTCGTTCTTCATTTCGGCCTCCAGCTCCTACGTATATTCTTCCATATTCCCTCTACCCTAAGCTGTTTTGCCCAATGATCCACGATCTGAGATGGCGGTAGATTGAATAGGTCCTCCCTTAACTGTACACTTTCAGGCTCAAGTAGATCACTAGGATTGGAGTGGTATTTTCTCAATTGAGACACATGGAAGACATCGTGAAGGTTTGACAAATTTGAAGGTAAGGCTATTTGGTAAGCAACTGACCCGACACATTTTAAACTTTGAAAAGGGCCAGGAAATGAGGGCTTAACTTTTTAACCTTCATGGCTCTGCCTATACCGGTCGTAGGAGTGATTTTCAGAAATACATGTTCTTTTTCTTGGAGCTCTAGAGGCTTTCTCTTTTTATCCCCATAACTCTTTTGACGGCTCTGAGCCATAAGAATTTTGTCCCTAATCCTTCTTATTTGCTCAGTGGTCTGCCTCACAAGATCAGGTCCTAATAGGCTTTGCTCACCCGGTCCACACCAACACAAGGGAGATTGACACTTCCTTCCATACCAAGCTTCATAGGGTGCCACACCAATACTTGCATGATGGCTATTATTATAGGCAAACTCAATCAAAGGTAAGTATTTGTCCCAACTTCCTCGGTTGTCCAACACACAAGCTCTCAGCATATCCTCCAAAGTTTGAATAGTCCTCTCACATTTGTCCATGCAATGCAGGGGTGATAAGCTGTACTTAGGCAAAGCTTCGTCCCAAATGCCTTTTGCAAGGCTCCCCAGAATCTAGAGGTAAACCTCGAGTCCCTATCTGAGATTATGGTTGAAGGTACACCATGCAATCTTACTATCTCTTGAACATACAACTAGGCTAACTTTTCCAAGGGATAAGTAGCTCGAATAGGCAAAAAGTGAGCAAACTTGGTTAATCTGTCAACAATTACCCATATCGCATCGAAACCAGCTTGCGTTTTGGGTAAACCCATTATGAAGTCCATAGAGATACTTTCCCATTTCCATTCTGGGACCTCCAATGATTGCAGCATACCAGAGGGTTGAGCTGACGAGCTCACTCCAAGATCAGGCTACCCAAGGGCAGTAAAGGCTAAAGACTAAAGACAAAAGACTAAAGATTAAAGCATATGCAGGCACCCCACTCACATGAGGCATGGCATCGACCCAGCTAGTGTGAGTATAGGGGATAGAACTTACATGAGGCATGGCATGACCCAGCTAGTATAAGTACCAAATGAAGGTCCTATATTCCTAAGAAACGTGACATGGCGATCACGCTCTGATGGGGTTTGACATGGCGATCATATTATGTAATGTGGCATGTAAAGATTTTATGATGAAAAGGAAGATAAAGAAAGAAAAGTAAATTTTATGTATCTGTATAAATTCAAGTGCAAGTAAAGTTGTGTGTAGATGTTATGTCTCCAGTGTATTGATGTTATTGTATTTTATTATACTTCAGTTATTATTCATAATATAATTCATGAATTGATTTTTGTATGGACTCTCCCCAAATGACAAGTGTATGAATAAAATGAACTTTGCTTCGGATAATATATTTTTTGAACAGTAAAATCAAACAGTTTACATAACATGTTCACTTTTTTCATAATAAACCGAAGCAAACTGGAAATGAAAACAATGACATTATGTATGATAATTAGAGAATCCTATTGAGAATTTATAATTCTCACTCCTATTTCCGTGTTATATCCAGAGAGTTCAAGAAGTTCCAAAGACGGCTGAAGTGGCTATCAGATAAGGTCCGCTCAGGTAACAGTAACAACTTCAAGGTGTGGTACTATGACTTAGGCATAGTATTGTACTTGGAAGAGTGTTACATTAATGGTATTAGAGCAGTTCGATCCTCCCCGGACCTGAGGATTTGGACTAACTATGGAATCCTTAGAAAATGTCATGTGATAAATCTTATCTGTTCAGATAAGATATAGAGAATTAGATATGCATGACCGCCTAACTGTGAATGTTATTAGTTGCTATCATACTTAACTTATTGTTGAGCCTGATCAACTCAATGCTTTGCTGCGTGTGATTAGGAACTAATGGCTTCTAAGGGGCATGGTAAGCCACAAACTATACCCACTCCAGAAGATTATGCTAATTTTATTGACACGATGCATGAAATGGCTCATGCAATGCGGGAGCAGGCTGCTGCAGCTCATCAAATGATGGATCAGTTGGGTAGGTGGCCCAAGGTCAGCCATAGGGGAAATCCACGTGGCCTAGGAGCAGACCTAGATTATCTTAAATTTGCTGAGTTCAGAAAAGCAAATCCGCCTAGCTTCCGAGGAGCTTTCGACCCAGATAAAGCCGAGGAGTGGGTCAAGGCAATGGAAAAGGTCTTTTCTGTCTTGGCCTGCACTAATCAACAAAAAGTGGCCTTTGCCACTTATATGTTGGAAGCGAACGCCGAGTTTTGGTGGAATGGTGCAAAGAGATTGTTGGGGGAACCCCAAGTTGATATCACTTAGGACATATTCAAGGAGTCATTTTATCAGAAGTATTTCCCATCATCGGTGCGAAATGCTAAGGAATTGGAGTTTATGAAGCTTCAACAAGGAAACATGAGTGTTTCAGGGTATATTGCTAAGTTCGAAGAACTCTATAAATTTTCCACCATCTATGAGCGCAACCCTGGCGAAAACTGGAAATGCATCAAATTTGAAGGAGGACTAAATGCGGACATTTTAGCCTCGGTGGGGCCAATGGAGATAAGAGATTTTGCTACATTAGCGAACAAAAGCCGATTAGTTGAAGAATATAACAAGAAACTCGCTGATACTAGGATGGATGTTTGTGGAAAGAGGCTGGCACCTAAAGACTAGGAGTTTTAGTATATTCCCCCAGCAAAGAAGCCATTTCAACCTAATGGAAATGAAGGTAAGCAACCGTAAAGGCTAACCACTTAGCAAGAATGTTCAAAGTATGGAAGGTATCATGGAGGAAGGCCTTGTTTGGCTAGGCAGAAGGTATGCTTTAAGTGTGGAAAATAAGGACACATGATTAGAGAATGTCCCGGTCATTAGCTACATATTCCTAAGCCGTAACATCCAAGGTTGAAAGCTGACAAGACTACTTCCCAAGGGGAGCTGAAACAAAATTAGGGATAACCCAGGACAAAGATTCACTTTTCGCTAACTGTGCTATGTTGAGTTATATATCTGGGTTTGCTGTATTTTCTTCGATTATGCTTATCGACTTTCTGTGTGCTTATATATAAACTCTTTTACTAAACTCTTACGGTAATAAATAGTTAGTTTTGTGATTAAATTTTGAGGGCAAAAATTTTTTTTAAGGAGGGTGGTAATGTAACATCCGCATCGAGTTCCGAGTTCCGACTTCACCTTCAAGTTCCCATGATTCCCGACTTCATCTTCGAATTTTACATAAAATGGGATAATTTCCGACTTCCGAGTTCATTTTCAAATTTCAGCATAATTTTCACGACTTCTGACCTTAACCATACTAGTATTCCTCATTTCCTAACTTCCGACTTAACCTTCAAGTCCAAACAACATGGGCGTGACTCCTAATATCTGACTTTATGTCTCAAAGGGAATGGACCCGATTTCTGATCTCATAATTTATTTCCAAGTTTCAAGTAAGATGTATTCAAGTTCTGATCTCAGACCTCATATTTCAATATAGTACACGGTTTTCGACCTCCGAATTGATAGTTTAACACAATGGATACAATTACCGACCTCCGAGTTGAATGTAACTAGTTCCGGCCTTAGAGTTGAACTCAACTAGAATGGACATGAGTTTGGATCTTTGAGTTGATTTCCAAGTCATACACGAGTTCCAATATCCGAGTTTATTCCCAGGGCTTTCCATTTCAGTTAGTGTTCCCGAGTTTGAATTGGGAGTTCCGAGATTATGTGATTGTAAGCTGTATGACTTTCGACATCCGACTTTGCTTCCAAGTTTTGAATAAACCCGACATGTTTTCCGATATCTGATTTCATCTCCGAGGGGCAAATAAATAGCATGATTTCCGACTTTAAGCAGAATTGAGACGAGTTCCGATTTCAGATACAGTGGAATCGAGTTCCACTTTTGGGACGAGCAATTTGGCCACAAAAATGGGAGACATGGCCGAACTTCAATCACAAAATTTCAACCAATCAACACTCACAGTTCTAACTACCCTCATGTATTTAAGTTAGACTCTCCTTCTCATTTGAGGCTAATTTATGCCTCCCTCTCCCTCTTGTTCCAGCCTCCTTCTTCCCTTCTCTCAATCAACTCCATCTCCCCTTCAAGCTTAACAAGTTTCTAACAATTCAAGCTTCAACACTTAGCTCAAATCACACTCCAAAGAAGTAGAATTCCATTTCTATTCTTGAATTCTTTGCACTATGGCTGCATGAAATTTTACTTTTCTTCATGTATTTGATGATATATTGGATATATATGATGTACTATAGTTGCATTAGTACAAAATCTTGAGTTGGAATTATGGTTAGAAGGAGAAAACAAGAAGGAGTGGAGAATTAGGATGTTGTCTAGGTGAAGAGTCCACGGTAGTCCGGATGGCGGAGTGTACGGCTTCACCTACAGCCTGTTATATCCGATGAAACCAATTTTAGATGAAATTAGACACTCAGAGCTTTCCATAAATATATAATATAAGGCCATTAGATTAATATTGAGAGAGATATGAATTTTTTAATCTTAACCTAGGAATCAGGACTTTCATCCAGGCAGTGTGACTTGAGGAGGGTGTAACTCACCCTACACAACTCCAAATTGAGTGAAACCAACTTTGTTAGAAAGCTTACATATAGGGGAACATCCCATAATGAAATTTCGAGTTTGTTATGATCCCAATTGTTCTCAGTGATTCGAGGAAATTACCCTATGTCCAAACCAAGCCAAAACAGGGTAGTTCAGGAAGGTCAAATTTCAGGACTTATAACTCAAGCTATACTAAAGCAAATCAAGTGAAACTTGTTGCAAATGAAAGGTTGTCCTGTTAGCTTTAATATGAGACTAATTTCGTATGATTTGATCTTGGTTTCGATTTTTAGTGAATTTTTACTTTTAAGAGTGTAATTCGGACCAGTGACCAAATAGGCTAAGGAAAAATTTAAATATCTTGAGCTATACAGATCAAAATGAGATAGGACCAATGAGTTTAGAAAATAGACACATAGAGCTATGACATATCCAAAAATTCAGGTTTAAATGAGTTGAATAGAAGGAAAGGTGGATTATACAAAATTCGGGCAAAACTGAATAGAATTGGCAGAAATGACCAAATTGATGGTTTCACAAGTGTTACTGAACATATAAGGCTTGAGTTGATGGTTACAAGTTTTACATTGATAAATATGTTAGATTGATTATACTGCTATGACTTATTTGTCCGTGAGAACTGGCACTATTCATGGGGAAACGGATCGGATCCGTTATGCTGCTGAATTTACGGCAGAAGTCTATGAAACTATGAGTATTTATATTACAAGAAATTTATGATATGACTAGCTATACAATTATGATTATGTATGTGGAAACTCTATATTCAAGAATGATATAAGTATGATATGAGGTATATGAGAGTAAATGGTGCAGCATATGTATGAGTGCCGATAGAATGGTAAAGACGGTACGAGCCTTTATATGTTATGACTATGTACGTGAAAATCATGTGTGTAATGATATATAAAAATAAATGAAGCATATGTACGAGTACATTCAGCATAACTATGCATGATTATTTATGAGAATGAAATAATATGAATATATTGAATATGGGTCCCTTCACTTGGAGGCAGCTGCACATTGAATCCCTCCCTGTGAAGGCAGTTGAATGATAAAGATGTGGGTCCCTTCACCTGGAGGCAGTTGCACAATAGGTCCCTCCTTGTGAAGGCAACTAAAACTTGGGTCCCTCTATGTTGGAGGCAGTTGCACATTGAATCCCTCCAACCTAGAGGCAGTGGGTCCCCTTGTGGGTGAGTCGATATGACGATGGTCACGAGTTGAGCTGACGAGTTCACTCCAAGATCAGGCTACCTAAGGGCAGTAAAGGCTAAAGACTAAAGATTAAAGCATATGCAGGCACCCCACTCATATGAGACATGGCATCGACCCAGCTAGTGTGAGTATAGGGGATAGAACTTACATGAGGCATGGCATGACTCAGCTAGTGTAAGTACCAAATGAAGGTCCTATATTCCTAAGAAATGTGACATGGCGATCACGCTCTAATGGGGTATGACATGGCGATCATATTCTGGAATGTGGCATGTAAAGATTTTATGATGAAAAGGAAGATAAAGGAAGAAAAGTAAATTTTATGTATCTATATAAATTCAAGTACAAGTAAAATTGTGTGTAGATGTTATGTCTCCAGTGTATTGATGTTATTGTATTTTATTATACTTCAGTTATTATTCATAATATAATTCATGAATTGATTTTTGTATGGACTCTCCCCAAATGATAAGTGTATGAATAAAATGAACTTTGTTTCGGATAATATATTTTTTTTGAACTGTAAAATCAAACAGTTTACATAACATGTTCACTTTTTTCATAATAAACCGAAGCAAACTGGAGGTGACAATGATGACATTATGTATGATAATTAGAGAATCCTATTGAGAATTTATAATTCTCACTCCTATTTCTGTATTATCTCCAGAGAGTTCAAGAAGTTCCGAAGACGGCTGAAATTGCTGTCAGATAAGGTCCGCTCAGGTAACAGTAACAACTCCAGGGTGTGGTACTATGACTTAGGCATAGTACTGTACTTGGGAGGGTGTTACATCTATCATCCTATTCGTTTTCTTCTTTTACAGCCCCTCGTCACACACCACCCTTGGTTCGTGGTCGCAGGTTCATTTGTACTCGTGCCATGCCTCGTGGGCATGGCCGTGCTCGAGAAGAAGGACATGGTGATATTCCTTCCGGTGGATTTAGGAATGGATACCTTCCGCTAGATGAGTGAGGAGTTGATTACATGCGGAGTCGAGCATGAGGATAGCCACTTTTGGTTGTAGCTAGGGTTATCATTTTTCTTGTGGCATGTATGGGTGTATGGAATTTCTTATGTATTTCCTTTTATCATGTATCTCGTTAGGTTATTTTGTAGGGCCGACAGTAGGTATCAGACCTATTGTTATCATGGTGTATGACTGCTGCTATTACTACTACTATATTAACTATGGGATGGCTATGGAATGAATGTTATCTTTATCTAAGATTGTGGTTATTCTTATGGTTTCTATGTATGTTAAATGTGATGTATGAATGAGATAGCAACATTTGTTTTACACATTCATGATGCGCTCATGGGGCTTGGTTTTCAAAACAGTTTACTCGTTATTATTCAAAAAAAAATTTACCCCTATTTTCGTTCAAAAGTAATTTCTAAAAGGTAATGTTAGTTCCGCAAGCAAAGGGAACAACTAGTAGTTCCACAATATGACTTAAGCATAGAATGGAATATTATGGTGTTACAAAGAGGGGTGCTCCACATGCTGCCATTGAGGAACTACTTCTTGAGCGATCACCAAACCGGTAGATGATGAAATGTCTTCGACAATGGGAAGGGGTGCAACAGTCAACGTCAAGGCAATTTGTTAGTGGGTGGGCAAGGGAGGGCACAGACAGTGGTGATGGGAAAGGGGGTGGTGGTAGGTGGAGAGGATAAGAAGGATAAAATAGACAGATCATATAAAATATTTTTTTAAAACTATTTTAAAATATAAAACTAAATTATTATAGAAATATTCTTTCATAATATAAAATTTCAATCTCAACCATTGATTATAATTTTAATGGTTAAGATCCAGTGACCAAGTTGATCCCAAACTCATAAGGGACCATGATAGCCTTTGCCCTTGTTTTTGATGCTAACAAGTGTAGTTTTACTTTCTTGTGATGAGTGGCTGTATTAAAAGTTCTAATTCGGTGATTTAGATGCTAGAATATGTCATTTGTGAGGCTTGCAATTCTGGTTCAAATTTAAGCAAGTTTGGGTAATGACTGATTGAATCTTAATTTCACACACTAGGAAGCTAACTTGTTGAGGATGATAACATGTGGTCCGGCCTTCCGTTACTCCAAGGTGTTGAAAATTGATTTGCTTTTGAGATTTTACAGGATCTTTTAAAGTATTTAGGGCTGGTTTAATCATTATTTAGCGAGTTACATAGTTTGGTGATTATTCTCGTTTAAGCTCTCAATATAACATGTTTTGAGTGTACAAATTTGATTTGGTGCCATGAATTGGACATCCGTGATAGTGGTATAGTTGCTGTTGTAATTGGTTTAGTGGCATTAAAATTGTGTTAGAATGACTAAATTTTAGTATAGAAAGTATGCTTAATAGGTGAACACTAAGGATGCGCAAACTATGCATTTAGGAAAGATTTGGGCAAGGAAATTCTCTCTGTTTCTTTTCTTTGTGCTTTCGGCCCATATTTATAGAATGGATATTGTTTTATTGATGCTTCAACCAGTATAGTAATTTGATAAATTAAGTGAATCCTTGTGTTAAAAGAAGATGTAATTGTCAGTTCAAAAATTTGCATGGTTGGATTAGTGGAAACAAGGCTAATTAGGGTGAAATCTTTTTAATTAAGAAAAAAAAAAATGAATCATGATCATCTGAGGCAGTAAATATGACTCAATTCTGATTTGGACAGTGTAAAGATTAAGATGTAGTTGAGAGGAAAAAGAAAATGATGGCAAGGAAGAGCTAAGCAAATGGCGGCATAGTGAGTCACCTCGTGTACTTAGGTAGTAGTATTAAGTTGTCTTTAGTTAAATACTTGGGGAATCAATTTTGCTAAGTTATGAATGATTCAAAACTAATTAATAGTAAGAATAGGATAAAATTAAGGATATCAAATGAATTAGCCCACCCTATTTGGCTCTAGCAAAATGGACAAGGCCTGAAAGGCCCACACTTCAAAAAAGCCCACAAAGTCAAGAACCCACATGGGCCAAGTGGATTAAGGCCAAGCTATGGGTTAACTCACAAAAATTTCAATTTTTTTTTTTTTTGTTTCTTGAATGTACTGGCCTAGCCTATCTATGGATTGGCCCTAGCCCACCTATAGGCTAGCTCACTAAAGATGTTTAAATAATCAAATTACTTTTGATACCAATAAAAATAATAATCAAATTACTTTTAAGTTAATATATCTAGATATAAATTGATTTTTATGTAATCAACTATATAAAAAAAATGATTGTATTTACAATCGATTATTGAAATAATATTAATTTCGTAGCTTTTCTAAACACATACTAAAATAATTAGTTTATGTTTATAATCAAAAACTTAAAAAAATTGTTTATAATTATAAGTTATTTTATAGCTTAAAATTATAGTAGTTTAATTATAATCCTTTTTTTTTTTTTTTGCAAACACAACATATTTATTAAACTGCATTTCCAAAAATATAAAAAAATAAAATAAAAAACGGTTTTGCATTGTTGTCAAACACATCGGCCATCAAAAAGAAACCTTAGTTGCCCTCTAATTGGCGGGATGTGCAGTAGCTAAGAATATTAAGAAATAAAAATATTTCATTGTTTGAATTGAAAAATGGAAAGAGATGGAATTAGAAATTTCATTACCATTTTGGATTATTTTATTTAAGAAAAATATATGGAGTTCAAATCACCAGACAGACAAATACATTTCACTTTTGCTAATGCTTTAAGAAAACTATTCTTACGTCCAAGAAAAGAAAAGGGAAGTCATTACTCTTTCTTTTCGTATATTCAAACTTTCTTGGCTGGTATACAACATAGTTTATCATTATGACTTTTAAGTTAAAAAAAAAATAACTTTATCAAAATAATTCTACAATAAAAATTTATTCCCCAAAAACAAATTGTAATATTAATGATTATTAACATATCTCTCCTTTCCTTTATAATAGCGTCAGTAATAAAAGGCACTTGCAAGTTTCTTCAAAATCCACCAAGATAGCAAAGAAATCAAACAAACAAGGTCGTTTGATGTGCATCACGTCACTGACTCCAGGGTTGAAAAGAAAAGCAGCAACTTTTTTTTTTTTTTTTTCAAAATAAGGCAATAAGTAGTATTAATACAATGTGAGTAAGAGTCTGTTCTACCCAATGCAGCACACAGTCGCCAAAATAAAAAAAGGTCTGACCAGAACACTGTCGAAAGATTACAAGGACTTAAACGAGTCCTTGTAATGACTTAAATGGAATGCATAGACTCCCGAAAAATTACAAGGACTCGAAAGCGGTGTCTCATGGGACAGCACAGCCCCAATCCACTGGTTTAAGGGCTTATTGGGGGCTAGGGCTAAAGAAGCCCCCATTAGTCGCGAGCTAAATTTACGTGGGGCCAAACAAGGGGTTGGAGGCTGGCCCATGGGCCTGCGGCCAATTTGACAGCTCTGGTTAGAATATGCTAATTCTTGGTTCCAGTAATCAATGCTTGATTATTTATTGTCATATTTATGTAGTTAGATCCCTCTCAAGAACAACTTGTTGGCTTTGGGACTCCGACGGTTTATTCGATCACCTGTTGAAGTGCACTATAAGTGACGGTATATCTGTAACTACTTTTGCAATGTTTCAATGTCATTATTTTCTTAAACATATGCTTATCATATATATATATATATGCCTTGATGAGTTGTTTACTAAGTGTGAATTCTACCACTTTACTCAGTATTCTAATCAAATCATTGAAGGACTTTAGATTATTATGTTACCTAATTCTACACGTTCAAAGATGGGAGAGGTATCTTTGAGAAATTTGCTTTTCGATACTCTTAGCTAGTCTAATGACTTCATGTATTGATATTTGAAATCTAATTATCTAGAGGCTTTGGAACTGATTTGATGTTGGAATTGATATCATGAACCCAAACAATAAAACTTCTATGGATTTCGATATAGTAATATTTTAAGGTTTATTTTCGTGAATTATCTCCAAATTTTGACATTTGGTGGCTTGATTTAAAAGGGTTTAGAATTGGTGCTTTGAATTTTAAAATTTGGTATATTTGAGAACTATATTTAGACTTTGGCCTTTTTGTTTTTGGGAGGAATTTTTGGGAAAAACACGGTAGCTAGGAGTCGCTAATGCTAGCTTTGATGCAACTTGATTCGAACCCCAGCTAGCAAAGATGTTGCTAGCCTGACTTGTTTGGCCAACACATTCAAATTCATTATGCCCGAACAGGTGGACAACTCGTTGACCAATTGGGAAGAAGCCCATGGTGAGATGTCTATTCTATTTTTATTTTGGATTTGAGACCTCCCACTCTGACAACCCGTTATCTTGAACTTGGTGTTATATGATCTATTTGGAATGAATTCTTGGTTGTCATTTACTTACTCCTTGATTTTGGAACATTCTTATACTAAAAATTGTTTTCCAGTTATAATTTCCATCTTATTTATGTTAGTTATATCGTGTTTAGGCATATCCACCCCGTCTTGGACAGGAATTGTTGTTTCTATATTTTCTATTAAACTAGGAGGGTATTTTGATAAAACCGTTTTATGAAACATTTGTACTTGCACTTGTCTCACTTCTATTATAGATATATTGTCTCTCACTGGGTTTGTTTGACTCGCGCCTTATTTTTCCCTATTTCAAATTTCAACGTAGGTGCACGATCAATGTCTCGGTCGGTTAGGGAATAGGCTTCCTCGTAGGCCCCCACACATGTCCGTGAAGACTATGAAGGTTGTAATATGATTGTATTGTTATAGTTCATTATTAATTTGATTGTTCTTTCGTATCTAAATCATTAGTTATGCTCCATTAGCTCACTGGCAGGACCCTGCTTCCCCTGTGTCATGACTCATATGTAAAGGGTTATAGCTTAATCTTTTGATTTCCGTAATCTAGTTGGGAATGCCTGGTTGATTCTATGGTTGTATTGATATTTTGAGACTGTAATAGGAATCTTATATTTGTTGGGATTATCCAATTTTAGGGGAAATTCTGCCCATTTTACTAATAAATTCTGGTAGGCTTGCTACGAGACTAGCTTCTCTTATGCATTGGTCGTGACCCTAGGTTGAGTCACGACAATTGTAAATAAAGCCTGACAACAAACTTATTTGGAGTAAATTTATTTTACTCGCCTTAGACCCTCTTGTTTAAATTCATTTGTTTTGGGAAATTTTCATTTAATTCTAGCCTATTAGTTTCCAGTAGTTGCTGATCTCAATTGTAGCTTTTTCAAGTAAAGTTTCAAGACTAAAAGTTACCCTTTCGGTTTTGGGCTGATTGAATTCTCTCTCCTTGCTTAATTTTTTCACCAGATCTCCTGATTGGCCATTGGATATTTCGTGACATTTTGACAAAACTTATGTCGTGCCGCATAGCATTACTGTTTTTATTTTGTTGTATGATAAGAGTATTTATTTTAGCAAGTTGTTGTGTCAGTAGATATTAAAATCTCCCTTTATGATTAAGAACCTCAATTGATTTGGTATATTTAGTGGACTTAGTTTTCTTAAGTGCTAACTTAATATAGGAAGATACTAATTATTTTGTCCATGCGTCGCAATATCAAGTATTTTTTGAAAATACTAGAAATAATTATTAGATTTTTAAGATAGTTTTATTATATACTATTACTTTCTTTTGATTAAGTTTTTGCCAACATTATGACCCAATATTATTATAATTTTTTAAAAAATCAATTTTACTATATCTTTTCATTAATACTTGATTTGTTATTTCTTCTTAGCAATAATTATATCTTGATACTACTGCCTTTTTCAAAAAAAAAAAAAAAACAATAAAATTTGTCATAATGCTGATGTAATATTTGCGTTATATTGAAAATATCTTACTCCGGAATGGAAGTTTACTATATATATGATCACTTGTGGTTGATTGTCTTTTTTCGCGCTTGCACTAGTATCATACTGGGCTTGTTTGTTTTAATTTTTAAAAGAAAAGGTATTTCTTAGTTGAAAAATGTGATTTCCTTCAATACCCTTATTTTTATTAGGGCACTTTTACCCTTTTATATTTAACGGCTATGATTTAATTATAAGTTTTATAATTCTAAAAATTTAGTAATTTGAGTTAGTAGGACACATGATTAATTATTAGACACAAATAATAAAAAGTATCAATATCTTTAAATTTTATAGGGGTATTTGAGAAATCTCCATAAAGATACATATAGAAATTGTATGATAATCAGATAAATTTTTTAAAAGTTTTAAAAGCCAAAAGAACCTAATTTGGAAATTTTGTTGTCAATTAAAAAAAAATAGCTTTAGAAAAGACAAGGTATAGAGAATCAACAAATAATCTAATATGGAGGTTTGATAGGAAGGGTACTTTCTCAGTAAATTCATTTATGCAAGCTGTAATAGAGAAAGGGGAGTGTACACTGATGGCTAATAGCTATAGCATCACTAGAGGAGTTTGGAAGGGACTTGTGGCTCCAAGAGTTGAGCTTCTGTCATGGTTTATGTTGATTGGAAGATTAAATACAAAGGATAGGTTATGCGGTTTGAACTTGATGCAGATGGATCATGCAAAATGTGTGTCATGCAGAATGCATGATGAAAGCATTCAACACTTGTTTCTTAATTGTGATTTCTCTTGGAACTTGTGGAGTCATTGGCTAAGGATGTGGAATGTCAATTGGGTTCCACCATGTGATCAGAGGAGTTTCTTTGAATCTTGGATGGCTGTGAAGATTACAGGTTATAGAAGGAAACTCCAGATGACATCTTTCTTTCTAGTAGTTTGGACAATTTGGAAGTGTAGAATAAAGCTGTCTTTGATGAAAAAAGAAGTGAGCAAAGAGGAAGCAAATCTGCAAGAGATAAAAATTTGCAATAGTTTGGAATTGATCATGACTACATCTATCAAGGAGGTATATCAATTATAATTTGATTCAAAAAATAATGTTAATGATTGTTGCTATTTTGAGGGGGTTTTAATTGTAGATCATAATAATCCAAGTGTATTGTTGTAATTTAATGTTTCCTATTATGTTTTGCTTTTGGTTGAGCTTAGCTCTGATATAAGACATTCTCCTCACCTTGCCTTGGTGAGTTGAGTTTTCATCTATTTATTGAAAATAAAAAGAGTAGCTTCTCAAAGACTAGGCTAGATGTATAGCAGGTAAAATTGGGTACGAGGTTAGGGTAGAGATTTTGTTGCTAGAATTTGAGCAAGTTACAATGATTGGGCTATAACTTTGGCAGTAAAAGTCCAATGGTGCTAAAATTGATTTTGTTGGAAAATTAAGACATAAAACTTCAATTCATATCGAGATCACTTGACAAAACGATAATGCCTTGATGGTATTCTTGGTTGTTGAGGTTGACTAACCAGTCCAAAGGGCCATAAAAAATTGATTTGGACATAACTCTCTTATCGCAAGTCCATATTAGACAAATTAGGTGTCGAATTAAAGCAACGAGGCTGAAGATTATTTATGGGCTAAGGTTGCATTTAGATTTACGCATATATAGGCAATTATTTTTATAGTTGAAGTTTTGATTTTCGTAGGAGACTTTTGATTTTCGTAGGAGACTTTCCTAACTATTATAGTTTTAGGGTTTTAGGAGTTCTTAATGAGACAAGTTTCTCTTGTCTCTTCTTCATTCTTTCTTTTGTTTGTTGCCTCCATGAAGAGCTAATTTTCTTTAACCAAGCCAAGGATTGTTGAAGAGATTACAGTTTGATCTTGAGACCATGTTTTTTTCAAATTTTAATTGATGCTTATTTTCTTCTTCTTCTTATCTTAATCTTGAATTGCATGAATAAAGATTTCTATTTGTGTGTGGATCCAATGGAATCCTTATTTTTGATTAAGATTTGTGATGAGATTGTGGTTAGTTCATTAATTAATCTTGCTTTTATTAATCAAATTTAAGAAACTAGATTTGACAGATTTGTGAGACTAGGTTAATTGCATTCTTGATCTCAACCTATTATAGGTTTGTATAGATTCTATGATTGCAAATCTTTTATTTCATTTGTTAGTTGAATCTAGGTGGTTATCTAGTATTGAATGCAGGATTTGATGCAGAGTTCTCAATCAAATTCAAATTAGCCATATCAATTGCGATTCAAAGCATGTTGAATGGTTTGTTATAGATTGAATGCAATTTCTGATAGGTTTCTTGGATTGGTTGCTTTTACAACTTTAAATTATTTTGTTTTCATTGTTGACTAATCAATCCCCTTTCTTTTCTTCTTAGTTTGATTGAATTTGCATTTGGGATCTTTGAGAGACGAATCAATTTGTTCCTTGTAGTATAAGTTATCACTTAAACTAGATTTTTAATTTGATTGAGCTTAACACTCACATAAAATTTTGATGGCATTTCTAGGGATAATTAGGTGCTATTTAATCTTATCAAGACCTTGACTAATCCCTAACATCTTTGTTTTCTTTGTTTTGGTCATTTTTGGTACATTTTAGTCCATTCTAGATATCAGCATGTTGTAACACCCTACCAAGTCTAATACTATGCTTAAGTCATAATATTTCCCTTGGTAATTGTGCTACGTACAAATATCCTTTTACTTGTTTTACTTTATTTCATTTTCAACCTAATTGACTAGATTATTAAATTGGGATGTGGTTATTAACTAGACGAAAATTATGCATGTGTTATTCACAATGGTTTAAACATGTGTATCGAAGTGGCAGCAATTACATAGCCCAACAAATGAAATGAAAAATACCAAAAGAAAGGAAATAATACAACATATATATATATATATATATATATATATATATATATATATATATATATATATATATATAAACATGTCAGTATAGTGTTTCAAACTTCCGTATACAAGTAAGTGGGTATATGAGTCAGGGCCATCAAACAAAATAAACCGGCCTCTATCTATGAAGAGTGTCCCTACGTGGTCCTCATAGGATTTTCATCTAACATCTCTGACTAACTAAACAAAGTGACTATGCCTATGGCCCAAAGTCGTAAAGGTACCAAAAGTGGGCTACTCTATACTCTACAGTCTGCTATGCCGCTACCATCTCTAATCAAATGCTGATGATAGGAACCCATTGGCCATGCTGCATCTCGCTGGTGTGTAGTCACTGCTAAGTCCAAAGGAAAAGCCAGAAGATGACTCCCTTGCCTCTAAAATGTCCTCGTCCTCCAGGGAAAGAGAAGGGACCACCTGAGGTGGTGAAGCAGGTGCTAGTGGTGTTGTGGGTGGTGCAACTGGGGGTGCTGGAAGGCCATCTGAAGGGTAATGGCTATATATGGTGTAGTTGGATCAAACAGTGGGTGAAAGAGAGGGACAACAAAGTCTCTATGAGCAAAGAAGTATAAACGGAAGTGGCAAGCGCTGATAATGTATAAGGAGTCGAACATGGGGTCAAAATGGAACTGGAGGTCTGGAAACTCAATAAAGTGCCCGTCGCATCCATCTTTGTGATCTGAGAATGATGTAGGTATAGAAAGTAGGGTAAGAATTTATAAAATTCTCAGTAGAATTGCTATAGTTATAATATACTGACATCACGTTCATTCCTAGTTGCTTTGGTTTTCATTTAATTATGTAAAGGTGAATGATAAATATCTATTCATTTAGATTTAAGAAAACATAATTCAAAGCAAGATTCAATTTTACTTAAAGCAGTAAGATACAAAATAGACATTAGACATATTATCATAAATAATAAGATGAAGTGTAAATGAAAGCAATAATGATAACACACACACACACACACACACACACATATATATATATATATATATATATATATAGTAGGAGTTCGCCTCCTCCCCTCTTCATTACCCCTGTGATCCTTTCCACCCTTCCGGCCACCCCGGTTCTCTGGTATCAGAGCCTGAGGGGGAAGTAGGGGATTATGATATGAGTTAATTAATGTTTTATCTGGATGAACTCTGTACTGATATTCTTAATGCTGATCCACTCCCTATTTTGGTTAGGAAAGAAACTTTAATAGTTCTTGGTAATCTGGAAGCATGCAGTAAGTCCCGTGATGATTAAGGGCAGTAAGTCAGTGGTTGGGATTTAAAAGAACTATTTGAAAGTTGCTTTGAAATAGGATTAAATAAAATTATCAGCAAAACGGGAATATCAATACTTAGTTCAACAGATAAAATATTTTATTAAATCTTATCATGATCTTTTACTGAACCTAAAGGAACTGGTATCAGTAGGGGAATAAAAATTTAATGTTTTTTCGCTCCCTTTCTCGTCGTTTTTCTACTGGTTCTTCATCTTCTTCCTCTTCAAATGATCATGAAAATGATCATCAAACTAAAAACAAAACAAATAACATCTTCAAAGAGGAAATCCGATTTGAGGATATAAACAAAGAGGATCTAGGAACTTGGGAAATGCCCAGGATCCCTGAAACTCAAATTTACAAAACTGAAAAGAAAACTTTTTTCTCCAAATCTAACTACATAGTCAGAACTATTGAAGAAGTCGTCCCCTTGGACGAAATAGAAAAAACTTTTCAACTTCTTTCAAACAAATCAATCAGAAAACATAAAGAAGAATTTAATTTTCTTCACATAGGGTGCGTTCAAGTCTCCCTCAAACCAACTATCAGATTAGGTATGAACACTTCTGTCCTGATCTGCCTTCGTGATGCTAGACATAATTAGTTTCATGATTCTCTTCTTGGAACTGTTGAAACTAGTATCTGTGCTGGGCTAATTTACTTTAATTGTTTCCCAGACCTTACTGTTAGTCTCATTGATAGGAATATCATTGATGTACTAACTCTCAATCTTTTAATATCCGGACTTGACATGAAGACCGGATCTGTTCCAATAAACTTAACCTATAGGGTCCAATATAAGGTCATGAACTCCATGATCTCTAGGGCTCTCAAACCAAAACAAAGCGGTGAGACCACTCTGTTTCTCACTGACACAACTAAAGCCAAGGTCACTGTACCAAAGGCTATTCAATGGAATGAAGTAAATTTCCCTCAAAAATGGACACTCGACAGAGTTGTTCCAGCCAAACCTAAGCCTACTCCTGACTTCCAGGATATTAGGCAATACGATACTGGAAAAGTTGAGTTATTCTTTGATAGAAGAAACTCTTTCCATTTCGGAACTTCTTCCAGATCTGAGGTTTCTGAGGATTTTAAGACAGCTGCTTCGGCTATGTCTAGAAAGTCCTTTTCTACTACCTCACAAACTGAACTCCCAAATATCCGACTCCGTGGGTTGGATATGTCTTCTGACCTTCCTAGACCAGTCTATCAAAAGGAAGAAGAAGACCAAAAATCAATCCAATCTCCAACTTTTTCCTCTATGAATGAACCTTATGATGTCTGAATTCACCATAGATAAAGAATCCCTTAGGGAAAACTTTTACTCTGAGGAATTGGCCCCTCAAAGAAATTGGGTTTTTCAAAATTATCAGGGAAAAAACAGAAAAGACATTCAAGAAAATTTTTATGATTTTCTTAAAAGGGTCAAACAAAATATATTCTTCTTTGACTGGTTTAATGCTTTTTCTATTAAAAATAAGGTTAATTATCCTTGGAAAACAGAATTAAGTGAAAAAACTTTAGATGTCCTTTGGCATCTCAAAGCTAATGAGACGGTTCAATCTGAACTTCCTCCTGAAACAAAATATCAGCTTCCTAACATAAAGGATGCTGATGGCAAGCCAATCATGGCATCACCTTTCAAATTCAGAAAGGATGATGAGCCTCTGAATCCAAGAGACATCAAGAGTCTCATGGAGCAATCCAATTATACAAACAAGTATCTTCAAACTTTGGGTCCAAAACTTCTTGGAAATTCTGTCAAGATCAAAGAAGAATTTTCTTCTTCAAAACTTGTCTCTGAAAAACAAGAAGTTAAACCTCTTTTCAAACCATTTAAAGCTAGTAAGGCGTTAAGTCTTCAGTCTAAAACTGTTTCTTCGGAAGAAGAGTTTTTAAACAAAATTAATGAAAAACTCAAACTTTTGGAAACCGTTGTTCCTGATACTCCATCTCAAGAAACTTCTAGATCAAGAATCATTAGTGCTCTTGAAAAAACAACTGAGTTTTCTAAAAATTCTGAAGGCCAAAAAATTGAGCAAGTTACCTCTCAAAATTGGAAAAAGCCCTCCAAACTTTATTACCAACGCGCTACTCCTCCTGATTTATTACTTGAAGAGAAATCTTCAAGTATTAAGTCCTTTAGCGCAAATAACATCTATGAGTGGAATATAGATGGTCAAACTGAATATCAAATTATGAATACTCTGCAACACATGACCATGGTTGCAACTGCATATTCTACAAACCTCAATTGTTCGGAGGAAACAATTGTTGAAATTTTGGTTGCTGGTTTTTCTGGTCAATTAAAAGGTTGGTGGGATAATTATCTTACCGATTCTGAAAAATCAAAAATTCTTTTTGCAATCAAAACTGAACATGATGAAACACCAATCACCAGCAATGGGGAGCCTATCCCTGATGCTGTCAACACTCTAATTTTTACAATTGTTCAGCATTTTATTGGCGATCCTACCCTTTGGAAGGATAGGTCAGCTGAATTATTGTCCAATCTCAAGTGTAAAACACTTGGAAACTTCCGCTGGTATAGGGACACTTTCCTTACTAGAGTTTTCACCAGAGAAGATAGTCAATAGCCTTTCTGGAAAGAAAAGTTTTTGGCTGGTCTTCCAAAATCACTTGGGGATAAGGTTAGGGAAAAAATTCGTAACCAATCTCCTGATGGAAACATACACTATGAGCAATTAAGTTACAGTCAACTTATTGCTTATATTCAAAAGGTTGCCTTAAAAATCTGCCAAGATGACAAAATTCAAAATCAATTGGCTAAAGAAAAATCCCAAAACAGAAGGGAAATGGGCACCTTTTGCGAACAATTCGGTTTGCCTTGCCCAAAAAAGAGGTCCAAACCCAAAGAAAAACATAAGCCTCCCCCTAGGCCCAAACCACCTAAAAGGGTTAAACCTTCACCGAGGAAACCCAAAACTCACTCACAACCAAACAACACTGACAAGCCTATCACATGTTTCAAATGTGGCAGAGCTGGCCATATAGCCAGAAATTGTAGGCTTAAAGAAAAAATAAAGGCTCTAAGCCTAGAACCCGACATCGAGGAGTAGATTAATAAACTCCTCGCTGAAACTTCTGAAGAGGAACATGAAATGTCCTCTGAAGAATCCACTGTACCAGATGATAATGAAGTACTATCTTCGGAAGATACTACTGAAGGATCATCTATAAACGTTCTCACCAGAGAGCAAGAGCTTCTTTTTGAAGCCATAAATGCTATTCTAGATTCTAGTGAAAAAAGGATCTATCTCAACAATAAAAAGTTTGTCCTGATGTCGAGAGTGACTAAAGGTGACAGGGACACCATGCTTTGTCTGCTTAAAGCAGATTCTTTTGTCGGCCATTCGAAAAAGGAGATTCCTTCTGACTAGGCCAATTTGTCTGTTTGCTGAATTAACAGTCTTCACCCAAATCAATACCGAAGCAGTCATCTTCATTTTGGTAAAAACCTGCTGATGACGCTGATGAAGAGGATGATGATGGTAATTCTTGTTTGGCTGATGACTCAGCTTCATCTGTTTGGAGGAGCTTCAGAATATCCTTCAAGTTCTGAGCAAATGACTCTTTGCTTGTGGATGCTCCTAAGGCTGCCAAAATCTGGGACCTTTGATTCAAAAATTTACAGCTTTCTGGATCAAAGGCCGAGAGAAGTTTGGGATTCTTCTTGAACTAATCTTTAATCTTTTGAGGACTGATCCAGGAAGTGTCAAATTCTGCCCACCATTTAACATATGTCTGTCTTTGAAGGAAGGGCAGTAAATTCTTGTTTTCATGAACTCCAAAAACGTACCGCCAAGAGAAAACCCAGGCTAATGAAAATTTAGAGTAAAAATGGAGATCTACTGGGAAGGGATCTCCCGTCAGATTAAACGTTTTTGAAAAAGTTTGGTATCCTTCTAAGGCATTGCTAGGAAGGATTTGGTCAATTGGTCCAAAGAAATTCCACCACTGGGCAAACCAGTAAGGGAATTTATATAAAGCATTTCTTTTAAAATAAATCAGCCACGAATGGCGGAATGTTTTATTTTGGAGCCAGAATACGTTGGTCCAGGCTTGAACATAATCCCAGTAATTATATCCAATTGCATCAAAGTTTTGAGAAAATTTTTTAATATTGTTTGGATTCTTTCCAAAGTCAGATGGAGTTAAAACCTTAAGAATTTGGAAAGTTGAATGAGTAATGTTTGGAGGACTGGCCTTGTCCTTGTAGTGTTTGATGGACACTGAATCAGAATCTACCAGGATAAATTCATAATATTTTTGTGTCCTATTTGGAGAAAATGGTTTAAAATGAAAATCTTTTGGGAAGATTTTTGAAGGTATTTTGTTGGGATTTTTGTCCCAAAATTCTGGTTCAACCTGGGTTACTGGCATGAATTTTTCTTTTGCCAGATATTGGGTTTGGGATTTTTTGATGGTAGTTTGGGTAGTCGTCAATTGTTTGGACGACTCTTGTTTGGTAATTTGTTTGCTCAAGTTTTCGATTATGAGGGATAATGGATATTCCTCATCATCTTCGTCAGAGGCAATTTCTGCCCAAGATTTTTTTGGTAGTTTGGTTAGGCCTTGGTTTTGAAAGGCTAACAGTGTTTGGATTGAGAAGGCATAGTCTTCCTTGGTTTATTTTTGGGTTTGTGTTTGCTGGGTAGATGACCCAGATAAGTTGGGGTTTTGGGTAGATGACCCAGTTTGAGTTTTTGTTTGCCCGGTTAGGACAATTTCTTTTCCTTTTCCTTTGTCTTTTTCTTTTTCTTTTGTTTTTCCTCCTCTAGAGGAGGATGATGATTTTGGCATTCTTTTCCCTGCAAAAATTCACGGGTGAGGTAGTCAGGGAGAGAGTTTGAAGTGCCTTTGAGATACTCGATTTCAAAATCAAAAACACTTAAAATAGCTTGCCATCTTGCAAAAATTTGTTTTGATGCAAGGTTTTTAACATCTTTTTGCAAAATGTCTTTTGCTGACTTACAATCCACACGGACCAAAAATCTTTGGTTTAGTAAATCAGATTGAAATTTTGAAATGCAGAGAACAATTGCTAAAACTTCTTTTTTAATTGTAGAATACTTTTGTTGGGCAGTATTCCAATGCTTTGAAGTGTATGCAATGACATGCTCTCTATCATTTAGTTTCTGTTTTAAAATGCCGCCAAAACCTAAGTCAGAAGCATCTGTCTCAACAATTTTGAAGGCTTGGGGGTTTGGTAGGTAAAGACAGGGAAGGGTTTTGACCTGGCCTTTGACCTGTTTAACAATGTTTGTATGAACGTCTGTCCAAGGAGGAGGGACCTTTTTAAGACGATCATGAAGAGGTTTAATAAGATTATTAAGCTGAGGAAAGAAGTCAGAGACATAATTCAGACAGCCTAAAAATCTTTGTAATTGAGTTTTGTCAATAATTTGATTGGGAAAATTATCTGCAAAGCGAATTGCTCGATCAATTGGGACAATAGTACCTTGAAAGATATTATATCCAAGAAATCTGATTTTTGTTTGAAAAAGATCAATTTTTGTTTTAGAAATAGCAAGGCCATTTCTTTTGATTATGTTCACAAAAATGTGAATATGTTTGAAATGTTGATCAATGGATTGAGAAAAGATTAATACATCGTCTATATAGACAATGATAAAGTTTGAATAAGAATAAAAAATATCGTTCATGATTTTTTGAAACTCAGAAGGGGTATTTTTGAGTCCAAAGGGCATTACGTTCCACTCGTATTGCCCAAAGGGAACAGTGAAAGCTGTTTTGTAGCGATCACTTTCTTGAATTTGGATTTGCCAAAATCCAGATTTCATGTCAAATTTTGAAAATATTTTTGCTGAATGCAAACGATTCAAAAGATCTTTTTTGCTCGGGATTGGATATCTGATCCATTGAAGTGCTTTGTTTAAAGGCTTATAATTTATCACAAGCCTTGAAGTGCCACGCTCAATTTCCGCTTGTTTATTGACATAAAAAGCAGAACAAGACAATGGACTCTTGCTTTTTCGAACCAGACCTTTGTGAAGAAGATCATCAATCTCCTTTCTACAGTAAATGAGGAGTTCCTCATTCATCTGTATTGGTCTGGCTTTTGTTGGAATCTGACGCTCATGAAAATCCTTTTCATAAGGGAGATTGACAACATGTTTTTTCCTTTGCCAAAAGGCAGTAGGAAGATCAGAACAGACAGTTGTTTGAATATGTTTGAGAAGATCTTGGACCTTCTTCTGAACATCTTGTTTGAAAAGTTGGGATTCAATATTTTTAAAAGATATTTCGTCTTTTAAAAAATTGATCTGATTTTGCTTAGTTTGAATTAAATTAAGTTTCTTTGAAATCGGTTTTCTTAAAAAAGGAAAACTGATTATCTCACCTAGGCATTTGGTGAAAATACCTTCATCGGTGATATTTAATGGGAAAAGGGACCTAATAAAGGGCGTTCCTAAGATCACCGCATTACTAAGATTTTTCACCAATAAAAATGAGGTTTTTATTCTAAGGTTCTGATTTTCAATCATTGCCTCAGAAAGTTTGAAATTGATTTTGAGCTTTGAACCACTAGCAGTGCTAAGTTGTTCAGAAGTTTTCTCAAAATATTTTGTTGGAATGAGTCCTTCCTGTATGCAATTCGAGTCTGCACCAGTATCGAACAATCCAACAGTTTCGAGAACAAAATCCTTTATTATTATTTTGATATTGATGTAAAATTTCTGAATTTTTAACATGTTAATTAATCCAAGAAATTCATCATCATTTGGGGGATTTTGAAAATCACTATCATCGAGACAAAGATCAATTTTTTGATTGTTTAGCAAGGTATCAATGATTTCCTGCTGAGAGTCTTGTTGTTCTCTAAGAGTTTTGATTTCAACTTTGAGATCCTGAATCTCGTGTTGAAGATCATGAATAGTAACTGGTTTAACCGATTTTTTCTCAAGTTTCTTGAGAGTTTCATTCAGACTAAATTTATTGGTCTGAATTGAAGGTTTGACTTTAGAAGAACTGGCCTCTAAAGTAGAATGCATTGATGCATGAGAATGAAATGCACTTTGCCTCATTAGTTCTTTAACTTGTAGGTCATAAATCTTTTCATACTTGATCCCTTGGGAGTTTTTGGCCATATAACTCCTAGGTAATAATTTACTTTTCGGGACCGATCTCATTCCTATATAGAAATGTCGGGTTTGCTTTTCTCGACCTTCCCACCGATTGATTCCTCTTAACTTTATTCCGGGGTTGACCCAAGTAATATGGAACTTCTCATCATCCTTATAAGTCTCATAATAAATGATAACTTGAATTGGATATTACTTGCATGTGCAAGTATATCATAAGTTATACATAGCTTCTGCCAGAATTTTGACAGTATAATGGATCGAGTCCGCTTTCCCATGAATAGTATCTATAACATCCACCGGAATTTTCTTATTGTTTTTGGTCCAATTGTTCGGCTTTTATCAAATAATTAAGATTAATTAAAATTTGACTAAATAATTATTTAGGGTCAATTAATTAGCAATTAATTGAGTTTAGATATAAGTTAATTAGGTTAGAAGCGTAGAAGATTTCATAGAAATTTTCTTAAAAATCGATTTACCGATTTAAAGGAAATTGGTAAGATTACGGTATTTTAAACTGTCAAATCGAATTAATAAAATTATGCACCCAGATTCTATGGTGTTAAGGTTGATTACTCAGCCACTTAACCCATGAAAGTGGTGCAAGAAAGGCCACAAGGATGAAGGGAGTTGGCTGAAATTTGGCCACAAAGCTCCAACCAATCAAATTGCAAGATTTCAACTACCTCCTCAAAGCTTTACTAACATATTCCTTTCTTTTTCTTCAGCCAAATCTGCGCCACTTCTCCCCTTGCTTCAGCCTGCTTCTTCTCTTCTCCACTCACCCAACTCCATCAAACTTTCAAGCGCAACAAGTTTTTATTAATCCAAACTCCAAAATCAAGCAAAATCACACATAAAGAGGTAGAGGTTTAATTTTTGTCTTGCTATTCTGGTTATGGGTGGCTAGTGGTGGCTTTATTTTCTCAATTCTTGATGTGATAATTGAATGAGTATGATGATATTTGGCTGGTTTGTTGGCTGTTGTGACGTTAAAATCGAGTAGTTAGTAAGAAAAGGGCGAAAGAAGGGAGATGTGAGGAGCTGGAAACCCAAAACCCCTCAACAGTCCGTATGGCGGAGTGTACAGCTCCGCCTACTGCCATTTAAATTTGATGAAACTATTTTTATATGAAACTAGATATTCAGGGCTTTCTATACATATATCATATAAGGCCATTGGATTAGGATTGAGAGAGATATGAATTTTGGAATTTCGACCTAGGTTTTTGAGTTTGATTCTGGGTAGACTAGGTTGTTTAGGGCAAAACTTGACCTATACTACTTGAAATTGAATGAAATGAACTTTTTTAGAAATCTTACACATAAGAGAATATCCCATAAAAATTTTAGAGTTAGATAAGGTCTCCTTTGCTCTCAATGGTCCGAGAAATTTGCCCTATGTCCAAATCAGGCCAAAACAGGGCAGTTCAAGAACGTTAAATTTTGGGGCTTATAAATCGAGTCCTACTAAGGCAAATGGAATGGAACTTTTTGCAAATGAAATGTTGTCCTGTTATCTTTAATTTGAGATCAATTTTGTATAGTTTGATCTAGTTTTTAATTTTTAGTAGATTTTTATTTTTAAGTGTGTAATTTTGACCAGCTACATGGTAGGCCGGGATAAAACCTAGATAACTTGGTTATAGTTATCAAAATTAGATGGGACTAAAGAGGTTAGAAAATAGACACATAACACTTTAACATATACAAAATTCAAGTCTAGATGAGTTAAATAGAAATTTTGGCTTGATTTACAAAAATCGGGTTGAATGAGTGTGCTGAAGCAGTAACCCTGCCTTGAATGCAACTAATGTCTCTATGAGTTTAATGCTTAAATTATGAATGAAATGTTATGACTTATATGAGAAATCAGTGTTCTGAGTACTGACACTATTCATGGGGAAGCGAACACATTCCGTTATGCCACCGAAATTTCGGTAAGGTCTATGCATAAGTTATAATATACATTTAGATACATGTGCATTTTCAAGAAAATCATGAAGGTTATGTTATGATGAACAAAAAGATTATGTTATGATGAAAGTTCCATGATACTTGGGCCAGCCTCGGATTAAAGTTAAAGGGAATAGATCGGTGGGGAGGTCGGGGAAAGTAAACCCAGCATTCCTGTATAGAAACGAGCTCGATCCTGAAAAGCAGACTATTACCTAAGAGTCTAAATGGCCAAGAACTCCTAGGGGACTAAGTAATGGAAAAGTTTATGAAGATAAGTTCAGGAATGAGTTTTGCATAATCATATTGAATAGTCCTTATGAGTTGTTTATAGTTTGATTGATATGTTTACTTGCTGCTGCACGTCTATCTATTTTTCTCATTATTCTGTATATCATTATTAGTAATTTATCCTGTTTCTTACACTATCCTAAGTAAAACTGAACCTTGCCTCAAACCAGACATTTTCTCAACCTTATTAAATATGGATAGTTAAGCTTGATCTCATGTTTTTATAATTAAATAAAAACCGAGGCAACTGAGAATGAATGTGACGTCAGTTAGACACCATACGCAACCCTACTGAGAATTTAAGACGTCAGTTAGACACCATACACAACCCTACTGAGAATTTCTTTAAATTCTCACATCGTTTTACATTTCTGCATCATTCTCAGACGCTGGTGATGGACTCGACGGCCACTCTTTTATTGAGATTCCACACCTATAGCTCCATCATGATCCCATAGTGGACTCACTGTACATAGCTGGCTCCTGCTATTTCCGTCTCTACATTTTTAGCAATAGGAATTTTGTTGTTCCTTTATTTCACCCACTTTGAACCCATATATAAACTGAAGCGTTAGCTTCCCACTTACATATATATGTATACGACTGATGATATACTACATGTCTTTATTTCCTTCTATAGTGCTTTTTATTAAATTTTGTTACGTTCTATAATGCTGAACACATTCATTATGTACGGCGCGCCGTTTCTTCTGTTTATAAAAAAAAAAAAAAGATGTGATATGATAAATGAAATGCAAGCAGAGTATCAACACGGTAACACAATCTACTTAATTTCATGCTATGACTTAAGCATAACATTAAATTGGTAGGATATTATAGTACCAATCAGTCAGATAGTCATTCATATAGAAAATCAATACAAGGTATCTATCTTTCAATAATCAAACAAAATTTATAACCTTGATCTTGAATTAGGTTTTTGCCACTTTCTTTCAATTCTGCCCGATTTTGTAAATTAAGCCATAGCTTCTGTTTAATTGATTTAGACCTAAATTTTGGATATGTTAAAGTATTATTTGTCTAGTTTCTAATCTCTTTACTTCCATTGAGTTTTGATATATATAACTCAAGTTAATAAAGATTTACCTAGGTCTGTCCTGTACGAAACAAATTTAAGCAAAAATTCCATAAAATTGGAATATTAGCTAAAATTATACAAAACCTATATGGTTTTAAAGCTAACTAAGAATTTTCAATTCCAATAAGTTTCATCCCTTTGGAATAAACAGAACTCAAGTTATCAGCTCTTGAAGTTGGCTAACTTGAACTACCCTATTCTAGCCTAATTATGGCTTTGGGAAGATTTCATGAATTACTGAGAACAACAGTGATTGAATTTGGTTCTGAAATTTTTGTGGAACATTACCCTATGTCTTAAATTTCTAAAAAAGTTGGTTGCACTCAATTTGAAGGAGTATAGGACGAGCTATGCCCTGTCAACCCACTCTAGTTAGATCCAAAAATAGAAACTTAGAGCAAACTTCAAAAAATCATACCTCCTCAATACTGATCCAATAGTCTTATAATTTATATGGTTAGAAAGCCCTAGATGCATAGTTTCAGATAAAAATAGGTCATCAAGTTTTGGTGGTCATAGGCAGAGCCGTACACTCCATAAGTATAGATGCTGTGAAGTTTTCTAAGTTTTTAGATTCTGATTTGCTACCTTTCTTGTTTTTCATGCAAGATTCATTCCTAATCCAACCAAATACTTGCCAAACCAACCATAAATCATATAATCACATCACATATCCTCAATTAGATGAGTAGAGCTAGATTTCTTAGTAACCACAAATTTACTAAAATTAAACTAGAACTTGAATCTTACCTCAATTTAGTGGAATAACTAGCAAGAAATGGATTTTTTGTGGGAGTGGGGTGATTGGAGCTTGAAAGCAGGATGAAATAGAGGAAGAATAGAGGGAGAGAAGGTTGCTGGTCTTTGGGGGCACAGAATGGAGAGATAAGGAAGGAAAAAAAATGAAGTTGATAAATGAGGTAGTTGGCATATTAGCTTCCTGTTGGCTCTTGGCTTAGGCAACTAACATTGAGCCAAACTCTTCATCTCTCCTAAGGCTAAGGTTGGTGCCACTTAAGGGGGAAATGTGGCTAAGTTCTTAGCCACTAATCTTAATGTGTAATTCGTTTGTTTCACTTCTGGTGGTTTAAAATACTAAATCTATACCGAATTCCTTCAATTCAGCAAAACGATTTTGAAGAATTTTGTGAGGTTTTCTATGTTTCTATTCTAATTGTTTCTAATCCTGATCTCTCTAATTAATACCTAATTGGCTCTAAATAAATACTTAATCGATTTTTAGTTAAATTCACATATGCTATAAAATCGAATAAATCGACTAACAACGTTAAAAATTTTTGGGTGTTACATTACTACCCTCTTAAAAAAAGTTTATGGTCAAAATTTTGTACTTGAGAATAATTCAAGGTACTTTTTCTACATATCAAACTCTAACTCCCACGTGTTGTCTTCGGTGCCTGCTTTCCACCATGTTACCTTTACGAATTGCACAGTCTTGTTCTGAAGGTGTTTGATGCTCTTGTCTACTATCCGTGCTTGGGGTACATGAAAAGTTAAATCATCTCTTAGCTGTATTGATTCGGGTTCCAAGAAATGTGTGGGGTCAAGATGATACTTCCTAAGTTGAGAGACATGGAAAACATCATCAAGATTTGACAAATGTGAAGGTAAGGCAACTTGATGTACGACTAGTCCAATTCGCTTCAAGATTTGGAAGGAACTGATAAATCAAGGGCTTAATTTCTTAACTTTAATGACTCTACCTATCTTGTTGTGGGCGTGATCTTCAAAAATACGTGATCTCCTTCTTGAAATTCTGACGGCTTTCTTCTGGTGTCGATGTAGTCTTTTGGTGACTCTGGGCCACAAGTATTTTGCTTCAATCTTCTTGATTTGCTCAATGGTCTGTCGGATTAGTTCTGGCCCTAACAGACTCTGTTATCTCGGTTTGTACCAACATAGCGGAGATTGATATTTTCACTTGTATAACGCTTCATATGGAGCCATGCCGATACTAGCACAGTAACTATTGTTGTATGTGAACTTGGCTAGTGGCAAGTATCAATTCCAATTTCTTTGCCGTTCCATGATATACGCTTGTAACATATCCTCCGAAGTTTGAATGGTCCGTTCTATCTAACCATTCATGTGCAGATGATATGTAGTACTTAGATATAGCCTAGTACCAAACACTTTCTAAAACGCTCCCCAAAATCGCGAGATAAATCTTGGATCTCGATCTGAGACAGTGGTTGAAGGGATCGTGTGTAACTTCACTATTTCCTGAATATAGAGTTGAGCTAATTTCTCCAAAGAATAATTCGCTCGAATGGGTAAAAAGTGAGCAGACTTTGTTAGTTTATGCACTATAACCCATATTGTAACATCCACCGAATTTTTATCGTTTTTCGCCTAGTTATTCGATTTTTATCGAATAATTAAAATTTGACTAAATATTTATTTAGGATCAATTAATTAGCAATTAATTGAGTTTAGATATAAGGAAATTGAATTAGAAGCATAGAAGGTTTCATAGAAATTCTCTAAAAATTGATTTACCAATTTAAAGGAAATCGGTAAGATTTCAGTACTTTAAACTGTTGGAACCGAACCAATAGGATTTTAAACTCGATAACCCTACTTCAAGTGGCTGAAAACTCAGCCACTTAACCCGTAAAAAGTGGCACAATACAGCCACAAAGAATGGGGGAAAGTTGGCTGAAATTGAGCTACAAAATCCTTCAACCAATGGGGTGCTTCCTTCCTAACTACCCCCAAATATCTTGCTGCCTTACTTCTCTTTTCTGCACAAGCAAAATTCGACCCCATCCAGCAGCCTTCCTCTCTTCTTTTCTTCATCCTCTTTATCTCCTTCTTCCACTTTCAACCTCCTTCAAGCCTCTTGCATCCATATCCTTCATCAGAACTCAAGACTAGCTAGTTGTTGCTTCAAGATAAAGGTAGAGATTCAGCTTGTTCATGTCTTCTTGGGTATGGGTGGCTGATTGGGATTTTATTTTCTCACTTCTTGACGTGATGATTGAATGAATATGATGATCTTTGGTTGTTTGTTGGCTGTTTTTGATGTTAAAATCGATTAAGAAGTAAGAAAGGGTGAAAGTAGGAAGAAGTGAGGGGCTGGAAAACCAAAATCCCTCGGTAGTCTATACAGCAGAGTGTACGGCTCTGCCTACAGCCATTTAAATTTGATGAAAATATTTTTATATGAAACTAGACATTCAGAGCTTTCCATACATATATAATATAAGGCTATTGGATTAGTATTGAGAGAGATATGAATTTTGGAAGTTTGACCTAGGTTTTTTAATTTGATTCTAGGCAGACTAGGTTGTTCAAGGCAAAACTTGCCCTATACTACTTGGAATTGAATGAAACTAAATTTTTTAGAAATTTTATACATAAGAGAACATCCCATAAAAATTTCAAAGTTAGATAAGGTCCCGGTTGCTCCCAGTGGTTCGAAGAAGTTGCCTATATCCAAATTGGGCCAAAATAGGGTAGTTCAGGAAGTTCAAATTTCGGGGTTTATAACTCGAGCTCTACTAAAGCGAATGAAATGGCTTCTTGCAAATGAAAGCTTGTCTTGTTAGCTTTAATATGAGACTAATTTCGTATGATTTGAACTAGTTTTCGATTTTTAGTGGATTTTTACTTTAAAGTGTGTAATTCTAGCTAGCTGCAGGGCAGGCCGGGATAAAACTTAAATAACTTGAGCTGTATTTATCAAAATTAGATGGGACCAAAGAGGTTAGAAAATAGACACATAACACTCTAACATATCCAAAATTTAAGTCCAAATGAGTTAAATAGAAATTTTGGCTTGATTTACAAAAACCAGGTTGAATAGATGTGCTGAGATAGCAACTATGTTTTAAATGCAACAATTATTCCTACTGAAAAATTGGTTTTCCAAGTACTGGCACTATTCATGGGGAAGCAGACATGTTCCATTATGCTGCCGGAATTTCGGTAAAGCCTATGCATAGGCTATGAAATACACTTTGATACATATGCATTCCTGACTATGATGAAAGCTATAATAAAGATTCTATGATGAAAGAAATGATGATGAGTCCATATTCCAAAAGATGTGACATGGCGATCATGCTTTGGAATATGGCATAATGATTCCACACCCTAAGGGATGTGACATGGCAATCACAATCACACCCCGATAGAGTTTGACATGGCGATCATACTTTGGGATGTGGCAGGATAAACATATTCCTAAGGAGTGCGATGTGGTGATCACACCCCTACGGAGTATGACATGGTAATCGTACTCTGGAATATGTATAACAAGTAATGGGAGATAAAGGAAGAAAAGAAAATTATGTATATCAAGTATAAGTGAAGGCATGTGCAGATTTCATGTTTTCAGTATATTAGCGATATTATATTTTAATACATTTCGGTTATTATTCATAGTATAATTCATGAATTTTATTTTGTATTGGCTCACCCAAATGACAAGTGTATGAATAAAATGGACTCTGCTTCGAACAATATGTAACATCCGCTTTCCGAGCTCCGACTTTGCCCCAGGGTGATCGATTCCGATTTCCGATTTCGTCTTCGAAAATCAGACAGAAGTGATTATTTCCGAGTTCCGAGTCCATTCGCATAATACCGATTTCCGATTTAATTCTATTCCTGACTTCATGTCTCAAGGCAATGGACCCGATTTCCGACCTCATACCTTATTAGAACTCTTGATTTCCGACTTAATACTGGAGTGGCTAGATTTTCCCGATTTCCGACCTTATGCCTCAAATACAAAGGACATGAGTTCGAATCTTTGAATTGGTTTCTAGTCATGCACGAGTTCCGATCTACGATTTTATATCCAGCGCTGACATTCCTGAGTTCAAATGAGGAGTTCCGAGATTATATGATTTCGAGCTCTATGACTTCCGACTTCCGATCTGGAGGCCAAGTCTCGAATAAACCAGACAAGATTTCCTCAGTCACAAACAAGATGGGACGAGTTCCGACATTAGGCTTCAGCTCCTAAAAATGTAAAAAGGTCACGAGTTCCGACTTCAACCATAATGGACACGAGTTCCGATTTCATGTGGGACGAAATCGTATCCCAGTTTTTGGACGACGTGGAGAGCAAGTTGGCCACAAAAGTGAGAGACGTGGCCGAACTTCAACCACAAATCTTGACCAATCAACACCACATTTTCTTGTATTTAAGTCAGACTTCCCTTCTCATTCCCAGCTGATTTATGTCTCCTTCTCTTCCTCTTGCTCCAGCCTTCTCCTTCCTTTCCTCTCTCAACCAACTCCATCAAATCCCCAAGCTTGGTCAAGGTTCCATCAATCTAGAAATCAAATTCAGCAAGATCATACTCCAAAGAGGTAGGATTCAATCTCCAATCTTGATTTCTCTAAATTGAGGATGCATGAAAAATTACTCTTTGATGATTGTTTGATGATATATGTGATGTATGTGATAAATTATGATGGATTATGATAGGATTAATATGAAATATTGAGTTGAAATTAAAGTTAGAAGAAGAAAGTTAGAAGGAACTAAGGGTTAGGATGCTGTCTGGATGAAGAATTCCACGGCAGTCCGTACGGTGGAGTGTACGGCTCCGCCTACAATCGGTCAAATCCGATGAAACCATTTTTAGATGAAAGTAGACATTCAGGGCTTTCCATAGATATATCATATAAGGTTATTGGATTAGTATTGAGAGAGATATGAATTTTTGAACTTTGACCTAGGGTTCAGGGCCTTCATCCGGGCAGGGTGACTTGAGGAGGGTATAACTCACCCCATACAACTCCAAATTGAGTGAAACCAATTTTTTTAGAAAGCTTACACATAGGGGAACATCCCAATATAAGATTCCGAGTTTGTTATGGTCCCAATTGTTCCCAGTAATTCGAGGAAGTTACTCTATGTCCAAACCAGGCCCAAACAGAGTAGTTCAGGAAGGTCGACTTTCAGGACTTATAACTCGAGGTATACTTAAGCAAATAGAATGAAACTTGTGGCAAATGAAAGTTTGTCCTGTTAGCTTCAATATGAGACCAATTTCGTATGATTTGAGCTTAGTTTCGATTTTTAGTGAATTTATACTTCTAGGAGTGTAATTCGGGCTAGTGACTGAACAGGTTGAGGTAAGATTTGAATATCTTGAGTTATATGGATCAAAATGATATGGGACTAAAGAGGTTAGAAAGTAGACACATAGAGCTATGATATACCCAAATTTCAGATTTAAATGAGTTGAATAGAAATAAAGGTGGATCATATGAAATTCGGGCAGAACTGAATAGATGGGCAAAAGTGATCCAATTGGTGATTTCACAGGTATCAGAAAAACATATAAGGTATGAGTCGAGAATTGCCAGTTAGACCTTGATTTATATGCGTTAAATTGATTATATGGCTATGATTGAATTATGCAGGAGACTGGCACTATTCATGGGGAGACGGGGCTGATCCGTTATGCTGCCGAATTTACGGCAGAAGTCTAGGAAATCAGGGAATGTGTACAAGCAAGACTGAAGTAGAGTAAGAATGGGTATATAGAAGCCCTCTATTCAAGGATGACCTAAGTATGAGATGAGGAATATGAAATTAAAGGACAAAGCATATGTATGAGTGCCGGTAGAATGGCAAAGAGGCTACGGGCCTTTATATGTCAAGACTATGTACATGAAGATCATGTATGCAATGACGTATGAAAATAAATGAAGTATAGGTACATTCAGTGTGACTATGCATGACCTTGTATGAGAATGAATAGACATGAGTATATTAAATGTAAATCCCTTCACTCGGAGGCAGTTACTTGAGATCTCTCCTTGTGAAGGCTGTTAAAGATAAAGATATGAATCCCTTCACTTGGAGGCAGTTGCACCTTGAATCCCTCCTTGTGAAGGCAGATACCCTCTACCTTGGAGGCACGTGGTCAGATGAGATCCCTCTATGTTGAAGGCATGTGGTCAGATGAGATCCCTCAGTTTTGAGGCACGTGACCAGAAGAGATCCCTTCACCTAGAGGCACGTGACCAGAATGAGATCCCTCCAAGACTAGAGGCACGTGGGTCCCCTTGTGGGTGAGCCGGTGTGACGACGGTCATGGGTGAAGCTGACGAGCTCACTCCAAGGCTAGGCTACCCAAGGGCAGTAAATGCACCATAGGGACGGCGATACGCAACGCCTAGGTGTGCCAAGTAAAAGACTAAAGATCAAAGGCTAAAGATTTAAGTATATGTAGACACCGGAACTTACATGAGGCATGGCATGACCCAGCTAGTGTAAGTACCAAGTGCAGATCCCATATTCCTAAGGAACGTGACATGGCGATCACGCTCTGATGGGGTGTGACATGGCGATCATACTCTGGAATGTGGCACGTAAAGATTTTATGATGACATAGAAAGAGATATGAAGAAAGAAAAGCAAGTTTTATGTCTATGTATGAATTCATATACAGGTTAAGTTATGTGCAAATATTATGTCCTCAGCATATTGATGCCATGTGGGCCTCATCTTAATATGATGTAGTTCCAGTAAAATATATGTTAAAGTAATGCCTCTAGTACATTGGTGCTATCGTACCTTATTGTCTTTCAGTTATTAGTCCCAATATAATTCATGATTTGATTTCTATGGATTCTCTCAGATGCTAAGTCTATGATTAAAATGAACTTTACTTCGGAATAGATATATTTTCGAAAGGTAAAATTAAACAGTTTGTGCAGCATATTCACCTTTTTCATAATACACCGAAGCAAACTGGGGATGACAACGATGACATTCCATGTGTATTATAGAGAATCCTACTGAGAATTTATAATTCTCATTCCTATTTTCCGTGTTGTCTCCAGAAAGTTCAAGAGGAATCAGAGTAGCGCAGCAGAAGTTGCTGTCAGATAAGGTCCGTTCAGGTAACCGTAACAACTCCAGGATGTGGTACTATGACTTAAGCATTGTACTGTACTTAGGAGGGTGTTACACAATATGTTTTCGAACTATAAAATTAAACAGTTTATAGAACATGTTCACCCTTTTTCATAATAAATGGAAGCAGCTGGAGATAAGAACGATGGCACGGTATGAAATTTCTTAGTGAATCCTACTGAGAATTTAAACTTCTCACTTTTGTTTCTGTGTTATCTCCAGATAGTTCGAGAAGTTTCAAAGACAAATAAAGTTCTTTGTCACAGATAAGGTCCTTCAGTAATAGTAACAACTCCAGAGTGCAGTACTATGACTTAAGTATAGTACTATACAGAGAAGGACATTACACATATAGTGTCATATCAAAAAGATGTTCTCGGCAAACCCATCACGAAATCCATGGAAATACTCTCTCACTTCCATTTAGGAATCTCCAAAGGTTGCAGTGTCCTTGCTAGTTTCTGATGCTCTATCTTTACTTTTTGCTAGACTAAACATTTGTTCACAAGGTTTGTCATATCCATCTTCATGCCTGGCCACCAAAACATCCTTTTAATATCTTGATACATTATATTAATGCTAAGATGTATGGTGAACTCACTTCTGTAGGCTTCTTCCAAGATTCTCTTTCAGAGGTCACCTTTTTCAGGCACACATATCCTTCCTTGATATTGCCATATATCTTCTTTATCCAAAGCAAAGCCCGTCAGCTTTCTTGAAGTCACTACTTATTTTAATTTGGTCTTACTGGATGGTATGAGGGGTTATAGAGATTCCCAAGTTAAGGTCTCGAAAACTCTCTATAAGTTCTATTTCTTTGATCATCATCCACGCCACATTTAAGTATTTACTACTCAGGGCATCTGCCACCACATTTGCCTTACCCGGATGGTATTTTAGCTCAAACTCATAATCCTTGAGAAATTCCATCCATCTTCACTACCTCATATTTAATTCCTTCTGATCAAAGAGGTATTTCAAACTCTTGTGATCAGAAAATACTTCAAACTTTACTCCATAAAGATGGTGTCTCCATATTTTCAGGGCAAATACCACAGCTGCTAGTTCAAGGTCATGAACTGGATAATTCTTGTCATGGGGGTTTTAGTTGCCTAGAGGCATATGCGACCACATTTCTGTTTTGCATTAACACACATCCTAATCCCTTAGAAGCATCATAATAAACTTCAAATGGCCCATGAGGATCTAGCAGAGTTAATATTGGGGATGTCGTCGACTTTTCTTTTAATTCTTCCAAACTTCATTAACATTTAGGCGTCCATTCAAATGGAACATTCTTCCTAGTCAGCTTCGCTAGGGGCAAAGCTATTTGGGAGAAATTCTTAACAAATCGTCTGTAATATCTAGCCAAACCCAAGAAACTCCTGACTTCCGTAACTATAGTCGGCTATTCCCAGTTTAACACTACTTCCACCTTACTGGGATCTGCAGAAATTCTTCCCTGAGATACTACATGGTCGAGAAACTTCACTTCCTTTATCCAAAATTCACACTTGGATAGCTTGGCATAAAGTTTCTTTTCTCTTAAGATCTGTAGTACTAGCCTCAAGTATTCTGCAAGCTCTCGTTCTGTCTTTGAGTAGACGAGTATATCGTTGATGAACACCACCACAAACTTGTCTAGATATGATCGGAATATCCGATTCATATAATCCATGAATATTGCGGTGCATTCGTCAGTCCGAAAGACATCACGGTGTATTCATAATGTCCATTGCTAATTACAAAGGCTGTCTTAGGAATATCTTCTTCTTGAACTCGAATCTGATGATATCCGGAATGCAAATCAATTTTTGAAAACACGGTCGCGTCTTGCAACTAATCCATAAGGTCATCAATTCTTGGTAAAGGATATTTATTCTTAATTGTTGCCTTATTTAGCTGCCTATAATCCACACACAGTCACATGCCCCTGTCTTTCTTCTTAACCAGCAAAACTGGAGCTCCCCATGGTGATGCACTTGGCTGAATAAACTTCTTCTCCAGAAGTTCTTCAATCTGCTTTTTGAGTTTGTCTAACTCCAGGGGTGACATCCGGTACATAGCTATAGATATTGGTCCCGTTCCTGGCACCAACTCAATGGTGAACTTGATTTCCCTTTCGAGAGCAAATTTGGGGATATCTTTTGGGAGTACATCTGGATATTCCCTTACAACTGTAATATCATCGAATTTCTGATCAACCTCCATCACATTGGTTGATAGAAGAATGTACCCTTGACTTTTACTCTTATAGTGGTATAATGCTAAGGAACTTAGATAAAGATTTATAGAGGTCACAAATTCAAGAGGTGAAATGGAGGAAAACACAATGGTCTTATCAGAACAATTTAGCATGACCTGATTGGCAGAGAGCCAATCTATGCCCAGAATTATATCAAGTCTAAATAAAGGAAGACGGATTAAACTGGTTGTAAAAGTTCGGCATTCTATTCGAAGGGAAACATTCATACAAATGTGATTGGTCTTAATGGGTTTATTTGTAGGAGTAGAAACCAACAAATCATAAGGTGATTCAGAGGCAGGTAATTGTAAAGCTGATATACAATCACAAGAAATGAAAGAGCGTAAGGCACCCTATGATTTGATCTTTGATCTCCATAGGCCCTATGGTTGCAAGGATATCTTCTCGTAATCTGCCCTCAAACTTAACACACTTCTAGGCCTCATCGGGGTTCTACTGATAAATTGTAGAAAATTTACATAACTATAGCTCCTTAGCATTTCGAATCGAGGCAGGAAAATACTTTTGGTAAAATGCGTCCCTAAACGCATCGCAGGTGATCTCTGTATGAGATTCTTCCAATAGCTGTTTTACGCCATTCCACCAGAACTCTGCATCTGCTTCAAGCATATAATGGCAAAAGCCACTTTCTGGTGGTCAGTGTAGTCCAAAATAGAGAAAACTTTCTCTATTTCCTTAATCCACGCATCAGCCTTATCGGGGTCAAAGATTCCTCTAAAACTAGGTGGGTTTGCCTTTCTGAACTCAGCAAATTTAAGATACTCCATGTCCACTTTTGGGCCATTTGGATTTCTTCCAAGACTAGCTTCGGGTTGTCTACCTAGTTGGTCCATCATTTGGTGCGCCACATCTGCTTGCTTCCTCATGGCATATGCCATCTCTTGCATTGTATCCATGAAATCGGCAGGGTCTTCTTGAATAGGTGTTGTTCGTGGCCTTCCTTGTAACGTCCGAAGAATTTTATCGTTAGTAACTGAGTTGTTCGGTTTTTATCAAATAAGTGGGTTTAATCGAAATTCGATTAAGCATTTACTTAAAGCCAATTAAGTATGATTTAGAAGTGATTAGGCTTGATGGAATTGGAGTAGGAACATAGGAAACCTCACAAAAATTTTTTCTAAAAAATCGGTTTACCGATTTAAGAGAAATCGGTAAGATTTCAGTAAGTTAAACTGTCGAAACCGAATCAATAGAAATTACAATATGAGAACCCTAGGATGGATGGCCAAGATTTAGCCAACTTACCCATGCAAGTGGCACCATCGCAGCCCTCCAAATGGGCTACCAAACCAAGTTACATAACCCACTCAAATCCACCAATCACATGTAACTTGCTTTAGAAGTTTTAAATTTTTCCTTTTCTACCCTTGTACATTTTAAGTCCTATCTAAGCTGACCCCTCTTCATTGTTTTCTCCATTATCTCATCTCATCTCAACTCATATCATCTTCCTCTCCCACAAACCTTCAAGCCATAACAAGATTTCTTCAACTCCAACCTCAAATTCAATAAGAATCATACCTAGTAATGGTAGGAATCCTACTTCTCTTCTTATTTTCCTTGGTTTGGATTTGTGTGTGGGTCTTGTATACTTTGTGCTATTGATAATATGTGGAGTGATGATGATGTTTTATGGCTGATTTTGCATGTGTGTTATGATTGGAAGTAGAATTGGTATGAAATAACTTGAAGAAAGGAGAAAACTCAAGAAGCTAGTAGGGTTTGTCCTCGGTGGTCTGTACGGCAGAGTGTACGACTTCGCCTACAGCTGTTTAAACTCCATGAATATATTTTTATATGAAACTAGACATTCAGGGCTTTCCATATATATATAATATAAGGCCATTGGATTAGTAAAGAGGAAGTTATGAATTTTTGAAGTTTAACCTAGAAATCAGAACTTCCATCCGAATAGTATGAGTTGAGAAGGGTGTATTTTTATATGAAACTAGACATTTAGGGCTTTCCATATATATATATATATATATATATATATAAGGCCATTGGATTAGTAAAGAGGAAGTTATGAATTTTTGAAGTTTAACCTAGAAATCAGGACTTCCATCTGAATAGTATAAGTTGAGAAAGGTGTAACTCACCCTATACAACTCCAAATTGAGTGAAACCAACTTTGTTAGAAAGCTTACACATAGGAGAATATCCCATAAAATTTTTTGAATTTGATAAGGTCCCGTTTGTTCCCAGTGAGTTGAGAAAATTACCCTATATCCAATCCGGGTTAGAACAGGGTAGTCCAATACGGTCAAGTTTCAGAGCTTATATCTCAAATTATACTCATTCAAATGATACAAAACTTTATTCATTTGAAAGCTTGTTCTATTAGCTTTACATGGATATAAATTTCGCATGATTTCACCTATATTTCTATTTTTAGTGAATTTTCCCTCATAAGAGTGCAATTCTGGCTAGAAGTAGGACAAGTCTGGGACAAGACATAAACAACTTGAGTTAATGTCGGAAGTCGGGATTTAGTAAACAGAAAGCTAGGTCGGTCCACTTAAAATCGAACTCTAAACTTAGTAAATAAGGGACTAGGTCGGGAATACTTGAAATTGAAGTCGGGACTCAGTAAAATAGAAAACTAGGTCGGGAGCATTTAAGACTGAACTTGGAAGGGTACACTTATGGATGAACCCAGAAGGGTATTCTTAAGGTTGAACTTGGAGGAGTTTACTTAATGATTGAACTCGGACTTAGTGAATAGGAATCCATATCGGGTATGTTTAAGGATGAACTCGAAACTTAGTAAAGAAAGCTAGATCGGGTATATTTGATGTTGAACTCGGGACTTAGTAAATAGGAAGCTCGGGATTTAGGAAACACATTAAAGTCTCAGAAGACCAATGGTGGGGTAAGGTCGGAAATCGCACAACCCCGGATGTCGGGAATTATGTAATCTTAGGAGACCGAACATAATGTAGAGAAGTCGAAAACTTGTATAAGATCGGAACTCGGAACCCATTAAATATTGGAAGTCGAACTCGGGAACCTTAATAGAAACTAAAAGCTTGCAAGATAGAGTGATACTTACGATTCTAAATCTTGCACTTGTCAATATTGTTATATTCTTGATATAAATATGATGTTTTACTATTTGATTAAAATGTCCTTGTTGTCTGGCACTATTCATAGGGAAGCAGACATGATTCGTTATGCTACTGAGATTTCAGCAGAAAATGCAATTAAAGTGAATTTACAAGTTATGCATGCATTGTTTAAAGTGTTAGACAAGCAATGCTACTCTATAAGTATGAGAAAGGATTTCCATGTGACTTGGGCCAGCCCCTGAACAAAGTTAAAGGGAATAGATCAGTGGGGAAATCGAGGAAAGCAAACTCGGCGACCCTGTATAGGAACAAGCTCGATCCTGAAAAGCGGACTATTACCCAAGAGTCTTATAGCCAATATACTCCTAGGAGACCAAGTATGGAAAAATATACGTTAAGATCAAGTGCATCATTTTTCATGCATATCCATAATTTTAGTTTTTTAAGCATTGAGTTAAATTGCACCATTGGATGTTATATATATATTATTGCTCACTTTATAGTTGTCACTCATTTATGTCAATACACAGATCGAGTTGTTTAATTTCCTTTATTTCCTTAAGTAAAACAAAGCTGTTTTTTGGGCTATGTTTTACATGATTAATTGAGTAGAAAGTAGGACATCCAGGCGAATGTAATATTTTCTCCTAATTAACCAAAAATCCGAAACACCTGAGAACGATAGTGATGACAGATACACATAGATTTAGGAATTCCTACTGAGAAATCTTTATTTCTCACCCTATTATATCCTCCCACATCATTCTCAGATCATGGAGAACGCGGCAACCTGCATCCTGTTCATTGAGTTTCCAGAGCTCCACATCCATCTCGATCCGTTCATAGATTCCGTGTACATATCTGGTAGATGCCAATTTCATCTTCACTTCTTTTTTAGGAGAGATTTTACTGTACCTCTTATGCACCCGCTTTTTGACCCTGTCGTCCCTTACATCGCCATCCCTCTCCACGTGGCTCATCCTTTTCCACCTCCACCCGCAGCAGTAGCACCAGCCATGGCTCCGCCAATGGCACCACCGTAGCCGATCCCCTCTACCTCTATGTTTGAGGAGGATCCGTCGGAGACAGCGAGTTCATCGTCCTCATCTTCTGCCCTGAGCATAGACTATACCCCTGCCAATGCCGGTATAGTGAATGGATTCCTTTCTTCGGAGTCCATCTAGAGTACCCGCCATAGCAACAGTAGATGTACAGGATGACCCTCTTTTGGTAGTTTGGGTCATAGGCATATGGGTTGGAGTTAGCAGTTGTACACGAAATGTCCCATGGGGACCAGTAGAGAGGGGAATGTTCATATAGTCAGGCCGATTTATTTTGTGTTAGCGACCTCATTTCTTTTACCCTGTACTGTATTATTGTATTTCTTTTGACAACTTTGAAAACAAAGGTATAAGCATGTACATATATATATGATGCAATTTGTTTATTTCACAATTCTGTTTGTGTTACTTTATTTTCGATACAATGACTATTTAGTATATATCTCACTGCCAAATCGAAATTGATTAAAGTAAATAGTTAACTCTTAGTTCACCATACGTAATAACTTATCAGGTAATATATTATGACTTAATCATAGTATTTTGTCTGGTAAGGTGTTACATTCCTCGCCTACCGAAAGCCATCAAGTTTTGAACACACAAAACAAAAATTATTGAGTTGATTAGGCACAATACTAAGTTTTAGTGTGTTAGTAAATAACAGCTCACACGATCAAGCAAATTTGCTCATATGCAATCTATATCTTATCCATACAGACAAGATTCAGTGAATGGTATCATTTAAGAAGGACAAAGTACATGCGAAGCATAGTCAGTCCAATCCTCAGGCCTTTGCCAGGATAAACTACTTTGATAAGAAAAATGTAACACCTAACCAAGTCTAATATTATGCTTAAGTTCTAATATTTCGCTTGGTAATTGTGCTACGTACAAATATCCTTTTAATTGTTCTTACTTTATTTCATTTTAAACCTAATTGACTAGATTATTAAATTGGGACATGGTTATTAACTAGACAAAAATTGTGTGTGTGCTATTCACAATGGTTTAAACACCTGTATCGAAGCAGCAGCAATTACATAGCCCAACAAATGAAATGAAAAATACTAAAAAAAATGAAATAACACAACCTCTAATACATACATATATATATATATAGCCGGAACGGTGGAAAGGATCAAGGATCACAAGGGTAAAGAAGAGGGGAGAAGGCAGACTCCTATTTACATGATATGCAGATGAGATGCAATAAAGTAAATTACAGAAAATAAAAGAAAGCCAGAGGCCTTGTAGTCCGGTCTGGGAGTGAGGAGAGAGAGAGATATGCAGAAAAGAGAAATATGTAGAAATACAATCTTTATTTCATAAAGAAAGCTTACAGAAGTATCTCAAAGCACTCATACAAACTCTCTTCTCAGTGTTTGAGGTGGATTCTAAAGGATGCCTTACATTGAGAGTGAGCAATCCTTATATAGAAGCCTAGTTTGACTATTACAAGAGTTCCGATTACAATACTTAAACAGTACAGGTTACAAACCGAGACTATTACAATAGTGAAAGTTTGAACTGACATCTACAGTGACATATAATGACAGCGGTGACAGAAGCTTTTGGCTGCTTTAGCTTAAAGCAGATTCCTTCTGCTTTTGCTTTTGCCGAAAGCAGAGTTGTTTATTGTTATCTGCCGATAGTGTCTTTAGATGATTTCTGTCGACTCAACAGTCTTCACCTAAATCAATTCCATAGCAATCATCTTCATTCTGGTAAAATCCTGATGATGATGCTGATGAAGAGGATGATGAAGGTAAATTTTGTTTGGCTGATGACTCAGCTTCATCTGTTTGGAGGAGCTTCAGAATATCCTCCAAGTTTTGAGCAAATGATTCTTTGCTTGCGGATGCTCCTAAAGCTATCATAATTTGGGACCTTTGATTTAAGAACTTACAATTTTCTGGATCAAAGCCCGAGAGTAGTTTGGGATTCTTCTTGAACCAATCTTTAACCTTTTGAGGACTAATCCAAGAATTATCAAATTCTGCCCACCATTTGACAAAAGCTTGTCTCTGAAGAAAGGGCAGTAAATTTTGGTTTTCATGTTTTCCAAAAACATATCGCCAAGAAAAAATCCAGGCTAATGAAAATTTGGAATAAAAATGGAGATCTACTGGGAAGGGATCTCCTGAAAGATTGATCATTTTTGAAAAAGTTTGAAATCCTTCTAAAGCACTGCTAAGAAGGATTTGGTCTAATGGTCTAAAGAAATTTCACCATTGGGAAAACTAATAAGGGAATTTATATAAAGCATTCCTTTTAAAATAAATCAGCCATGAATGGTGGAAAGCTTTATTTTGGAGCCAAAATACATTGGTCCATGCTTGAACATAATCCCAGTAATTATATCCAATTGGATCAAAGTTTTGAGAAAATTTTTTGATATTGTTTGGATTCTTTCCAAAATCAGATAGTGTTAAAACCTTAAGAATCTGAAAAGTTGAATGAGTAACTTTTGGAGGACCGGCCTTGTCCTTGTAGTGTTTGATGGAAACTGAATTATAATCTATTAGGATAAATTCATAATATTTTTGTGTCTTATTTGGAGAAAAAGGTTTGAAATGAAAATCTTTCGGGAAGATTTTTAAGGGTATTTTGTTGGGATTTTTATCCCAAAATTTTGGTTCAATTTGGGTTACTGGCATAAATTTTTCTTTTGCCAGATATTGGGTTTGGGATTTTGTGGTTTGAGCAGTCAACAATTGTTTGGATGACTCTTGTTTGGTGATCTGTTTGCTCAGATTTTGAATCATGAGGGATAATGAATAATCCTCATCATCTTCATCATTGTCAGAGGCAATTTCTACCCAAGACTTTTTTGAGAGTTTGGTTAAGCCTTGATCTTGGAAGGCCAATAGTGTTTGGATTGGGAAGGCATAGTCTTCCTTGGTTTGTTTTTGTGTTTGCTGGGTTGATAACCCAGATAAGTTGGGTTCTTGGGTGGATGACCCAGTTTGATTTTTGCTTGTCCAGTTAGGACAATTTCTTTTCCTTTGTTTTTTTCTTTTTCTTTTGTTTTTCCCCCTCTGGAGGAGGATGATGACTTTGGCATTCTTTTCCTTGCAAAAATTCACGGGTGAGGTAATCAAGGAGAGAGTTTGAAGTACCTTTGAGATACTCGATATTAAAATAAAAAACACTTAATATTGCTTGCCATCTTGCAAAAATCTGTTTTGATGCAAGGTTTTTAACATCTTTTTGCAAAATATCTTTTGTTGATTTACAACCCACATGAACCAAAAACCTTCGATTCAGTAAATCAGATTGAAATTTTGCTATGCAGAGAACAATTGCTAAAACTTCTTTTTTAATTGTAGAATACTTTTGTTGAGCAGTATTCCAATGTTTTGAAGTATATGCAATGACATGCTCTCTATCATCTATTTTTTGTTTTTAAATGCACCCAAAACCTAAATCAGAGGCATCAGTTTCAACAATTTTGAAAGCTTGGGGGTTTGGTAAGTAAAGACAAGGAAGGGTTTTAACCTGATCTTTAACCTGTTTGACAATATTTGTATGAACGTCTGTCCAAGGAGGAGGAACCTTTTTAAGACGATCATGGGGAGGTTTGATAAGATTATTAAGCTGAGGAAAGAAATCAGAGACATAATTCAAACAGCCTAAGAATCTCTGTAATTGGGTTTTATCAATAATTTGATTAGGAAAATTATCCGCAAAGCGGATTGTCCGATCAATTGGGACAATAGTACCTTGAAAGATATTATGCCCCAGAAATCTGATTTTTGTTTGAAAAAGATCAATTTTTGTTTTAGAAATAGCAAGGCCATTTCTTTTGATTATGCTCACAAAAATGTGGATATGTTGGAAGTGTTGATCAATAGATTGAGAAAAGATTAAAACATCATCTATATAGACGATGATAAAGTTTGAATAAGAGTCAAATATGTCATTCATGATTTTTTGAAACTCAGAAGGAGCATTTTTGAGTCCAAAGGGCATTATGTTCCATTCATACTGCCCAAAAGGAACAATGAAAGCTGTTTTATAGCGATCATTTTCTTGAATTTGGATCTGCCAAAATTCAGATTTCATGTCAAATTTTGAAAATATTTTTATTGAATGTAATCGATTCAGAAGATCTTTTTTGTTTGGGATCGGATATCTGATCCATTGAAGAGCTTTGTTTAAAGGCTTATAATTTATTACAAGCCTTGGAGTACCACGTTCAATTTTCGCTTGTTTATTGACATAAAAAGCAGAACAAGACCATGGACTCTTGCTTTTTCGGATTAGACCTTTGTGAAGAAGATCATCAATCTCCTTTCTACAATAAATGAGGAGTTCCTCATTCATCTATATTGGTCTAGCTTTTGTTGGAATTTGCTGTTCATGAAAATCCTTTTCATAAGGAAGACTGACAACATGTTTTTTCCTTTGCCAGAAAGCAGTAGGAAGATCAGGACAGATTGTAGTTTGAATATGTCCGAGAAGATCTTGGATCTTCTTTTGAACATCAGGTTTAGAAAGTTGGGTTTCAATATTCTTAAAAGAAATTTCTTCTTTTAAAAAAATTGATCTGGTTTTGCTAGTTTGAATCAGATTAAGCTTCTTTGAAATCGGTTTTCTTAAAAAAGGAAAACTAATTATCTCACCTAGATATTTAGTAAAAATACCTTCATTGGTGATGTTTAAAGGAAAAAGAGATCTAATAAAGGGTGTTCCTAAAATCGCCGCATTACTAAGATTCTTTACCAATAAAAATGAAGTTTTTAGTCTAAGGTTCTGATTTTCAATCATCGCCTCAAAGAGTTTAAAATTAATTTTGAGCTTCGAACCACTAGCAATACTAAGTTGTTCAGAAGTTTTTTCAAAATATTTTGTCGGAATAAGTCCTTCCTGTATGCAATTTGAATCTGCACTAGTATCGAACAATCCAACAGTTTCAAGGAAAAAATCTTTTATTCTTATTTTGCTGTTGATGTAAAATTTCTGAATTTTTAACATGTTAATTAATCCAAGAAATTCATCATCATTTGGGGGATTTTGAGAGCTGCTATCATCAGAGATAGCATTAATTTTCTTATTCTTTAGCAGGGCATCAATGATTTCTTGCTGAGAATCTTGTTGATCTTTCATAATTTTAACTTGAGTTTTGAGATTCTAAATCTCATGCTGAAGATCATGGATAGTAATAGGTTTAACAGGTTTTTTCTCAAGCTTCTTGAGAGTTTCACTTGGACTAAATTTATTAGTCTGGATTGAAGGTTTGACTTTAGAAGAACTGGCCTCTAAAGTAGATTTGAGTTTGTTGAGATAAATCCTTTTCTCATCAAGATCACGAATAGCGTTTATGGTTTCAAAAAAAAGTTCTTGTTCTCTGGTGAGAACGTTTATATATGATTCTTCAGTAGTATCTTCAGAAGATATTACTTCGTTATCATCAGGCACAATAGATTCTTCAGAGGACATATCATGTTCCTCTTCAGAAGTTTGAGTTTTTCATTGATTTTGTTTAAAAATTCTTTTTGAGAAGAAACAGTTTTGGACTGAAGACTATATACATACATACATACATACATACATACATACATACATACATACATATATATATATATATATATATATATATCAGTACAGTGTTTCAAACTTCTGTATACAAGTAAGTGGGTATATGAGTTAGTGCCGTCAAACAAAATAAACCGACCTCTATCTATGAAGAGCGTCCCTATGTGGTCCTTATAGGACATTTCATCTAACATCTCTTACTAACAAAATGAAGTGACTGTGCCTATGGCCCAAAATCGTAAAGGTGCCAAAGGTGGGCCACTCTATACTCTACGGTCTGCTACGCCAGTGCCATCTCTAATCAGAAGCTGATGATAGGAATCCATTGGCTATGCTGAGTCCCGTTGGTGTGTAGTCACTGCTAGGTCCAGAGGAAGATCCGGAAGATGACTCCCCTGCCTCTGAAGGGTCCTCATTCTCCAGCGAAAGAGAGGGGATCACTTGAGGTGGTGAAGCACGTGCTGGTGGTTCTATTGGTGGTGCGGCTGGGGGTGCTGCATGGGCCATTTGAAGGGTAATGGCTATAATGGTGCAGTCAGAACAAACAGTGGGTGGAAGATAGAGATATCAAAGTCTCTGCAAGCAAAGAAGTTATAAATGGAAGTGGCAAGCACCAGTAATATATAAGGAGTCGAGCATGGGGTCAAAATGGAATTGGAGGTCCAGCAACTCAATAAAGAGGACGACCGTCACATCTATCTTCGTGATCTAAGAATGATGCGGGTACATAAAGTAGGGTGAGAATTTATAAAATTCTAAGTAGGATTCCTGTAGCTATAATTATTTAGATTTAGGAAAACATAATCCAAAGCAAGGTTCAATTTTACTTAAAGCAGTAAGATACAAAATAGACATTGGACATAATATCATAAATAATAAGATAAGGTGTAAATGAAAGTAATAACTATAATATTCGTGCATTCAAATCAAAACTAATTAACACATCTGTAAGATTGCATTGATGAATGAGAATGCAATGCACTGTGCCTCATTAGTTCTTTAAATTGTAGATCATAAACCTTTCCATTCTTGGTCCTCTAGGAGTTTTTGGCCATATAACTCTTGGGTAATAGTCTGCTTTTTAGGACTGAGCGCATTCCTATACAAGAATGATGGGTATGCTTTCCTTAACCTTTCCACCGATATATTCCTCTTAACTTTATGCCGGGGCTGGCCCAAGTAATATGGAACTTCTCATAATCCTTATAAGTCTCATAATGAATGATAATTTGAATTGGATATTACATGCATGTGCAAGTACATCATAAGTTATGCATGGCTTTTGCCAGAATTTTGGCAACATAACGGATCGAGTCTGCTTCGCCGTGAATAGTATTAATCAGCCAGGTAGTCATTCATATAGAAAATTAATACAAGGTACCTATCTTTCAATAATCAAACAAAATTTATAACCTTGATCTTGAATTAGGTTTCTTCCACTTTCTTTCAATTCTGCCCCGTTTTGTAAATTAAGCCATAAATTTTGGCTAACTCATTTAGACCAAAATTTTGGATATGTTAAAGCATTATTTATCTAGTCTCTAACCTCTTTTCTTCCATTGAGTTTTGATATATATAACTCAAGTTATTGAAGATTTACCTAGGTTGTCCTGTACTAGATAAATTTAAGTTCTAAAAAGTAAAAATTCACTAAAAATGGAATACTAGCTGAAATTATACAAAACCTATATGGTTTTAAAGCTAACTAAACAAATTTTCATTTCCAATAAGTTTCTTCCCTTTGGAATAAACAAAACTCAAGTTATGAGCTCTTGAATTGGATAACTTAAACTACCCTATTCTAGCCTAGTTACGACTTAGGGTAGATTTCATGAATTACTGAGAACAACAGCAATTGAATTTGGTTTTAAAATTTTTATAGCATGTTACTCTATGTCTTTCTAACAAAATTGGTTGCACTCAATTTGAAGGAATATAGGACTAGTTATGCCCTGCTCAACCTACTCTGGTCAAATCTAGAAATAGAAACCTAGAGCAAACTTCAAAAAATCATATCTTCCTCAATACTAATCCAATGGTCTTAGAATTCATATGGTTGAAAAGCCCTAGATGTCTAGTTTCACATAAAAATAGGTTCATCAAGTTTTTGTGGTCTTAGCCTGAGCCATACACTCCGAAGTATGGACGCCGTGAAGTTTTCTAGGTTTTTAGATTCTAATTTGCTACTTTTCTTGTTTGTCATGCTTCCTAATCCAACCAAATACTTGCCAAACCAGCCATAAATCATTATAATCACATCATATATCCTCAATAAGATAAGTAGAGTAAGATTTTTCAGTAACCACAAATTCACTAAAATCAAATAAGAACTTGCATGCTACCTCAATTTAGTGGAATAACTAGCAGGAAATGGAGTTTTTGAGGGAGTGCAGGGATTGGAGCTTGAAAGCATGATGAGATGGAATGAAATAGAGGCAGAACGAAGGAGAGAAGGCTGTTGGTCTTTGTAGGAGCAGAATGGAGGGATACTTTGTATAGATTTTAGTCTATGGTGTTCTTATAATTTTTAAAATTCTTTAGGTAGGTTAGTTATTGATTTTTTTGAGTCAATTTTGCACTTGCTTTGGTGTCTGGCATTTTGGTATTTTTGTGCTTCTTAAGCCCCTATACTCTCCTAGTTAACTCCTATAGTGCATGGCCAACTTTCTCTTTTAATTCTAATTTGTTTGAGTTAGATCCTAAGATAGAGGACTTTGCATATGCTGAGGAAGATCAAGGGAAGAATCTTTGATCAAGATGATAACTCTAATTTTGTTGATTATGCACTAATGGCTAACAATTTGAAGGATAGGATTTTGAGGGAGTTGGCTACTGTTGATGTTTCTTATCAACTATTATCTATTGAAGAACCTACATTAGATGCTGATTTTGAGCTAAAGTTTGTACTAATCTATTTGTTGTCTAAGTTTCATGGTCTTGCAAGTGAGGACCCTCATAAGCATTTAAAGGAGTTTCACATGGTCTGTTTGATTATGAAGCCATAAGGAAAGGTCACATCAAGCTGAGAGCATTCTAATTCTACTTTGTTTATGGAGCGAAGGATTGGCTTTACTACCTTCTACATGGTTCATTAGCATGCTGGATTGATATGAAGCAGCTATTAATGGAAAAGTTCTTTTGTATTTCTAGAGCTACTGCTATTATGAAGGATATTTATGGCATAAGGCAAATGACAAGGAAGACTTTGTATGTGTAATGCCCTCCTCTGTACAGTACTACGCTTAAGTCATAGTACCCTACTCTGGAGTTGTTACTGTTACCTGACAGACTTTACTTGACAGCAACTGCAGCCGTCTTAGAATCTTCACGAACTATATGGAGATAACACGGAAACAAGAGTGAGAATTGTAAATTCTCAGTAGGGTTTGCTAAGAAATTTTGTACGGTGTCCTCATTATTATCTCCAGCTACTTCGGTTTATTATGAAAAATGTGAACATGTTAACTAGACTATTCAGTTTTATAGTTCGAAAAATATATTGTCCAAAGCAGAATTCATTTTATTCATGCACTTATCATTTGGGAGAGCCAATACATGAAAAAGTCATGAAGCATATTATGAATAATAACTATAACATATTAATAACACTAACATACTGGAAACTTGAAATTTACATCTGCCTTCACTTATACTTGAATTTATGTAGATATACATAATTTTCTGTTCTTTCTTGGTCTTTCTTTACTTGTCATACACATTCCAGAGTATGATCACCATGTCATACTTCATCAGAGTGTGATCGCCATGTCACATTCCTTAGGATGTAGTCATCATGCCATATTCCAGAGTATGATCGCCATGTTATACCCCATCGGGTGTGATCACCATGTCATACTCCTTAAAATATATTCATCCTGCCACGTCCCAGAGTATGATCGCCTTGTCATACTCCCTCGGGATGTGATCACCATGTCACATTCCTTAGGGGTGGGATCCTTATGCCACATTCCGGAGTATGATCGCCATGTCATACCCTATCGGAGCGTGATCGCCATGTCACGTTCCTTCGGAATATTGATTCATCATCTTATCTTTTATCATAAAATCATAAATACATAGGATTCATATCTTATTCCCGAATAATAATACTTGCTCAGTATTTTCTATACATAACTACATTAACACACCAACATTTAGAACTATCACTAATTTCTGCCGGAAATTCGGTAGCATAACGGAACGTGTCCGCTTCCCCATCAATAGTGCTAGTACTCAACGTATCACTCATCAGAGAAACCATATCATTCCATTCTTAATGCAACATATTTCATTCATGTCTCAATCATCAAATTTAAGGCACAAATATTGCAATTAAAACATGTTTACTGTCTCACTACTTGCATTCAACCCGATTTTGTAAATTAGGCCATACTATCTACTTAACTCATTTAGACCTCAATTTTGGATATGTTAAAATGTTATGTGTCTATTTCCTAACCTCTTTAGTCCCATCTAATTTTGATAAGTATAACTCAAATTATTTAGGTTTTATCCCAGCCTGCCCAGCAGTTGGCTAGAATTGCACACTTCAAGGTAAAAATCCACTACAAATCGAAAACTGGCTCAAATTATACGAAATTGGTCTCTTATCAAAGCTAACAGGACAAATTTTCATATGCAAAAAGTTCCATTTCATTTTCCTTAGTAGGGCTCGAGTTATAAGCCCCGAAATTTGACCTTCCTGAACTGCCCTGTTTTGGCTCAGTTTGTACATAGGGTAATTTCTTCAAATCACTAGGAACAAATGATATGGTAACAAACTCAGAATTTCTTTGTAGATGTTCTCCTATGTATCAACTTTCTAACAAAATTAGTTTCACTTAATTTAGAGTTGTGTAGGGTGAGTTACACCCTTTTCAAATCACACTGCCCGGGTGAATGTCTTGATTCCTAGGTCAAACTTCAAAAATTCATATCTCTCTCAATATTAATCCAATGGGCTTATATATATATGTATAGAAAGCGCTGAATGTCTAGTTTCATAGAAAAATATTCTCATCGAATTTAACCGGCTGTAAGCAGAGCTGTACACTCTACCGTACGGACTGCTGGAGGTTTTTTTGGTTTTCCAACCTCTCAGCTTTTCCTATCTTCATCCTTTCTTACTTCTAATTCAAATTTAATCTCATAAACAGCTAATAAACCAGTTATAATTCATCATAATTATTCAATCAATATATCAAAATTAAGAAATTAGATCACCACCAATCATCCAAGAATAAAAAAATCAAGCCAGAAAGAAACATCAACCTCTTGTTATGTGATTAGGCTTGAATTTGTAACTAGAACTTAGTTGAACTTGAAGGTTGGATGGAGTGGGTGAGTGGAGAAGAGAAAAGAGAGCTGAAGTGAGGAGAAGGCAACATAGAAGTGGGGCTGAATTAGAGGAGGAGAATCTGTTATATAGGCATGAGTGGTAGTTAACTTGGAGGGTTATGATTGGCCTAAAAACACAAGGCTAAATTGCAGCCAACCTTCCCTATTTTTGTGGGTAAGGTTCAGCCATGTATCCTTCTTTTTTGTGACAGAATTGCTCTCCATGTCGCCTACAAGTGGAACTTGCTTCCATTGTATTCTGAAAATGATATCGGAACTCGTGCACATCTATTCAGATGAAATCGGAACTCGAAAATATTGTTTGGTTAACTCGAAACTTGAAAGCAAAGTCGGATGTGAAACCAAACACTTAAATCCGGAAGTCGGGGACATTAGGTAAACTTGAATCGATTCTAAGCATGACACCGGAGATCGAGAATCAAATCATTAATCCTATGTTCCAGGAAATCGGAACCTGTGAAATCTCGAAACTCCAAACTTTATCTCGGAAGTCGAGAAAAATATAGAAATGAAAAGCTCTTGGTAATAAACTAGAGATCGGAACTCGTGCAAATTTTGGTAGAACTTGGAGACCAAATTCAGAGATCTGGTTGAGATAAACTCGGAAGTCGGATTTCGTGTACATTCCAATTCACCTAAGGTCAGAAATCGTATATTATGTATATTGAACCATAAGGTCGGAAATCAGAAAATTAAGCCCGTCCATTTGAGACCTGAAATTAAGTCGAAAATCGGAAATTCTAACATTTACTGCTAAGATCGAAAGTCGGAATTCGGGACGTTACATTACTACCCTTCTTAAAAAATTTTGTCCTCAAAATTTGATTATGAAATTAACTAGTTATAATCATAACAGTTTAAATAAAGTTCATACATAAGCACACAGTAGATGTGAAACCACTTAACGTAATAAGATCAACTAAAACTAAATTAGCTAATTCCTTAGTCTGGTTTATCTCTAATTCTCGCTCTTACTCCCCTGCGGTGTAGTCCCCTCTGCGTTTATAGTGAAAACTCTCCCCAAATGTTGCGGTTTAGGAGTCGATGGTTGGTTCTCAGGGCATTCTCTGATCATATGTCCTGGCTTGCCACATCTAAAACACACATACTGTTTAACCAGGCAAGACTTATTTCCATGATTTTTCCCACACTTCGGACATCATTGCTTAACCATCGATCCCTGCAGCTGCTTGCCCTCATACTTGCTAAGGTGAACCTGCTTCTTTGGTGGTGAGGCAGATTCGAGTTCCTGGTTTCCAAGTACCGGCCTTTTTCCATAAATATCAAACTGGGCAATTTCTAACTTCTTGTTATAGTCTTCCACAAGTCTGCACTTATTTACCAAGGTGGGAAAATCCCTGATCTCCATAGGGCCTATTGCTGCGAGGATATCTTCCCTCAATCCTCCTTCGAATTTGACACACTTCCACGCCTCATCTGGATTCCGCTTATAGATTGTGGAAAACTTGCATAACTCCTCAAACTTAGCAATGTACTCTAACATGCTATTGCTCCCCTGGTAGAGTTGCATAAATTCCAATTCCTTGGCATTCTGGACTGATAGAGGGAAGTATTTCTGGTAAAAAGTGTCCTTGAACACAATCCAAGTGATCTCCGTCTGGGACTCTTCTAATTGCCGTTTCACACCATTCCACCAGAATTCTGCGTCTGCTGCGAGCATATAAGTGGCGAAGGCCACTTTTTGGTAGTCAACGCAGTCTAGAATAGAAAAGACCTTCTCCATTGTCTTAATCCACTCGTCAGCCTTATCAGGATGAAAACCTCTAAAACTAGGCGGGTTCGCCTTTTGGAATTCTGCGAACTTGAGGTATTCCAGGTCCAATCCTAGGCCATTGGGGTTTCCACCGTGACAGGCTCCAGGTTGTCTTCCCAGCTGGTCCATCATTTGGTGTGCTGCAGCAGCTTGTTCGCGCATGGCATATGCCATTTCTCGTAGAGTGTCCATGAAGTTAGCAGGGTCTTCTGAAGTGGGTGTAGTTTGTGGCCTACCATACCCCCTGGAAGCCATTAGTTCCTAATCACACACAACAAAAGATTGAGTTGATCAGGCTCAATAATAAGTTAAGTGTGACAGCAACTAATAACAATCACAGTTAGGCGGTCATGCATATCTAATTTCCTATATCTTATCTGAGCAGATAAGATTTATCGCATGACATTTTCTAAGGATTCCAGAGTGCACTGGAAGCATAGTCAGTTCAGCCCTCAGGTTCGGTTAGGACCGAACTGCTCTGATACCATTTTGTATCATCCTCCTCTGTACAGTACTACGCTTAAGTCATAGTACCCCACTCTGGAGTTATTACTATTACCTGACGGACCTTACTTAACAGCAACTGCAGCCGTCCTAGAATCTTCTCGAACTATCTGGAGATAATACGGAAACAAGAGTGAGAGTTGTAAACTCTCAGTAGGGTTTGCTAAGAAATTTTGTACGGTGTCCTCATTATTATCTCTAGCCGCTTCGGTTTATTATGAAGAATGTGAACATGTTAACTAAACTATTCAGTTTTATAGTTCGAAAAATACATTGTCCGAAGCAGAATCCATTTTATTCATGCACTTATCATTTGGGAGAGCCAATACACGAAAATGTCATGAAGCATATTACGAATAATAACTATAACATATTAATAACACTAACATACTAGAAATTTGAAATTTACATCTGCCTTCACTTGTACTTGAATTTATGCAGATATACATAATTTTTTTCTTTCTTGGTCTTTCTTTACTTGTCATACACATTCCAGAGTATGATCGCCATGTTATACTTCATCGAAGTGTGATCGCCATGTCACATTCCTTAGGATGTAGTCATTATGCCATATTCCAGAGTATGATCGCCATGTCATATACCATTGGGGTGTGATCACCATGTCATGCTCCTTAAAATATATTCATCCTGCCATGTCTCAGAGTATGATCGCCATGTCATACTCCCTCGGGATGTGATCACCATGTCATATTCCTTAGGGGTGGGATCCTTATGCCACATTCCGGAGTATGATCGCTGTGTCATACCCTATCGAAGCGTGATCGCCATGTCACGTTCCTTCGGAATATGGACTCATCATCATATCTTTTATCATAAAATCATAAATACATAGGCTTCATATCTTATTCTCGAATAATAATACTTGCTCAGTATTTTCTACACATAACTACATTAACACACCAACATTTAGAACTATCACTAATTTCTGCCAGAAATTCGGCAGCATAACGGAACATGCCCACTTCCCTATGAATAGTGCCAGTACTCAGCGTATCACTCATCAGAGAAACCATATCATTCCATTCATAATACAACATATTTCATTCATGTCTCAATCATCAAATTTAAGGCACAAATATTGCAATTAAAACATGTTTACTGTCTTACTACTTGCATTCAACCCAGTTTTGTAAATTAGCCCATACTCTCTACTTAACTCATTTAGACCTCAATTTCGGATATGTTAAAGTGTTATGTGTCTATTTTCTAACCTCTTTACTCCCATCTAATTTTGATAAGTATAACTCAAATTATTTAGGTTTTATCCCGGCCTGCCCAGCAGCTGGCCAGAATTGCACACTTCAAGGTAAAAATCCACTAAAAATCGAAAACTGGCTCAAATCATACGAAATTGGTCTCTTATCAAAGCTCACAGGACAAAATTTCATATGCAAAAAGTTCCATTTCATTTTCCTTAGTAGGGCTCGAGTTATAAGCCCCGAAATTTGACCTTCCTGAACTACCCTATTTTGGCTCGATTTGGACATAAGGTAATTTCTTCAAATCACTGGGAACAAATGATATGGTAACAAACTTGGAATTTCTTTGTAGGATGTTCTCCTATGTATCAACTTTCTAACAAAATTGGTTTCACTCAATTTGGAGTTGTGTAGGGTGAGTTATACCCTTTTCAAATCACACTGCCCGGATGAATGTCTTGGTTCCTAGATCAAAATACAAAAATTCATATCTCTCTCAATATTAATCCAATGATCTTATATGATATATGTTATAGAAAGCGCTGAATGTCTAGTTTCATAAAAAAATATTCTCATCGGATTTAACCAGCTGTAGGCGGAGCCGTACACTCTGCCATACGGACTGCCAGGGGTTTTTTTGGTTTTCCAGCCTCTCAGCTTTTCCTGTCTTCATCCTTTCTTACTTCCAATTCAAATTTAATCTCATAAACAGCCAATAAACCAGTTATAATTCATCATAATTATTCAATCAACATATCAAAATTAAGAAATTAGACCACCACCAATCATCCAAGAATCAGAAAATCAAGCCAGAAAGAAACCTCTACCTCTTGTTATGTGATTAGGCTTGAGTTTGTAACTAGAACTTGGTTGAACTTGAAGGTTGGATGGAGTGGGTGAGTGGAGAAGAGAAAAGAGAGCTGAAGTGAGGAGAAGGCAACATAGAAGTGGGGCTGAATGAGAGGAGGAGAATGTGTTATATAGGCATAAGTGGTAGTTAACTTGGAGGGTTATGATTGGCCTAAAAACACAAGGCTAAATTGATGCCAACCTTCCCTATTTTTGTGGGTAAGGTTCAGCCATGTATCCTTCTTTTTTGTGACAGAATTGCTCTCCACGTCGCCTACAAGTGGAACTCGCTTCCATTGTATTCTGAAAATGACATCGAAACTCGTACTCTTCTTGAAGTCGGAACTCGTGCACATCTATTCAGATGAAATCGGAACTCGAAAATATTGTCTGGTTTACTCGAAACTTGAAAGCAAAGTCGGATGTGAAACCAAACACTTAAATCCGGAAGTCGGGGACATTAGGTAAACTTGAACCAATTCTAAGCATGACACCGGAGATCGGGAATCAAATCATTAATCCTATGTTCCAGGAAATCGGAACCTGTGGAATCTCGAAACTCCAAACTTTATCTCAGAAGTCAGGAAAAATATAGAAATGAAAAGCTCTTGGTAATAAACTCGAGATCGGAACTCATGCAAATTTTGGTAGAACTTGGAGACCAAATTCAGAGATCTGGTTGAGATAAACTCGGAAGTCAGATTTTGTGTACATTCCAATTCACCTAAGGTCGGAAATCGTATATTATGTATATTGAACCATAAGGTCGGAAATCGAAAAATCAAGCCCGTCCATTTGAGACCTTCAGATTAAGTCGGAAATTGGAAATTCTAACATTTACTGCTAAGATCGGAAGTCGGAATTCGGGATGTTACAGTATGAGTATTGGGAGAGATTCAAAAAACTGTGCTTGAGTTATCCCCATCATTAGATTAGTGATCATTTGCTATCTTGATATTTTGATGAATGACTATTGCCAATGGATATAAGCATGGTAGATGTTGCTGGTGGATATGCTGCTAGAAACTTGATTGCTAATGTGGCTGCTAATGCTGAATACGTTGGTATGTATTGATAACTTGTGAAAAATAATATATATTTATCTCATATTTGTGTTTCAATTGTTCAATTTTTGTCCTGAAAAAGTTGACTTCCCTAATTAATTTCAATAAACTTAATTTTTGAGTGCTTTCAGTGACAAAAATAATTTTTGTTGGATAAAAATTTGTACTTGATTTGTTTTGATAAGGTTAAATATAACGTTAATAAATTGCGAGATTAATAGAAGATAAATGGAAAGATTTGAAGATAATTTGAAAAGAAGATTTAGAATAGATTTAGAGACTTATGTATGCAGCTGTATTAAAACTCGGAAGAAAGAGTTTTACCTCCTAAGTGGTCCTATCCGGCTCAAGCAGAATTGCCTCTGGTAGGAGGATACCTATGGTTTCAACCAAAAAAAAAAAAAAAAGATTTGGAGAAGATTTGAAAATAAAATAAGAAAAGAAGATAAAAAAATTGAAGAGAAGATCACAGCAAAAGCAGAGAAAAGATAAGAAAGATTATGTTTAACTGCTAACATTTAGTGCTAGCAGCTAGCGTTATAACACTAGCGTTGTGATAGATTATTATAAATTTAATGTAATTATTTTCTTTCCGGGGATCTAGTTTGAGACTTGGGGAGAGAAGGGGAGAGACAATGGTTTGGTCAGTTAGTATGACCTTTTAATTGTTCGTGTTCATTTCTTTTTTATAGCCTATAAGTTTTTTTTAGGTGTTAGGGCAATGTAGCTTGATAAAACAATTTATGCAATCTTGGATTTTTAATCTAAATTTCTTTTTCAATTAATTGAGTGATTATTAGAATTCTTAATGCTTTCATGGATTCATAACCCATTGATTGATTTTTGGTTTTATATTGTCAATTAGAAAATCACTTTATAAATTATCCACTCTAATATTTGCTATGAGTTGGGTAGAATTCTAGGCAGAAAAGTACTTATTTGTGGTCATAACAATTTCTATTCTTCAATCTTAGGAAGAATTTAGAATAATTTTAAGGAATTAATTTACTCAATTTTTATTAAGACGGTCATAGTATCAAGGAATTGATATCTAATTATTAGTTTGAAGTAATTCGACCATCAACTTAATTAGATTAGGAATTAGATTAAAATCAAGTAACACATAGTTTAGGAAATCCGATGAAATTATACCCTAACACTTCGATTTTTATTAATTATCTTATATTATAACACCCTCCCAAGTACAGTACTATGCTTAAGTCATAGTACCACACCCTGGAGTTGTTACTATTACCTGAGCGGACCTTATCTGACGGCAACTTCAGCCGTCTTCGGAACTTCTTGAACTATCTGGAGATAACACGGAGATAGGAGTGAGAATTTTGAATTCTCAGTAGGATTCTTTAACTATCATACATAATATCATCGTTGTCATCTCCAGTTGCTTTGGTTTATTATGAAAAGGTGATCATGTTATAAAAGCTATTTAATTTTATAGTTCGAAAATATATTATCCGAAGCAAAGTTCATTTTACTCATACACTTGGCATTTAGGAGAGCCCATACAAAGTCAATTCATGAATTATATACTATGAATAATAACCACAACATATTAAGATACTATAGCATCAATATACTGGAGACATAACATCTACACATGACTTTACTTGTACTTGAAGTTTTGCAGATACATAAATTTTACTTTTCTTTCTTTATCTTCTGCTTATCATGCCATATTCCAGAGTATGATCGCCATATCATACCCCATCAGGATATGATCGCCATGTCACATTTCTTAGGATGTGGGATCATTATGCTATATTCCAGAGTATAATCACCATGTCATACTCCATTGGGATGTGATCACCATGTTACATTCCTTAGGAATATAAACTCATCATCATATCTTTCATCATAAAATCTTTATATGCCACCATAAATTTTTGGTACTTACACTAGCTGGGTTATGCCATGCCTCATGTAAACCCTATCCCCTATACTCACACTAACTGGGTCGATGCCATGCCTCATGTGTAACACCTTACCAGACAAAGTACTATGCTTAAGTCATAATAATTTATCTGACAAGAGATTACGTGTAATACTGATTCAATTTCTCTTTCTATATTAGTATTAAGGTCTCGCATAATCATACTTGATCTCATAACAAATTTTTCTGCGTGATGGCGGGATAAATACTAATCAATTGGTAAACTGTAAATAACTTAACATAAATCAAAATACAATAAGAACAGAATAACTGCAAACGGCATCATAGATATGTACATAGATATCTGATTTTAAAGTTTGTCAAAAAGTACAAGGAGTCAAAATGAGGCCGCTAATACAAAATGAAACGGCCAGTATTTGTGAACAGCACCCTAACTGGTCCCCATGGGACATTTCATGTACATTCCTAATATCTACCCATCCAACCATGACCCAAACTGTCAAAAGAGGGTCATTCTGTACATCTAACTCCACTACAGCCTGCACGCTATCTAAACAGAGTCTGATGAAAGGAAGCCGTTCGCCATGGCGGCGTCAGCTGGAGGGTGCCCGGCACTGGGAGCAGATGACGACAAAGAACTAGCCGCCTCGGACGGATCCTCCTCTGAGGTCGAGGCCGACGACATCAGCTGCGGCGGTGAAGCAGGAAGGGCCATGGGAACTGGAGCTGCTGGTGCGGCTGGTGCTGGTGGTGGTGGTGGTGGAAATGGATGAGCCATATGAAGAGGTATAGCAATGTAGGGGACAGCAGGATCAAAAAGAGGATGCATAAGTGGTACCGCAAAGTCACTCTGGAAGAAGAAATATAAGCGAAACTGGCATCTACCCGATATATATACAGAATCTAGAAAAGGGTCGATGTGGATGTAAAGCTCGGGAAACTCAATGAATAGAACCCCAGTCGCCGCGTGCTCCATGGTCTGAGAATGACGCGGAACATACAATAGGGTGAGAAATGAATATTTCTCAGTAGAAAATCCTAACTTCTATATATCTGTCACGCTGTCATTCCCAGTTGTTTCAATCGTGCAAGATTTTCAGATAGTACAGTAAAATGATAATATTTAACTTAAATACTCATTTGTAAAGCATACACCGAAATAAGTTCAATTTTAATTAACAGATATACTAATGTACTCAAACAGTAATCATAGCGGAACAATAGCATGTTATAAATAATAAACAGAGATCTAGAACAATCAATAGAAAAGTATTACACTGTACATATGCATGTGCAATGAGAAGATGCATCTTATTCTTGGAGGCTTTCGCCTGTTATAATTTATTTCCATCCTTGGTCACCTGGGAGTCATTGGCCATATACTCCTAGGTAATAGTCCGCTTTTCAGGACCGAGCTCGTTCCTATACAGGATGGCCGGGTTTACTTTCCCCGACCTCCCCACTGATCTATTCCCCTCAATTTATTCCGGGGCTGGCCCAAGTGATATGGAATTCCTTGTAATATCATGAAAAGAATGCACATATAATTTGTCTCTTGAATATGATGCATTTAAAGTATCATAAAGTTTCATGACATATGAACTTCTTACCGAAATTTCGGCGACATAACGGATCGAGTCCGCTTCCCCATGAATAGTGCCAGACAATCAGTATAGTTGTACAACTAATAATCTCAGCATAGACTAGCAAATATGTATAAACACTTCTAACATCATTCAACAATTACAAATCAAGCATTAAGTAGGTTCCAGCTTGCCCTTCCCTATTCTGCCCGAGTTTGGCATGCTCCAATTTTTATTCAATTCAACTCAATAAATTCTCATTTTTGGATATGTTATAGCCTTATATGTCTACTTTCTACTCTCTTTGGTCCCATCTCGTTTTGAATTATATAACTCTAGATATAAACATTTTATCTCAGCCTGTCCTGTTCCTAGCCAGAATTGGGTTCCTATAGGAGAAAATTCACTAAAATTCGAAAACTAGATGAAATCATGCAAATTTTATATCAAAATGAAGCTCACACAACAAGCTTTAAAATGAATGAAGTTTCATGTCATTTGCCTAAGTGGATTTTGAGTTATGAGTCTCGAAACATTACCCTATTGCTGTCCTGTTCTAGGCTAGTTTTAACCTAAGGCAACTTCATTGATGTGCTGGGAACTATTGACAAAGAATTAAATTCTGAAATTTTTATAGGATGTTCCCTCATGTGTCATCTTTCAAACATCTTTGGTTGCACTCAATTTGAGGTTGTATAGGGTGAGATACACCCCTCTCAACCCATGCTGCCCGGGTGAGAACCCAGATTTCTAGGTCTAACTTCAAAAATTCATAACTAATTCTACACTAATCCAATGACCTATTTATGATATATGTGTGGAAAGCCCTGAATGTCTAGTTTCATTTAAAAATGGTTTCATCAAATTTAAACGGTGGTAGGCAGAGCCGTACGCTCCGCCGTACAGACCGCCGAGGGAAATCCTATCCTGGTTCTAGGTTTGTCTCCTCCTTTCAAGCTATTTGCCCCCAAATCCAATTTTAATCACAACACATGCAAAATCAATCATAAAACATCATCATCACTCTATAAAACATCCAAATCTCAGATTAAGCATGCTCCTCATACAGCCCCAATTCAGAGAAAATAAAAGAAGAAGTAGGATTTCCTACCTTGTCTTGAGTATATTAGGCTGATTTGTGTTCTTGGTGCAAGTAGTTTATGATGGGGCTTGAAGAAGAGATGAAAATGGAGTGGAGGAGAGAATAAGAAGAAGAAGAATGAAGAGAAGTCAGCTGGGGGAGTGGCCGAAATATGTTGATGAGGATGCAAGGAAAAAGTGGAGATATTTCAAGTTAACTCAATTTTGATTGGTGGACCTTCTTTGGTCATAAAATCTGGTTCAATCCTCCTCATCTATGGCTGTCTAGGCGCCACTTGGGGGAGTGTTTGGCTAAATCCTAGCCATTGATTCTAGGGCACTCATAAAAAAAATTCTACTGGTTCGGTTCCGACAGTTGAAAATACCGAAATCCTACCGATTCTCTTTAAATCGGTAAGTCGGTTTGAAATTGTTCTGTGAAGTTTTCTATGCTCCTAATCTAATTCTATCTAACCTAATCCATCTAGATCACACTTAATTGGCTTTGAGTAAATGTTTAATCAAGTTCTGATTAAACTTACTTATTTGATTAAAAACCGAATAATTCAGTCGTTAACGATAAATTTTTTTTTTCGGTCGTTACATTCCACCCTCCTTAAAAAAATTTTGTCCTCAAAATTCGGTACCTGAGAATAATTCGGGGTGTTCTCTCCTCATATCAGATTCTAATTCCCACGTACAATCTGCTGAGTCTTCACGTCCCCAAGCTACCTTCACCAATTGTACCGCTTTGTTCCGAAGGTGTTTGACGCTCCTATCCACTATCCTTGCTGGGGGTACATGAAAAGTCAAGTCATCCCTTAATTGGATTGATTCAGGATCCAGTAAGTGAGCAGGATCCAGTTGGTATCTTCTGAGTTGCGAAATGTGGAAAACATCATGAAGATTAGATAGATGCGGAGGTAAAGCAACTCGATAGGCGACTGGCCCGATTCGCTTTAAAATTTGAAAGGGACCTATAAAGCGGGGGCTTAGCTTTTTGACTTTAATGGCTCTACCCACTCCGGTTGTGGGGGTGATTTTCAGAAAGACGTGGTCTCCTTCTTGAAATTCTAAGGGTTTCCTCCGGACATCCGCGTAGCTCTTTTGACGGCTCTGAGCTGCAAGTATCTTGCTACGGATCTTTTGGATCTGCTCTGTTGTCTGTCTAACTAGTTTCGGACCTAGGAGGCTCTGTTCCCCTGCTTCGTACCAACATAGGGGAGATTGACACTTCCGACCATATAAAGCCTCATATGGAGCCATGCAGATGCTAGCATGATAACTATTACTGTACGTAAATTCGGCTAACGGTAAATATCGATCCCAACTTCCTCGTTGTTCCATAATGTATGCCCTCAACATATCTTCCAGGGTCTGAATCGTTCGCTCCGTTTGACCATCCGATTGCGGGTGATATGCAGTACTTAGACATAGCCTAGTACCAAACGCCTTCTGGAGTGCTCCCCAAAACCGTGAGGTGAACCTTGGATCTCGATCGGAAATGATTGTCAAAGGAATACCATGTAGCCGAACTACTTCTTGAATATATAGCTGAGCCAACTTTTCTAGGGGAGAATTCGCTCGAATGGGTAAAAAGTGAGCTGACTTGGTTAGTCTGTCCACTATGACCCATATAGCGTCATATCCTGAGGGGGTTCTTGGTAAGCCCATAACGAAATCCATAGAGATGCTCTCCCATTTCCATTCCGGAATCTCCAAGGGTTGTAGTGTCCCGGCCGGCTTCTGATGCTCTATCTTCACCTTTTGGCAAGTTAAACATTTATTCACAAAATTGGCTACATCTGTCTTAAGGCCTGGCCACCAAAACATCTTGAGATCTTAGTACATCTTGTTAATGCCAGGATGTACAGTAAACTCACTCTTATGGGCTTCCTCCAAAACCTTCCTCCTGAGATCGTTCTCCTCAGGTACACATATTCTTCCATGATATCGCCATATTCCTTCCGCATCCTGAGAGAATCCTGTTAGCTTGCTAGATTGCACTAGTCGCATTGTGTGTTGGAAGTCATCCTTTCTTTGTTGTGCTTGCTGAATTTGATCCTTGAAAGTACTGACTATCTTTAATTGGTGTAATTGAATGGTATTGGGAGTTACAGAAATCCCCAAGTTGAGGGTTTGAAAGCTCTCTATAAGCTCCGTTTCTTTGATCATCATCCACGCCACTGTCAAGGATTTTCTGCTTAGGGCGTCTGCTACCACGTTTGCCTTGCCTGGATGGTACTTCAGGTTGAACTCGTAATCTTTAAGAAACTCCATCCACCTTCGTTGTCTCATGTTCAAGTCCTTCTGATCAAAAAGGTATTTTAAACTTTTGTGATCGGAAAATGCTTCAAACTTCACTCTGTAGAGATAGTGTCTCCACATCTTCAAGGCAAATACTATCGCCGCCAGTTCGAGATCATGGGTTGGGTAGTTCCTTTCATGAGTTTTCAATTGCCTGGAAGCATATGCCACGACGTTCCTATTTTGCATTAACACGCACCCCAATCCTCTCTGAGAAGCATCACAGTACACTTCAAATGGTCTGCGAGGATCCGGTAAAATAAGTATTGGGGCGGTTGTCAACATTTCCTTTAATTCCTGAAAACTCTGCTCGCACTCGAGCGTCCAGTCGAATGGGGCGCTCTTCCTGGTCAACTTTGTTAAGGGTAGGGCTATTTGGGAGAAGTTTTTAACAAATCTTCTGTAGTATCCTGCCAACCCTAAGAAACTTCTGACTTCCGTAACTGTCGTTGGTCGCTCCCAGTTTAATACTGCTTCTACCTTACTGGGATCTACTGAAATTCCCCCATGGGATACCACATGGCCAAGAAATTTTACTTCTTCCATCCAAAATACACATTTGGATAGCTTGGCGTAGAGTTTCCTTTCTCTCAAAATTTGCAGAACTAATCGCAAGTGTTCTGCGTGCTCCTATTCTGTCTTCGAATAGACAAGTATATCATCAATGAACACTACCACAAATTTATCAAGATATGGTCTGAATATTTGGTTCATGTAGTCCATAAATACTGCTGATGCATTTGTCAATCCGAAGGACATCACGGTATACTCATAATGCCCATAACGAGTCCGAAACGCTGTCTTTGGAATATCTTCTTCTCAAACCCGAATCTGGTGATATCCAGACCGTAGGTCAATCTTCGAAAATACTGGAGCCCCTTGTAGTTGATCCATTAGATCATCAATCCTTGGTAACGGGTACTTGTTCTTGATTGTCACTTTATTCAACTGCCTGTAATCTACACAGAGTTGCATGCCTCCATCTTTCTTCTTAACTAACAAGACTGGGGCTCCCCACGGTGATGCACTTGGCCTAATGAATTTCTTTTCCAAGAGTTCTTCAATCTGCCCCTTAAGTTCAGCCAGTTCCAAGGGCGACATGCAGTACGGCGCTAAAGATATTGGTCCCACTCCTGCCACCAGTTCAATAGTGAACTCAATCTCTCTCGGGAGGGAACTTCGGGGAATATCTTCGGGGAACACATCAGGATATTCCCTAACAACTGGAATATTGTTTAACTCCTGATCAACCTCTGTCATGCTGGTTGATAAGAAAATATACCCTTGACTTCTATTCCCACAAGGGTGCACTATTAAGGAACTTAAATAAAGACTTACAGGAATTACGGATTCAGAAGATGAAACAGAAGGGAGTGTAATGGATTTATCTGAGCAATTTAATAGGGCTTAATTGGCAGAGAGCCAATCCATGCCCAAGATGATGTCAAGTCCGGACAAGGGAAGACAAATTAAATTAGCCAGAAAGATCCGACCTCCTATTTGACAAGGGACATTGATACAAATGTGATTGGTCCTAATGGGCTCGCTTGTAGGAGTGGAAACTAACGAGTCATAAGGTAATTCAGAAATAGGTAGCTGCAGGGCTGTCATGCAATCATGAGAGATGCAAGAGTGAGACGCACCTGAATCGTACAAAATGGTTAAAGTCTTACCATTTACTTCACATGTATCTTGGATCAAATCTTCTGACTTCTTGACCTCCTGTGCATCCATAGTAAAAACTCTCCCTTGGCGTTGTGGCCTAGGGGTCGATTGAGGACTTCGAGCGGGGCATTCATAGATTCTATGGCCTAGTTTGCCACATCCAAAGCAGACATTTTGACCTGCCAAGCAAGGGCGGTCGCCATGATTCCTGCCGCACTGGCTGCAAATCTGGTTGCCGAAAGGCCGTTGAGGTTGCTTGCCTTTATTGTTCGCCGATTGGAACTTCCTTCGCTGTTGTAAGTTGGGTTTAAACCTCGGACCTTGTGGGGCTAACCCCCTCTTAAAGTTGCTGCCGGATGCTCTAGCAGCAACTAACTTCTTGTTACAATCTTCTACCAAGCGGCACTTGTTCACCAAGATAGAAAAGTCTCTGATCTCCATTGGTCCTATGGTGGCAAGAATGTCTTCTTTCAGTCTACCTTCAAATTTCATGCACTTCCATACTTCGTCGGGGCTTCATTGATAAATAGTGGAGAATTTGCACAACTCCTCAAATTTGGCAACGTACTTCGACACGTTACTATTTCCTTAACGGAGGTGCATGAATTCCAACTCCTTGGCATTGCGAACAGACACATGAAAATACTTCTGGTAAAATGCGTCCTTGAATACGTCCCAAGTAATTTCTGTCTGGGCTCCTTCAAATAATCGTCGCACACCGTCCCACCAGAATTCTGCATCAACTTCTAACGTGTAGGTGGCAAAAGTCAACTTTTGATGGTTTGTGCAATCTAACACGAAGAAAATCTTTTCCATAGCCTTAATCCATTCAGTTGCTTTATCTGGGTCAAAGGCTCCTCTGAAACTGGGTAGGTTGGCCTTCCGAAACTCTGCAAACTTAAGATATTCTAGATCCATTCCAGGGCTGTTATGATTTCCACCACGACCTATCTCTAAACTGTCTTCCTATTTGGCCCATCATTTCAGTAGCTGCAGCTGCCTGCTCACGTATAGCATGCGCCATCTCTCGCATCGTATCCAGAAACTCTGTAGATTCCTCCTGGGCTGGAGTAGTTCGCGGCCTACCTCGCCTTCCAAAAGCCATTAAGTTCTGAACACACAAAATAAGAGTAATTGAGTTGATCAGGCTCAACACTAAGTTCAGTGTGCTAGTAAATAATAGCATACAGTTAGGCAAACTACTTCACGTATGTCCTATTCAAATGGACAAGACTCAGAACATAATAAGATCTAGGGAATACAGAGCATATGTGAAGCATAGTCAGTCCAATCCTCAGGCCTATACTAGGATGAACTGCTCTGATACCAAAAATGTAACACCTTACCAGACAAAGTACTATGCTTAAGTCATAATAATTTATCTAACAAGAGATTACGTGTAATACTGATTCAATTTCTCTTTCTATATTAGTATTAAGGTCTCGCATAATTATACTTGATCTCATAACAAATTTTTCTGCGTGATGGCGGGATACATACTAATCAATTGGTAAACTGTAAATAACTTAACATAAATGAAAATACAATAAGAACAGAATAACTGCAAACGGCATCTTAAATATGTACATAGATATCTGATTTTAAAGTTTGTCAAAAAGTATAAGGTGTCAAAATGAGGCCGCTAATAGAAAATGAAACGGCCAGTATCTGTGAACAGCACCCTAACTGGTCCCCATGGGACATTTCATATACATTCCTAATATCTACCCATCCAACCATGACCCAAACTGTCAAAAGAGGGTCATTCTATACATCTAACCCCACTACAGCATGCACGCTATCTAAATAGAGTCTGATGAAAGAAAGTCGTTCGTCATGGCGGCGTCAGCTGTAGGGTGCTCGGCACTGGGAGCAGATAACGACGAAGAACTAGCCGCCTCGGACGGATCCTCCTCTGAGGTCGAGGCCGACGACATCGGCTGCGGCGGTGAAGCAGGAGGGGCCATGGGAACTGGAGCTGCTGGTGCGGCTGGTGCTGCTGGTGGTGGTGGTGGAAATGGATGAGCCATATGAAGAGGTATAGCAATGTAGGGGACAGCAGGATCAAAAAGAGGATGCATAAGTGGTACCGCAAAGTCACTCTGGAAGAAGAAATATAAGCGAAACTGGCATCTACCCGATATATATCTGAGAATCTAGAAAGGGGCCGATGTGGATGTAAAGCTCGGGAAACTCAATGAATAGAACCCCGGTCGCCGCGTGCTCCATGGTCTGAGAATGACGCGGAACATACAATAGGGTGAGAAATGAATATTTCTTAGTAGAAAATCCTAACTTCTATACATCTGTCACGCTGTCATTCCCAGTTGTTTCGATCGTGCAAGATTTTCAGATAGTACAGTAAAATGATAATATTTAACTTAAATACTCATTTGTAAAGCATACACCGAAATAAGTTCAATTTTAATTAACAGATATACTAATGTACTCAAACAGTAATCATAGTGGAACAATAGCATGTTATAAATAATAAACAAAGATCTAGAACAATCAATAGAAAAGTATTACACTGTACATATGCATGTGCAATGAGAAGATGCATCTTATTCTTGGAGGCTTTCGCCTGTTATAATTTATTTCCATCCTTGGTCACCTGGGAGTCATTGGCCATATACTCCTGGGTAATAGTCCGCTTTCGGGATGAAGGCTCATTCCTATACAGGATGGCCGGGTTTACTTTCCCCGACCTCCCCACTGATCTATTCCCCTCAATTTATTCCGGGGCTGGCCCAAGTGATATGGAATTCCTTGTAATATCATGAAAAGAATGCACATATAATTTGTCTCTTGAATATGATGCATTTAAAGTATCATAAAGTTTCATGACATATGAACTTCTTACCGAAATTTCGGCGACATAACGAATCGAGTCCGCTTCCCCATGAATAGTGCCAGATAATCAGTATAGTTGCACAACTAATAATCTCAGCATAGACTAGCAAATATGTATAAACACTTCTAACATCATTCAACAATTACAAATCAAGCATTAAGTAGGTTCCAGCTTGCCCTTCCCTATTCTGCCCGAGTTTGGCATGCTCCAATTTTTATTCAATTCAACTCAATAAATTCTCATTTTTGGATATGTTATAGCCTTATATGTCTACTTTCTACTCTCTTTGGTCCCATCTCGTTTTGAATTATATAACTCTAGATATAAACATTTTATCTCAGCCTATCCTGTTCCTAGCCAGAATTGGGTTCCTATAGGAGAAAATTCACTAAAATTTGAAAACTAGATGAAATCATGCGAATTTTATATCAAAAAGAAGCTCACACAACAACCTTTAAAATGAATTAATTTTCATGTGATTTGCTAAGTGGTTTTTCAGTTATGAGTCTCGAAACATTACCCTATTGAGCTGTCCTGTTCTAGGCTAGTTTTAACCTAAGCCAACTTCATTGATGTGCTGGGAACAATTGACAACGAATTAAATTCTGAAATTTTTATAGGATGTTCTCTCATGTGTTAGCTTTCAAACATCTTTAGTTGCACTCAATTTGAGGTTGTATAGGGTGAGATACACCCTTCTCAACCCATGCTGCCTGGGTGAGAACCCAGATTTCTAGGTCTAACTTCAAAAATTCATAACTAATTCTATACTAATCCAATGACCTATTTATGATATATGTGTGGAAAGCCCTGAATGTTTAGTTTTATTTAAAAATGGTTTCATCAAATTTAAATGGTGGTAGGCGGAGCTGTACGCTCCGCCGTACGAACAGCCAAGGGAAATCCTATCCTGGTTCTAGGTTTGTCTCCTCCTTTCAAGCTATTTGCCCCCAAATCCAATTTTAATCACAACACACATGCAAAATCAATCATAAAACATCATCATCACTCTATAAAACATCCAAATCTCATATTAAGCATGCTCCTCATACAGCCCCAATTCAGAGAAAATAAAAGAAGAAGTAGGATTTCCTACCTTGTCTTGAGTAGATTAGGCTGATTTGTGTTCTTGGTGCAAGTAGTTTATGATGGGACTTGAAGAAGAGATGAAAATGGAGTGGAGGAGAGAATAAGGAGAAGAAGAATGAAGAGAAGTTAGCTGGGGGAATGGCCAAAATATGTTGATGAGGATGCAAGGAAAAAGTGGAGATATTTCAAGTTAACTCAATTTTGATTGGTGGACCTTCTTTGGTCATAAAATCTGGTTCAATCCTCCTCATCCATGGCTGTCTAGGCACCACTTGGGGGAGTGTTTGGCTAAATCCTAGCCATTGATTCTAGGGCACTCATAAAAAAAATTCTACTGGTTCTGTTCCGACAGTTGAAAATACCGAAATCCTACCGATTCCCTTTAAATCGGTAAGTCGGTTTGAAATTGTTCTGTGAAGTTTTCTATGCTCCTAATCTAATTCTATCTAACCTAATCCATCTAGATCACACTTAATTGGCTTTGAGTAAATGTTTAATCAAGTTCTGATTAAACTTACTTATTTGATTAAAAACCGAATAATTCAGTCGTTAACGATAAATTTTTTTTTTCGGTCGTTACATCATGTGAGTGAGGTGCTTGCATATGATTTTAATCTTTAGTCTTTAGTCTTTAGTTTTTACTGCCCTTGGATAGTCTGATCTAGGAGAAAGCTCATCAGCTCATCTCGTGACCGTCGTCACATAGACTAACCCACAAGGGGATTCACGTGCCTCTAGTCTTGGAGGGATCTCATTTTGGCCACCTGCCTCTAAATTGAAGGGATCTCTTCTGGTCACGTATCTCAAGAATTGAGGGGTCTCTTCTGACCACATGCCTTCAATGTAGAGGGATCTCATTTGATCACGTGACTCCAAGGTAGAGGGATCTCATAGTTTTAGCTGCCTTCACAATGGAGGGATTCAATGTGCAACTGCCTCCAAGTGAAGGGATTCACATTTTATCTTATTTAACTGTCTTCACAAGGAGAGATCTCATAACTGCCTCCAGGTGAAGGGATTCACATTTAATATATTCATGTCCTTTCATTCTCATACATAATCATGCATAGACATGTTAAATGTACTTATACATATGCTTCATCATTTACTTTCATACATTCTTGTATCTAGAATTTCATATTCATAACTTAAATCTTCATAACACAAGCTATTATAACTTCATATGATTATGCTGAAAATTCGGCAGCATAACGGATCATACCTATTTCCCATTGCATAGTGCCAGCTCTCACGGACAAATCAGTCATAGCAGTATAATCAACCTAACATATCTATCAATGTAAAACTTGCAACCGTCAACTCAAGCTTTATATGTTCACTAACACTTATGAAACCATCAATTTGGTCATTTCTGCCAATTCTATTCAATTCTGTCCAAATTTTGTATAATCCACCTTTACTTCTATTCAACTCATTAAAACATGAATTTTGGATATGTCATAGCTCTATGTGTCTAGTTTTCAACCTTTTTAGTCCCATCTCATTTTGATATGTCTAGCTCAAGATATTTAAATTTTGCCTCAGCCTATTCGGTCACTGGTCTGAATTATACTCTTGGAAGTAAAAATTCACTAAAAATCGAAACCAAGATCAAATCATACAAAATTGGTCTCATATTAAAGCTGACAGGACAACCTTTCATTTACAAAAGTTTCATTTCATTTGCTTTAGTAAAGCTCGAGTTATAAGTCTTGAAATTTGATCTTCCTGAACTACCCTGTTTTGGCTTGGTTTGGACATAGGACAACTTCCTTGAACCACTGGGAACAAATGGGACCATAAAAACCTTAGAATTTTATTATGAGATATTCCCCTATGTGTAAGCTTTCTAACAAAGTTAGTTTCACTCAATTTGGAGTTGTGTAGGGTGAGTTACACCCTTCTCAAGTCATACTACCTGGATGAAAGTCCTGATTCCTAGGTCAAACTTCAAAAATTCATATATCTCTCAATACTAATCCAATGGCCTTATATTGTATATGTATGGAAATCTCTGAATCTCTACTTTCATATAAAAATATTTTCATCGATTAACTGGCTATAGGCAGAGTTGTACACTCCGCCATACGGACTACCATGGGGCTTCTCACTTAGGCAGCATCCCAATCCTCCACTTCTCCTAGTTTTCTTCTTCTAACTTAAATTCCAACTCAAGATTTCATATTAATCCAACCATAATATATCCAATATATCATCAAATACATGAGGTAGAGTAAAATTACATGCAGCCACAGTTCAAAGAATTTAGGAACAGAAATGGAATCTTACCTCTTTTAGGTGTGATCGTGCTGAATTTGAGTTTTGGATTGATGGAATATTGACAAAGCTTGGAAATTTGATGGAGTAAGTTGAGAGGGGAAGCGAAGAAGAAGGCTGGAACAAGAGGAAGAGGGAGGCGCAAGTCAGCCAGAAATGAGAAGAAGAGTCTGACTTAAATACACGAGGGTAGTTGGAATTGTGAGTGTTAATTGGTTGAAATTTTGTGATTGAAGTTCGGCAATGTCTCTCTCTTTTGTGACTAAATTATTCTCCACGTCGTCTCAGGAGTGAAACTCGCTCCTATTCTATTTCAAGTCGGAACTCGTCTCCATTCTGTGTAAAGTCAGAACCCGCATCCATTTTATTTGAGCTTGGAGCTGAAGCCGGATGTCGAAACTCGTCCCACCTTATTTGAGACTTGGAAGTAAATTCAGATATCGGAAATCGGGGTCCATTTTATTTGAAGCTTGGAAATAAAGTAGGAGATCGGAATTCATGTAAATCTCGATCGAACTTGGAGATCAACTCAAAGATCTGAACTTGTGTCCATTCTAATTGAGTTCAACTCTAAAGTCGGAGCTCGTTACATTCAACACGGAGGTCGGTACTTGTGACCATTTCTTAAACTATCAACTCGGAGGTCTGAAACCCTATACAGCTTATTTTCAAACATGAAGTCGGAAGTCGGAAGTCGGAAATGAGGAATACTGGGTATGGTTAAGGTTGGAACTCGGGAATTCGAAATCATTCATAACTTGGAAGGCCAATATGGATTAATGTTGGAAATCGGAATCATGAGCACATAAAACATTTTGAAATCGAAAGTCATCGATAAGAATATCAAACCTAAAATACTTAAACTCAGAAGTCGGAAATTATGTACAATATATTCGAAACTCGAAGTTAGAGGTTGGAACTCGGAAACCACTCCATTTAATTTGAAACTAGAAGATGAAGTTGGAAATCGGAAACGATCAAACTTGAAGATGAAGTCGGAAATCGGACATGAAGTCGGAGATCATGGAAATTTGAAGGTAAAGTCGAAACTCGTAGTGGATGTTACATATATCTTTTATATTATATTATTTTTTTCTATTTCTCTATCTTTAATTTCAACCTTCATACTTTCTTTCAACCAAATAGTAACTATTTTGAACAAAGTGGTACTTGGTTTGTTATCCTTCTAGGAGCGACGCTTTTTCCCTCACTCTTTATTACTTGTCATCTGGTATTTGCTAGAGCTAATTTTCTAAATTAGTCAATAGGTACTAGGATGATCACCTCAACTAGAGGAGTGATTGAGATTCAAGTATCTTATACTAACCAACAAATGATGGAACACAGATTGAATGAATTAGCATCAATGGTGAGACAATTGGTGACGGGACTATGATATCCTAGTCTCAAAGGAGTCTGAAAATGTCTATCGGTTGGTTTAGAGATGGGTAGGGAGTGTTTTAAACTCATTTTGGCAGGTTTCAGGGTCCTAAGATCGTACTATAGCGCAATGGGTCGTGCTACAACGTGACTGCCCTTCAAATAAGATATTTGCCTTTGGAGCTTGCGCTCTAGCACAAGGATGCTATGCTATAGCGTAGCCCAGTCTATACAAATACAACACATGGGGCTTCCAACCTCATTTCTCCTTTCCCACTTTCTCTCTACACCCAAAAACACTCTTCTCTTTCCCTATAACCAGTCTCATTTCTCTCTTCGTGCACTATAATTATTCCCTTAAATCCTACACTAAATCATTCTCTTTCTCACTCACCCAAACTCCAAACCTTCTCTAATCTTCATTCACACTCTCACCAACACCTCTGTTATTGTCCTCGAAGCTTGGAAGAAGTGGTAGCAAGGAAACCATTTATTTCTCCTTCTTTTTCCTTCCAAGGGTAACCTTTTTAACTCATTTTCTTCTTTCTTTCCTTTGGGTTCTTGGCTTTTTCAAAGTGTGGGTTGTTGATGGGTTATTAGAAATCCTAGGTTATGGATTTTGGGGATTTTGAGTATTGTAGCAATTTTGTCTTGGTATATGGAATATTTAGCTCATATATGATATAGTCATGTTTATAATGCTAGATTTCCTTTAAGCCTGCTCTCTTGGCTTTGCAGCTTCATGGGAGAAACTCCACTTTGGGAGGTAAATCTATGAGTAGACATTGCATCTATAGTTGCCTTCAATCTCTATTATAAATCAAAATTCTTGAGAGCATATTTGCATTGATATTATAACTACAATTTATAAAATTTCTTAAGTAGTTTATGATTGCTAAAAATTAATACATGAGACAAATTTCCATAATGATGCTTTATGAATGAGTTTGACATGATTATGAAAGTGTGGAGCCATTTCTCAATATATATTATGAAACTTCATGAGAAATGATTTTATGGAAGTTGAGACTTGATAAGAAGTGAATAGAAAAGGATTTTGTGTTATTATTACCAAGTATTATGTTTGGGAGATTTCTGACAAAATCTGTAGTGAATGACAGTAGGCATTAGCCTAGGTGCACCATGATTTTTATTACGCGGCCACACAAATAGTGGTGTGCGATGAACTACATAGCCACTACATAGTGGTGCGTGATGAATACGAGGTCACATGAAGGAATGACCGTCTAAGTGTGATCTTGACGAACCATTCTAGATTTGACTCCCTCCTTATTATAAGTAATTAGATATTTGCTTACTTTATGATTAATTCTCCTTCAAGAGTAATTTCATCTTAGTTTGTGAGCTATTGTTCAATAATTATATTCTATTATATTGTCTTTTAAATTTTTTTTTTTTAAAGGATTGTCTCAAGTGGGCTATAGATGCCCTATCTTTCATTTAGTTACAAAACTCACCCCATTGTCCTTCCTCTCTTTCAGATACAAGTGTTACTCAGGGATTTGATTGTCCAACTCCCCAGTAGATGTGCCTTGTATTGGTGAGCCCTTATTGTCTAAGAGCAACATATTTTTATGGTTGGAACCTTATTATGAGTCCTTAGACTTGTCTATGTTTGGTAGGGGAATTTGTGTCAAATCTATGTTTGGTAGTGGAATTTGTGTTAGGCTTGTTGGGTATGAAATTTCCCCTATGAGCCGGTCACGGCCTCGGTTAAGTCGTGGCAGGGACAACTTCAGATACCTATTTAAGATTGTCTTAGGGTTTGTGGAATATACTCTTCTTCGTCACATGCTACATGTGCATGCCCCCAACTTCATGAAGATACCTCATCATTCCAAGCTTCGTCATTATCTGCTGTAGGAGTTTTCCCTGATAAACCTCAATACCAATAGTGATATGATCCATTCTCCATCAACACAGCTCTAGTTGAAGAGATCATCTGCATCTAATATATGGGAATACACCAGCACAACCACCTTAGAACTAATAGCCACAACGATTTCAACAAAAGTACTAGCCCCTACCCATGAGATAGCAAAACATGTAGCCATTCTAGTAGTTTGCTAGACAGCTTGAGGTTTAGCAACAAATAGGTCCAGTTGTCACTGTATTTGAGTTTTTCTTAGAGGATAATGAAGTAGATGGTAGCAAATAATATTTAGTTTCAATAATGGACGGAAGCCACCCTACAAAACCTAGAGACTCAAATTTGGCAATGAGCTTTTTCTGTGAGCTAGCCACAAGTTCAACAATTTGGTCAACTTCTTTCTTAGGTGATTCCCAACTCAAAGGGGAGGTGTGAGTGTTATCACTTTGAGATCTAGCAAAACATTGCATGATTCAGTAGAATGCTTGATGAGAAGTTTGATTTACCAAAAAAATCAATAAGGAACAACAAAAAGCAAAAAATCTAGTTAGTTAATGCTCAATAGAAATTAGTGGTTAATTCCAAGAGGCAGCAGAATTTTGACCATACAGTACTATTTCTATTTCCACAAAGCGTATCTCAAACTAGAAAATTGGAAGATACAAATAGAAAGCTTTCTAAGGCCTTTAGAAAAGTAGAAGCGAGCACTCCCTTTTTAGATTTAATCAACTTGCAAAGTTCATGAAGGAATTGTGTATAAAAGAGGAGGATAAGGGGTGATGAGAGAATTAGCATAGATAGAAACATGTTAGCAATCATACAACCTTTGCCTTAGAAAAGCGAGCATCCAGCAACTTTCACTATTCCATGCATCATTAGCAATTATAGATTTGAGAATTCTATGTTTGATCTTGAGGCTTATATCAGTGTAATACCTATGTCTAGTTTTAATTTCCTTGGATTTGACCTTTGAGTGCTACTAGCATTATAATTCAGCTCGGCAATAGGAGTAATGCCGACGTAGTAGGTGTGATTAAGAATGTGCTAGTCAAAGTGGATGCTTATTTTTCCTACAGATTTTTACATTCTTGAGATGGAGGCTGAGTCACCAAACAATAAGGCACAATCATATTAGGGAGACCATTCATTAAGACTGTGAGAATAAAGATAGGAATGCATTCTAGAAAATTTTCCACAAAGTTTGGAGATAGTGTTGTCTAGTTTAACATTATGGAAGCTATGAAACATCCCATGGAAGAGAATTCTGTGTTATTGGTAGATATGATTGATGGTTTGGTTGAGGAGACTCATGATGATTTATATGCTAAGTTCCTTGTTCTAGTTGGCACCGATGATTTAGTGCCCGTTTGGTTATTCTTTCAGGAGGACCAGAAGGCCTTTTATTGGAATGAGAATGAAAATGCACAGTAACTAATGTGTTTAATATGTAAAGACTTTTTTTTATAATGCCTTTTGAAATTCCAAAAACTTTTTGGGAGAAATATCCTGGAGGTTACTTTTCATTCTAAAAAAAGACCTTTTGAAAAGAAATCTTACTATTACTCCCACATCAACAACCAAAAGTACTTTTACTTTATCTTTTCCAAACAAAACTCATTCTCTTAAACTTACTTTTGATATATTCAAATAAAAAAAAAATCATTCTTTTGAAAGTAATTCTTCTAAAAGGACTTCTTTTAAAAGATCTTCTTTTAAAAGATATTCTTCAAAAAGTTAAACCAAATAGAATGACAATAAAAATATAATGTGACTCCAAATAAAAATTCCATAAGCAATTCTTTAAAAAAAAAAAAGAAGAAGTGAGATAAGAAACTTGAAAAAAGAGACAAAAGAGAAAATTTGGATATCAGATAGATGTATATATACCAATGCTTATGTTGCAAACCATAGTGTTACATAATGATGTTTAAGAAATGAATAAAAAAGAAAAGAAAAGAAATTCTACTTTTTATTTGAAAACAATTCACCCAATAACATACGGCCAAGATGAAAATCATATTTACTAAATTGCCCATCAAATGCCAAACATGCTCTCCTCAACAACCATGCATTTCTCTGGACACAATAAAAAATAGTAAACACATACAAATTTAAACGAAAATTTAAATCTGATGCACACAAAGAAGATTAGCTTCATGCATTCGTCTCAAGCAATGTCACTGGCTTCAAGACCATGGCAGCACTTGTAATTAACAGAAGCCACCTCCATTTCATGCCCGCACTTAATCGGACATGGAATGTGAGCTAGGATATCTGTGGGATAGTTAGTGAATTCCCTATGTTCGCATTTGTGTGGAGCATCTTTAACCTTGATTTTCTCGTAGTACTGCTTAAAAGCCACGTGGAAGCTCACTTCTTGGTGCAAATTTTCTTTCCAAACGTCAAAATCTGACCATGCGATACATAGCCTCACCTTGATCCAGAAGCTTTACGTGAGACCCTTTACTTGGAATTGCCCATCCGTATGGGTCTTGTTTAAGGAACAACAATCTCTGAATCTCTCTTGTTGCGGAGTCCGTCGCTTCGTCATTTCCCTTCATCATCTGTTTCTTTCTAGCGAGCAAGTTGTCTATGCCAATCCAGAAGCGTGGAATGATCATGGGGCTTTCCCTTCCTAATGGATACCACTTAATTGTGGTTTCTTTGATACTTTCATGCCTTCTCATGTTCTCCAAAGCTGTAGTGAAATCTTGGATCCACTTGTTGATACCTCCGTAGATGAAGATGTAACAGTGTTGTTTTAGCTGATTTATGTACAAGAAAAAATGATAGGTCATTAACTTTGATGCGGCTCCGGCAAATATACCGGATTGTACAAGTAATAAAGTGATGAGAAAAGTATCGTTCCCACGAGGATAGATCAAATACCGGATAGTTTAAGGGATGACTATTTGGAAGGAATGAAATTATGGATGTAAAGAAAATAAAAATAAAAATAAAAATAAAAATTTAATAAATACGAAAAAATAGTAATCAGGATGGATTCAAGAAAGGTTGGCTAAATATAATGGAATGAACGCTAGGGCTAATTAATTTCACCTATTGTAGATGCCTTGCCTATGAATTTCTGTTAATTCGTTCTATCCTAATTGACTCACGGCCGGTTCCCCTTAATTTATTCCTAGCCTCTCTCGAGGTCAAGCAATACTCTTTATCCTAAACTGATTGCCTAATCTCTTACCACAAACTAATCTAGAAAAAGGTTGAAGTTCTATGGGTTCCTATGTTGACTGCATGAACCGCGTTTGTCTATCTCTAGTTTTCGCTCAGCTCACGGTGTTTATGTTAAGAAGCTTTGTTTACAAACCCTATCTCTAGTTATTGCAAACCAACGAATCAATTGAATGGTGGCCAATCACTCAAAAGCATTAAGGACAAATAAAAACACTAAGCAATTGGAATAGAAACAAGATTAACATTATTCCATAAAGAAATTTGTCATACAAAAGGGTCCATTAACGCCCTAGCAAGAGAAATTTAGTTCATGTCTAAGGAAAAGAAAACAATAACAGAGTATAAAGATGAGGAAACAGAAAAACAAAAAGCCATGGAGAATTCTGACTAGAAACAAGGAATTTAGGAAATTTTGGATCTCTTCGTATTGAACTTGAGCTTTGGAATCCTTGAATCTTCACCTTCAATATCTCTGGAAGAAGTCTTCTATCTTGGGAAGGGTGTGTTTGTGTCTCCCAATCTCTTTGTGATCTGTGTGACCTCCTTTTCATAGCGCATAGCTCCCTCTTTTAACTCTCAGCTCGAATAGATAATCTGCTAGCGCAAGCCTCTCTTCGTGTTGAACTTGAGCTTTGGAATCCTTGAATCTTCACCTTCAATATCTCAGGAAGAAGTCTTCTGTCTTGGGAAGGGTGTGTTTGTGTCTCCCAATCTCTTTGTGATCTGTGTGACCTCCTTTTCATAGCGCATAGCTCCCTCTTTTAACTCTCAGCTCGAATAGATAATCTGCTGGCGCAAGCCTCTCTTCTTGGTTCATTTGCGAAATATGGTGGCATGCTATAGTGCGCTGGGTTGCGCTATAGTGCAACAAAAATTGTTGACAGAGTTTGCGAACATGGCAGCGTGCTATAGCGCGCTTGGTTCCACTATAGCGCAACTTAAATTTGGCATTTTCTTCCTTATCTGCAAAGATCTGTTTGTAAGCATCGGCTTGCTTATAGCGCAAGTTGCTGAGTCTGAATTCATGGCTTGGCCTCTTCCAACTTCTTTTGGGCCCACTTGCACCTACAATAAATCAAATAAACCCAAAATAAGTATCCAAACAAATAACAAAAAAATAATAAAAGGCTAAAAATATGAATTAACCCAACTATATACTAAAATGCAACAAAAACAAAAGCTAAATTAAACAATCATAACTCAAATTCAACAAAAACTGACTAAAAATATAACTCATCAAATGGAGTTATCACAACCCCCAACTTAAGAACTTGCTTGTCCCTAAGCAAGACTCAAATCAAAGACTCAAAAATAGAAAAGAAAAAAAATACAAAAGACTCAGACAAAAGTACTTAAAACAAAAGGACTCACTAGACAAAATGGTCAAGATAAAAGCTGTTGTCTATGGGATTCTTCATCACTGCTCCATAACTTAACTCAAAAGTTAGCAAGGATCAAAGTCTAAGTACCAAGACCATCTAATTGTGCAATCACATTGTCAAAAGAATGGATCAAGTGTGTGTGTACAAGAAAGAAGCAACAAAGAATTGACTCACTCTATACTTATGCAATGTTTAAGAAAAGACAAAAGCATCACACTATCCACAATCCTCTCCCTCTGTTTCTACATGAATGTCACTTAGCCAAAGATCAAAAGGACTTCTCTTAGCTTGTAACGGTAGGCCAAGGTAAGGGGTATGATGGAATAGTCATTTAAGCTCAATTAATCCCCTTAACTTAAGGAACCCTCATCCCTAATTCATTCTCCTTGGGGTACCCCCAACTTAGTTGCTTTGCAACCATCATGCTTTTTTTTTTTTGAACCTTGGCATTATATTTTCCTTATATTGCCAACTTTTCTCTAATTTTTTTCTTTTCTTTTTTTTTTTCATTCCTCCTTCCCTTTTCTTTTTCTTTATTTTTTCGAATATTTACCCACTGCACTTTTGACTTTAGAAAGCATGAGGTTGGTGTAGTGGAGGTATTACCCTATTCAAATGAGTTTAGAAGTTAAGGCTTGAGGGTAAATCATGGGATCAAAAAGGAAAAGCAAGGAAGGGCATTAGGCTCATAACGTGGTTCAATCCAAGAATAGGCTTTTAGGCTCAAATAGGGTGACTAAGGATCAATGACCAAGGGTGGGTAATAAGGCTCAATTATGGTTACCAAACATGGCCTAAATCACTTTTAAGGCTAAGATTCACTCACATATATTTCAAGAGAGATTCACATGAATAAGAATGTATGTCTGAACCTAAATAAAGCATAAAAAGCATAAAGGTCACCTATCCTAAGTTGCTAACTCTTATCAAAGTGCAAGAAAATAATCTTTCTTAATTCAATAGTAAAAGCAAAAGAAGATTTTCAAGACTTAAATTCGGATCCAAAGTTACTTAAGAGTTAACAAACAGAGCAATATTTCATATCATAGGCACAAGCAACAACAACCAATTGACCAAAATAACAAATACAAAAAAGGAGAAAGTTTTTTCTTCTTGGTTTATTTTTAGCAGAAAATTGAAATAAACCCAAAAAAAAAAAAAACACTAACAACCTAATCAACAAAACTAACAAAAGGAAACAGGAACAAATAAGAAAGTGCAATAATGGATTTTCCCAACAACCCCCAACTTAAAATTATGCATTGTCCCTAATGCATGAAAATAAAATCAAGAGGGAAAGGAAAGGAAAGTTACTCCCCAACGCATGTATCTTTGCTGCACGTCCCATGTGACTTTTTCCTCTACTTATGCACTTCCTAATTGCTCCAATAACCCTACAAAACAAAATTAAGTAAATTAAAATTAATCAAAACTAAAATTTTATCCAAATCAAAAGAAAAAATTAAAAAAAAATTAAAATTAGAGAAGAGTTAGAAAAGTTAGGTTGTCTCCTAATAAGCACTTTGGTTTAATGTCCCTAAGTTGGACATGGTCTTGTCACTCAAGGTGGTTCCTTCCTCCTCTTCATTGGTGCTTTGTCACCAAGATGGTGGTTCTTCTTCCCAAAAATCAATGAGATAGAATTAGGCTCGAATGGCAAGTAGAGAGCTTTTGGCCGCTTCTTAGGTGGCTTAAAATCATCATCCCCCATACTTTTCTTTTTCTTCTTTGTTTTGCTCTTTCTCAACAGTGACTCCCAAGGAGGTGTGGCATGTGACATAGAGACTGAAGTACTCAAGTTAGCTCCTATTACATCCACTTTATAGCAATGAGCTGTCTTTGTGGTAGAGTCTATTACTTGGAAGACTTTGAACTTCACTTTATTGTTCTAAAATCTCAGAGTTAGCTCCCCTTCTTCTACATCTATCAGGGCTCTGCTAGTGGCCAAGAATGGACGCCCAAGAATTAGAGGGAGATTAACATCTTCCTCCATATCAAGAATCAAAAAATCAGTGGGAACGAAGAAACGGTCCACCTTCACCAAAACGTCTTCAATAATACTATAGGGAAGTTTGACAGATCTATCAGCCAACTGCAGAGATACCCTTGTAGGCTTCACTTCAGTAATACCCAATCTATGCACAAGTGACAAAGGCATCAGATTGATACTAGCTCCAAGGTCACATAGTGCCTTGTCAATCCTCAAATCACCAATGGTGCATGGAATAGTGAAGTTCCCAGGGTCCTTCAACTTAGGTGGCAGTCTCCTCTAAATGATTGCTGAGCACTCCTCAGTAAGTGGTACAGTCTCGTCAGTATCCAAATTCCTTTTCTTAGAGAGTAGCTCCTTCATAAACTTGGCATAGTTTGGCATTCGCTCCAATACCTCAGCAACCGGAATATTGATGTGGAGCTTTTTAAGCACATCAAGAACTTTAGGAAATTGATGCCCTTCTGGTTCCTTCTTTTGTTGCTTCACTCTCTAAGGATAAGGAATTGGAGGTTCATAAGCAGGAGGTGCCACATATCCTTTCTCCTCAAGTAGTGGCATATTGGAATCTTTAGCAGGCTTTTCTTCTATCCTTACTTCTTCCCTTTTAGATTCAACCAATTCTTTGCCACTTCTCAGTATGATTGCATTCACATGCTCCTTTGGATTTTTAGTGGTATTGCTAGGTAAGGAACCCGGTGGCCTTTCAGCTTACTGCTTAGAAATTTGCCCCACTTGATGCTCTAAGTTTTTTATTACAACATCATGAGCCCTAAATTGAGTCTCTGTCCTCTCCATAAAAGCTTCAATCTTCTCTACAAAGGACATATGGCTTCTCATGAACTGCTAAAACATGTCTTCCAAGTTGGGCTTCTTCTCTTGTGAAGGTTGATTGAACTGTTGCCCAGGAAAATAGGTGTTGGAGTAGAAGTTGTGCTTCTAGGCATTCATGTAGTTAACCTGCTCCTCAGAAGAAAGAGCTGTAGTGCACTCTCCATTTGGATGGTTCCCATGGCAAAAATCACAACGCATGACATGTGTTAGTGAAGTGGTGCTGAGCAAGCCCAATTGCTTCTGAATGGCTGCATTTTGGACAGAAAAGGCTTGCATCTGGGCCAAGCAGGTAGTAGTAGTGTCAACTTCCAGAACTCCCCTTTTTTGGGTTCTCTCACTAGGCCTTTGGTAATTGTTGCTAGCTAATACTTCAAATAGCTCCCAAGACTGCTCTGGTGTCTTATTATTCAGAGAGCCGCCAGCTGCTGCATCAACCATGATCTGTGTGGACATCAGGAGACCATTGTAGAATGTTTGGATTTGCATCCAGAGTGGGATGTCGTGATGTGGACACTTGGCCAATAACTCCTTATACCTCTCCCATGATTCATAGAAAGATTCACCATCTGCTTGGGTGAAGGAGATGATATCATTCCTCATCTTGGCAGACTTGGCAGGAATAAAATACTTCTCCAAGAATTTCCTGGCCACCATATCCCAGGTAGTGAGTGTCCCTTGTGGTAGAGACTTCAACCAAGCTCTGGCTTTGTCCCTCTATGAAAAATGGAACAGCCTCAATCGAATAGCATCATCCATGGCACCATTAATTTTTATGGTGTCACAGATTTCCAAGAAGTTGCTAAGGTGTTCATTTGGATCCTCACTAGGTAGTCCAAACAAACTAGCGCTTTGTTGCCTGGCCGAATGAGTGATGTTTTCAGCTCGAAGTTGTTTGCTTCGACAGGCAGTCTCATAATACTTGATGAGCACCCATGAAGAGTGGGTGCCGGTAGTCCTTCATGACTCTATCGTCATGCTCATTCTTGTAACACCCTACCAACTTATATTATGCTTAAGTCACAGCATGAATTTGGATAGGTTGCGTTACCGTATTAGTTCTCCATATAAAGCTGTATTCATTATATTATATTCTCTTTTTCTCTGATATATATGTATATGTTTGACGAATATACCTACGAAATAGGGTGCTTTATATAATAAACGTGATTAGCATTATAGAAAAGAATAAAGACAGGAAATATATCATCAGTTATATATATATATATATATATATATATAAAAGTTGGAAGCCAAAGCTTCAGTTTATAAATATATGTTTCAAAAGCAGAGTGGAATAAAGAAACAACAAAATTCCTATTGCTAAAAAGTAGAGACAGAAATGGCAGGAGCCAGCTAAGTATAACGAGTCCAACTCGGGGTCCTGGGAGAGCTGCAGGTCAGTGAGCTCAATAAACAGAGTGGCCGTCGAGTCTATCACCAGCATCTGAAAATGATGCGGAAATGCAAAATGAGGTGAGAATTTAAAGAAATTCTCAATAGGGCTCGTGTATGGTGTTTAATTGACGTCACATTCATTCTCAGTTGCCTCGATTTTTATTTAATTATAAAAACATGGAATCAAACTGAACTATCCATATTCAATAAGTTTAAGAAAATGTCTAATCCAAGGCAAGGTTCAGTTTTACTTAAGACAGTATAAGAAATAGAATGAACTACTAACAATAATACACAGAATAATGAGCAGAATAAATGAACATATGGCAGTAAGTGAATATAACAGACAAACTGTAAATAACTTGTAATGACTATTCAATGTAATCATGCATTTAATGTAATCATGCAAAACTTATTCTTGAACCTTTCTTCATAAACTTTTCCATTACTTGGTCCCCTGAGAGTTCTTGGCCATTTTAGACTCCTGGGTAATAGTCTGCTTTTTAGGATTGAGTTCGTTCCTATACAGGAATGCCAGGTTTGCTTTCTCCGACCTCCCCGCTGATCTATTCCCCTTAACTTTATTCCGGGGCTAGCCCAAGTATCATGGAACTTTCATCATAATATAATCCTTTTGTTCATCATAGCATAACCTTTATGAATTTCTTGAAAATGCATATGTATATTATAACTCGTGCATAAGTCTTACCGAAATTTTGGCAGCACAATGGAACGTGTCCGCTTTCCCATGAATAGTGCCAGTACTCAGAACACCAATTTCTCATAGAAGTCATAACATTCCATTCATAATTCAAACATTGAACTCATAGGAGTATTAGTTACATTAAGACAGAATTACTGCATCAGCACAATCATTCGACCCAATTTTTGTAACTCAAGCCAAAATTTCTATTTAGCTCATCTGGACTTGAATTTTGGATGTTAAAGTTTTATATGTCTATTTTTTAACCTCTTTAGTCCCATCTAATTTTGATAAATATAACTCAAGTTATTTAGGTTTTATCCCGGCCTGCCCTGCAGTTGGCCAAAATTACACACTTAAAAGTAAAAATCCACTAAAAATAGAAAACTGATTCAAATCACACAAAATTGGTCTCATATTAAAGCTTACAAGACAACTTTTCATATGCAAAAAGTTCCATTCCATTTGCCTAAGTAGGGCTATAGTTATAAGCCCCAAAATTTGACTTTCTTGAACTGTCCTATTTTAGCCCGATTTGGACATAGGGTAATTTTCTTGAGCTATTGGAAACAAACGGAACCTTATCTAACTCTAAAATTTTTATGGGATATTCTCCTATGTGTAAGTTTTCTAGCAAAGTTAGTTTCACTCAATTCCAAGTAGTATAGGGCCAATTCTACCCTGAATAACCCAGTCTGCCCAGAATCAAAATCAAAAACCTAGGTCAAATTTCCAAAATTCATATCTCACTCAATACTAATCCAATGGCCTTATATGATATATGTATGGAAAGCCCTGAATGTCTAGTTTCATTCAAAATTAGTTTCATCAAATTTAAACTACGATAGGTGGAACCGTATACTCCGCCGTATAGACTGCCGAGGATTTTTGGTTCTCCAACCCCTCAACTCTTCCTAATTTCATCCTTCCTTGCTTCCTATTCGAATTCAACATCACAAATAGCCAACAAACCAGTCAAATATCATCATAATCATTCAATCATCATATCAAGAATTGAGAAAATAAACCACCACCAGCCACCCACAATCACAAAATCAAGACAAGAATTAAACCTCTACCTTTGGTTATATGTGATTTGGTTTGATTTTGGAGTTTGAATCAATAAAACTTAGTTGAGCTTGATGGTTTGATGGAGTTGGGTGAGTGGAGAAGAGAAGAAAAGAGCTGGAATGAGGGAGAAGAGAGGAGGCGCAGATTTTAGGCTCAAGGAAGAGAAGGAATGTGTTATAAAAGCATGAAGGAGGTAGTTGAAATGAAGGCTTTTGATTGGTTTAAAATCCAAGGCTGAATTTCAGCCAACTTTCCTTGTTTTTGTGGCCAAAGTGGTACCATTTTTATGGGTTAAGTGGCTGAGTTCTCAGCCACTTAAGGTAGGGTTAATGAGTTGAAAATCCTATTGGTTCGATTCCGACAATTTAAAATACTGTAATCTTACCGATTTCCTTTAAATCGGTAAATCGGTTTCAAAATTTTTTTTATGAAAACTCAATTAATTGCTAATTAATTGATCATAAATAAATATTTAGTCAATTTTTAATTAATCGCAATTATCGATGAAAATCGAACAATTAGGCGAAAAACGATAAGAAAATTCCGAGCGATGTTACAATTCTCATTGGCCATGGTAACTTCAGGGACTTCTTCAATTGCTCTCCATGCTTTCCTGAGTTGATGCAAGGAACGCTCAATTTCTGGATCAAAGAGCAAGTCTTCAACAGATTGGTTCCTTCGCATAAACTGCAAAAATAGAACACAAGAACAGGTGAACAAAATAACAAGGCTAAATAAGAATAAATAACAAAAATAAAATAAAATATCCAATCTAGTATCCCGTCAACTAAGAATGATATTGATACTATCCCCGGCAACAGCGCCAAAAACTTGATGAGGCTCCGGCAAGTATACCGGATCGTACAAGTAATAAAGTGATGAGAAAAGTATCGTTCCCACGGGGATAGATCAAATACTGGATAGTTTAAGGGATGACTATTTGGAAGGAATGAAATTATGGATGTAAAGAAATTTAAAATAAAAATAAAAATTTAATAAATACGAAAAATAGTAACCAGGACGAATTCAAGAAAGGTTGGCTACATATAATGGAATGAATGCTAGGGCTAATTAATTTCACCTATTGTAGACGCCTTGCCTATGAATTTCTATTAATCCGTTCTATCCTAATTGACTCACGATCAGTTCCCCTTAATTTATTCTTAGCCTGTCTCGAGGTCAAACAATACTCTTTATCCTAAATTGATTACCTAATCTCTTAGCACAAACTAATCTAGGAAAAGGTTGAAGTTCTATGGGTTCCTATGTTAACCGCATGAACCGCGTTTGTCTATCTCTAGTTTTCGCTCGGCTCATGGTGTTTATGTTAAGAAGCTTTGTTTACAAACCCTATCTCTAGTTATTGCAAACCAACGAATCAATTGAATGGTGGCCAATCACTCAAAAGCATTAAGCACAAACAAAAACACTAAGCAATTGGAATAGAAATAAGATTAACATTAATCCATAAAGAAATTTGTCATACAAAAGGGTCCATTAACGCCCTAGCAAGAGAAATTTAGTTCATGTCTAAGGAAAAGAAAACAATAACAGAGTATAAAGATGAGGAAACAGAAAAACAAAAAGCCATGGAGAATTCTGGCTAGAAACAAGGAATTCAGGAAAATTTGGATCTCTTTGTGTTGAACTTGAGCTTTGGAATCCTTGAATCTTCACCTTCAATCTCTCTGGAAGAAGTCTTCTGTCTTGGGAAGGGTGTGTGTGTGTGTCTCCCAATCTCTTTGTGATCTGTGTGACCTCCCTTTTATAGTGCATAGCTCCCTCTTTTAACTCTTAGCTCGAATAGATAATCTGTTGCAAACGAGCTTGCGCTATAGTGCAAAGGGTTACACTATAGCGCAAGCCTCAATTCTTGGTTCATTTGCGAAATACGATGGCATGCTATAGCGCACTGGGTTGCACTATAGCGCAGCAAAAATTGTTGACAGAGTCTACGAACACGGCAGCGCGCTTGGTTGAGCTATAGCGCAACTTAAATGTGGCATTTTCTTTCTTATGCAGCAGTGCGGTGTAGCGCATTGGCTTGCGCTATAGCACAAGTTGCTGAGTCTGAATTCATGACTTGGCCTCTCCCAACTTCTTTTGGGCTTACTTGCACCTTCAATAAATCAAATAAACCCAAAATATGCATCCAAACAAATAACAAAAAAATAATAAAAGGCTAAAAATATGAATTAACCCAACTATATACTAAAATGCAACAAAAACAAAAGCTAAATTAAACAATCATAACTCAAATTCAACAAAAACTGACTAAAAATATGACTCACCAAATGGAGTTATCAAACTTATTTTGAGTGTTATCTCAATTTACAAATGAAGATAATAAATAACAATAACAAGTTAAAAAATAACTAATTTTAGTCTGTGGCAGAGGCAACAGAGCAAGTGGTGCCAACTGCCAACTCACAAGCCTCTGAAAATACCCTTTAATTTAGCTGCGCCTTGTCCTAGTTACAGATTGCAAAAGAAATTATATTACCGCCACTTCATCGTGACTGATACTATAGTACTGACAGTAGTTTGAATTAATTTTAAATATATAGATTATATACGTGATTCTATTTTTGTGTTATGAAGTAAGTAAGAAATTAAGCCAAATTACTTATTTGGATATGCTGTGGCTGACTTACCAAAAATCACTGAGGATTGGTTCAATCAATTATGAACAAAGTAAATAAAGTAGTAGAAGAGATAGAGCTCAGATGTTTTACTAATGCAAACACCTGTTCTCCAGTGAGGCCATTATACACTACCGGTTTTGAATCCTGGCTATCACTGGGGATGATAAGACCTTCCAGAAATTTTACAATATCAATATCTTTATCAGTATGAATGGCATTGATAATATCCTTACGCCTCTTGTAATTATATTTAAAAATAAAAATAATTTATTTGTTAATTTTATAATTAATGAAAATTACTATTTTTATTATAATTTCATTTTATATTAAATATTTAATTTTGATTAGAATTATTTGGGTTTGTGAAGGAATAATATTATCTTACATAATAAAATATCATATACAGTGATATATCAAATATTGTATGGTATCAAAATTTTATTAGGTCTTATCTTATCAGCCCATATCTTATCAAGTGTGCTAAACAAGGCCTTAAGACACAAAATTTCCATGGATGTAAATCAGGAATATAAATAACATTTCTCTTCCATATGTCAATACCCTTTTCTCAACTCATAATTAGTCACATGAGAGTTTTGTATGCACTTAGAGCAAATTTCGCTCTTGCTTTAGACCTAGGCCAAGCAATTTTTGCCACATTGGGGCAATTATGTTTTTCTAAATTAATTATTTAAGTATTTTTAAAAAGTTTAACCGTGGTTAAATCTTAATTGTAAAACTTTATCCTAATCTTCTGCCTTCTTAGAAAGTACCCCTTCAAACACATCTATTTGATCAATTGCCATTGCTGATAATGCAGAACTTTCACTAAGATCCATAATGAAAAACCCTACATATGTAACCTTCACCTCATTCTAGTATGATGTTGGAGACGGCGCTCGCGCACTTCAGCATTTCCATGATGGATTATTATCTATGGACTACCAGTAAATCAAATTGCAATTTTAATTTTAATTTAAAAAGTCCATATTAATTGGATATCAAAATAATTTAGGGTCAATTGTTGAAGCCTAAAATTTTGTAATTGCTACTATTGTTGGGCCTATTATTTTTAAGCATTGCTCATTGTGGGTATTATCATAGTTCCTTATATTTGGGCTTCATTATAATAGACAAATATTAGTTCATCATTTGATTGAAATAGAGAAAGATCCATTTTCCTAATATAAATAAATATTATCCTATTGAGATAGAGCACACATTAGGTTGTTCCTGGAGTAGGAGAAGTTCTACTATCGCTTTAGTCTCCTTGGCTTCTTTCTACTCAAATTTGAAGAACGAAAGGTCGTGGATAGATTGTTTTTCTCAATAATCCTAGACAACCTTCACCCTTGATCTTGTTCATCAATTTTAGCTGATTTACATGTCATAATTAGGATTAAATTGTTAGGATTAAATTGTTGATCTGAGAGATTAAAAAATTCCAACATCCCAGACTCAACTGGCCCACACTTTTCTCCTCTTCCTCCTCTTCTTCGCCATTTGATCTCCAGGGCTTATCAATATTTGTGTACAATGGTGATGGCGGCGGATTGGACGATTGAGGGCGCCTCTGCCACATCACCAGTGCCATCAATCTTCTACTTTCCTTATTCTTATTCTTCTTTGAAGAATAAACGTGTTTCAAAGAATGATAAAGATTGAAAATTGGAACTACCCCTTTTGGTTCTTCACATTTTGTTCTCTACTGTTGCTCTTGTTGCGTCACATTTTTTATTATTTTTTTGGTACTTTTAGTTTAATACTTTTTTTTTTCCGGAAATGAAAATGTTTAGTTATAGGTTATATGTAACGTCCCGATTTCCGAGACCCGACTTCGCCCTCAGGACTGATCAATTTCAATTCCCGACTTCATCTTCGAATTCTACACAAAGTGGGATAAATTCCGAGTTCCGAGTTCGTCTTACGTAAGTACATGATTTCCGACTTCATCTTATGATATTCTCTGATTTCCGAGTTCGTCTCACCTATGTCCACGACTTCCGACTTGATCAGGACTATTTCTACAACTTCCGAGTTTAACATTGGAGTCCGAACAACGTGAGGTGATTTCCGATGTCCGATTTCACATAAGAGGAAAACGGACCCATTTCCGATCTCATAACTTATCTCCAAGTTTCAAGTAGAATACATGTGAGCTCCGACTTCATGTTTCAAGGACAAATATACCCGGTTTCCGATCTCATCAACCACACTGTATATAAACCCCGACTTCCGAGTTTAAGTACTTGGGTTTGGCCATGTGATTCGAATTCCCGAGTTCCGATCTCCTATTTTACATCCAGCATTGACATTCCCGAGTTCAAATAGGGAGTTCCGAGATTTTATGATTGTCAGCTGCATGACTTACGACTTCCGACTTTGATTCCAAGACTCAAAGTAAACAAGATTTCCTCAAGTCACAAACAACGTGGTACGAGTTCCGACAAATAGCACGAGCTCCGACTTTAGGCAAAAAAGAGACGAGTTCCGATTTCATAATGCAGTGGAAACGAGTTCCACTTTTAGGCGATGTGGAGAGCAATTTGGCCACAAAAGTGAGAGACATGGCCGAACTTCAACCACAAAACTTCAGCCAATCAACACCACAACTTTCATCTATTTAAGTCAGACTTCTCCCTTCATTCCCAGCTGATTTACGTCTCCCTCTCCTCTTTGCTCCAGCCTTGGTCTTCCCTTCCTCTCTCAAATCCAACTCCATCAAATCTCCAAGCTTTGGCAAAGTTCCATCAAAACTCAAATTCAGCAAGTCATACTCCAAAGAGGTAGGATTCAATCTCTAGTCTTAATTTCTCTAGACTGAGGATGCATGAAAGATTCCTTTTTATGATTATTTGATGATATATTGGATATGTATGATTGGATTAATATGGGATTAATATGAAATCTTGAGTGGGAATTAGAATTAGAAGAAGAAAACTAAGAGAAATGGATGGATGAGGTCTTTGTCTTGGTGGAGATTCCACGGCAGTCCGTACGGCGGAGTGTACGGCTCCGCCTACAATCGGTCAAATCCGATGAAACCATTTTTAGATGAAAGTAGACATTCAGGGCTTTTCATAGATATACCATATAAGGTTAGTATTGAAGGAGATACGAATTTTTGAAGTTTGACCTAGGGTTCAGGATTTTCATCCGGGCAGGGTGACTTATGGAGGGTATAACTCACCCTATACAACTCTAAATTGAGTGAAACCAAATTTGTTAGAAAGCTTACACATAGGGGAACATCCCAATATGAGATTCCGAGTTTATTATGGTCCCAATTGTTCCTAGTAATCCAAGAAAGTTACTCTATGTCCAAACCGAGCCAAAACAGGGTAGCTCAAGAAGGTCGACTTTCAGGACTTATAACTCGAGGTATATTTAAGCAAATGGAGTGAAACTTGTGGCAAATGAAAGGTGGTCCTGTTAGCTTCAATATGAGACCAATTTCGTATGGTTTGAGCCTAGTTTCGATTTTTAGTGAATTTATAATTCCAGGAGTGTGATTCGGGCTAGAGACTGAACAGGCTGAGGTAAAAGTTAAATATCAGAAGTTATATAAATCAAAATGGTATGGGACCAAAGAGGTTAGAAAGTAGACATATAGAGCTATGATATATCCAAATTTCAGATCTAAATGAGTTGAATAGAAACAAAAGTGGATCATATGAAATTCGGGCTGAACCGAATAGAAGGTAGCAGAATGGCCAAAGTGATAGTTTCACAAAGTGACCCAATTGAAGATTTCACAAGTATTATGGAAACATAAAAAGTTTGAGTTGAGGATTGCCAGTTTGACATTGATATATATGTGTGTTAAGTTGATTTATGTTGCTATGATTGGTTTGTCCGTGGGAACTGGCACTATTCATGGGGAAACGAATATGACCCGTTATGTTGCCGATTTTACGGTAGAAGTTTATGAACCTAGGGATATTTATATGCAAGAATGATATAAGGGTGATATGAGATATATGAGACTAAATCAAAAGGCAGTATGATATGAGGTATATGAGAAATACTGATGAAGCATATGTACGAGTACATTTAGCATGACTATGCTTGACAACGCATGAGAATGAAAAGATATAAGTATATTAAATGTGAATATAAAGATGTAAAATCCCCTTGTGGGTGAGTCGGTGTGACAATGGTCACGAGTTGAGCTGACAAGCTCACTCCAAGGCCAGGCTACCCAAGGGCAGTAAAGGTTAAAGAGTAAAGACTTAAAGACCAAAGAATTAAGTATATGTCCCACTCAGATCAGGCATGGCATCGACCCAGCTATTGTGAATATATGGGGGGTAGGACTTACATGAGGCATGGCATGACCCAGCTAGTGTAAGTACCGAATGAAGGTCCTATATTCCTAAAGAACGTGACATGGCGATCACGCTCCGACGGGGTATGACATGGCGATCATACTCTGGAATGTGGCATGCAAAGATATGATAATGAGTCTATATTCCTAAGGAACGTGACATGGCGATCACGCTCTGACGGGGTATGACATGGCGATCATACTCTGGGATATAGCATGAGGATACCATATTCCTAAGGAACGTGACATGGCGATCACGCTCTGATGGGGTATGACATGGCGATCATACTCTGGGATGTGGTATGATCTTTGCACTTGAGGGCGGCGACACGTAACGCTCAAGTGTAGACAGATGCAAGACCTGTGACGGCGATACGTAACGCCTAGGTGTGTCGAATGAAAGAAAAGTAAAATTTTATGTATATGTATGAATTCAAGTGTAAGATAAGTTAGAGTAAAAATGAACTTTGCTTCGGATAAGACATTTTTTTCGAAATGTAAAATTAAACAGTTTGTGCAGCATGTTCACCTTTTTCATAATAAACTGAAGCAAACTGGAGATGACAATGATGACATTACATGTGTATTACAGATAATCCTACTGAGAATTTATAATTCTCACTCCTATTTTCCGTGTTGTCTCCAGAAAGTTCAAGAGGTATCAGAGTAGCGCAATGAAGTTCTTTGTCGGATAAGGTCCGTTAAGGTAGCAGTAATAACTCAGGGTGTGACTTATGACTTAAGCGTAGATCAGATCTTAGGAGGGTGTTACATTATATATGTTTAGAAAATAACAATGATTTTTGTACTCATTATGTCTCGCCGATTATATTTTACATTTTTTAAAAAATTGTTAGTAATCGGCCATCATTTCCGACGAATCATTGAGAATGCCAATTCCTTTCCCAAAGCAAAGAAGAGGCTATGCAACCTCATTACCAATGCTAAAGAAAGAAAGAGGATAAAGTTGAAAAGCTTCATGACCCCAAAAAAAAAAGGTTGAAAAGCTTCGTCCTTTATACTATACTTCTTGAACGACATGTGCAGAAAAAGACAAAAGTGATTGATTTGTTTTTATTGTTATCTATAGATTGGTTTGTTTTTAAAATGGAAGAAGAGGAGATAATGATTTGTTTTTAAAATGGGAGGGTCAGAGATAAAATATGAGGGTTTCGAGTTGAGATAAAAATAAAAGACAATTATTCTTTTTTCTTCAAATATAAGACAATTATTCTTAACCATATTTAGTTATTTTAGCAATTTGAAAAAATTGAATTTAAAGAGATATGGAATGGCCCACAATAATGATACAGCTAAAACTAATTGGTACATAACAAGTGAGAGTTTTGCTCTCACTGCATTTAGGAATCTCTCGAAAATTTGAATCACAATCAAATTTCACAAAGTTTTGTTAAATAAATCATGAATTATGAACGGGAAGGGTTGTATGATTCTGTGCAAGGCAAGCAATTAATCATGGGGAATAGTTTTTCAACATGATTCCATCGACATCATCTTAAACACTCCCTATGCTCCATGGATTAGCCGGAAAAGCTAAAATTAAAATTTAAAAAAAAAATTTGAATGGTTTTAACTATTGATGTAATAGAATATCTAAAGTTATATCCATAATTATATTCAAATAACATAACTCATTAATCGAATTACAGGAATAATTATTTTATTCAAAGCAATTCATTCTATAACATACAATTATAGACAAACTGCAAGAAAGCCATTATTTACTAGTCTTGCCCATTCAACGGCAAACGAGTAGCTACACACACACATAATAACCATGCATTTGTACATGCATCAATTGTAATTAAACACACAGACACATAATTAAAACAAACACGTAGTCTAATGCATATATGCAAGCACCATTGGCTTAACATCCAATATTCCTAGGAGGAGCAATGTCACTAGGTTCATGACCATGGCAGCACATGTAATTAACGGATGTTACCTCCATGGCACGCCCACAGTCCACACTTGGGCACGGTATGCGGGCCAGGATATCAGTGGGGTAATTGGTAATTTCGCTATGTTCGCATTTGCGAGGGCCATCTTTACCCTTGCACCTCTCATAGTACTCTTTGAAAGCAACATCGAAGCTCACTTCTTGTACCAGCCTTGCGTGCCACTTCTCAAATTCTTTCACGGTGCGATACATGGCCTCACCTTGACCAAGAAGCTTCACATTAGACCCTTTGCTAAGAATGACCCATCCCCTTGGGTCTTGTTTAAGGAACAGCAACCTCTTCATCTCTCTTGTTGCAAAGTCCATAACTCCTTCACCACCCTTCATTTGTTTCCGACTTGCAAGCAAGCTGTCTATGGCAATCCAGAAGCGTGGAACAACCTTGGCGTCATCTTTTCCTAGCGGATATGACTCTATTGTAATGTCCAATTGCATTATGGTTTCGATTTGCCTTTTCAATGTGTCCACAGCCGTCGAGAATTCCTGGATCCACTTGCTATCCATGCCTCCAAAGATGAATATGTAACAATCCTCTTCGATCTGAGTTTTGCACAATAATTATATATATAGATCATTGAATATTTAGTGAAATTTAATTTGCACACCTTATACATAAATAGATCATTTCATTTTGAATGCTATCTATGTATGCAAGTTTCATTAAGTACTAAACTAGCAACAAAAATCAGTAATTGGGTGCAATGGTGCCATTGCTACTATTGAAGTTTCTTTGTCAGAATCCAACTTTGTGGAAACTATTACCATCGAATCGCATCATCACCATAAAGTATGAAAAATTTAAAATACCTCGAAGGATCTTAATTATTAACAATAGATACGCCTTTATTTCATAATATTAGTGGTTTAAGGACTAAGGTTGTGTTACAAAATTAAGAGAACCATTAAATATCATCAATTATAGAGAAACAGAATAACAGCTGACTAAAATGTTCTCTCACCCAATTAATGAACTGTCTTATTTCCACTTCATCGAAATACCAATAATAAGGATAAATAAGTTTTTTTAACCATTCGTTTTGAAGTGTAAAGTCTTACTTTTAGATAGTGCATTATATATCAGAAATGTTATTTGTATATAAAAACATATACAGTAAATGTGGACATGCATAGAGATATGAAGAAACAAAAGTGGTGGGTGTTGAAAGGAAAAGGATAGTGAAGCGACCACCTTTATTTCTTGCTTCTCTCTCTCTGTCTCTATATATGTCTGCATTGTATCTATTTCCTATATACAAATTATATTCCTTTTCTATATACATACATTTTCACACATGCATATATATCAAAGAGCTTAGTACATAGTGCTTACCAATTCTCCTATTCTTGGATTGAGCTTGATCATTTCAGACCAAAACCAATTCCATTGCTGAGTGAGTCGAGTGTGATCAGAAGTTCTGAAGGGGAAGCCATCGATCCCCCATACAGAAATAAGTTGTTTGGTATCAAAGTTTTCCACCTTACCTTCAGGACTTATCAACGGAATAACTGGCTTTTCCTTGTAATTAAATACCTCTTTGATTAGTCTTCTGCCTGTTGAGAAATTGAACTCTTTGACCACATACCATCCAATCTTAGTGCGCTCCAAAATAGTCTCTAGAATTTTCCTATTTTTATCATTCCATTCATCCTCCACAATGGGGATCCACAAAATCTTGAAATCCTCTTTCTTGTAACCCTCTACTTCTCTTGGTCCTTCCTTCAATTTTTCATAGATTGACTTTAAAAGCTGAGTCTCATCTTGAATGTTTTCGAGACCTGAAATGAACAATAATACATGCTTCTTCTTGAACTCTTCGACTCTAACCTGTTATAGTAAAATATATACGGGAAAAAAAGGCACGGTTACCGAATCATGTTACAGTGATGTTATTGGTAGCAATAATATCATGTATGCTTTGCTAATTACCTGTTGTCCAGTGAGTCCGTTATAAACTGTTTGCCTTGAATCCAGGCTCTCACCGGAGATGATGAGAGCTTTCAAAACCCTTACAATATCTTTACCAGTATGAATGATAATATTCTTACGCCTCGTGTAATCTTCTATTGCTCCTGTAATTTGACACACACAATCTCTGATCTTAGATATGGTCTTCAATTGGCATCTTCATCAGCCCAGAGTTCATATCAATATGAAAGGAAAGTAATTTTGCACGTAATTGATAACTAACCTATCTGCTTCTTGCACTCTTCCAGATGGTCCTTAAAAGTTTTTAGAATGAGGTCAAGCTTATGATCAAAATTCTTGGGTAATTCATATTTGTTGACCCTGAATCAGAGCAATTGTAGTAATTAAATATGTGACATGAAAAAATCTGATTACTTTTGAAATTCATTATTGGAAAAATAAATATTGCACAAGCAATAAACCATTTAGCTAAAAAGAATTTTGTGAAGAACATATATTATATTATTATGAAAAAAAAATACATTAATGGAAATGAAGGAAATGATAATTAAATTGAGCTTACTTTGTATCACTGGTGAATTCATCAATTTGACCAGTACAAGTGACAAAGGTGAAGATTGTCCAGTATACCACAACAGGGATCTCATGCAAGGTGTCTGACAAGACAGGGACATCCTTGATGTCATACCCTGCGCTAGCAAGCTTCTTCCACTCAGTGATACAATCAATCATTTGCATTACCTTCTTCACCAAATTGCTAAAGTTAACAAGCTGCTGCGAGTTTTGTTGGATGTTTTGAAGTCCGTTCAACTCAGCCAGTGACTTTTCAACCTGGTCCCGTGGACTTTGGGGAAGGTAGGAGAATTTACCAAACTCTAGCGCAAAAGCTGCTAGAACTATAAGTGCTTTTGCATCCCACGAATACGCTTTCAGTTGTTCAAGTATCAACATTGTCGTATGATGCGCATAATTATCACCGCGTGGCGTACATATCATCTGCAACCACAATAGCATTTAGCAATACATACAAATTATTACAATTTACTCTTAATATTTATTTATTCATTTATTTTGTATAAATAGTGCCTCTAATAAATATTATGGTTGGTAGTTTTACATTAGACAGATCTATAGAAGTTGTGTTACGCATCTTGGGTGAGTTCAAAAGGAAAATGGGATATTCCCTCAATGCAGAGTGGGCTCTACAAGTGAAGAGAGTTTTTTTTTTTCTTTTTTATTTTTTTCCCCCATTTTCTTATCAAGAGATTCTTGTTTAAAGTATGTAACTTACACAGCATTATGTTAATGTGAAGTAGTTGTTTGAAACAGAAATTCATGCAATTATGTAATGATAAAAAATGAATAATCATACAAATTATTTAATGCAAAAATGATACTGTGTCATTTTGTCATGAGTTTAGTTTATATAAATTGTCTCAAGCCTATAGAAACCTATTGAAGCTACAAGAATGTATATGCAAGATTTTCATGTGGCGAAGAATTAGAGTTTACTTTCAATTAAGTTATATTAATTATTTTTCTAATTAAAAGGCTGTTTTATATTTTCTTAAATTATCTTGTTATAATTCCTTCCCTTAATATATAATTAATAAAAAATAATATGTAAAATAAATACATTTATTATCACCGCTGCATATTTAAATTGTTGTACTGTATCTCGAAAGTATAGGAAACATTCAACACATTTTTGGCTTAGTAATCAAGAAGATTAATTGTAAAGAATTATATCAAATTATTCTTTAATTAAATTTCAATTGAACAAAACAAAGAATATTTTGCAATCACCTGGCAAGCAATTCGCTTCAGTTTGGCAGTGAGTTGTTGGAAAGAAGTTAAGGTCGGCTCTTCTCTGAATTGATCGCTGATTTGACCACTCTGTTAAGAAAATAAAGAAATTATAAATTTTGCTGATTTAAAAAATGAATGATAAAAATATCTGTTTCCTTAAATTTTGTGTAGGATGAAATTGTTCATTCAACCATTCAACTTCGTGAAAAAAAAAAAAAAGAAAAATTAGTGGTGGAAAATTATTTTGATTGTGTCAGTGCATCGTTTGGGTGTATATACATTTTTGTCAAAGTCACGCATATATACAGGCATGAAATGTGCTTGTCTCACACTAGTATTTTCATCGGTTTTACATTAGTGAATGACTTACAATGTTTCGATTAATAACTTATATCTTATAGTTAAGACAACTATAACAACAATTAAGTATTATTCTACTATGTGAAGTCAATTACATAAATCAGATGATGACATAACCATAAATATTAAAATTTAAATATTTTTTAATAGTTTTATATATAATATTTTTTGTCTCATTTTTTATGTTTCTACAAGTCATCATCATGCATTGCCCAAACAACCTAAGATTAAGTTCTATTAGTTTTTGGACAATAGGTGCTATACCAAATTTCTGTCTAATACATCAATTGTTGATTTTATCTTATTTAGTGTATTTATTCATCCATGACAAAATTTTCATCTCTACAATATTAATCTTCATTCTAGCTTCTTACAATCCAACATTCAGTGTTATACAACATTGTTAGTTCTATAGCTGTGCCGGCAAACTTTTTCTTTTTGTTTGAGATGTACTTTTTTGTCTCCCAAATAAAACCCAAAACATTCAGCAATTAATTTCACCTGCTCTCAACTTAAATCCTATAATTTACATCTTCATAAATTTTTTTATTATTTTAGATGATAGGCCCAAAATACTTGTAGTGTGTGCTTTGTGACATAGTTAATATGATTTTGATTATTAAAGTTAAAGTGTTTAACGTCTTACAAATTTTGAATTAAACACAAATATTTATGATTTTTTTTTTCTGTAGGCACAAATATTTATGATTAATCCAACAATAATTGATATTATCATATACATTAAAAAAGATGTCATTAATTCAAAGAAATTATATGAAATTAAACATGACGTTTAGGTAAGAATTTGACGACATGACAGAAGCTCCATCTAAATTATTGAAAAATGAAGAGTAAACATGTTGAACAATTTGAAACTATATATGTTTGATTTATACATGCATGACGTTGTGAGGAGTGGAAGAAAAGTTACCTTAGCGATCAGGCAGTCAGTAATTTCGATAGAGTGGTGGATAACGTTTGAAGCAACACTGTAAAGGCATCCTACATCGCACTTTTCAACACAATGGAAGTGGGTTTTGTAAACATTCTCCAGGATCTGATCGTCACTGAATTCAAAAGGGTTCTGCAGCAGAGTCTTCCCTTGCTGCACATTGTTACTTGGAACTGGCTTAGACATGTTGGTGATTAAGCCTAGCGCCTAGCCTACGATACCTTAGAAGTCAATTTTGAATTAAGTAAAAGATGTCTGGTTCAACGGTACTTGGCCTATTTATATATGCTTGGAAAGAGGCAAAGAGCACTTTACAATGCTTAGGCCTATAGCACAACAAAAAATTAGCCTCAGCATAGAGGGAATAAGAGAGAATATATGCACTTGCCAAAATAAGAAAAGCAATTAGACATAACAAAATAACAATATAAGAAGAAAAGCAACTATACAACTAATGGAACTTTTGCTGTATGGTCCCTAATTTTAAAAAAGTTGAAATGGAATATGATGCTTGCATTGGGATTTCATAATTCGACCTTGAATGTTCTCATTATGGAAACTATTGACCCAGGAGATGAGCGACATTTTGTTAGGATTCCCAGGACTTTTGCTTTTCTTAAACCTCGTTCATTTGCACATTTTGGATAGATCAAACATACAAGAAAACAATTGAGGCAAATAGACAATCTAAAATGGGATACTTCCAAAAGATAAGGGTGATGTAGTATATGTGAAAAAAATATCCATAACAGCCGAACAAGTGAACAGCTATGTGGCTCTTTAAGAATGTTGCCATCATATGTGACATCCGGAATATATTTTTTGATAAATAGTACCTGCATAAACTTATACTCTCACACTCTTTATGTTTCTTCATGCCAAAAAAGGAATGTTGTCAGGACACTTTCATGGGGCCCGTATTTGTAGTAATTAAATTTTTGACAAGAAATAATAATAGATCTCACTTTCTGAGGTATAATTAATAATAGGTGTTTTCTTTTTTAAGTTTTCACTTCAACCTCCTATAGCTTTCCTCCCTACGTGAAACACATTCATTTAGATGGATTATATATTAGACAAAGTATCTCGCTGCTGTCGTATCCATGCTAACAAAACCCTAGCTCTAAGGTTTGGTTTCAACAAGGACTTAAAAAAGATAATATGTGGTGGGTACACTTCTATCGGGCCCCCATTTGCTGCAATTCTATGCTTGACAAAAATAAATAATAATAGTTCGCACTTTATGCTCCAAATGTTCTGGGTATAGGAGTTAGTGTTAGAATCTCATATCACTTAAGGATATGATTATAATAGCTTTTATAAGTATTTAGTCAATCCTCGTTTCATGAGTTAACTTTTTGGATTAAATTAGATCCACTCAATTATAAGACAAATCACACTATAGGTAAGAATTGAGATACTTATATTATTTAATCATTTTTATTAAAATTTAATATTAAACCAACTATCAAATCACACTATTGATAAGGCTTGAGATACTTACATTATTTAATAATTTTTAATAAATTTTGACTATTAAATCAATTATGGAATTATAATCATCTTGGTCATTTATAACGAATCTTAAAAAATTGAAGACCAACAAAGAAAAAATAATCAAGTGGTTCTTATTTTCACATTTTTGACAAGCATATATTACATTCATCTTAAAGTATAACTATAGCGTTTTAAACAATTTTAAACTAATATAAATTTTATAAATATATTTTATGAGATTTCAATTTAACTGTAGACTTTGTGATTAATTTTTTAATAAAAAGATATTTAACGATGTTAAAATTATTTACATTTATATCGTTGGATGTAAGGGAGGCCAGCAATAACCCTAAGACCCGCATGTGTTTGGGGTGTACATCAAAGGAGCTTCATAATCCAGCTTCCCAGCGCACCGCATGTACACAATGAAGCTCCCAAGTCTACCCAGCATGTTATCGATGTGAGGCTATGCAGCTGCAATAAAAGAAATGAAATTTGCGCCTTAACCTATACTTTAAAAATGCCATAGAAATAAGAACTAGTAGCTTTTGATATACCCACACACATGTTACGTTATAGATGTAGGGCTATGCACAGCTGCATCAAAAGAAATTAAATTTGTGGCTTAACCGATAAATTTTGGCATGATTGATACATCCTTCCTTTATTTTCTCTAATAAGACTAAACAAAAATGATAATACTTTCTTACTTTGTCCAAATCATTCCTTCCTTTACTTATATATCTAATCTTGCTCTTTATTTTTTTTTCTTTTCTTTTTTCCGACCAAACCATTCTTTGGGAATTGTATGGTATTAAGGCAAGGGGAGAGAGAGAGAGAGAGAGAGAGAGAATTGAGATTCTAAAGTGTATGATTTATGGATGATGAATAAATTAATGCAAATAAAGAAATTCAGCATAGATCAAGAAAGAGATTGGATTTGGAAAAAAATAAATAAATTCATGTTGCTTTTGTGGCCCTTAAGTTTGCTGTCACATGGATTGCATGATATACCCTTAATGGGTTCAATGTGGACGCGAGATGAAAAATTCAGTGATTAAGGGCATACCTGAGAAATCATTAGGATTCCCACTACTTTTTTCTGTTTATAAGCCTACCCCAAATGTAGTTTTTCCATCAAGACATCAAGAAAAGAATTTCGTTAACTAGCAGTACAAAAAGAACATCTTATTTCAAAAAGATAAAGGTAAAATTGCGGATAAAGAAAATAATATACGTTGAGTGCTGCTGCAATCATAAGTGACGCTCGATTTTATCTGTAAAACTGAGGAGATACGAGTTAAAAATTAAATAGTCAAGAATCTGGTTACATTTGTGCTTTTTCAGATTCCAAATTAAACAAATTACAGACACTGGCAAGGACACGGGATATGTGACACGACATGGATATGGGACACACCAAAATTTGAGAATTAAAGGATATAGACACAGTATATATAATTAATTTTTTTCAAAATATTTATTATTCATAATATCATTTATATAAGCTTCATTATGTCTTATTCATTATCTTTATTCAATATTAAAATTTATTTAAAAATTTAAAATAAACTCAAAATTTATGTATTATTTTTTTTTGTCTAATTTTAAATAACTTTATCTATATTGTGTCTTTTTGTGTTAAAGAAAAAAATTTTAATTAAATATGTATAAATATATATATCTCATCGGCATATCATGCAAGATTTAACCCAGATACTTGTTTGACGTATAGACACGTCACTCAAATGGTGTATTTGTGCTTTATTAGATTGTAAGGTTCTTTGATCTACTCTTTTGTGAATCAAAGCCTTAGACATGAGTATTGTGGAAGTCAAAATAATCATAAAGTGAGAATTTGATTCAGCTGGGGTGTCCCTTTTATCCGCTTGAAGTAACCTTCGTTGCCTTTGTTGAAGGTTGGAGTGTGGGAGCGATTATTCTAAAGTAACCATGGCTATTAACTGCTGCATCATGGAGGGTATGTATATGTGGTTATAAAATGACATATTCTTTGTCATCATATCTGTTTTTTACTAGTTTTCAATCTTGACTCTCAATAATGTTTAGGTGATACATTGAGAAAATGACTTTGTCTCTCAGTTACAGGTTCGAAGGTTACTACAGAAGTGCCCATTTTTAAAATTAGGTTACAAATACTAAACTAGTTAAATGACTACAAGTTAAAGAAAGATGTGACAAAGATATAAAGCAAATGGATTAATGTAAACAAAGAGCAGTAAATAAAACAATAATAATAGAAATTAAAGCAAGGCTGACTGTAAAGAAGAAAAAAAGATAAATAAACTGAAAATTGAGTTGATGTGTCCTTCAATTACACGTACAATGGCTATACATAGAATCCAAATTAGCAGTATACGTACATAAATTTTGTAAATTAGAACATTCCTTCAGTAATCCTCTCTAAACAAGGTAGCTGTGCTTTTGCGAGGGAAATATCAGTCATTATCTGATCATATGTAGCCACTTCATTATTGTGATGAATTCTCCACCAAGAACTTCACAATAAGTAGATCTTTAACAAAGGAAGAGGAACGAGCTTTTCAGACCAACTTGTTTATCACATCAACTCTTACATAAGTGTTATCAAATGAAGCGGGTTGCATAAAAGTGTGGTACTAGCTAAATTTTTCCTTCTTGCCCCCTATTTTAAGGTAAGCTTTCCGTTTCTCATGTAAATTATGGCACCTACAGTTGTTTAAAATAGTCTACTAAGAATAGTAAGAATTTTAGTTTTTTTATTTTTATTTTTATTTTTTTTTATTTTTTATCTTTAAGACAACAAAATTTATCGGAATATATGTTAAATAAAAAATAAAAAAGTAGTTAAATTGAAGTTAATGGGGACTTGATAGTTTTTGTGCATGGTTATGTGATCATCGGTTAGTGTGAGTTATTTATCATTAGAGAAAATAATATTGATCTTAATGTAGTTAGTATGAATTATGGATAGAGCATTCTTCTTAAATTGAGAAAGTTATGGAATATATATGTAAATGAGCAAGAGATAAATAAAATATTTCATCTAATTTTGTACTTCCTTTCACTTTAATAAAGTGACATTAGAGCTTGTGAGATAAAAAAAATGGAATATTTTTATTTCAATTTCCTTCTATAAAAGATAGCTATGAGTCTCGGTCTAATTGCATAAAGATGTTGGTAAAATCTCAAGATGCTTTTTATTAAATAAAGTCCATGAGATATGTTGGTCATTTAGTGATGAGCTGCATTGGAAATATTTTAAAAATGGTTAAGTTGGTATTGAGAAAAACCATCATCTAAGTTTAAAATTTAACTTGAGACTTTTTGTAAGTTTTCATGAATAGTATTGTTATTTGGACTCTGACTTTTTCACTACAAAAAAAGCCGTGAATTAACACACTTTTCTATCCACATTTGACTAAGTGTGGCTAAACGTAGCTATCTGATTCACACTATTTCTCACTTTTAACCATGCACAATTTCCTCAACGTACCTTTTACCGTTTTAGACCCTTTCTCATTTCCCGTTCTTTTCCTATCGTTGTGTATCATCTCTTCTTTTCGTTTCGCTTCATTTGCCGTCGATCTCCGCCGCCACTGCTGCTACCAATAGAGTCACACTCTTCCTCTTCCTCTTCTCTTCGCCGCCTTCGCCATCGATCTCTGCCGCTGTTGCCACTGCCAACAAATGTAACATCTCCACTTTCGTAAATAGAACGTAATAGGAACTTTGAATTATTTCCCCTAGGCAGTGTGAGAATTTCTTAGGCAGCGCTATGCCATGACGATCCTCACACTTGGAATTATAGGGTAGTGTAAAATTGTCGTCGAGAATATGGCACTGCCATATGTTTAAAATTAAGAAATGACAAAAGTGCCCCTGCAAACTTTTGTTAATCGTAGTGATACCCTGGATTTTTAGAAATTATGTTTTGACCCCAAAGAATTATTTCCACAACAACCCTTGAACTTTTTATGAAATGACCTTTGTGTCCACCCTATAACTTTTCATAAAATGACCCTTATGTCCCAACATGTATAGGATTAGCAGAATGGGGTTTTAAATGGAGCAGAATCACGTGGTGAAAGCGTAGAAGTTTAAATCTCTTCCGATTGGGCCATGGAAGCAGTCGGGTATAAAATGACGTGGGGTGCCCCTGGACTTGCTCAAAATTACGGAAATGCCATTAGTTATAGAAAACAGAAAACAAAAAGGCTCCGAATTTGCGAAAATGTGTAATTTACGCCGTTAATTTGTTTATTCGGTTTCAATAGTTATGTAAGGGCAATTAGGAGTTAATTAAATATTAATTAGGAGTTAATTAGAGGGATGAGGCTTAGGAACAATTAGGATAGAGATATAGAAATCCTCTCAAAGTCATTTAGTAAAGTTTACCGATTTGGAGAAAATCGGCGAAGATTCGGTATTTTAAACCACCAGAACCAAACCAGTAGAATTTCCTACTGGAATCCCTCATTTAAATGGCTGAAATTCAGCCTCTCTTACCATATATGAGTGGCGCCAAGTGTTGCTCAAGATAGTGGAAAAACTTGGCTTTACCTTCATCAGATTTTTATCGTTTCGCCTAGTTATTCGATTTTATCAACTACTTAAGATTAATTAGGATTTGATTAAGCATTCACTTAAAGCCAATTGAGTGTGGTTTAGAATGATTAGGTATAACGGAATTAGATTAGAACCATAGGAAACTTTATAGGATTTTTCTAAAACCGGTTTATCGATTTAAAGGAAATCGGTAAGATTTCGATACTTCAAACTGTCGGAACCGGACCAGTAGAATTTTTCTATGAATGCCCTAGAATTAACGGCTAAGATTTAGCCAAATAACTCCCTCAAGTGGCGCCTTAACAGCCCTTGATGATGGGAAGTTAAACTAGATTTTATGACCAAGTTGAATCCATCAATCAAGACTAAGTAACTTCCAAATATTTCACCTTTTCTTTCCTTCTTCTTATCATTTTCGACCTCCCCACTATCAGCCTCATTTCCCCACTCTTCTTCATCTTCTTCCACTTCCTCTCATCCCCAAACTCAAGCCCCAACCATCAACTTCACTCCAAGATCAAGTTCTATCAAGATTTCACACCACCAAAGTAGGAATTCCAACTTTTTTTCTTGTTTTCTTTGAATTGGGCTGATTGGGACTCCACTTTCTTCCCAATTTCTTGCAAGATTCTGATGCTATCTTGAGTGATGATGATGAATTAAGATTGTTTTAAGGTGTATATGTGAGTTTGAATTGAAGATTGGGTGGATTGATTAGAGAAAAACATGAATCCAAGAAGAGTTCAAGAAGCTGTTAGGATTTTCTCCTCGACGGTCCGTACGGCGGAGTGTACGGCTCTGCCTACCGCCATTTAAATTTGATGAAACCATTTTTAAATGAAACTAGACATCCAAGGCTTTCCATACATATAAAATATAAGGCCATTGGATTAGTATAGAATTAGTTTTGAATTTTTGAAGTTTGACCTAGAAATCTGGGTTTTTATCTGGGTAGTATGAGTTGAGAAGGGTATAACTCACCCTACACAACTCCAAATTGAGTGCAACTAACGGTTTTTGAAAGATAACATGTAAGGAAACATTCCATAAAAATTTTAGAGTCAAATTCGTTGTCATTTGTTCCCAGCACATCAATAAAGTTGACTTGAGTTCAAACCGGACTGGAATAGGGTAGTCCAGTAGGGTCAAGTTTCGGGGCTTATATCTCAAAATACGCTCATGAAAATGAGATGAAACTTTTGTCATTCGAAATCTTGTCCTGTTAGCTTTAATTTGATATAAATTTCGTATGATTTCACCTAGGTTTCTATTTTTAGTGAATTTTTACTTATAAGAACCCAATTCTGGCTAAGAACAGGGCAGTCTGAGGTAAAATATTTATATCTTGAGTTATACAACTCAAAATGAGATGGGACCAAAAGGGTTAGAAACTAGACACATAAGGCTACAACATATCCAAAAATTAGATTTAAATGAGTTAAATTGAAATGAAGGTGGAGTATATAATAACCGGGCAGGATAATGAAAAATGACAAAAAGCCCTATTGATGCTTTGTTGAAACTAATGAATGAATTTATGAATGTATATGCATAATTGCTGGTTTATATTGAATTGTAAGTTTGTATACTTGTACTGGTTGTCTGGCACTATTCACGGGGAAGCAGACTCGATTCGTTATGCTGCCGAATTTTCGGCAGGGATTTATGAGAACTTATGCTATGGGTGATTATGCCTTGAACATATTTATATGTCATGTTCATGTACGTCATGCATGCAAGCATAATTAGAATATGATATGAGAAGTAAGGCAACAGACATATCCATGAATGCTCAAAGCATCCGCATGCATGAAAAGATATGGAAAGAAAAGGATAATAAGAGCTTGCAAGAAAGACGTACCAAGCTACCACGTGAGGCATGGCATAGACCCAAAGCGTGGGCAGAGCAGATCTTGCATAAGACTTGGGCCAGCCCCCGACCAGATTTAAGGGGAATAGACCGGTGTGAGGGTTGGGGAAAGTAAACCCGTCACTCATGTATAGGTACGAACTCGGACTTGAAAAGTAGGCTATCACCCAGGGGTGAGAGGCCATTCACCTCCGGAGGACCAAGTACAGAATGGCAAGGTTAAGTTGCAAGTTAAAGAAGAGATAAGTTAAGTCAAGTGCACTTGCATACATTCAAGTATAAGCATTTATATGTGCATTTTCAATCATCTAGCTAAGTCATAATGCTATTATGACCTTTATTGAAGCATATTATACTATCCGTATTTCTATGTCTGTTATATGATATGGCAAGTGGTTGTTAAAATATAACCTGCTTCGAGAAAGGTGTTTTCAACTTAAAATTGAACCACTATTTATTTATATGTACTCATATTTTCATAATAAACCGAAGCAGCTGGAATATTTATGATGACACTATAAGAGTGGTTTGTGTTTACCTACTGAGAACCTTAGGTTCTCATTGCCTACTTATATGTTTCTTTTTTCCGTAAATATTCCAGCTCCCAAGTTGGAAATCAAGTATGAGGCAGAGTATAGGGCCATTCATTGAGCAAGAATAGGGCGCGAGCTAGATCAAGAGACTATTGGAGCTAGCTAACGACTAGTCAGAAGTAAACACTATGTATTATGCTAGTCACAATTTCCTCTAAAGTGTAATTTTTTTTTATTAACTATGTATCAGAGACTATTAGTCAGTAATAAAGTGAGCAGTTAAAGGGCCATATATTATATTTTCCATATTTTAAAGATTTCTTAGCACAGTGACAACCTTTTAATATAACTCCATAACTCGAGCATGGCTTATATAATAAAGGGTGTTACAACAAATTCACACTCTTCCTCTTCCTCTTCCTTTTCTGTCCACCGCCTTCACCACCAATCTCCGTTGCCTCTGCTGCCAATGGAGTAATTATCTGGATCTGATGCAACCTTATGCATCATCATCAACCACCTAGTCCTTTACTTCTTCCTCTACGCCACCTCCACTGCATGATCTCTGCCACCACCGCCAACAGAATCTCATTCTCTTGATTTGATGTAAGCTTATATGTTTTCTCCAATTTGCTTTTCTCGCTGACATTTCTTAAACGATTACATGTTATTATGGTTTTCCTTAGTCGATATTGTCAAAATCTATGGTTTTCATTGGTATTGGATGCTTCAATGACTATTTTAGGGTTCATTATTGTTCTTTCTTGTGGTCTAGTTTAGATTGCGAATCTCATTGGAAATCAAGGTTACGATCTTACTTGTTGTGTTTTGCTGTGATGAATCAATTTGATCAATATGTATAATGTTGCTGACAAATTTGCTTTACGTTCCTATTTTCGGAAATAATCAATGTACTAATTGCCTTATACTACAATGAGAAAGCTAGGCCTCTCTATTGAAGTAGAAGTTTAGTCTATGGAGATTTGTTTGAAACTAAATAATGTCAGGCATCATTTCTCATGAGAAGTTGATACATAGTTCAAATCTTGCCTGTATTCATTTCCTTCTTATGATTGTGAAACTTGAATCTCTTTAGTGTCTTGTTTGTGTAAACAATTTTTAAGTTTCTCACCTTGTAGATGTAAGATTTTGTCAGATGTTATGCTAGGGCTCATTTTGATCATGTTTCTCTCTTTTTCCACAGCTTGCTTAAGGAAAAGCTGGTACCATAACCTATGCTTTTATACAGGTGGTTGATCCCTTTACAAATTTCTCATAAATTAATCATATAACTATTTTTTCCTATTTGAACTTCATTTGTTACAATGAATGACAGATTCCATTTATTGCACTGGGAGCTATTTTGATGGATAAATATGGAAGAAGACCTCTCATAATGGTAAATATGTTTGGAAGCACTGTCAAAGCCATCTGAAAGAAAGGGAAGCAATTACCATGTCATTTCCCGTTCTTATTTTCTGGTTAATTAACTAATTTTTTGTAGTGACTCTATATTATGTTATTTTCTAGTTATCATTTACAATGAATTGCTACCATTATGGCCTTGAGTCCAAATATTTGAACCATACTTCCTTCTTTCACAATATAAATGCCAATGCACTATGCACAATGAAGGTATCTCTAGGAAGGAATTTTTTTAAACATTTGACAATTTATAGAGTTTTTGATTTGTTGCAGCCAGAAACATAAACAAACAATTATGCTTATGTACCTTAACCCTTCTTCACTTTACAGGTTATGTGGGCTGAAAGTTCCTTTGATAGGTTTTTGAATCTTGTGTAGATGAACCATCAGTAGGCTTGTGATCTAGAAGTTGGTTGAACCATCAATAGGCTTGTGATCTAGAAGTTGGTGGCTGCAACCTCAACTACATCCATCAGATTTTTTCATCTCCATGATAGGTGCCTCAATTTTTTGTCTTTCCCTTACATGTTTGGTATTTGCAATTTTTGATTGGCAAAATAAATGTGAGAGTGCTGATGATTTAATAGCAACTCTAGCAGCCCTCAGCACTAAGATAGACATCAGTGTCCTTCATTGAGGATCAGATCCTAAAGCACCCATAGCTTGGTTTCAGTGGTATGCCTAAGCATATGTATATTCATTTTGACAAGCAAAGCCTAAACATTCTATCAGTCCTACCTAGGATGCTACTACCATCAATTATGAATGAAACTGAACGAAAAAATGAAAAAAGTTTGTTGTATGCTATTACAATTATTTAAATGTTTTCTCTTGGCAACCACTTAACATACAGCTTTAGCCTTTCAACTTATGACAGTGTAGAGTAAGAAAAAATATTAATAGGGGATAAGTCAACTTTGCTTTTAGGTTTTATTAACATGACAAGGGTTTGAAGGTGCAAAACCCATAATTGAAGCCTTAAAAAGTAAAGGTGTGGTCAGTGCTTCTCATTTCACTTATTTGGTGTGCTTTTTTTTTTTTTTTCACTACAATTAAATATAGTGTTTCATTTATTGTACCAATTCTTTATGAGTTCTATTACTCTTTGAAGCATAATTTACATTTTGTACTAAATTCTCAGATCAATTACAGAAACTGTGTGAACAGATCAATCCCTTAGAAGCCTCTCTTCTAGGCTACTATCCTCTTCCAAAAGATTGTGAAAGATTCCTAGTGGCAGATTCGAACTTGGCTCCTAGTCCTAGGTACTAAGTGCTTTCTAATTGATGTTGGAACACTTAGTCTTTGAGTTCAATCTTGCACTTCATCAATTTTCTGCATTGAATGATTTCTTGTTCTTTTCCAATTATCTTGTTGTATACATGTGACATGCTTATGTAATTGTATTGCATTTTTGTTTTAGGTGGTGGCAAGAACAAATGCACCGATTCTTTAGTCTAAATTCTAGGGAACGATCTTGGTCATCAATATTGCAACTTAAGGTATATTTTCTAGGTGTATCAGTAGGAGGCATTGTGCATGTTCTTGATGAGCAGATTTTTGGATTTTAAAGTTATATATTTATGCTCATTTATCTTGTATTTAATTTCTCCTCATAATTCTTTTTTTGGGGAAAAATATATGTAGTTTAACCACCAATATTAGGAATGCATGCCAATTGTCTTGTTGAAGAATAAAAAGTTGTTTTGTGATTTCCATGTAGTTCATGATTTTACAGCTTTGAATAAGATATGATATTTGTGATTTGGCTTACTTTCAGGTGAAAATTCACAGGAAGGGAACAACATGCATGAAATTAGTGTCAATGAAAATCTATCTAATATTTTGGATACTTTGATGAAATGTTCAGTGAATTGGCAGATTGGCCATATTTTGGATGTTTTAGGTTTATCTAAATTTTCTCTTAGTTTTAGATTTAGTGTAAAGTTGTTTGGAAGTATTCTTTCTTTCTTTTTTTGTGGGGGGAGGGGCGACGAAAGGAAGTATTCTTTTTTGATGTATTGTGTAGAATTTATTGTCAATTGTTGTATGTTGTCTGGGTGTGCTATGTATTTACTTGTTACTTTGGTTAATGAAAAGAAATCTTTTTCTATACAGTTCTAAATACAAATTTAAGAGTGAATGTTAAATAGTTTTGAACCAATTTGGAATTAAGCAAAATCAATTTAGAATTGGTTGAATCAATTTTAAATAGATTATGTAAAATTTTTCATGTGAATTGAACAATGCTTTACCCTATTTGCAGGTTAATCAATTATATTGGAGTTGATTTTTAAAAAAAATAAAGAAGTGACATTAGCCGCCCTTTGGAAGTGTGGTTAAATGAGGCATTAATCACACTCCATAAGTGTAGCTAAATGAAGATTAAAAGTGTGGCTAATTGATACGTTTCCCCACACATGTAATAGCCACATCAAAAGCATATGTTAGAAGATCAATTAGCCACACTTAAATAGTGTGGCTAATTGATACATTTTTTGTAGTGATTTGACATCATTAGAACATTTGGGGAATCATGACAAAAAATTAAGAATTTTATATGCATTTTTGGTAAATTTGCCTATCAAACAAATATGAGGAATCATGTATTAATATTTGGAGATTTCAATTGTCTTATTCATGAATTTAGTGAAAGGATGTTATATTTATTGTTAATTATTTTATCCATGCACCAATTTGCTAAAAATATAACCAACATATCTAGTTTTATATATATATATATATATATATACCCATAAGTGCAAGATGATATTTAAATAAAAAAATAACAATTTTTCCGAAACTATGTTTCTTTTTCGGTCTAATTGTTCATTACTTGCCATTAAAAGATAAATATATTTTTAAAAAATGAAAGTTAAAGTAATTATCCATTATAGATGTGCATATTTATCTTTTGAGTGGCCGAAATGACTCATAGAATAAAGAAGGAAACATGATTTATTAAGACACAAATTTTCTATGGATGTAAATCAAGAATATAAAAGACATTTCTCCTCTGTACATCAATGCCCTTTTCTCGGCTCATCATTAGTCAATATGAGAGTCTTATATGCATTAGAGCAAAGTTCCCTCTTGCTCAGCACCTAGACTAATCAGTTTTTGCCACATCTAGGCCAATTGTGTTTTTCTAAATTAATTATTTAAATATTATTTAAAAATTAACCGTGGTTAAGTCTTACCTGTAAAACTTTATGCTAATCTTTTACTTTCCTAGAAATTACCCCTTCAAAAACATCTTTCTAATAGACCCTCATTGCCAATAGTGCAAAACTCTCACTAAGATCCATAATGAAAACCCTACATATGCAACGTTCACCACAGTCATGGATGATGCTGGAGATGGCACTCGTGCACTTCAGGAATCCCATGATGGATTATTATCTATGGATTCCTATAAATTAGAATTGTAATTTTAATTTTAATTTAAAAAGCCCATATTAAGTGGATATCAAAATGATTTAGGGCCTATTGTCGAAGCCCAAAATTTTGTAATTACTACTCTTATTGGGCCTATTATTTTTAAGCATTGCTCATTGGGGGTATTATTATGGTTCCTTATATATGGACTTCGCTATAATGAGTAGACATTAGTGCATCATTTTTCTAACACAAGGAGATACCCTTTTCCCTAGCCATGTATATAAATAAATATCTACTGCCCCATTGAGATAGAGCACACATTAGGCTATTCCTTGAATAGGAGAAGTTGTTTTCTCCCTCTAGTCTCCTTGGCTTCTCTTTATCTAGTTAGATCTGAAGAATGAAGTGTCGTGGATCTACTATCTTTCTCAATAATCCCAGACAACCTTCACACTTGATCTTGTTCATGAGTTTTAGCTGATTTACATGTCAAAATCAGGATTAAATTGTTGATATTAGAGATTAAAAATTCCAACATCCTAGACCCAGACGTGGCACCAACTGACCCACCTTTTTCTTCTCCCCTTCCTCTTTTTCACCATTTGATCTCTAGGGCTTATGAACATTTGTACGACAATGATGGTGGTGGATTAGATAGTTGAGAGCTCCTCTACCACATCGCTAGGGCCATCAATCTTCTACTTTCCTTCTTCTTGATCTTCTCTAAACAATAAACAATGTGTTTCAAAGAATGATAAAGATTGAAAATTGAAACTACCCCTTTTGGTTCTTCACATTTTGTTCTCTATAGTTGCTCTTATCATGTCACCATTTTAATTATTTTTTTGGTACTCTTAGTTTAATACTTTTTTATTCTGGAAATGAAAATGTTTAGTTATAAGTTATACATTTTTTGAAAATAATAATAATATTTGTATGTATTATGTCTTGCTGATTATATTTTACATTTTCTTTAAAATTATTAGTAATCGACCATCATTTTTGATGAATCATTCTCTAGTTGTAACCCACGATTTAACTGTGTCTATAATTAATATTGTTAGAGATTAATTAACACTAAATTTTTAAATAGAGACATGGATGTAGAATAATAAAGTGATAATGTAATATAGTTAAAAATTTTGTCAATAGTAGAATCTTAATCGCACCATAAAATTTTAAGAAAAGTTTATGATAACACAAGAAATTGATCCAGTAGGAACTTCAAATAGAAAAAAGTTTAATTATCAGAAGATTACACTTATTATATGTGGCCTAGAGTAGACCACATGGCCCAGATTTCATGAAGCAATGTAGGCCATGTATTGATGGTGAGTCGCTATGGTGAGTCACCCTTGTTTTTTCTAAATATCTCTCCAAAACCCTAAAAATCTCATCATCTTTTCTCTCCCAAAAGTACTAGCCAAACCCCCCCTTTTCTTTACTCTCCTCCATTGTTGCTCTCAAACTCTTAAATCCTTGATTCCTTCTTGTTTCTTCAATATCTATCTCTCTTTTGACTTAGTTTCTAACTTCCTAAACCACATAGAAACCAAAATCTTTCCTCTTTTGATTATATCAAGCTTCAGCCAAGAAAGAGCAAGGAAGAGATTTGGTGTTGTTTTGCGTCTCTAAGAGGGTTTTAGAGTTGGAAGAATCAAGATTTGAAGTATCCTTAACCTTGGAAGTGAAATGGGCTCCTAAACCACCTTATTTGTGGCTATATTGCTAAATGAGCTAGGGTTTTCATTCTTTTGTTTCTCGTATATCTTGGCTGAGGATGGTATTCTTTAGGCTCATATTAATATATTAGAACTAGTGAAACTTCGGTTAGTGAGAAGAACAAGCTAGGAAGTCAAAGATACTCGAACAAAAATAAGTAAATTTGGACAGTTTTGGGCAGTAGTGAATCCATGGATGATATCTTGAGCTAGGAAATGTCAATTGCAGTGAAACCAATTTTGCTCACAAAATTTGAGCTCCATTAGATTTATTATGAATAAGTTATGAATTTTTGAAATAGGCTATAGGTGGAGTAACAATAACTTGAGCAGTAGGCATTCTAATGGGCATAACTTGCCCCATAGATCTTCAAATTCAATGTAACCAATTTTGGTAGAAATTTAACATATACAAGAATAATCTTGTAAATTTTTAGATCCAAAATCCCAATGAGTTACTCCCAGTAGTTTCACGAATTTACCCTATACTCTGTAAGTGTCAATACAGGGCAACCCTAATGTAGAGCTTATAACTTAAGTTCTGCTTAGCCATATTGAGTGAAATTTCATTTATTTGAAAGAAGGTTCATGAGAGTATAAGCATAAAATTCTAGAGCAAAATGATAAAGAATGAATTTTTAGTGATTTTTCACTTTTAGGTATCCAAATTTGTCCCAAAATAGGGTAGCAGTGGATCAAACTTATATAATTTAATTTATATTTATCAAACTTTAGTGGGACCAAAGAAGTTTGGAAATAGGCTAATAGAGCAATATATGTTGGTTTCATTGCCATACTGACATATATGTCATGGTTCAACTATTCATTGGAATCCTTGTGATTGAGGCATTCCTTGCCATATATGATTATGTATGAATGAAATTTTGATATATGTGTTGGAATTGTTCTTTTGTATTGACTACTTATTTAAACAGTTGTAAATTTTGGGAACCCTTAGAGCTGTCATATTGCCAAATTTTTGGTAGGAATAATTTGAAAGTAAGTTATGTAGCATGAGCATAAGTGCATCAAGTATCCTCATTTACAAGTATCAACAAATTATGCAAGCTAAGAATATGAGAATATGAGATTCCTTTGCTTGGAGGTAGTTATACTAAGACTATGAGATCCTTCTAATAGGAGGTAGTTAATTAAAAGATGAGATCCCTTCAATTATAGGCACGTGAATCCCTTTGTCAATACTATGTCACGATAGTCACGGATTGAGCTCATATCCTAGAATAGTCCATCCGAGGTCATTAAAGATTAAGACCACATGCTAAGTAAGAAAGTAAAGAAGGAAATGTATCAAGTCATGCAATCATGATCATGTAGCTTATTTGCTTCATTTAATAGCATAATCTGTCAGGGCCAAGTATCATTATTAGTGTGTGATTATTGCCATGCTTGAATTAAGCATATAAGTTAAAATTAACCTGATTCATAAAGATATGTTTCTTGAACTTAATAAATGGATCTTTATCCTTACATATAAGATCACATTTTCCTTAATAAACCAAGGTAGCTGGAATGACGATGATGACATTAATTATCTGATAGCTTAGGATGCCTATTGAGATTGTAAAATTCTTGTTCCCATATACTCATGTTCATCTCTAGATATCTCAGGGAACTTGATAGTGACTATCTTGGAAGAATCTGACCGAGATTGAATTGGCTGTTGTAAAAAATATACACATGTTAGCACTAGATGGTTGTTTCCCTAATTCAAGCTCTTAGTAGAGTTGTTTACGTATTTTGAAAGGCTACTATACAAAGCTAGAAGTCTGGTTACATAACCTGATAATTGCAACTATGATGTAACTATTTATGTATGTAAGGGAATTTCTATTTCCCTTACTTGCTTGTTCATATATTTACTTAGTGCTACGACAAAGGATATTATGCTATTTTCTTGAAAATAAAATAAATAATTAAGCAAAGTTTGTAATTTATTGGATACAACTCCTGAGTGTGATGTTATAACTTAAGCATAACATTGTACTTAGGACGGTGTTACACCAGTTCCTTTCTCAAAGCAAACAAAAGGCTATGCAGCCTCATTACTAATGTTAAAGAAAGAAAGAGGATAAAGTTGAAAAGCTTCATCACTAAAAAAGAAACAAAAGTTGAAAAGCTTTATCCTTTATATTATGCTTCTTGAACGACATGTGCAGAAAATGACAAAAGTGATTGATTTGTTTTTTATTTTTTATCTAAAGATTGATCTCTTTTTAAAATGATAGATGTAACATCCTCAATTGTATGTTGTGCTAAATTACCTCAGTAACCTTGAGTAAGTAGGCACTTAATGAGAAATTATGAGATTAAGGCTTAATTAAGGGGTTAACAAAGAGTTTATGAGTTAACTCGGATGAGAAAAGTCAAGAGAATGCTTAATCGAGATTAGCAAATCTCTAATTAAGTAAGTCAGAGCCTCTATAGCTTAATTAAGCACTAATCGCCCTTTATTAGCTTAATCAAGTTTAATTAAGGTTAATTAAGCTTAATCATAAGATTAATTTTTGTTAATCATGTTCTTGTGTGTTAATCACTAATCCTTGATTAATCATCTTAATTAAGTTGTAAGAGCACTTAATCACATGATTAAATTCAAATTTAGTCAACTAGACAATAAAGTAAAGAGTGATGTCATAAAGCATAAAGCATTAGACAAGAGTACTTTATGTAAGAGTTTGACCATGCTTTGTTCCCCTATCATCCACTTTGTCTCCTTAATCACTAATTAACACAAAATGAAGCCAAAATATCTCCCCCCACCCTACTCAAAGTTACGGCCATACACAACACACACACACACACACACACACACACACACACACACACACACTCACTTTTCATTTTTCAACTTCTATTCTCTCTCTAAATTTCCTATTCTTTCAACTTCTCTCTAAAATTCTCTCTTCTTCTTCTTCCTTTCTCCACCACCACCACCCAAAACCTCTCACTTAGCCCTTCAAGGACCTCGTCTTTGGATCTTTGGAGACAAGATCTAAACACTACAACCTCCATTTTCACAAGATCTCAAGAGCTTCTCCTTCCTTCTTGCAAAACCACCACTATCATCATCAAGAGGAGCCATCATCTTCTTCTTCCTCTTCTCTTGTTTTTGTGCCATCTTCAAGAAAAGTAGTGATCTTCATCTTTTTATTTTGTTTGCTCAAGAAAGCTTGAAGCTTAATTCTTTTCATGACCAAGATCTTTAAGTGAAAACTTATGAAGATCCTTCATACTCTTCATGAGCAAAAGTTTCCATTTTTGGAAAAATATGTTCTTGTTGTTCAAGTGTTCTTGATGTTTCTACTTTTGGAAAAATATGTTCTTGTTGTTCTTCAAGTGTTCTTGACATTTTTACTTTTGGAAAAATATGTTCATCTTCTTATTCTTGAATGTTCTTGATGTTCTGGGTGGTATTTTGCTTAAAGTTGTTCTTTTCTTATGATGAGTTTATGATTAGAAAAGTTTCATCTTTATGTGCTTTTCATGATTTGGTAAGACTACGAGCCTTCTAAAAGCTTAAAGCTTTAAAAAGTTTGCTTCTTGATGCATAAAAAGTGGCGCAAGTTTGGTGCCTTCATAAAGGTCTTACTTTGTTTTGTTTTGAGGTCAAGACTACATATAAAAGTTTAAGCTTTTTGGAATATTAAGCCTCTTTGAGTTATAAAAATGGTATTTTGTCACCTGATGTTGTAAAGATTGATTCTTGGATGTAAATCCTTTCATAAAGTTTTAAGCTTTAATAAGAAGGTGACTTTAAGTCATAAAGTTATAAGCTTGCACACTAAGTCATGTAAAAGTAGAATCTTGAAATGAATATATTAGTAAAGTTCCAAGCTTTAAGCAAAAATAGCATTTTTGAGTCATAAAAGTGTTAACTTTTATAAAGATCAAGACTTTGTAACTCTAAAGCTAATGTTTTATGTCATTAGTTCATAAGTAGGAACCTTTTTGATTTAGAGAGAACTTTAAATCATAAAGTTGAGACCTTGATGGTCTTAGAATAATTAAAAGAATCAACTTTCATAAAGAACAAGACTTTTTAGTTAAGAAGCTATTAACTTGTATCATTATTTCATGAAGATCTAATCTTTAAGATAAGAGCTTAATTTTAAAGGCACTTACTTTCACAAAGAATAAAACTTTATGACTACTTTATAAAGAATGATAACTTTTATAATACTTAAGGTCAGATCTTGTTATATTAGTGATAAAAGCTTGAAGCTTTGTAACTTGGTTAAGTTAAAAATCACCCTTGGTGTTTAGTGAACAAGGTGTTGTTGGATTCATGATATGGTTATGCATTGTCATGACCCAAGGATTAGAGGGATCTCGAACTTGTAACATCCCCACTTTTGTAAATAGAACGTAATGGAAACTCTGAATTATTTCCCTTAGGCAGTGTGAGAATTTCTCAGGCAGCGCTATGCCATGATGATCCTCACACTTGGAACTATAGGGTAGTGTAACACTGCCGTTAAAAATATGGTACTGCCATATGTTAAAAATTAAGAAATGACAAAAGTGCCCCTGCAAACTTTTGTTAATCGCAGTGATATCCTGAATTTTTAGAAATTATGTTTTGACCCCAAAAACTTATTTCCACAATAACCCTAGAACTTTTCATAAAATAACCTTTATATCCCCACATCTAAAGAATTAGCAGAATGGGGTTTTAAATGAAGTAGAATCACGTGGTGAAACCGTAGAAGTTTAAATCTCTGCCAATTGGGCCATGGAGGCAGTCGGGTGTGAAATGATGTGGGGTGCCCTTGGACTTACTCAAAATTACAGAATTGCCATTAGATGTGGAAAATAGAAGAAAAATACGGCAGAAAATACTAAAGGGCTTTTGGAAGGCTAAAAGGAATGTAACATCCCGAACCTTGAGGATAAGCCAAGATAGGAGTAAGTTCGGGTCTAATACAAGGGCAAAATAGCAATTAGGTAACTCATAGAGAAACCAAGGGCGAGGTTGTCATCATTGGACTATAGTGGCAAAGTTGAAATAAGGGGCTTTATGGTTGTCAGGAAGGGCAACCGTAGAGAATTTCTATTTTTAGAAATTTTGTGGGTTTCAAGACACTGATAGGCAACTAAAATACTTGTAATAACCTTAAATTAAGATCTTCTACCCAAAATTTCAAATAAGAGTATGAGATTACTCACACAATATTTTAGAAATTCAGGTAGTTTGAATACCCGAATTGATATTTGGACACCTTGAATTAATCTTCACGGGCCTCATATTGTCTGCAGGCATGAGCATCAATTAGAAGTCTTTTTAGTAGTAGCTCAAGATGAGCCACTCAAAATTCAAGTTTAGTAGAATTTAAATTGTGTTCCAAACCCACCAATGAAAATTTACCCACAAAGCTTCCTAAACAAGCTAACCAAGCTTAATGAGTAAGTCACTCTTATTTTTACTAAAATGCCCTCAAGCCCTAGACTTTTCTACACACTCTCCTTCCCCTCATCATTGACGCCACCACCACCACCATCTTCTCATCTTCATTCTCTTCTTCACCACCTCCATGGCTATGAGCTTCAAGCTCATAGTTCATGCCCTTCTTGACCTTAAATCCTCTCACTCCTTTTATAAAAATTGATCCTTATCCTCTTCTCTACAAAACCCCTCTAACAATTTCATGATTTAGCATCAAGTGGTGTCCCTCCACCACCATTTATGGCGCTACCATGAGAGGGGAAGAAGGTTAGGATGTTGCTCTCACCTTCCTTTCATCCATGGTTTCAAGGATTTTGAGGTAGGTAGCTCAAATCCTTAGTTATTTGATGCATCATGTGACTATGTGGCTGCTGTGTTGCTCTTATGGCATACTTGTATGATGGTGTTTTGATGTTCTTCTAGTGATTTGAGATGAGGAAAATTGGTTTAAGTTGAGGGATTTATCAAAAACCCAAAAAGGAGCTAAGCAGAATCTATTTTTGTGAGAAAGCCCTACGGCGTCTGTACCGACAGAGTATACGGCTCCACCTACAGCCATAGAAAGTGGATAAATCTATTTTTATATGAAACTAGACATTCAAGGCTTTCTATACATATAAATTATAAGGTCATTGGATTAGTAATGAGGGAGATATGAATTTTTGAAATTTGACCTAGAAATCTGGGTTCTCATCTAGGCAGTATGAGTTGAGAAGAGTGTAACTCACCCTACACAACTCTAAATTGAGTGCAACTAATGCTGTATGAAAGCTAACATGTAAAGAAACATACCATAAAAATTTTACAGTCAGATTCGTTGCCATTTGTTCCCAACACATCAATAAAGTTGACTTAAGTCCAAACTGGGCTGGAACAGAGTAATCCAGTAGGGTCAAGTTACAAGGCTTATATCTCAAAATATACTCGTCCAAATGATATGAAACTTAATTGATTTGAAAGCTTGTTCTGTTACTTTTATATTGATTAAATTTCATATGATTTCACTTTGATTTATATTTTTAGTGAATTTTCACTTATAAAGGTGCATTTCTAGCTAAGTACAGGGCAGTCTGAGATAAAATACTAATAACTTGAGTTATACAAATCAAAATGAGATGGGACTAAATGGGTTGGAAACTAGACACATAGAGCTATGACATATCCAAAATTTAGGTATAAATGAGTTGAATTGGATGAAAGGTGGATTACACAAAATTCAGGCAGAACTAAATAGAATTGGCTGAAATGACCGAATTGATGGTTTCACAAAAATTAGTGTACATATAAAGTTTGGGTTGACGGTTGCAAGTTTTACATTGATAAATATGTTAGATTGATTATACTGCTATGATTGATTTGTCTGTGGGAGCCTGGCACTATTCACGGGGAAACGGACTCGATCCATTATGTTGCCGAAATTCTGGCAGAAATATGTGAATTAGATGAATGTTATACATTTATATATGCAAGAATGGTTAAGAAAGACGTACCAAGCTACCATGTGAGGCATGGCATAGACCCAGCTAGCATGGGCTAGAGCAGTACTGTCTAAGACTTGGGCCAGCCCTCGACCAGATTTAAAGGGAATAGACCGGTGTGAGGGTCGGGGAAAGCAAACCCGTCACTCATGTATAGGTACGAGCTCGGACCTGAAAAGCAGGTTATTACCCAGGGGTGAGAGAGGCCATTCACCTCCGGGGGACCAAGTACAGAAGAGCAAGGTTAAGTTGCAAGTTAAAGAAAGAGATAAACTAAGTCAAGTGCACTTGCCTACAATCAAGTACAAGCATCTATATGTGTATTTCTAATTATCTCGTTATGTCATGATGTTATTATGACTCTTACTGAAGTAAATTACATTATTCGTGTTTCTATGTCTGTCATATAATATGCAAGTGGTTGTTAAAATATAACCTGCTTCAAGAAACATGTTTTCAACTTAAAATTGAACCACTGCTTGCATATATGTGCTCACATTTTCATAAGAAACCGAAGCGGCTGGAATGTTTATGATGGCACTGTATGAATAATAATTCGAGTTTACCTACCGAGAACCTTAGTAATAATTCGAGTTTACCTACTGAGGACCTTAGGTTCTCATTACCTAGCTATATCTTTTTCTTTTCTGTAAACATTTCAGCACCTAAGTTGGAAATCAAGTGTGAGGCAGAGTACTGAGACATTTTCTGAGAAAGACTCGGACGCAAACCAGACCAAGAGATTATTGAAGCTAGCTAGTGGCCAGTCGAAAGCAAGTTCGGTGTATTATGTTAGTTGTAACATCCCCAATTTTTGTCTAAGCTAATTAGCTTAGTGATCGTGGCTAATTAGAGAGGTTAACGATTAAATGAGGACTAATCGGCTAATCTCGATGAGCAAGAGCTTAGTAAATTGAGTCAAGTCGATAATTGAATCATAATGCACTAAAGGTTTTAATTAAAACCTAATTATTCGAACCTCCTTAGTTCATAACTTAGAGATATAATTAAGCTAATCCAATCTTATTAATTAAGTACAAGATAATTGTTCTACCTTACCAATCGAGATAGACTAATTCTTACACCCTAATTACATAATTCATAAGATCAATTCTTTTAAGAGGAAAAAAATGTCTTAAAGATGTAATTAACCGAAATCGGTTAAAGAGCAATTTAACTAATCAAATTTAATTAACAACTTAAGTAATTCTCATAGCTTTGAAGATTTAAAAATTTCTCTTAATTGATGCACCAAATCTTGGCCAAGGGCAAGAGCAAAATCCAACCATCCATTTGTCTTCTCATCATGCACCCTTAGATCAAGAGTCTAGGTTAGTAGTATCTCTTTAGTCAAGACAAGAGAAGTACCTTCCTCCCTTAGGATTATGCCACTTGGAGTGATCTTATTCAATCAAACCAATCCCAAGAGGGGTCCTTAAAATAGTCCATAGCATGCACCAAGACTCAAGGAAAACACAACCCACCCTTTTACCCTAAGGTTCCTAGCCCTTTTGCTTGAAAAAGAAGTAAAACTCATCTACTCACTCTTGCTTGTTAGAGAAGCCAAACCAATCAGCCCCCCCTCACCCATTTTGCGCCCCAAATAGCCTTCCCCACTCCCTCATTTGTGATTTTCATCCTCTCACTACAAGCCCAAGCTCCCACCTCTCTCTAAACTTCATTCTAGCTCTTTTGTTCTTACAACCTTTCTTGTTCCTCTTCTCTTTTTCTCACCTTATCCAGCTCTCTTTCCTATCACCACCCTCACAAGCCCTTCAAGGACCACCCTTTTTGGTTCTTGAGGAAGCAAAACAAACACTTACTTAGCCCCATTATCAAGCTCAAGGAGGAGGAGGCCATCCCCAACTATTTTCATTCTCCAAACTTTCAAGGGAATCCTTGTGGTAGTGACTCTAACCTTCTCTTTTTCATGTATTTTTCAAGCTTTAGAACTCCTAAGCTCTTCATAGCTAGGTGGTTTTAGGACTTACTTCAAGGTCTCATGACCATTTCTTGCTCTATGAGTTTTCTTGTCTTGTTGAAAAATGTTGTCTTGAAGTGAGAATATGTGGCATGATGGTTTTATGTATCTTGCTCTATTTTGTTTTAAAATACTGATTTGGTGACTAAAACCTTGAATATAATGATGATATAAAACACAAAAATGGTGATTTGAAGTGGTATAACAACATTTCTATAAGTTTGATATGTAAAACTTAAAAACTAGTTAAGTTGGAATTCTGGCAGTCTGTAAAGCATACTGTATAACTCGTTCTACAAAACTCAAAATGTAATGAAACTAATTTTCTGTGAAATTAGACTCAAATTCCACACATATAAAATTCGTGAAATTTGGAGTTAAAATGAGGGAGATATGAATTTTCAAAGTCTGCTGTCCCTAGATGAGTTTCTGTTCGGGCAGTATGTAATAAAATGTGAATAACTCAAGTTATACATAACATTTTTGAGTGGGACCACGTTTTTTAGAAAGATAAGACATAGAGGAACACCCCCATAAAACAGTTTTGTCAGATTTCACGTGAGTAGTTCCCAGTGGAGTTGACAAGCAACTGACCCGAGTTGAACTTTCAAGTCTGAACAGTTAGAATAAAATGTGCATAACTCAAGCTACAAAATGAATTTTTAAGTGGGGTTTATTTGGTTTAAAAATAGACTCAGAGAAGTATATCCACACAAAAATTCGAAACAAAAGAGTAAAAGATGAAATTATGGTGAATTTTTGAAGTTACTACCCCACTGTAAAAGAGAAATTGGTTATTGTAAGTTTTAAAGGTTAATGAGAAATAAGCTTTAAGACACTAAGACCCTTACATTAAGTATTGGAAAACCTTCATAATTCAACTTAAAAGTTTCAAAAAGGATAATGGATGAAATTGGCCCTATGCCTAATAAAAGAATTTATGCAAGAAGCAAATCAATTAAAAGTTTGTACCCAAGTTTACTAAGCTAAGCTCATAAGACTTTGTGTGATATGTATGCCTCTATGTGTCAATATGATGACAATGACATGATGATGATGATATGATATGATGATGATGATTATGATAGTGATACGATGATGATAAGAATGATAATGATATGATGACGATATGATAATGAATGATGATGATATGCATATGATATGTTGATGACATGATGCTTAATGCTATACATGAAATGATTAATAAATATGAACACCCTGGGGAAGGCGATACGTAACGCCCAGAGGTGATTAATAAAGGAACCACATTTGGGGACGGCGATATGTAACGCCTAAATGTGGCAGAGAATTAGAATAACTTTGCATCATAAGTTTTAATAACTAAGGGTATGATCCTTCAAAAGGGAAGGTGACCTAATTTAAACTCCCTTCACCCATGACTCACATGAGGCATGACATGACCCAGCTAGTGTGAGCATGGGGGATAGGGCTTATATGTGGCATGGCATGACCCAGCTAGTGTAAGTACCGAAATTCTATGGTGGCGACGGCCATAGTATGAGCTCATTACCACTTATGTTTAGTGGGTGAAAAGATAAAGTCAAGTTAAGAAAAGAAAAGGGACTTCGGTCCAAACCCTAGAAAGGGAAGAAGTTAAGAAAAATTTTATAGCGTAGACATGCATGTTATATAATTATACTTGTGCCCATGTATGTTATGATATAAATGACTTAAGAGTATGTTAAAAATTGAATCCGCTTCGGATATTCATGATTTCAAAAATCCAAAAATTGAACCTTATGATATAACCCATCCCTGCCTAGAACACCTTACAGTAGGACTTCCTTAGTGGCCTGTGATTTTACAAAACAAGAATGAGGATGAAATTCAAAGAAAACTAAATTATCACGAGCAAATTTGCTGACACTTACTAGATTTTTGGTGATTGAAGGAATATAGAGTAAATTATTTAGATGTAAAAGATGTGAAGAAGAGGAAATAATATTAAAGTGACCTATATGAGAGATGGAGAGACCTTGACCATTACCTATGTGGAGCTGGTCAGCTCCATGGTATGAGGATGCATGCATGAGATTATTATAGTCAGGAGTGACATGGTTTGAGGCACCTGAGTTAGGATACCACATGTATCATTGACAGATTCAAGTGTTGCTACTTAGGCAGATTGTGAGATCAAAGATGGTGCTGGACTAGGGTTCCTAAAAGGAGCAAGAGCAAATGCTGGAGGATATGGTAAGGGTTAAGGAACCATAGGATGAGGATATGTGGCAGTATAGTGTGTATAAGGAGGTAGAGGTGGAGGAGAGGGTTGAAAATTTTGGTCAAATCGATGCTAGCAGTTAAAACTTGTGTGACTTGATTTATAGCACAATTGACAGATGAGAGAGCTGCGCCTGGAAAAGCGGCCTTGACCTTGAGATCCATGACCACTAGAGTGGCCGCCACAGCCTCCACAAGCACCGCAGAAACCATGAAACACTTATTGCGGTTGCATGGGAGCAGATCTAGAGTGATTAGTTACTATATGCGCATTTTCACGATTTGCCACATGCACTTGCATCTGCTGAGAACCAGTATTTGTAGAAGTTATCTCAATCCGAGCCTCCTACCCCATTAAATGAGCTTCAACTTCAATAATAGAATATGGATCTGAGCATGTTATGATGGAGGTGACAAAGGCATCTTAGTTGGTGGAGAGACCACCAAGGATCACTTCAATATGTTCTCCTTTTGACACTGTGCATCCAATAGAAACCAGCACATTTACTAGCGCCTTAATCCGAAGGGGATATTCTGCAACCAATTGCGCTCCCTTGGAGGTGTTGCGGAGCTCTATTTTCAGTTGTTGAACTCGTGCTTTGGTTTGAGAAGCAAAGTACGTTTGAACCTTTTCCCATACTTGCCAAGTAAAATCACAATCTACAACCAGAGTAATTATTGAATCAGACATGGACACCATTAACCATGACATGATCAATTGATCCTGTTGCTCCCATAGCTTGAATTCTTCAGAGACATGATTGTTTAGTGTGTCTTCTGGAGATTCAAACTAAGGAGGTGTCTTTGCAGTTTGATCAAGGAAGTGGCCAAGTTTGTGACCTTTCATAGTCGCAAGAACTTGATGCCGCCATAGAAGGTAGCTTTTGTCCTCGAGCTTGATTGCTAGAGGATGATTGAAGGTGACTCGATGAATAGGAGGCAGAGAAGATCAAAAGCTCACTAGAGGATCTTCATGGCACACTGGTGAGCCAGAAGAAGGAGGTTGAATCGGTGAATCATTCATAGGATCCATGGTTGTTGAGCTTTCAAGCTCTGGATACCATGATAAGGTTTAAGAGAGAGTGAGAGAAAGAGAGAGAGCTAGAGAGAATCTGAAAGATCTAAAAGTGATGAATGTTATTCTAATATGAATGAGTGTACATTAGTGTTTATATAGTGCTAGGTGCTTGAGTTTTGGCGGGAAAGTTAGTTACAAGACAGTTACAGTCTTTTACACTTATAGTTAGTGACAGCTAGCACAGCTGGCACTTGAGGAATGAATCCTTTACAACAGAGTCTACACTAAGACCTATTCTATCATAATCTACTGATTACACTATCATGCAATAATGATATAACAAGAACTGATTGGTACATAACAAGCGAGAGATTTGCTCGTAGTGCATATAAGAATCTCTCTAAAATTTGAACCACAATCAAATTTGACATAGTGTAGCGAAACAAATCATGAACTACATAGGGGAAGGATTGTATGATTCTATGCAAGGAATGCAATTAATTGTGGGGAATAGTTTTTGAACATGATTCCATCGATATCATTTTACACACTCCCTATGGTTTATGGATTAGCACGAAAAGCTAAAATTGAAAATTTCAAATAAAAGTTTTGAATGATTTTAACTATTGATGTGATTGAATATCTAAAGTTATATCCATAATTATATTTAAATAACATAGCTCATTAATCAAAGTGCATATATAATCATTTTATTCAAACCAATTCATTCTATAACATTTATTACGGATAAATTGCATGAAAGCCATTATTTTCTAGTTTTGCCCATTCAATAGCAAACAAGTGGCTACACACACACACACGTACATGTTAACCATGCATTTGTACCTGCATCAATTGTAATGAAACAGACAGATCTAATGCATATATGCATGTACCATTGGCTTATAACATCCAATATTCTTAGGAAGAGCAATGTCCCCTGTAACACCCTCCTAAGTACAATAACATGCTAAAGTCATAACATCACACTTAGTAGTTGCTAAATTGGCGTAGCTTGCTTAATTATTTATTGTATTTTCGAAAAATAGAGTGAAATCTATTACGAGCTAGTAGAAGCAAACAAATAGAAGGAATAAAAACTTTCTTATATATATATCCAAATATTTATTATAGTGGCACTCGCCAAGTTATATAACAATAATTCTAGTTTTGCTTTACAGTTTTTCGAAACACATAAAGAGCCCTATTGTAACACCCTTTATCATAAAATCCATGCTCGAGTCATGGAGTTATATTAAGAGGTTGCTACTGTGCTAAGAAATATTTAGAACAAGGAAAATATAATATATGGCCGTTTAATTTCTTACTTTATTACTAAATAATGGCTCATAATTTTTCAAGTCTTTGATACATATAAAATGAAATAATTACAATTTAAAAGAAATTGTAAATAACATAATACACAGAACTTGCTTCTGACTAGTCGTTAGCTAGGTTCAATAATCTCTTAGTCTGGTTTATGCCCGGGTCTTGCTTAGTGAATGTCCCAGTACTCCACCTCACACTTAATTTCCAATTTAGGTGTTGGAATGTTTACGAAAAAGAAAATATACAAACAAGCAGTGAGAACCTATGGTTCGCAGTAGGTAAACTCGAACCATCACTCTTACAATGTCATCATAAACATTCCAGCCGCTTCGATTTCTTATAAAAATGTGAGCACATATACGCAAGCAGTGGTTAAATTTTAAGTTGAAAACATCTTTCTCGAAGCGGGTTATATTTTAACAACCACTTGGCATATTATGTGACAGACATAGAAATAAGAATAGTGTAACATACTTCAATAAGAATCATAATAACATTATGACATAATGAGAAAATTAGAGATGCACATGTAGATGCTTGTACTTGACTTAATTCATCTCCTTCTTTAACTTACAACTTGATCTTGTTCTTCTGTACTTAGTATCCCGGAGGTGAATGGCCTTTCCACCCCTGAGTAATAGCTTGCTTTTCAGGTCCAAGCTCGTACCTATACATGATTGAAGGGTTTATTTTTCCCGACCCTCGTACCGGTCTATTCCCCTTAAATTTGGTCGACGGCTAGCCCAAGTATTAGATAGTACCGCTTTGATCCATGCTAGCTAGGTTTATGCCATGCCTTACGTGGTAGCTTAGTACATCCCCCTTGCAAGTTCTTATTATCTTTTCCTTTCCATATCTTATCATGTATGCGAATGCTTTGCGTATTCTTTGATATGTCTCACACCTTACTTATCATATCATATTCTAATTATGCTTGCATGCATGACGTGTAACACCCTAATAAACCCATACTACGCTTAAGTCGTATTACGGCGTTTTATTAGTTGTTACTTATGCTCGTGGAACTAAATTTCACTTGAAATTAAATTACGCGGAAAATACGGTAAAATTTTTCTTTTTCTTTGAAATACGTCGTCACTTTTTGGAATGTAAAGCCTTGCGCGAGAAGATAAAAATAAACGAACGTATCGCAAAGATTTCAGTATAAATTGAATGAACGAGGGATAAATTAAAACACCATGCATTCAAATTACTACAACAACCACATAAATATAATTAGTCTCATAATATCCAACGAATACATAAAAAGGGAACTCATGGTCATGCCATGGCCCCAAAATCCAAAGTACATAAATCTGCGAGGTCCAATACAAAATGAAATACAACGGATAAGGAGTAATAAATGGAGTAGGCCCACATAGACATAAGCTGACTTCTCTGTCCTTTCCACGCCCTTCGATCGAATGGACTCAGGTTCTCGAGTATCTGGTCCCCTTTGCTCCTTGGCCTCGGGGAACACGAGGAGTGCGGGTGATGCGAGGGTGCCTATTAATCACCTCGACGCGACGGAAACGACGACCTGGGGTATGGCTGGCCACGGAAGAACGTGCCTCGGAGGGGTCCTCCTCGGACTCGGTAGGGTGATACTCGGGGAGCGGCGGCGAAGCGGCCCTAGGAGTGGCCGTCGAGCTCACCTCTATCACAGGGATCTCTGGCGGGGGTGCGAACTCGGCTGCAGGCAAGCCCGGCGACATCGGCTCCATCTCAATGTTGGGTAATGGCTCGGGCAGAAAATCCCAAGGACCTAGGGGCTGTCCAAGGAGAGCTGAAGAGATGTCAACTGGGGTTGGCGGGTTTTCTGGCTCCTCTTCCTCAAAAATTCGACCCAGATAAAAATGTGTACGAACTACTGTGGTGATCATGGCCACAATAGCGTGAGTATCCCCGTCGTAAGCCCACTCATGGTGGGGAGGGTCCATGCTCCATTCCATGGGGTGAGCCATGAGTATCTGGTGACGAGACGGAAAAACAACGAGGGTGAGAAATAAGATTTCTCAGTAGGACTCGACCCTAACACGTAAGTGTCATCGTCATCGCCCCAGCCACTTCGGTTTTATAAATAAAAACAGTGAGCATGCATCCAATTCAATTCTTAAATTTTCGAAAATCATGAGTATCCGAAGCGGATTCAATTTTAACATACCTTCTAATCGTTTGTATCATAATAATCATAAGCACAAGTGTAATCGTATAAAACATGCATGTCCAAGCTAGACGATTCTTTTAACTTCTTCCCTTTTTAGGGTTTTGGACCGAAGTCCCTTTTCTTTTCTTAACTTGACTTTATCTTTTCACCCACTAAACATAAGTGGTAATGAGCTCATATCGTGGTCGTCGCCACCATAGAATTTCGGTACTTACACTAGCTGGGTCATGCCATACCTCATGTAAGACCTATCCCCTATACTCACACTAGCTGGGTCATGCCATGCCTCATGTGAGTCGTGGGTGAGGGGAAACTTAAATTAGGTTACCTTCCCTTTTGAAGGATCACTTACTTGAATTAAACTTCTTCTTATTTAAGCATTATGATGCAAAATATTTCTAAGTCCATAGTTCTTACAAAATTTCGGTAGCATAACAGCTAGACCGTAGCTTCCCAAAATTTTGCCAACAGAGAAACCAATATCATAGTATCATCAAGCATCATATCATATCATTCATTATCATATCATCATCATCATGATCATCATCATAACATCATCATATCATCATGCTTACACATAAACATAGGCATATTCTCAAGCAACATTTTATGAGCTTAGCTTAATAAATTGGGTGCAAGCTTTTAATTGAGGTTGTCTCTTGTGTAAACTTCTTTTATTGGGCATAATGCCAATTTTGTCTAATGTTCTTTTTCATACTTCTTAAGTTGAATTATGAGGGTTCTCTAATGCTTAATGTAAGGGTATTAATATCTTAAAGCTTATTTCTCCTTATTCTTTAACTTTTACCCTAACTAGTTTTACTTTTACAGTGGGGCAGTAACTTTGAAAATTCACCATAATTTCATCTTTTACTCTTTTATTTCGAATTTTTGTGTGGATATACTTCTCTGAGTCTATTTTTAAACCAAAAAACCCCACTTAAAAATTCATTTTGTAGCTTGAGTTATGCACATTTTATTCTGACTGTTCAGGATTGAAAGTTCATCTCGGGTCAGTGGCTTGTCCACTTCACTGGGAGTTCCTCACATGGAATCTGACAAAACTGTTTTATGGGAGTGTTCCTCTATGTCTTAGCTTTCTAACAAACTTGGTCCCACTCAAAAATGTTATGTATAACTTGAGTTATGCATGTTTTATTACCTACTGCTCGGACAGAAACCCATCCAGGAACAGCAAATTTTGAAAAATCATATCTCTCTCGTTTTAAGGCCAAATCTCACATATTTTATATGTATGAAAAGCTCTTTGAGTCTACTTTCGTAGAAAATTAGTTTCGTTGCATTTTGAGTTTTGTAACAATAAATATACCGCACGCTTTATAGACTGCCAGAATTCCAGATTCACTAGTTTTTAAGTTTTTCACTTCAAGCTTATGGAGAAATTGTTATATCACTTCAAATCACCATTTTCATGTTTTAACTCATCATCATATTCAAAGTTTTAGTCACCCAAAATCAGTATTTTGAAACAAAATAAAGCATGATACATAAAAACCACCATACCACAAAATCTCTTTTCAAAACAACATTTTCATCAAGGCAAGAACACTTATAAGGCAAGATGTGGTCATGAGACCTTGAAGCAAGTCCTAAAATCACCTAGCTATAAAGAGCTTAGGAGATTCTAGAGCTTGAAAAATACATGAGAAAGAAGAGTTAGAATCACTACCCAAAGTGTTTCTCTTGGAAGTTTGAAAAATGAAGTGGTTGGAGATGGCCTCCTTCTCCTTGAGCTTGATATGGGGGCTAGGTGAGTGTTTGTTTTGTTTCTCCAAGAACCAAAGAGAGTGGTCCTTGAAGGGCTTGTGAGAATGGTAAATGAAGATGAGTAGGAAGTAGTATGAGGGTTGGAAGAACATAATGAAGCTTGGAAGAAGAAGAGAGTATGAGACTTGGAGAGAGGAGAGAGGAGAGAGCTTTGTGTGTGTGTGTCTTGAGAGAGGAAGTGAAAAATGAAATGAGGGAGAGAGAGGGGCTGATGGTGGCGCAAAAATGGGGGAGAAAAGGTGATGTGATTTTGCTTCTTACACAAGCTAGGGAGTGGAAAAACCTTGGGGCAAAAGAGTGTGTTGTGTTTCCTTTGAGTCTTGGAAATTGGGTAAAGACTATGTAGTGTTTTTATCAAGTGGTTAAAAGCATGAGCTCTCTTAGGATTTGGCATTGGATGGCTAGGATCACACCAAGTGTCATTATCTTGATAAAGGAGAGCACAACTCTTGTCATGACTTAAGGGATCTACTAACATGGACTCTTGATCTTGTGGTGTATGATGAGGAAGTAAATGGATGGTTGGATATGGCTCTTGCTTTGACCAAACTTTCAAACCAAAATTAAAAGGAAGTTTCTACATCTTTATAATTGTTGTAGTTATCTAAATGTGAATTAATTCACTTGGTTTAAATTACTCATTAGCACATTTTAATTAAAAAGGATTTTCCTCATTAATTTTGTAAGAAGATGTGAAGGTTAATGTGATTAAGTTTTTAGACTTATATGCTCTTAGTTAATTTGATTAGATTACCTTGATTTTATGTTCTAAATCATGGATTAATAAGGATTGGGCAATTAGGCTTTTAATTGTAACTTTTAATACATTAAATCTCAATTGTCGACTTGCCCTTAATTTACTAAGCTCTTGCTCTCGAGATTAATCGATTAATTCTCAATTAATCGTTAACCCCTCTAATTAGCCGGGAACACCGAGCTAATTAACTTGGGTGAAAATGGGGATGTTACATGACGTACATGAACATGACATGTAAATGTAACTATATTCAAAGCATAATCACCCATAGCATAAGTTCTCATAACTTCATAAACTTTTGCCGAAAATTCGACAGCATAACAGATCAAGTCTGCTTTCCTATGAATAGTGCTAGTACTCAGATAATCACTTGTTAAAAAAAATCACAATATTTCATTCACATATCAATATCAATCTCATAGAAATAATCGTTGCACTTGAATTTTAGTTGCTGCCTATGTACCTTCACTCTACCCGATTTTTGTAAAATAAGCCATAATTTCTATTTAATTCATTTGGATCTAAATTTTGAATATGTTGGAGTGTTGTGTGTCTATTTTCTAATCTCTTTAGTCCCATCTAATTTTGATAAGTGTAGCTCATGTTATTAGGGTTCTATCTCGGCCTACCCTGTAGCTGGAATTACACACTCAAAAGTAAAAATTCACTAAAAATCGAAAACTAGTTAAAATCATACAAAATTTATCAAATTAAAGCTAATAGAACAAAATTTTATTTGAAAGAAGTTACAATTCATTTGCATAAGTATAACTTGAGATATAAGTCCCGTAATATGAACCTTCTGGACTGCCCTGTTCTAGCCTAGGTTGGACTTAGGGCGATTTTATTGAACTACTGGGAGCAATTGGGACCAAATTTGTAACATCCGAGTTCCGATTTCCGACTTCACTTCCAAGCCCATGATTTTCGACTTCATTTTGGGATATCAGTTAGAATAATTATTCCCGATTTCCGAGTTTGCATAGCTGAATTCCCGACTTCATGTATTGGTACGACTTCCGATTTCGTTTAAGTTTGACTATTCCCGATTTGTGTGTTCGTGTTCAACTTTCAGCATTAATTCCGACTTCATGACCTCAGATTTCCGACTTCATCTAGTCTCAAACTCCTGATTTCCGACTTTATCTTATGATATTCTCTGATTTCCAATGTCTACGACTTCCGACTTCATGTCTTAAAGACATTATACCCGGTTTCCGATCTCATCGAATGTAAGATACCGATTTCTGGGTTTAAGTACTTGGGTTTGGAAATGTGATGGAATCACTCGAGTTCCGATCTTAAGCATCCTCATTTCGACCTCAGACCTCATGCTTCATCCTATCTCAGAAGTTATAGATTAACACAATGGTACGAGAACCGAATTCCGAGTTTAATGTAACGAGTTCCGGCCTTAGTGTTGAACTCCATTGGGATGGACACGAGTTCGGATCCTTGAGCTGATTTCCACAACACACGAGTTTCGATATCCGATCTTATTACAAGGAGTCCCGACTTTGAACTGGGAGTTCCGAGATCAGTTGATTGTCAGCTGTATGTCTTCCGACCTCCGACCTTGATTCCAAGTCTCAACATAAACAAGATTTCCTCAAGTCACAAACAAGATGATTATTCCGAATTCCGACTTAACCATGCACGAATTCCGATGTCATGTTCAGATACGCTGGAAGCGAGTTTCACTTTTCTGGCGACGTGGAGAGCAATTTTGACACAAAAGAAGGAGACATGGCTGAACCTTACCCACAAAATTTCATCCAATCAAAGCCACTCATTCTAACTACCACTTCGAAGCTTTGTCTATATATATATATCCTCCTCCTGCCTTTTCAGCTCATTTCTCACGTTGCTTTCCCTTCCTCACTTTAGCTCTCTTTCCTCTTCTCAACTCTCCCACTCTATCCAGCCTTCAAGTTTCAGCACTTAGCTCAAGTCATACTCCAATGAGGTAGGATTCTACTTCTATTCTTGAATTCCTTGTACTATGATTGCATGAGATTATACTCTTCTTCATGTATTTGATGAATTATTGGATGTATTATGATGGATTATGATGAATTATGATTGAATTAATAGAAGATTTTGAGTTAGAATTATGATTAGAAGGAGAAAATTAGAAGGAGAGAAGAATTAGTATGCTGTCTGGATGAAGAATTCCACGGCAGTCCGTATGGCGGAGTGTACGGCGCCGTCTACAGCCAGTTAAATCCGATGAAACCATTTTTAGATGAAAGTAGACATTCAGGGCTTTCCATGGATATATCATATAAGGTTATTAGATTAGTATTGAGGGAGATATGAATTTTTGAAGTTTGACTTAGGGTTCAAGACTTTCATCCGGGCAGAGTGACTTTAGAAGGGTATAACTCACCCTATACAACTCCAAATCGAGTGAAACCAATTTTTTTAGAAAGCTTACACACAGGGGAACACCCTAATATAAGATTCCGAGTTTGTTATGGTCCCAATTGTTCCCAGTGATTTGAGGAAGTTGTCCTATGTCCAATCCAGGCCAAAACAGAGTAGTTCAGAAAGGTAGACTTTCAGGACTTATAACTCGAGGTATACTTAAGCAAATGGAGTGAAACTTGTGGCAAATGAAAGGTTGTCCTGTTAGCTTCAATATGAGACCGATTTCACATGATTTGAGCTTAGTTTCGATTTTTTTAGTGAATTTATACTTCCAGGAGTGTAACTCAGGCTAGTGACTGAATGAGTTGAGGCAAAATTTAAATATCTTGAGTTATATGGATCAAAATGATATGGGACCAAAGGGGTTAGAAAATAGACATATAGAGCTATGATATATCCAAATTTCAGATTTAAATGAGTTGAATAGAAATAAAGGTGGTTCATATGAAATTCGGGCAGAACCGACTAGAATGTGGCAGAATGGCCAAAGTGATAGTTTCACAAAGTGACCCAACTGAAGATTTCACAAGTATTAGGGAAACATATAAAGTTTGAGTTGAGGATGGCCAGTTTGATATTCATATATATGTGTTAAATTGATTTATGTTGCTATGATTGAACTGTCTGTGAGGGCTGGCACTATTCATGGGGAAACGGAGCTGATCCGTTATGCTGCCGGATTTACGGCAAAAGTCTAAGAAGCTATAAATACTTAGATGTAAGAAAGAATTAGAGTATGAATGGGTATATAGAAACCCTATATTTGAGAATGACATAAGTATAAGATGAGATATATGAAAATAAATGAAGTATATGTATGAGTACACTCAGTATGACTATGCTTGAATAAGCATGAGAATGAAAGAATGTGAATATATAAAATGTGAGTCCCTTCACTTAGAGGCAGTTACTTGAGGTCCCTCCTTGTGAAGGCAGCTTAATAAGATAAAATATGGGTCCCTTCACTCGGAGGCAGTTATTTGAAATCCCTCCCTGTGAAGGCAGTTAAATGATAAAGACATGGGTCCCTTCACCTGGAGGCAGTTGCACATTAAATCCCTCCTTGTGAAGGCAGCTAAGATTTGGGTCCCTCTATGTTGGAGGCACGTGGTCAGATGAGGTCCCTCTATATTAGAGGCACGTGGCCAGATTGAGATCCCTCCAACCTAGAGGCACGTGGGTCCCCTTGTGGGTGAGCCGGTGTGACGACGGTCACGGGTGAAGCTGACGAGCTCACTCCAAGGCTAGGCTACCCAAGGGCAGTAAATGCACCCTAGGGACGGCGATACGTAACGCCTAGGTGTGCCAAGTAAAAGCTAAAGATTAAAGACTAAAGATTAAAGATTAAAGCTTATGCAGGTACCCCACTCACATGAGGCATGGCATCGACCCAGCTAGTGTGAGTATAGGGGACAGAACTTACATGAGGCATGGCTTGACCCAGCTAGTGTAAGTACCAAAGGAAGATCCTACATTCCTAAGGAACGTGATATGGTGATCACGCTCTGATGGGGTATGACATGGCGATCATACTCTGGAATGTGGCACGTAAAGATTTTATGATGACAAAGAAAAAGAAAGATGCAGAAAGAAAAGCAAGTTTTATGTATAGGCATAAATTTAAGTATGAGTAAAGTTAGGTGCAGATGTTATGTGTGCGTTTAATATGCCACAGTTATTACTCATGGTATTATATTTGAATGGATTTTATGGATTTTCCCCAAATGCTAAGCATATGATTAAAATGAACTTTGCTTCGGATAAGATATTTCTGAAATGTAAAATTAAACAGTTTATGCATGCATGTTCACCGTTTTCATAATAAACCGAAGCAAACTGGAGATGACAACGATGACATTACATGTGTATTATAGAGAATCCTACTGAGAATTTATAATTCTCACTCCTATTTTCCGTGTTGTCTCCAGAGAGTTCCAAGAGGTATCAGAGTAGCGCTTGGAAGTTCTTTGTCGAGATAAGGTCCGTTCAGGTAACCGTAACAACTCCAGGGTGTGGTACTATGACTTAAGCATAGTACTGTACTTGGGAGAGTGTTACAAAATTTAGCTCTAAAATTTTTGCGGAGTATTAATATATGTCTTAAATTTGTAAAAAAATTGGTTGCACTCAATTTGAAGGAGAATGGGGCAAGATATGCCCCTCGAAATCTAGTCTGCTTTGAATTAGGGTCAGAATCCTAGGGTAAACTTCAAAAATTCATATCTCTCTCAATACTAATCCAATGACCTTATAATTTATATGTTCGAAAGCTCTAGATGTATAGTTTCACATAAAATTAGTTTCATCCACTTTCTACGATTGCAGGCAGAGCCATACACTCTACCAGTATGGATGCCATAGGGTTTTCTCACAAAAATAGATTCTGCTTAGCTCCTTTTTGAGTATTTGATAAATTCCTCAACTTAAACTAAATTTTTTTCATTTCAATTCGCAAGAAAAACATCATAACACAAGCATACAAGAATGGACTAGCATAGCATAAGGAGCACACAACAGCCACATAGTTACACAACACAACAAATAACTAAGGATTTGAGCTACCTACCTTGAAATCCTTGAAACTATGGAAGCAAGGAGGCCAAGAACCAACTCGTAGCCTTCTTCCTCCACCATGGAAGCAGCTCACATGAGTGTGGGGAGCCTCCACTTGACATTTAATCATGAAATTGTTAGAGGGTTTTTGTAGAGGAGAGGATGAGAATTAATTTTCACAAAAGGAATGAGAGGATTTAAGGCCAAGAAGGCCATAACTATGAGCTTGAAGCTAATAGCTATGGAGGTGGTGAAGAAGAGAATGAAGATGAGAAGATGGTGGTGGTGGTGATGTAAATAATGAGGGGGAGGAGAGTGTGTAGAAAATCTAGGGCTTGAGGGTATTTTAGGAAAAGTAAGGGTGATTTAGTCATTAAGCATGGGTTGGCTTGTTTAGGAAGCTTTGTGGGTTAATTTTCATTGGTGGGTTTGGAACACAATTTAAATTCTACTAAACTTGAATTTTGAGTGGCTCATCTTGAGCTACTACTAAAAGGACTTTTAATTGATGCTCATGCCTACAGACAATATAAGACTCTTGAAGATTAATTTAAGGTGTCTAAATATCAATTCGGGTATTCAAATTACCCGAATTTCTAAAATATTGTGTGAGTAATCTCACACTCTTATTTGAAATTGTGCGTAGAAAATCTCAATTTAAGGTTAGTACAAGTATTTTAGTTACCTACAAGTGTCTTGAAACCCACAAAATTTTTTAAAATAGAAATTATCTATGGTTGCCCTTCATGACAACCATAAAGCCCTTATTACGACCTTACCACTATAATCCAATGATGACAACCTCACCCTTGGTTTCTCTATGGGTTACCTAATTACTATTTTGCCCTTGTATCAGACCCAAACTTACTCTTATCCTGGCCTATTCTCAAGGTTCGGGATGTTATATTCCTTTTAGCCTTCTGGATGCCCTTTAGTATTTTCTGCTGAAGTTTCTGTCGTATTTTTCTATTTTCCGCAACTAATGGCATTTCCGTAATTTTGAGCAAGTCCAAGGACACCCTACATCATTTCACACCTGACTGCCTCCGTGGCCTAATCAGCAGAGATTTAAACTTCTACGGTTTCACCATGTGATTATGCTCCGTTTAAAACCCCATTTTGCTAATTCTACAGATATGGGGATATAAAGGTCATTTTATGAAAAATTCTAGGGTTATTGTGGAAATAATTCTTTGGAGTCAAAATATAATTTCTAAAAATTCTAGGTATCACTGCAAATAACAAAAGTTTACGGGGCACTTTTGTCATTTCCTAATTTTTAACATATGGTAGTGCCATATTTTCAACGGCAGTGTTACACTATCATATAATTCTAAGTGTGAGGATCGTCATGGCATAGCGCTGCCTGAGAAATTCTCATACTGCCTAGAGGAAATAATTCAAAGTCCCTATTATGTTATTTTTAAGAAAATGGGGATGTTACACCTATTGTGAGCCTCCTCTAGTGAAACAACCTATTTGGCCACAATCTTCAGCAACTAACCTAGTTTAGTCAAACTCTATGGTGGTCACCATCCGGGTCTTCTAAGCTGTCCGGGGATGACAAGGGAATACACTTAGGGGTGAGAATTATAAATTCTCAATAGATGGTCCAAGGCTAATAGCAATAGTGCCATCGCCATCGCCATCACCATCACCCCAGCCACTTCAGTTTATTACTAAAAGGTGAATATACCAAAAACAAGATTCATTTTAATAGTTTGAAAATGTGATCCTTTGAAGTAGGTTCCTTTTATTTCAAGCACTTAATACAAGACATTGTAACATTCTCATAGTTCACATCAATACATGATGCTGGAAATGAATGAATGGAATATCTTTCCCAATATATGTCCCTATATTCCTTTGTGCAAGATAAACTTACTTTCTTGACTTTAATACTTACTGTTAACTTATCGTGCCTTAACTTAGGTCAGACATTTTTCTCTAAATTAAGTCTAGTTACTTTTAGCTTTCTTTACAGTCTTGTACATGCCTTTGCCTTAAAATATTATTGTGCCCTTACAATTAAGCATTATTATGCCCTTGCCTCATGCAAGTGGATCTTGTTAGATTTTCTTTCTTTGACCTTATGTAACAAGATCTTTATCATGGGAGTCAAACATCTTCCTTTGACACAAGCAAGGGAATCTAGTTCATAACATTGATAGTGCATATAGTAAAATAATAAAAGATTCATATGCAAATGCAAATGTGATGAGCTATACAAGTGCACTTGTCTTCTTGTTTTATTCTCCCTTTAAACTCTAAAAATGAGCACTTGTACTTGGTTCCTTGAGGTGGGTGTATGGCCTTTCCCACTCTTGAGTAAAAGGCTACTTATCAGGACCAAGTTCATTCTTATACATGATTACTGTGTTTATTTTCCCTGAGGCTCACACATACCTATCCCTATCCAATTGACTTTCTTGACTCAATTTAGGGGAAGCCATGTATACATTCCCTGACTTAACTAGATTTATTTTCTCTGACCTAAGTAAATTAAGAATCATAATCATCTTTGCGAGCTCATGTATTTTTGTATTTTCTTAGCTTATATCTTCATATGCATTCTTTATTCATAATTGTGCATGAGGATGCTTGATGCACTTATGCTCATGCTACATAACTTACTCTCAAAATATTTTTGCTAAAAATTTAGCAGTGTGACGGCGGTAACATGGAAATTGTTGGATAGGATAGGATAGCATGAGAAGGGGGGTTGAATCATGCTTTCAAGAATCTTTAATATCTGAAATCTTTGGTAATGTTATCTATCTTAAGTTCAAAACTTGGATTGCGAAAGCAATTGTGTTAGTTTATAAAATAGTTTAGTTCTATATTAAATAGAAATAAACTTTTGTTTCAGATAAAGTATAAACAGAATTGAACCTATGTGGTAAAATCAAATAACAAGATTAGAAATAGAGATAATTACACTGGAGATTTTTATACTAGTTCGGCCAAACCACTTGCCTACTTCCAATCCCTAACTCTTCATTGAGATTTTATATACTTCGAGTATTATTTGTCCAAGCTTCTCCAAGCTTCTTACACATGAGTAGTCTTTACCTAGCCTCTCCAAGCTTTTTACTGACTACTACTAGGTTCAGATACAAATGATGTGAATAAAATATTTTGTTTGAACACTTACACTAACTTTCTCAACAAAGAATGGACGATGAAGTACTTTCTGTGAGACTTCTCTAAATTCTCAAAGAGATAATATTATCTATTACAAATCAGAAGAGAAGGATTTCTTATATCCTAAAGTTATGATACGTAACTTTCTGGTGCTTTAGAAACTAGAGAAGGATGAAGAAAGGAAGCTCTTTTTACATAGAAAATATTCAAAACAGTCTAACTATTCTTTCTTCAATTTCCAGCATTATATAGACTTTGAAATATAACCGTTGAAGCTTGCAGGTCTTGATCCTAGTGATCCTTTTAGTTTGCTGGTCTACTACATAGAGAAAAAATAGCCTTCCTTTTTCCTGTTCTTCAAAACTTAAACAGAAGAAGAAAAGTAGACATTTGTTGGTTTGCCAACCATTCAAACTTGTCAGTGTAACACCGTACCAATTTTATGTTATACTTAAGTCATAGCATGAAAATAAGTAAATTGTGTTACCATGTTAGTCTTCTGTCTAAGGTTGTGTTCATTATTTTATATTCTGATATATATGTATATGACTGACATATATACCTACGAAACAGGGCATTCTATATAACAAACGTAATTTAGCATAGAAATATCATTAGTTGCATATATACATATATAAGTTGGAAGCCAAAGCTTCAATTTATAAATATACATATCAAAAGCAGAGTGAAGTAAAGGGACAACAAAATTCCTATTGTTAAAAGTAGAGACAGAAATGGAGGAAGTCAGCTAGGCACAGCGATGTCCCACTCGGGGTCCTGGTGAAGCTGCAGGTCTGGAATCTCAATGAAGAGGGTAGCCGTCGAGTCCATCGCCCACGTCTGAGAATGAGGCGAAAATGCAAAACGAGGTGAGAATTTGAAGAAATTCTCAGTAGGGTCGTGTATGACGTTTAACTGATGTCGCATTCATTCTCAGTTGCCTCGGGTTTTATTTAATTATAACAACATGAGATTAAACTTAACTATTCTTATTTAACAAGGTTGGGAAAAATGTCTGGTTCGAGGCAGGGTCCAGTTTTACTTAAGACAATATAAGGAATAGCATAATTTACTAATAATGGTACACAGAATAATAAACAAAATAAATGCATATTCGGCAGTAAGTAAACATAACAGACGAACTGTAAACGATATGTAATAACTGCTCAAGGTAATCATGCATTTAATGTAATCATGCAAAACTTATTCTTAAACCTTTCTTCATGAACTTTTCTCATAACTTTCCATCATTTTCCATCACTTGGTCCCTTGGGAGTTCTTGGCCATTTTAGACTCCTGGGTAATAGTCTGTTTTTCAAGATTGATCTCGTTCTGATACAGGAATTGCCGGCTTTACTTTCACTGACGTTCCCACCGATCTATTCCCTTTAACTTTTTATCCGGGGATAGCCTAAGTATCATGGAACTTTCATCATAACTTAATCTTTTAGTTCCTCATAACATGATTTTCATAACTTTCTTGAAAATGCTCATGTATCTACACATATATCATAACTCATGCATATCCTTTACCGCAATTTTAGCGGCATAACGGAACGTGTTCGCTTCCCTATGAATAGTGCCAATACTTAGCATATCAACTTATCAAAGAAATCAGCCCATTCCATTCATAATTCAACATATTCTATTCATGTTTCAATCATCAAATTTAAGGCACAAGTATTGCACTTTAAAACATGTTTACTGTCTCACTACTTGTATTCAACCCGACTTTTACAAATCAAGCCATAATTTCCATTTAACTCATTTGGACCTCAATTTTGGATATGTTAAAGTGTTATGTGTCTATTTTATAACCTCTTTGGTCCCATGTAATTTTGATAACCATAACTCATGTTATTCAGGTTTTATCCCTGCACGCTCAGTGGTGGCAGAATTGCCCACTCAAAAGTAAAAATCTACTAAAAATCAGAAACTGGGTCAAATTACATGAAATTGGTCTCTTATCAAAGCTAACAGGACATTCATATGAAAAAAGTTCCATTTCAATTACCTTAGTAGGGCTCGAGTTATAAGCCCTGAAACTTAACCTTCCTAAACTGCCCTATTTTGGCTTGGTTTAGATATAGAGTAACTTCTTCGAATTACTGGGAACAACTGAGATGATAACAAACTCGGAATTTCTTTGTATATGTTCTCCTATATATAAGCTTTCTAACGAAATTGGTTTTACTCAATTTGGAGTTGTATAGGGTGAGTTACACCCTTTTCAACCCATACTGCTCGGGTGAGTGTCCTGACTTCTAGGTCAAACTTCAAAAATTCCTATCTCTCTCAATATTAATCCAATGGCCTTATATGATATATGACTAGAAAGCCCTAGATGTCTAGTTTAACATAAAAATGGTTTCATCAATTTTAAATGACAAAAGGTGGAGTAGTACACTCCGCCATACGGACTGCCGAGGGGTTTTTTTTTTGTTTTCCAGCCTCTTAGCTCTTCCTATCTTCATCCTTTCTTACTCCCAACTCAAATTTAATCTCATAGGCAGCCCATAAACCAGCTATAATTCATCATAATCATTCAATCAATATATCAAAATTAAGGAATTAAACCATCACCAATCATCCAAGAATTAGAAAATCAAGCAAGAAGAAAACCTCTACCTCTTGTTATTAGGCTTGAGTTTGGAAATAGAGCTTGGTTGAACTTGAAGGTTGGATGGAGTGGGTGAGTGGAGAAAAGAAAAGAGAGTTGAAGTGAAGAGAATGTAATGTAGAAGGGGGTCTGAATGAGAGGAGGAGAATGTGTTATATAAGCATGAGTGGTGGTCAACTTGGAAGGTTTTGATTGGCCTCAAAACACAAGGCTGAATTTCAGCCAACCTTCCCTTCTTTTTGTGACAAAATGTTCTCCACGTCACCTTCTTTTTGTGGCACCATCGCTCTCCACGTCGCCTAAAAGTGGGACTCGTTTCCAGTATATTCTGAAAATGACATCGGAACTCGTACTCTTCTTAAAGTCGGAACTCGTGCACATCTATTTAGACGAAATCGGAACTCGGAAATATTGTCTCGTTTATTCAAAACTTGAAAGCAAAGTCGGATGTGAAACCATATACTTAAACCCGGAAGTCGGGGACATTAGGTAAACTTAAATCGACTCTAAGCATAACACCGGAGATTGGGAATCAAATCATTAATCTTATGACCAGGAAATCGAAACTTATAAAATCTCAGAACTCCAAATTTAATCTCGGAAGTTTGTTATAGACAAACTCGGGAACATCAATAGAAATGAAGAGCCCTTGGTAATAAACTCGGATATCGAAAATCGTGTAAATTTGGTCGAATTTGGAGACCAATTCAGAGACCTGATCTTGCGTCCATTTCTAGTTGAGATCAAATCGGACGTTGGATTTCGGGGTACATTCTAATTCACCTAATGTCGGAACTCGGACGTTATGCACATAAGGTCGGAAATTCGAAAATCATAGGCAGTCCATTAGAGTCTTAATGAAATCGGAAATCGGAAATTCTAACATTTTATTGCTAAGGTCGGAAGTCGGAAATCCAGCCAGTCCATTTGAGCCTTGGAGACGAAGTCGGAGATTAGGAATATGATGAGGTTGCAGGTTGGAAATCGCGGACGTTACATTACCACCCTCCTTAAAAAATTTTGTCCTTAAAATTTAGTACTTGAGAATAGTCCAGGATACTCTTTCCTCATGTCTGATTCCAGTTCCCAAGTGTAGTCTTCAGCATCTTCCTTTTCCCATGCTACCTTTACTAGCTGCACGGATTTATTTTGAAGTTGTCTGCTGCTCCTATCTACTATCCGTGCTGGCTGAACATGGAAAGTCAGGTCCTCCTTTAACTTTATTGATTCGGGTTTTAGCACATGCATAGGGTCAGGCTGATATCTTCTAAGTTGAGAAACATGGAACATATCATGAAGGTTTGACAAATGTGGAGACAAAGCAACTTGATATGCAACTGATCCGATTTGCCTCAAGATCTGAAAGGGACCAATAAAGCGAGGATTTAACTTCTTGACCTTAATGGACCTACTTATCCCCGTTGTAGGCGTAACCTTCAAAAATACATGGTCTCCTTCTTGGAATTCCAGAGGTTTTCTCCTGGTATTCGCGTAACTCTTTTGGCGGCTTTGAGCGTTAAGCATCTTGTTTCATATTTTCTTGATCTGCTCAGTGGTCTGCTAAACTAAATCAGGCCCCAATAGAGTTGATTCTTCTGTTTCATACCAACACAAGGGAGATTGGCACTTCCGTCCGTACAATGCTTCGTAAGGAGCCATACCGATGCTAGCGTGATAACTATTGTTGTATGCAAATTCGGCCAGCAGTAAGTATCGATCCCAATTTCCGCGTTGCTCCAGTATATAGGCTCGCAACATATCTTCCAAGGTTTGAATTGTCCTTTCTGTTTGGCCATCCGTTTGTGGGTGATATGCAGTGCTTAGGCACAATTTAGCACCGAATGCCTTTTGTAAAGCTCCCCAAAACCGTGAGGTGAACCTTGGGTCCTGATCAGAAATAATGGTCGAAGGGGTTCCATGTAGCCTGATAATCTCTTGAATATATAGTTGAGCTAATTTTTCCAATGGATAATTTGCTTGAATGGGTAAAAAGTGAGCAGATTTAGTTAATCTATCCACAATGACCCATATAGTATTATATCCTATTGGCGTTCTTGGTAATCCTATCACAAAATCCATGGAGATACTCTCCCATTTCTACTCAGGGATTTCCAAGGGTTGAAGCATCCCGGAGGGTTTCTGATGTTCCGCTTTCACCTTTTGACAGATCAAGCATTTGCTCATGAAGCTTGCCACGTCTAACTTCATGCTTGGCCACCAAAACATCTTCTTAAGATCTTGATACATCTTAGTAATGCCAAGATGTACGGTGAATTCACCCTTATATGCTTCCTCTAAGATTTTTCTCCAGAGATCATTCCCCTCGGGTACACATACCCTATCGTGATGTTGCCAGATGCCTTCTTTATCCTGAGCAAAATCCGTTAATTTCCCTGATTGTTACGAGATTGATTGTATGTTGGAGATCAGCATCCTGCTGCTATGCTTGCCGAATCTGCTCCTTGAAGCTATTGGTTATCTTAATTTGATGTAGCTGAAGGGTTTTAGGAGTCATAAGGATTCCCAAATTAAGATTCCGGAAACTTTCAATAAGTTCCGCCTCTTTGATCATCATCCAAGCTACAGTCAGAGATTTCCTACTCAAAGCATCTGCCACAACATTTGCCTTGCCTGGGTGGTATTTTAATTCAAATTCGTAATCTTTAAGAAGTTCCGTCCACCTTCGCTGCCTCATATTTAATTCCTTTTGATCAAAAAGGTATTTCAAACTCTTATGATCAGCAAAGACTTCGAACCTTACACCATATAGGTGATGTCTCCATATCTTCAAAGCAAATACTACTGCTGCTAATTCAAGATTGTGAGTAGGATAATTCCTTTCGTGTGGCTTTAATTGTCGAGAGGCATAAGCGACTACATTTCCGGCATGCATCAACACACATCCTAATCCTTGCTTGGACGCATCACAGTAGACCTCAAATGGTCCACGAGGGTCTGGTAAGGCCAACACTGGTGTTGTAGTCAACTTTCTCTTCAAGTCTTGAAAACTCTGTTCGCACTCTGGCGTCTACTCGAATGAGACATTCTTCCTGGTTAGCTTGGTCAGGGGCAAGGCTATACGAGAGAAATCCTTAACGAATCACTTGTAATATCTAGCTAAGCCCAGAAAACTCCTGACTTCAGTGACTGTGGTCGGCCTTTACCAATTTAGAACTGCTTGTACTTTGCTAGGGTCCATTGAGATTCCTCCATAGGACACTACATGGCCGAGGAAATTTACTTCTTTCATCCAAAATTCACATTTGTATAACTTAGCGTAAAGTTTCTTTTCTCTTAAAATTTGCAGAACTAGCTGCAAGTGTTTCGCATGCTCTTTCTTTGTCTTCGAATAGACAAGTATGTCATCAATGAAAACTACTACAAACTTGTCCAAGTATGGGCGGAATATTCGATTCATGTAATCCATGAATACTGCTGGTGCGTTGGTCAGTCCAAACAACATTACAGTGTACTCATAGTGCCCATAACGAGTTCAAAAAGCTGTCTTAGGGATGTCTTGTTCCCAAACTCGAATTTGATGATATCCGGAATGCAGATCAATCTTGGAGAATACCATTGCACCTTGTAGCTGGTCCATGAGATCATCAATCCTTGGCAGTGGATATTTATTCTTGATCGTCACTTTATTCAACTGCCTATAATCCACACATAGGCGGATGCTCCCATCTTTCTTCTTGACCAACAAGATTGGAGCTCCCCAAGGCAACGTGCTTGGCCGTATGAATCCTTTTTCCAAAAGCTCCTCAATCTGTCTCTTTAGCTTTGTCAGCTCCAAAGGTGACATTCGATACGGAGCTATAGATATTGGTCCTGCACCTGGAACCAACTCGATGGTGAACTCAATCTCTCTCTTAGGAGGGAATTCAGGAATATCTTCTGGAAAAACATCAAGATATTCCTTAACAACCGGGATCTCCTCTAGTTTTTGTTCGACTTCGGTCACATTAGCTGACAGGAGGATGTATCCTTGACTCTTCGACCTACTATAGTTTACTAATAAAGAGTTCAGGTAGAAGAGTGTTGAGGCTTAGGATTCAGAAGATGAGACAGAGGGGAATACCACCATCTTATCAGAGCAATGGAGCATGACTTGATTGGTAGAAAGCCAGTCCATGCCCAGAATTATGTCCAGTCCAGAAAAAGGGAGGCAAATCAAATTGGCTGCAAAGGCTCTACCATCAATTTGAAGAGGAACATTGATGCAAATTTGACTAGTTTTAACAGGTTCATTAGTACGAGTAGAAACTAGTAAATCATAAGGCAATTCAGAAATTGACAATTGCAAAACAGCCACACAATTATGAGAAATAAACGAATATGAGGCACCCGAATCATAGAGTACGGTCAGGGTCTCACCATCCACTTCATAGGTACCTTGGTTTAGTCCCTCGAACTTATCAGCTTCCTCCGCATCCATGGTAAAAACCCATCCTTGACGTTGGGGTCAAGACAGCTGTGGTGGATTTCTGGTCGGACACTCGTAAATCTTGTGGCCTAGCTTGCCGCACCCATAGCAAACATTCTGGCCTGCCAAACACGGCCGATCACCATGATTCCTACCGCACTTCGTGCAAGTTGGATTCGAAAGAGGCCTTTGAGGCTGCTTGCCTTTGTTGCCTGCCGGCGGGAATCTCCTCTACTGTTGAAAATTGGGCTTGAATCTTGGGCCCTACGGGGCCAACCTCCTCTTGAAACCACCACTAGATGCCTTGGCTGCGACTAGTTTCGACTTACAATCTTCCATAAGTCGGCATTTATTTACCAACGTAGGAAAATCCCTAATCTCCATTGGCCCGATTGCGGTGAGAATATCTTCTTGTAACCCCCCTTCAAACTTGATGCACTTCCAGGCTTCATTTGGGTTCCTCTAATAAATTGTAGAGAATTTACATAGCTCTTCAAATCTGGCAATGTATTCGAATATCGTCCGATTTCCTTGACGCAGCTGCATGAACTTGAGTTCCTTGGCATTTCGAACCGAAGCAGGAAAGTACTTTTGGTAGAAGACGTCTCTAAACACCATCCAGGTGACTACTGTCTAAGACTCTTCGTATAATCTTCGTACCCCGTTCCACTAGAACTCTGTGTCCGCCTCGAGCATATAGGTGGCAAAAGTCACCTTCTGATGATCTGAGCAATCTAGGACAGAGAAAATTTTCTCCATAGCCTTGATCCATTCTTCCGCTTTATCAAGGTCATATGCCCCTCGGAAGCTGGGCAGATTCGCCTTTCCGAACTCAGCGAACTTAAGATAGTCTAGATTAACCTCTGGGCCATGTGGGTTTCCTTCATAGCTTGCCGTAGGTTGCCTGCCTAGCTGATCCATCATCTGGTGAGCTGCTGCGGCCTGTTCCCTCATCGCTTGAGCCATCTCTCGTACTGTGTCCATAAGGTTGGCAGCATTCTCTTGAGCAGGTCCTGTGCGCGGTCTACCTCGCCTTCCGGAAGCCATTAGTTCTGAGCACATAAACAAAAGTTATTGAGTTGATTAGGTTCAACACTAAGGCTAATGTGCTAGTAAATAACAGCTCACACGGTCAGGCACTTTTCACACATGCACACCTATATCTCAACCGTATAGGCAAGATCTAGTGCATATCATCAGCTAAAAACACAGAATATGCATGAAGCATAGTCAGGCCAATCCTCAAGCCTTAGCTAGGATGAACTGCTCTGATACCAAAATGTAACACCCTACCAATTTTATGTTATGCTTAAGTCATAGCATGAAATTAAGTAGATTGTGTTACCGGGTTAGTCTTCTGTCTAAGGCTGTGTTCATTATTTTATATTCTGATATATATGTATATGACTGACATATATACCTATGAAACAGGGCTTTCTATATAACAAACATAATTTAGCATAGAAATATCATTAGTTGCATATATACATATATAAGTTGGAAGCCAAAGCTTCAATTTATAAATATACATATCAAAAGCAAAGTGAAGTAAAGGGACAACAAAATTCCTATTGTTAAAAGTAGAGACAAAAATGGTGGAAGTCAGCTAGGTACAGCGATGTCCCACTCGGGGTCTTGGTGAAGCTGCAGGTCTGAAATCTCAATGAAGAGGGTAGCCGTCGAGTCCATCGCCCACGTCTAAGAATGAGGCGGAAATGCAAAACGAGGTGAGAATTTGAAGAAATTCTTAGTAGGGTCGTGTATGACGTTTAACTAACGTCGCGTTCATTCTCAACTGCCTCGGGTTTTATTTAATTATAAAAATATGAGATTAAACTTAACTATTCTTATTTAACAAGGTTGGGAAAAATGTCTGGTCTGAGGCAGGATCCAGTTTTACTTAAGACAACATAAGGAATAGCATAATTTACTAATAATGATACATAGAATAATAAACAGAATAAATGCATATTCAGCAGTAAGTAAACATAATGCAGATTTAATCAGAAGCGACATGTAATAATTGCTCAAGGTAATCATGCATTTAATGTAATCGTGCAAAACTTATTCTTGAACCTTTCTTCATGTACTTTTCTCATAACTTTCCATCATTTTCCATCACTTGGTCCCCTGGGAGTTCTTGGCCATTTTAGACTCCTGGGTAATAGTTTGCTTTTCAGGATCGAGCTCGTTCCTATACAGGAATTGCCGGATTTACTTTCCCCGACATTCCCACTAATCTATTCCCCTTAAATTGGCCCAAGTATCATGGAACTTTCATCATAACTTAATCTTTTGGTTCCTCATAACATGACTTTCATAACTTTCTTGAAAATGCTCATGTATCTACACATATATCATAATTCATGCATATCCTTTACCGCAATTTTAGCGGCATAATGGAGCGTGTCCGCTTCCCCATGAATAGTGCCAGTACTTAGCTTATCAACTTATCAAAGAAGTCAGCCTATTCCATTCATAATTCAACATATTTCATTCATGTTTCAATCATCAAATTTAAGGCACAAGTATTGCACTTTAAAACATGTTTACTGTCTCACTACTTGTATTCAACCTGATTTTGTAAATTAAGCCATAATTTCCATTTAACTCATTTAGCCCTCAATTTTGGATATGTTAAAGTGTTATGTGTCTATTTTATAACCTCTTTAGTCCCATCTAATTTTGATAACCATAACTCAAGTTATTCAGGTTTTATCCCGGCCTGCCCTGTGGCTGGCCAGAATTGTCCACTCAAAAGTAAAAATCTACTAAAAATTGGAAACTGGGTCAAATTACACGAAATTGGTCTCTTATCAAAGCTAATAGGACAAACTTTCATATGCAAAAAGTTTCGTTTGAATTACCTTAGTAGTGTAACACCCTAATAAACCCATACTACGCTTAAGTCGTATTACGGCGTTTTATTAGTTGTTACTTATGCTCGTGGAAAACTAAACTTCACTTGAAATTAAATTACGCGGAAAATACGGTAAGATTTTTCTTTGAAATACGTTGTCGCTTAGCAGCGTTTTGAAAAGTAAAGCCTTGAGCGAGAAGATAGCTAGAGAAAGAGCGTGTCGCCTCAAATATATACTCCAATATCATAAAACAAGGATAAGGTAAACAAATAATAATTCACAAATATATTGCATTAAATAACTAACCATTACATTCATATGGGTTCATAATATATATACACATACATTTTAGCATTACAACAAGGGAGACTCATGGTTGAGCCATGATCCAAATACTAAATACTAAGTACAAGTTTAAATGGCAAAGCCTAACTCAAAAGAAATATGCGAAGATGCAGAGCGATGGTCGCTACAGCTTCGTCTTGCATCCCACGTCACACGTCCGCTCACAGTGTTGGGGATCCACGCTCCACTCCACCGGATGCGCTGTCGAGATCTGGTGACGATACGGGAGAACAACTAGGGTGAGAAATGGAATTTCTCAGTAGGACTCGAACCCGACACAAGAGTGTCATCGTCATCGTCCCAGCCACTTCGGTTTTATTAATGAAACTAGTGAACATTCATAAGGTTCCGTTCTTAGGTTTTTCGAAAACATGAATATCCGAAGTGGATTCAATTTTAACATAATCTCTAATCATTTACATCATAACATACATGGGCACATGTATAATCATATAAAAATGCATGACTGTGCTATAAGTTTTTCTTAACTTCTTCCCTTGCTAGGGTTTTGGACCGAAGTCCCTTTTCTTTTCTTAACTTGACTTTATCTTTTCACCCACTAAACATAAGTGGTAATGAGCTCATACCGTGGCCGTCGCCACCATAGAATTTCGGTACTTACACTAGCTGGGTCATGCCATGCCTCATGTAAGACCTATCCCCTATACTCACACTAGCTGGGTCATGCCATGCCTCATGTGAGTCGTGGGTGAGGGGAAATTTAAATTAGGTCACCTTCCCTTTTGAAGGATCATACCCTTAGTTCATCTTTTTCTTATTAAAGCTTATGATGCAAAGTTATTCTGATTCTTTTCCACATTTAGGCGTTACGTATCGCCGTCCCCAAATGTGGTTCCTTTATCAATCACCTCTGGGCGTTACGTATCGCCGTCCCCAGGGTGTTCATATTTATTAGTCTTTTCATGTTTATCATTAAGCATCATATTATCAACATATCATATTCATATCATCATGATTTATCATAATATCGCCAGCATATCATTATCATCCTTATCATCATCATAACACTATCATAATCATCATCATATCACATCATCATCATCATGATCATCATCATATCATATCATAATCATCATCATCATATCATATCATCATCATTACTCATCATCATCATAGCATCATGCTTGCACATAAACATAGGCATATTCTCAAGCAAAGTTTTATGAGCTTAGCTTAGTAAATTGGGTGCAAGCTTTTAATTGAGATTGCCTCTTGTGTAAACTTCTTTTATTAGGCTTAGTGCCAATTTTGTCTAATGTCCTTTTTGATACTTTTTAAGTTGAATTATGAGGGTTCTCTAATGCTTAATGTAAGGGTATTAATGTCTTAAAGCTTATTTCTCCTTATTCTTCAACTTTTACCATAACTAGTTTTACTTTTACAGTGGGGCAGTAACTTCAAAAATTCACCATAATTTCATCTTTTACTCTTTTATTTCGAATTTTGGTATGCTTATACTTCTCTGAGTCTATTTTTAAACAAAAGAAGCCCCACTTAAAAATTTATTTTGTAGCTTGAGTTGTGCATATTTTATTCTGACTGTTCAGTTTCTAAGTTCACTCCCGGTACAGTGGATTGTTACTTCTCATTATAATTACTCAGAAGGAATCTGAGAAAACTGTTTTATGGGTTTGTTCCTCTATGTCTTAGCTTTCAATTAAACTTGGTCTCACTCAAAAATCATTTTTGTAGCTCGAGTTATACACATTTTAGTGTAGACTGCCCAGACAGAAACCAATCCGAGAACAGTCCACTTTGAAAAATCATATCTCACTCATCTTAACTCCGAATCTTATGTATTTTATATGTATGGAAAGCTCTCTGAGTCTATTTTCATATAAAATTGGTTCCACTAATTTCTGAGTTCTCTGGAAAAAGTTATACCGTTCGGTTTACAGACTGCCAGAAAATCCAGATTTCACGTTTTGATTTTTCTCATGTTTTCTCCAAAACACTCAACCTCACTTTCAAGAAAACATTCTCAAGTTATAAAACACTCATATGCCATGAAAGATTAGTGAAAAACTAACATGTTGGAGTTCAAATATATTGAGTTCAACCATGCTTCACACCAAACCGAAAACATGTTTTCAACAAACCACCATACAAGCAACAACATCTCATTTTATGACAAGAATGGCTATGATGCCCATAATCAATCTTTAAAACCACCTAGCTATGGAGAGCATAGGAGCTCTAAAGCTTGAAAAACAAGAGAGAAAAAGAGTTTAGAGCCACTACCAAAGAGAGTTTTCTTGAAGGATTTTGAAGGTGGAGAAGGTTGGAGAGAGCCTTCCTCCTTGAGTGCTTGGAAATGGGGCTTGTGTATGAGTGATCTTGTTTCTCCAAAGACCAAAAATGGTGGTCCTTGAAGGGATGGTGATGGTGGTGATAGGAGATGAGGGTGATGGTGGTAGAAAAGTGAGGACTTAGGGTAGGAAAACAAGAAGAACAAGAAGAAGAGTAGGAAGAACAAAGAGAGATTTAGAGAGAGGTGAGAGCTTTTGTGTATATTCTTGAGAGAGGAAATGAAAATGAATTGAGGAGAGATGGAGGGCTGAAAGTGGCGCACAAATGGGGAGAAAGGTGATGTGATTTTTGCTTACACAAGCTAGGGAGTGGAAAAACCATAGGGCAAAAGAGTGTGTTGTGTTTCCTTTGAGTCTTGGCAATTGGGTAAAGACTATGTAGTGTTTTTGTCAAGTGGTTAAAAGCATGAGCTCTCTTAGGATTGGGCATTGGATGGCTAGGATCACACCAAGTGTCATGATCTTGGTGAAGAAGAGTACAACTCTTGTCATGACTTAAGGAAGCTACTAATATGGACTCTTTATCTAAGGGTGCATGATGAGAAAGTAATTGAATGGTTGGATGTGGCTCTTGCTTTGACCAAACTTTCAAACAATAAAATAAAGGAAAATTTCTACATCTTTATAATTGTTGTAATTATCTAAATGTTAATTAATTCAATTGGTTTAAATTACTCATTAGCACATTTTAGCTAAGAAGGATTTTCCTCATTAATTTTGTAAGAAGATGTGAAGGTTAATGTGATTAAGTTTTGAGACTTATGTGCTCTTAGTTAATTAGATTAGACCACCTTGATTTTATGTTCTAAATCATGGATTAATAAAGATTAGACAATTGGGCTTTTAATTATAACTTTTAATGCATTATGTTTCAATTGTTGACTTTTACTTATCTTGTTGACTTGCCTTTAATTTACTAAGCTCTTGCTCATCGAGATTAGCCGATTAATTCTCAATTAATCGTTAACCTCTCTAATTAGTCAGGATTACTGAACTAATTAGCTTAGACAAAAATTGGGGATGTTACAAGTAGAGCTCGAGTTATAAGCCCCAAAACTTAACTTTCCTAAACTGCCCTATTTTGGCCTGGTTTAGACATAGAGTAATTTCTTCGAATTATTGGGAACAACTGAGATATAACAAACTCGAAATTTATTTGTATGATGTTCTCCTATGTATAAGATTTCCAACAAAATTGGTTTCACTCAATTTGGAGTTGTATAGGGTGAGTTACGCCCTTTTCAACCCATACTACTCGGGTGAATGTCTTGACTTCTAGGTCAAACTTAAAAAATTTCTATGTCTCTCAATATTAATCCAATGGCCTTATACGATATATGTATAGAAAGCCCTAGATGTCTAGTTTCATATAAAAATAATTTCATCAATTTTAAATGGCAGGAGGGGGAGCCGTACACTCCGCCGTACGGACTGCTGGGGTTTTTTTTTTTTGGTTTTCCAGCCTCTTATCTCTTCCTATCTTCATCCTTTCTTACTTCCAACTCAAATTTAACCTCATAGATAGCCCATAAACCAGTTATAATTCATCATAATCATTCAATCAATATATCAAAATTAAGGAATTAAACCATCACCAATCATCCAAGAATTAGAAAATCAAACAAGAAGAAAACATCTACCTCTTGTTATTAGGCTTGAGTTTGGAAATAGAGCTTGGTTGAACTTGAAGGTTGGATGGAGTGGGTGAGTGGAGAAGAGAAAAGAGAGCTGAAGTGAGGAGAAGGTAACCTAGAAGGGGGTCTGAATGAGAGGAGGAGAATATGTTATATAGGCATGAGTGGTGGTTAACTTGGAAGGTTTTGATTGGCCTCAAAACACAAGGTTGAATTTCAGCCAACCTTTCCTTCTTTTTGTGACAAAATGTTCTCCACGTCGCCCTCTTTTTGTGGCAAAATCGCTCTCCACGTTGCCTAAAAGTGGGACTCGTTTCTAGTATATTCTGAAAATGACATCGGAACTTGTACTCTTCTTAAAGTCGGAACTCATGTACATCTATTCAGACAAAATCGGAACTCGGAAATATTGTCTAGTTTATTCAAAACTCGAAAGCAAAGTCGGATGTGAAACCAAACACTTAAACTCGGAAGTCGGGGACATTAGGTAAACTTAAATTGATTCTAAGCATAACACCGGAGATCAAATCATTAATCTTATGGCCAGGAAATTGGAACTTATAAAATCACGGAACTCCAAATTTAATCTCGGAAGTCTGTTATAGACAAACTCGGGAACATCAATGGAAATGAAGAGCCCTTGGTAATAAACTCGGATATCGGAAATCGTGTAAATTTGGTCGAACTTGGAGACCAATTCAGAGACCTGATCTCGCGTCCATTTTTGGTTGAGATCAACTCGAACGTCGAATTTCGGAGTACATTCTAATTCACCTAATGTCGGAACTCGGACGTTATGCATATAAGGTCGGAAATCAAAAAATCATAGGCAGTCCATTAGAGCCTTAATGAAATCGGAAATCGGAAATTCTAACATATTGTTGCTAAGGTCGGAAGTCAGAAATCCAGCCAGTCCATTTGAGCCATGGAGACGAAGTCGAAGATCGGGAATATGATGAGGTCGGAGGTCGGAAATCGCGGACGTTACAGTCAGCACCTCTTTTGTATCTTGTCAAATCTCCTATTTGACCTTTTGAATTTGTCTATTGAACGTGTAACACTTTGTGAGAAGCATGTCTCTAGGGATTTTCCCTTTTGGACAAAGTCATCTTCTTGAATGAACAGTGTTCGCTCTTAAGGCATTGTTTTCCGTTCTGATGCTACAGTTTCATCCTTTCGAACCTTCTTTCTTGTTTCTTTCATGATAACTCAAGAAGTATACAAAGCATATATTACATATCAAGTATATTCAATTTAAAGTACCAATGGATAACATGACTTTGTTTGATTCTCAAGCATATAATGCACATGATTGATAAAGAAACACTTCTAGAAACAATTCATTCATATATATAGCAAGATTAGCTTAAACTTTGATTTGGTATTCATCAAAACCTTAATGCTCATTTTGGTTCACAACCACATAATGGTTTCTAAAGGGCATTGGACCTAACAATTTCCTCCTTTTTGATGATGTAAATCAATATTTAAGAAAAATTCTTGTTAAAAAAAATAACAAGCATGAATTGTTGTTCAGAGAAAATAACTTTATGAAGAGTAATGACACTCATACTATTAGAAAGATTGAATCCTTTTTCAAAAACAGATGGTTTTGATTTTATTCTAAGTAAAAATGCATGGGATTCTTTTATCAGATAAAATTATCATTGAAGCAAAATGACATTTGTAATTATATTAGAGCAACAGTTCAGATAGTTCAAATCATATTCAAATAATAAGAAAGATTATATAGTAAGAAATTATATCCATAGAGATTCCATAATCTTTTAGCAAAATAATCTCAATGTAATTAAGCAACTTTCATCTCAATCAGTTTAGATATTAGAGCAGGTATTGGAGCAACTACCAGAGCATTTAATAACTCACATATCAGATCATATAAAGGCTCACATAATATAGTTTCAATGAAAAAGAATTGATCAAGAGATATGAAAGCATAAGTGATAGAGAAATAGATTTAACTGAACATAAACTATAACTGAATTGTAAACAAATGATAAAGTGTTCAAACAGGAATAAAGTAAAGAGATGTTTCTATAATGAAAATAATAAATAATTGTTTCTGGGATGCGGAAAAGAAAAAAAAAAAAAAGAGTCCTAAAAGGCTAATGTATGCAAATTAATGTATGCTTGCTCCCCCTCAACTTAAACTTAGATTTTTTTGAAATAACTTCTCCCCTTTTAACATCTTAAAAAAAATGACAATGTGGGATCATGGAAGAGCCATCATTGATTGCCTTTGCATTTCTTAAGAGTCTTCAAAACTTGTAACATGAGCGCTTCTGGTTTGGTCAATCTGCTCTCCATGTTACTTTGATTGATGATGATGCAATGTTGATTTGACATGAGAGTGAACATGTTTTCTTGAAGCTGTTCCAATTGAATTTGGATTGGATCAGGAGTTCCTTTTACTCTAGATGGAGATATGGAGAGAGAATGAGCAGATACTGAAGCAGGAATGGGTGTTGAAGTAAGAAGGGGTGTAGTTTCTAGTACAATTTCTGTGTCTTTAGATGTAAGCTCAAGAACAAGGGTTTTATCTACTCTTGTTCTTTCTGACAAATAACTTTGAGTATTTTGATGGTTGATTTCTAATGAAGTAGTGATGCTTCTGAAATTTTCAGATGAAGCACCTACTCCAACAATGTCTTTGATGCTGTCTCTCTGCTATAGTAACCATTGCTCCTCTTTGAATCTGTGTTTTGCAGCTTCTCTTATTGCTCTTTTTAAAGTAGAATGAGCTAAGTCTTTTGCAAGATTATCAGTAGAAATCTTCCTTTTCCCTTTTCTTTTGTAATCAAAATATATATTTCCACCATGAGTTTCTTCATCAACTTGCACATTTGAATGAGTTTGAGGAAAAGGCTCTTTGATTGTTATTGCTTGTTCGAGAAGTCTTGAGACTCTTATTTCTGGTTTACCAAAAGAAGATTCCACTGAGTTCATATTAGTTGCAGATGTTGTATCTTTAACACTAGAAGGAACTAGTTGTCTCTTTTATTTGAGAACTTCCTTTTAGAAAAGTGAGATAGATTTTTTCTTAATTTGTCTATGCTTTTCTTTTTGTTCTTCTTTCTCCTTTTTGTCATAGTATAAAGAACACAGGAGGTAATCTTGAAGCGTTAGAGATAGATAATGATTGTATGTACTATACTGGACATAGTGTATGGTTCTAGATTTGATCAGAAAGGAAGTAGAGGATGTAGAATATGAAAGATTTCAAGAAAATTTGAGAAATTATTAAAGAAGACGATTTTTGAATGAGAAGAAAGTAGGTAATAATTTGAGTTGATGAGATAAAGGGAAGTGGATAATTAATGTAATAGATAAGGATTATTTGGGGTAAAACTGATGGTTAAAGAATATGAAAGGTTTCAAATGAAACGCTACTATTTCATGTTAAGCGAGTCTTTTGGTTTTCCCACTTCTAGAGATCGCGGCAAACGTGTAGTCATGGAGGTAACCAAAACGATGCACATCACAAGACAGTTTTGTTTCTACAGAAACTAGACATTGATGAGAGCCTTTGATCATCTTTCTAGAGAGATATGTCAATTTGTGCCCATTGAGAAGATCTATTTCTTGAATAAATCATTCTGAAACTATTCTTCTCAATCTCATCTTCACTTTGTTTTGAAGTAATCTTTCTGAAGTACTTCTGATCTCAACTGGAACTTGACTTCAAACTTTCTCAACTAGGTGGATCACCAGTTTTGAATTTACTTTTTGAACCATTCGAGGAAATATTTTGAGTTTCTTTGAATCCTTTCTCAAATGTGATCTTTCTGACCCATATATTTGAGTTGAAGAACTTTCTCTAGAAAGCAAATCCAATAGGATGCAGCAATTTTAGCATTGACTTTTTGCTCAAGAAAGAGGGAGGTACCAGATGCTTTGAATATGAATGATTTAAAAACTAATCATGTTCAGAAGGTTCCTTATATGATAGAAACGATCTTCAGCTAAGGGTTATGTGAAGATGTTAGCAATCTCACTTTCAGTATTAATAAATCTTAGCTCAATATATCTTTTCTGAACATGATCTCTTATGAAATGATGCTTAATGTCAATGTGCTTAGATCTAGAATGCTGAATGGGATTTTTTGTGAGATTAATTGCACTGGTATTATTACACAAGATAGGGATTTTAGTATACCTTAGATTGAAATCTTCTAGCTGTTGCTTAATCCAGAAAATTTGAGTATTGCAATTTGCAGCAGACACATAGTTAGCCTCTGCATTTGAAAGAGCAATAATGTTCTGCTTCTTACTTGACCAAGTTATCAATGACTTTCCAAGAAAGCAACAGTAGCCACTAGTACTTTTCCTTTCAACTCTGTCTTTAGCGAAATCAGCATCACAGTAGCTTGTAACAATGCAAATAGTACCTTTCTCATACCAGAGGCCAAGATTAGCAATACCAACTAAATATCTCAGAATTCTCTTGACAGTATTCAAGTGTGATTGTTTGGGATTAGATTGAAATCTAGCACAAATTTCCATATTTAATTGCAAGTCAGGTCTACTAGCAATAAAATACAGTAGAGATCTAATCATAACTCTGTAAAGAGTTTTAGAGACTCTTTCACCATCTTCATTAGCTTTTAGAACTTGAGAAGAATGCATGAGAGTACTGATTGTAACATCCACAACGAGTTCCGACCTCCGAATTGATTTCCAAGTTATACACGAGTTCCAACCTCCGAATTTATTCCCAACAGCTTTTCATTTCTATTGGTGTTCTCGAGTTTGACCTATGACCGACTTCTGAGATTGAATTGGGAGTTCCGAGATTATATAAGTTCCGATTTCCCGGTACATAAGGTTAATGTTTTGATTACCGATTTCCGGTGTTATGCTTAGAATCGATCTCCAAGATTGATCCTAGACCCAGTTTTAGAGTTACATGTAATAAGAGTTTTAAAGCATCCTAATTCTCAACTTTCAAGTTTATGTTAACATCCCCAACTACCGGATTTAAGTATTTTAGGTTTCATATTCTTATCCTTGACTTTCGATTTTGAGGTGATTTGTGTGCTGTATGATTTTCGACCTCCGACTTTATGCTTCAAATAAATTGTGCATGATTTTCGACATCGGACTTTATTTCCAAGTTTCAAATAAAACAGAGATTTCATCTCTAAGTTTCAAATAAGATGGGCATGAGTTCCAACTTTAAGCAGAATCAAGACGAGTTCCGATTTCAGATACAATGGAAGCGAGTTCCACTGTTTAGGCAAAATGGAGAATAATCTAGCCACAAAAAAGGGAGACATGACTAAACTTTACCCACAAAATTTCGACCAATCAAAACTGATAAAGCCAACTACCCTTTCAATGCTTAAATCATATTTTTCTCTCTTATTCCCATATTGATTTGTGCCACTCTCTCCTCTGATTTCAGCTTTCTTTTTCTCTCCTCCTCTTAACCAACTTTATCAAACCTTCAAGCTTCACAAGGTTCTATCAATTCAAACTTCAACACGTAGCAAAATCACACTCCAAAGAGGTAGATGTTCAATTTTGTGCTTATTATTCTGATTGGGGTGGCTGATTTTGGCTTTATGTTCTCACTTTTTGATGTGATTAGGGAATGATTATGATGATCTTTGATCGGTTGTTGGCTGTTCTTATGTTTAACTTTGATTAAGGAGTAAAAAAAATGTGAGGATAGGAAGATGTGAGGGGCTGGAAGACCAAATTCCCTCGGCAGTTTATACGGCGGAATGCACGAATCTGCCTACAGACGGTTAAATTTGATGAAACTATTTTTATATGAAATTAGACATTCAGAGCTTTCCATTATAATATAAGACCATTGTATTAATATTGAGAGAGATATGAATTTTTGAAAATTGACCTAGGAATTAGGACTTTCATCCGGGCAGTGTGAGTTGAGAAGGGCATAACTCACCCTACACAACTCCAAATTCAGTGAAACTAACTTTGTTAGAAATGTTACACATAGGAGAACATCCCATAGTAAAATTATGAGTTAGAGACGGTACCATTTGCTCTCAGTGGTTCAAAGAAGTTGCCCTATGTCCAAACCAGGCCAAAATAGGATAGTTCAGGAAGGTCGAATTTTGGGACTTATAACTCGAGCTCTACTAAAGCAAATGAAATGGAACTTCTTATAAATGAAAGCTTGTCTTGTTAACTTTAAAATGAAGTTAATTTTGTATGATTTGAACTTGTTTGTGATTTTTAGTAGATTTTTACTTTTAGGTGTGTAATTCTAGCCAGCCACAGGGCAGGCTGGGATAAAACTTAAATAACTTGAGCCATATTTATCAAAATTAGATGGGACTAAAGAGGTTAGAAAATAGATACATAACACTTTGGCGTATCCAAAATTGGGGTCCAGATGAGTTAAATAGAAATTATGGCCTGATTTACAAAAATCGGGTTGAATGCAAGTGTTGAGACAACAACCATATTTTAATTGCAGTAATTGTGCCATGATTTTGATGTTTGAAATATGAATAAAGTGTTATGATTTTTGGAAAATTTGATGCTCTGAGTACTGGCACTATTCATGAAAGCGAGCACATTCTGTTAAGCTGCCAAAATTTCGGTAAAGCCTATGCATGAATTATAATCTACATTCAAATCCATGTGCATTTGCAAGAAGTTCATAAAGGTCATGTTATGATGATATGATAAACCTAAAGGTTATATTATGATGAAAGTTTCATAATACTTGGGCCAGCCCCAAATTAAAGTTAAGGGGAATAGATCGATGGGAAGGTCGGGGAAAGTAAACCCGGTATTCCTATATAGGAACGAGCTCGATCTTGAAAAACAGACTATTACCCAGGAGTCTAAATGGCCAAAAACTCCCAGGGGACCAAGTGATGGAAAAGTTTATGAAGACAAGTTCAAGAATGAGATTTTGCATGGCTGCATTGAATAGTCATTATATCCTGCTTTCTGATTTGGTATTATATTTATCTATTACTGTATGTTTGTTTATTCTGCTCATTATTCTATGTATCACCGCTTAATAGTTTATTCTGTGCTTATACTGTCCTAAGTAAAACTGAACCTTGCCTTGGACTAGACGCTTTCTTAAACTTATTAAATATGGATAGTTCACTTTGATCCCATGTTTTCAAAATTAAACAAAAATCGAGGTAACTGAGAATGAATGTGACGTCAGTTACACACTCTACGTGAACCCCTACTGAGAATTCCTTTAGATTCTCATCTCGTTTTGCATTTCCGCATCATTCTCAGATGCTGGAGATGGACTCAACTGCCACCCTGTTTATTGAGATTCCCAACCTGCAGCTCCACCATGATCCCATAGTGGATTCGCTGTACATTGCCAGCTCCTGCAACTTCCGTCTCTACCTTTTTAGCAATAGGAATTTTATTGTTCCCCTTTTTCACCCTGCCTTTGATCCTGCCACTCCATATTTTGTGGTCTCGTTGCATATGGCACACCCTCCTCTTGCACCTCCAGCGCCAGCAGCACCTGCCGTACCTGCCAGTCCTCCGCCTGAGTCCCCTCCACATATGGTTCCAAACATCCCACTCAGCTCCGAGAATGATCCTTGGAAGGCCACTAGCTCATCATCCTCCTCCTCAGGACCTAGTATGGACTACTCCTCAGCCGGGCCTGGAATGGCCAACGGCTACCTGACTGAGTAGTTTCTAGCTATGGGTGGCAGTGCATAGCATGACCTTCTTTTGGTAGTGTAATATCGGGCCATAGACGTGGATCAGCTAGTTCGGGATGTCCTCTAAGGTCCTTGTAAGATTGTTTTAATTGACACAGGCCCTATGTTCTTTTTGTTACATTGGCCCCACTTATGTATCCTACTTTGAGTCTCTACATAAACTGAAGCATTGGCTTCTAACTTATATATTTATATGTATACAATTAATGATTTATTACCTGTCTGTATCCTTTCTGTTGTGCCTTTTTATAAATTCCGTTATGTTCTACGATGTTGATCACGTATGTTATATACCACGCCCCGCTTCATCCGTTTAAAAAAGAAAATAAAAAAGAGAGACGTGACATGATAAGTAATTAGTAAGCTGAGTATCAACACGGTAACACAATCTACTTAATTTCATGCTATGACTTAAGCATAACATTAAATTAGTAAGGTATTACACTGATACTCTTAACCTTGTCCATGTCAAACTTTCTAAACAAGTCTTTAGCATATTTTTCTTGATGAATCATAATTCCATCTTTTTGTTGTTTGATTTGGAGTGCAACAAAGAATTTAAGTTCTCCCATCATACTTATCTCAAATTCTCCCTGCGTAAGCTCAGAGAAATTTTTGTACAAATTTTGATTAGTTAATCTGAGCAATTCGAAAATCATTTTTGTCATGAAGAATAAATAAAGTAGTATCAACTTTTCCTCTTATAAAACTATTTTTGATTAAAAAAGAGCTAAGTCTATCATACCAAGTTTTAGGAGCTTACTTTAAACCATATAAGGCTTTAGAAAGCTTAAAGACATGGTGAGGAAAATTTTCATTTTCTAAACCAAGAGGTTAATTTACATAAACTTCCTCAGATATTAAACCATTTAAAAAAGCAGATTTTACATCCATTTGAAATAACATAAAACCTTTATATGAGGCATAAGCAAGTAGCATTCTGATTACTTCCAATCTTCCTGTAACACCTTAATAGTCCCATACTATGCTTAAGTCATATTATGGGATTACTAGTTGTTACTTTTACTCGTGGAACTAACATTACCATTTAAAACTACTTGTAATGAAAATAGGGGGTATTTTTTTTTTTTTTTGGACAATAACAAATAAACTGTTTTGAAAACCAAGAGCCATGAGCACATCGTGAATGCATAATATAAACATCACCATCTCATATATATAATGCGAATAAAATAAATAGAAGTGACAAGAATAACAATCACTTAGATAAACATAACATTCATTCCACGACTATTCATATTTAATAATATAATAGTGTTACTAGAAGTTATACATAAGGATAATGATGGGTCCGATATCTACTCTCGACCCTACACAAGAAACCTACCAAATACATGATAAAGGAAAATACATAGGAAATCTTTACTGCCCAAGCATACCATACAATAGAATGATAACCCTATAACTACAACCAAAAGGGCCTATCCTCATGCTCGGCTCCACATGCAATCACCACATCACTCATCAGGCGGGAGGAAACCGTTCCCGAATCTACCGGGAGTAATATCACCATGTCCCTCTCCTCGAGCATGTCTACACCCATGAGGCATAGCATGCGTATAAATGAACCCGCGACCGCCAACTGGGGGTGGAGTGTGACGAGGAGCTGCTGAAGAAGAAGATGAATCAGACATCAGACGTATCACAAACAAGTAAGAGTGCTTGGATGGGTTAGTCTCTACATGATAGCTCGGATAAGATGGCTCCAAAGGATCAGAATCCAATGACATGGTAGGAGTCAGGCGGGTATCCGAGTCAGTCTCATCGTCAGTGGGGTATCTCAGCAGCTGAAAGTAGGGGTGGATGTCGTCCATGGTAACCTCCCCATATGGCTGATGTGATCGGAAAAATGGGCTCATCATTGGAATCTGAAACGTATGGTCGTGGAAGATGTAGACCCTCATCGCTATGCTTGCAGACATCACCGAGGCATTTAGCACTCGGTCGAAGCGCCAACACCACGCTGGAAACTCAATGAAGATCACTATCGTGCCCGACATCGACATCCTTTGAAGAAGACAGGAAATGTAGGAGTGAGAAATACTAGATATCTCAATAGGATTGCGACTAGACATACACTGTGTCATCATCATCATCTCGCCACTTCGGGTTTAATTATGAAAACGGTGGACATGTATAGATTCAATTTTAATGGTTTTGAAAACTTAAACCCCAAAGTGGGTTGCTTTTAAACTTAACATCATAACTCTATCATCATAACTAAACATACATATAGAAGCATAAAATAAACGTTTATAATGCATATGGACAATATAAATACATGCAATGACATGCAACCTCATAGACTCAACCATGATTCTACTTTAACTTTACTTTCATTCTTAGCACGTGCTTAACTTTCATTACTTTTTCTTTAAAATTGACTGCTTTTGGACATGAGCTAATTCCATAATTTCTTTTCTTATCATTATACTTTACATGCATAGTACTTCTTTGATTAGATACATGCAATGATATGACTATGTCCATAATTTTAACGGAAATCTAGCAGCATAATAGCTAGATCGGAGCTTTCCCAAAATGCCAATCATAAACTTTCAACCAACAGTCCATCATATCTATGTCATATCATCACACTAATCATTCAATCATGAGACAAAGCTGAATCAAACTTGTCAATCATCATGCCGAATGGCACCATGCATTCATGCCCTAAAGGGGTTTATAGTTGTGTTATTCTTTGTAAAGAATCTTATGAATCATCATATGATTTCCCATGGTTACCCATGAAAGAATCACATAATTAATATATGTATGTGGTCTTTTAATTACTTAGTTCTCATGTGAAATTATTCTTTACTTGAGTACATGTCTTATGGAAAACTTGTTCGAATTAATTAAGTTAAGTGATTGTGTCTTTTCTTTGAGATATTGCACTTAGTGATTCCTAGGTTCATGGTATGCTCAGAGGCCCTAATCATACTTCTATTCCCAAGGATTCGAGACCCCTCTAATCCTTGGGTCATGACAACGCATAACTATACTCATGAACCCAACAACACCATATTCACTAATCACCAAGGGTGATTTTTAACTTAACCAAGTTGCAAAGTTTCAAGCTTTGATTGTTATCATAACAAGATCTTACCTTAAATATCAGAAAAGTTGTTATTCTTTATAAAGTAGTCATAAAGTTTTATTCTTTATGAAACTAAGTGCATCTAAAATTATACTCTTAACTTAGAGATTAAACTTTATGAAATAATGATACAAGATACTAGCTTTTGAACTATAAAGTCTTGTTCTTGATGAAAGTTGACACTTTTATTTATTCTAAGACCATCAAAGTCTCAACTTTATGATTTAAAGTTGTCTTAAAGTCTAAAAGATCCTTACTTCATGAACTAGTGATATAAAACATTAGCTTTAGAGTTATAAAGTCTTGATTTTTACAAAAGTTAACAATTTTATGACTCAAAAGTGACATTTTTGCTTAAAGCTTAAAACTTTACTAATATAATCATCTTGAGATTCCACTTTTACAAGACTTAAAATGCAAGCTTATAACTTTATGACTTAAAGTTATCTTCTTGATTAAAGTTTAAAACTTTATGAAAGGATTTGGATCCAAGAATTCAATCTTTGAAACATAAAGTGACAAGATATCATTTCTCTAACTCAAAAAGGCTTAATATTCCAAAAAGCTTAGACTTTTACATGTATTCTTATCTTCAAAACAAAACAAAAGAAGACTTTATGAAGGCACCAAAACTTGCACCACTTTTTATGCATCAAGAAGCAAACTTTTTAAAGTTTTAAGCTTTTAGGATGTTCATAATCTTATCAAATCATGGAAAACATGAAAATATGAATCTTTTCTAATCAGAAACTCATCATAAGCAAAGGAACAAACTTTAAACAAAATACCACTAAGAACATCATTCTTTTTCAAGTAACTCACAAGAAACATCAAGATCTCATGTGTAACATCCTAAATTTCTTGTCGTGCCAAATTACCTCAGTAACCCTGAGTAATTAGGCACTTAATGAGAAATTATGAGATTAAAACTTAATTAAGGGGATTAACGAAGAGTTTATAAGTCAACTCGGGTGAGATAAGTCAAGAGAATACTTAATCGAGATTAGATAATCTCTAATTAAGCAAGTCAGAGCCTTTATAGCCTAATTAAGTACTAATCGCTCTTAGATAGCTTAATCGAGTTTAATTAAGGATAATTAAGCTTGATTGCAAGATTAATTTTTGTTAATCATGTTCTTGTGTGTTAATCACTAATCCTTACTTAATCATCTTAATTAAGTTGCAAGAGCACTTAATCGCATGATTAAATTCAAATTTAGTCAACAAGACAATAAAGTAAAAAGTGATGTCATTAAAGCATAAAGCATAAGACAAGGTTGCGTTTTGTAAGATTGTACATGCTTTGCTCCATCATTATCCAATTTGTCCCCCTAAACCTTAATTAACACAAAATTAAGAAAATATCTCCCTCCTTTCCTTTATGTTTGGACGCCACTTTCTCTCTCTTCCACCCTTATCCATTGCATTTTCACTCATCTTATTCTTTCTATTGAAACCAAATCCTCCAACTTCTCTCTATACACTTCTTCATCTTCTTTATCATCTTCTTCTTCTTTTCTTCACCACCACTGCCAAAACCTCTCACTTAGCCCTTCAAGGACCTCATCTTTGGGTCTTTGAAGACAAGATCTAAATACTATCACCATCATTTTCAAGAGAACTCAAGAGCTTCTCCTTCCTTCTTCCAAAGCCGCCACCATCATCAACAAAAGGAGCCATTATCTTCTTCTTCCCCTTCTCTTATTTTTGCGCCATCTTCAAGAAAGGTAGTGATCTTTATCCTTTTATTTTGTTTACTCAAGAAAACTTGAAGCTTGGTTCTTCTTATGACCAAGGTCTTTGAGTAAAAACTTGAGAAAATCTTTCATGTTCTTCATGAGCAAAAGTTTCTATTTTTGGTTAAATATGTTCTTATTCTTCTTCAAGTGTTCTTGATGTTTCTACTTTCGGAAAAATATGTTCATGTTCTTATTCTTGAATGTTCTTGATGTTCTTAGTGGTATTTTGCTTAAAGTTGTTCTTTTTCTTATGATGAGTTTATGATTAGAAAGATTTCATCTTTACATATTTTTCATGTGAACATCCTAAAAGCTTAAAGCTTTAAAAAATTTGCTTCTTGATGCATAAAAGGTCGCGCAAGTTTGGTGCTTTCATAAAAGTCTTATTTTGTTTTGTTTTGAGACAAGACTACATGTAAAAGTTTAAGCTTTTTGGAATATTAAGCCTTTTTGAGTTATAAAAATGGTATTTTGTCACTTCAGGTTGTAAAGATTGATTCTTGGATGTAAATCCTTTTATAAAGTTTTAAACTTTAATCAAGAAGGTGACTTTAAGGCATAAAGTTGTAAGCTTTCACACTAAGTCTTGTAAAGGTGAAATCTTGAGATGAATATATTAGTAAAGTTCTAAGCTTTAAGCAAAAATTTCACTTTTGAGTCATAAAGGTGTTAACTTTTATAAAGATCAAGACTTTATAACTTTAAAGCTAATGTTTTGTATCACTAGTTGATAAAGTAGGAATCTTTTTAATTTAGAGACAACTTTAAATCATAAAATTGAGACCTTGATAGTCTTAGAGTAAACAAAAGTGTCAACTTTCATAAAGAATAAAACTTTATGACTACTTTATAAAGAAAGATAACTTTTATAATATTTAAGATAAGATCTTGTTATGTTAGTAATAAAAGCTTGAAACTTAGTAACTTGGTTAAATTAAAAATCGCCCTTGGTGTTTAGTGGACATGGTGTTGTTGGGTTCATGATGTGGTTATGCGTTGTCATGACCCAAGGATTAGAGGAATTTCGAACTCCTTGGGAACAGAAGTATGATTAGGGCCTACCATGAACCTAGAAATCACTAAGTGCACTATCTATCACTAAGTGCACTATCTCAAGGAAAGGAAACAATCACTTAACTTAATTAATGTGAACAAGTGTTTCATAAGATATGAACTCAAGTAAAGAATAATTTCATATGAGAACTAAGCAACTAAAAGACCACATACATATTTCTTAACTATGTGATTCTCTCATGGGTAACATAGGAAATCATGTGATGATTCATAAGATTCTTCACAAAGAATAAGACAACTATAAACCCCTTTTGGATATGAATGTATGCTGCCATTCAGCATGATGAATGACAAGTTTGATTGAGCTTTGTCTCATGATTGAATGATGAGTGTGCTGATATGATGGAGATATGATAGACTGTTGGTTGAAAGTTTATGATTGGTATTTTGGGGAAGCTCCGGTCTAGTCGTTATGCTGCCGGATTTCCGTCAAAATTATGGACGTAGTCATATCATTGCATGTATCTAATCAAAGAAGTATTATGCATGTAAAGTATAATGATAATGAAAGAACTAATGGGACATGACCCTTCAATCACTTCGATAAGGGAAGTGAGAAACGGTGGTCCACAAAGACTCAAGGAACCTCTATGAGGGAGGCAAGGGTGACATGAAGGACCCTCCAACTTAGGGGTAATCAATATCAGCTTAGTCTGATTTAGTTTAGCACTGTGTGATGGCGGTCACGGAATGAGCTCATGTCCAACAGTAGCCTATTTCAAAGGAAAGTAAAGGATGTTAAGCACATGTTAAAAATGAAAGTAAAGTCAAAGTATAACCTTGGTTAAGTCCATAAGGATGCATGTCTGTGCATGTGTTTATATTGTCCATTTGCATTATGAATGTTTATCCTATGCTTTAGTTATGATGATGTAGTTATGATGTTAAGTTTAAAAGTAACCCGCTTCGGGATTTAAGTTTTCAAAATCATTAAAATTGAACTTATACCTATCCACTATTTTTATAATTAAACTCGAAGTGGCTGGGACGATGATGAGGACACAATGTTTGTTTAGTCGCGATCCTACTGAGAAATCCAGTATTTCTCACTCCTACATTGTTGTCTTCAGAGGATGTCGATGTCAGGCACGATGGTGATCTTCATTGAGTTTCCAGTATGGCATTGGTGCTTCGACCCGGTGCTGAATGCCTCAGTGATGTCTGTGAGAGCAGCAATAAGGGTCTACATATTCTATGATTGTTCGTTTTAGACTTTTGTGATGAGCCCATTTTTCTGACCACATCAGCCATTTGGCGAGGTTACCTTGGATGACATCTGTCCTTACTTTTAGCCGTCGAGGTGCCACACTGATGATGAGACCGACTCGGATACCCGTCTGACTTCGATCGTTTCCTTGGATTCCGACCCTTTAGAGCCTTCCCACCCGAGTTATCATGTGGAGACTAACCTATTTGAGGCCTCCGATCTGTTTGTGATACGTCTGACGTTTGATGTCTGACTCATCTTCTTCTTTAGCAGTTCCTCGTCACACTCTACCTCCGGTTTGCAGCTGTGAGTTCATTCGTACTCGTGCAGTGCCTCGAGGGCGTGGTGTGCTTGACAAGGGGGACATGGTGATGTTACTTTCGGTGGATTCGAGAATGGTTTCCTCTTGCCTGACAAGTGACGCGGTGATTGCATATGGAGCCGAGCACGAGAATAGCCCTTTTTGGTTGTAGTTATAGGGTTATCATTTTACTGTATGGCATGCTTGGGCTGTAGGGATTTCTGATATATTTTCTTTTATCATGTATCTGGTAGGTTCCATGTGTAGGGTCGACAGTAGGTATCGGACCCATCATTATCTATATGTATGACTTTTAGTAGCACAATTAGCGTTATATTAGCTATGAATGGCCATGGAATGAATGTTATGATTATCTAAGTTATTGTTATTTTGGTTGCTTCTGTTTATTGTTATTCGCACGATATGTATGAGATAACGTTGTTTATTATATGCATTCACGATGCGCTCATGACTCTTGGTTTTCAAAATAGTTTACTCGTTATTGTTCAAAAAAAAATTTACCCCTAGTTTCAGGTAAAGTAATTTCAAAAAGTTAATGTTAGTTCCACGAGCAAAAGTAGCAACTAGTAATTCCACAATATGACTTAAGTATAGACTGGAACTATTAGGTTGTTACATCATGCATCAAGAAAGAAAAATAGAAACTTTAAAGCACTTAAAGAAAGGAACTTTTCAAGAACTCAAGAATAAGAACATGAACATATTTTACCAAAAATAGAAACTTTTGCTCATGAAGAGCATGAAAGATTTTCTCAAGTTTTCACTTAGAGATCTTGGTTATGGGAAAAACCAAGCTTCAAGCTTTCTTGAGTAAATAAAATAAAAGAGTGAAGATCACTACCTAAGCTTGAAAATGACGAGTTCTTGTAGGAGAAAATGAAGAAGATGATGGCTCCTCCTTAGTGATGATCGAGGCAGTTTTGAATGAACCAAGAGGGAACTCTTGAATTCTCTTAAAAATGAAGCTTGTAGTGTTTGAATCTCTTCTTCAAAGACCAAAAGATGTGGTCTTTAAAGGGCTAAGTGAAGAAGGTTTGGTTATGGAGGTGGAGAATGGAAGAAGAAGAAGATGAAGAAGAAGAAGAGTGTTTTAGAGAGAAGTGAGAGGATTTGAGAGTTAGAGAAAGAATAGAAAAACACAATGAAAAATGTGAGTGTATTTGTGTGTGTGTGTGTTGTGTTGTGGCCATAACATACATCAAGGGAGGAAAGGAGATATTTTCTGAATTTTGTGGTAATTAAGATTTAGGGAGATAAATTGGATGATAGGGGAACAAATCAAGTACTTACTTTTACATAAAGCACTCTTGTTTAATGCTTTATACTTTAGTGACATCACTCTTTACTTTATTGTCTAGTTGACTAAATTTGAATTTAATCATGCGATTAAGTGCTCTTGCAACTTAATTAACATGATTAAGCAAGGATTAGTGATTAATACACAAGAATATGATTAATAAAAATTAATCTTGAGATTAAGCTTAATTATCCTTAATTAAAGTCGATTAAGCTAATTAAGAGTAATTAGTACTTAATTAAGCTATTAAGGGGTCTGACTTGCTTAATTAAAGATTATCTAATCTTGGTTAAGCATTCTCTTGGCTTTTCTTCTTTTAATTAACTCATAAACACCTCGTTAATCCCTTAATTAAGTCTTAATCTCATAATTTCTCATTAAGTACCTAATTGCTCAAGGTTACTAAGGTAATCTAGCACGACAAGAAAATGAGGATGTTACACTTGCTATGGGGGCAAAGGTTTCATTATAGTCAATGTCTTCTTGATGATTATAACCCTGTGCCACCAATCTTGCTTTGTTTCTAATAACTTTTCCATTTTCATCAAACTTGTTTCTGAACACCCATTTAATCACAATAGCAGATTGTCCTTTAGGTAGAGGGACAAAGGTCCAAACTTTGCTCTTCTCAAATTGAGATAGCTCCTCTTTCATTGCTTCAATCCAATTTTGATCTGCCAGAGTTTCATCAATACTTTCTGGTTGAATTTTAGAGATAAGAGCTGTAACATCCAAAAAAAAAAATTTATCATTTTTAACCGAGTTGTTTGGGTTTTAGTGAATAATTGGGATTAATTGGAATTCAATTAAGTATTTACCCAAAGCCGATTAAGTAACATTTAGAAGGATTAACTTTGATGGAATTAGGTTAGGAACATAGGAAACCTCATAGAATTTTTCTAAAACCGGTTTATCGATTTAAGAGAAATCGATAAGATTTCAATATTTTAAACTGTTGGAATCGGATCAATAGAAGTTATATTATGAAAATCCTAGGATGGATGGTTAAGATTCAGCCAATTTATCCATACAAGTGGCACCACAATCAGCCTTGGAGGGTGGTAGCCACATCAAATTGAATTAGCCAAACACATCCACCAATCACATGAAACCTTGCTTCAAAAGTTTGTGATTAATCCCCTCCTTGCCCTTGACAAATTTGGCCATCAAGAAGGGGCAGACCCCTCATCATTCTCTTCCATCTCAACTTGTCTCCACACTTTCTCCATCAACTCTTCAAGCTTCATCAAGAATTTCTTAAATTCAAGACACCACACCAACAAGATTTCACCTAAAGGAGGTAGGAATTCAACTTTTCTTCTTGTCTTCCTTGATTTGGGGTTGTGTGGGGCTTCTATTTCTCTAGTGATTCTAATGTGAGTTTGAGTGATGATGATGAATTAGAGTTTATTTTACATGTATGTTGTGATTGGAATTAAAATTGGAATAAAAGGACTTGAAGATAGGAAGAACCAAGGGACTGGTGGGTGAAAACCCTGTGGCATCCGTACGTCTGTCCTATACGGACAAGAATCTAACCATCAAAACTTGATGAAACTATTTTTATATGAAACTACATATCTAGGGATTTTCAACCATATAAAATATAAGGTCATTGGATTAGTATAGAATTAGTTATAAATTTTTGAAGTTTGACTGAGAAATCTAGCTTCTCATCTAGGCAGTTTGAGTTGAGAAAAGTGTAACTCACCCTACACAACTCTAAATTGAGCACAACTAACGTTGTTTGAAAGCTAACATGTAAAAAAACATTCCATAAAAATTTCAAAGTCAGATTCATTGCCACTTATTCCCAGTACATCAATGAAATTACCTTAAGTTCAAATTGCGCTAAAACAGGATAGTCCAATAGGGTCAAGTTACGAGGCTTATATCTCAAGATATATTCGTGAAAATGATATGAAACTTCTTTTATTTAAAAGATTGCTATGTTAGCTTTAATTTGGTAAAAATTTCATATAATTTCTCCTAGATTCCTATTTTTAGTGAATTTTCACTTATAAGGGTGCAATTCTGGCAAAGTGTAGGGCAGTCTGAGGTCAAATACAAATAACTTAAGCTATACAAATCAAAATGAGATGGGACCAAAAGAGTTGGAAACCATACATATAGAGCTATAACATATCTTAAGTTCAGGTTTAAATGAGTTGAATAGGAGTAAAGGTGAATTTGGCAAAATTCGGGCAGAAGAGGGTAGAGTATGTAGAAAACTCTGTTGATGCTTGTATTGATCTTGATGATTGATATTGTGAATATATACTTGCTATCCCATATTAATTTGAATACTTGATTGATTGTATTGGTGACCTGGCACTATTCATGGGAAAGCAGACTTGATCTATCATACTGGCAAAATTTCGGCAAAGCCTATGCATAGATTATGATATACACTTTGATACATATGCATTCATGATTATGATGAAAGCTATAATAAAGATTCTATGATGAAAGATATGATGATGAGTCTATATTCTGAAAGAATGTGACATGGCGATCTCGCTCTGATGGGGTATGATAGGGCGATCATACTCTGGAATGTGGCATAATGATCCCATACTCTAAGGAATGTGATATGATAATCACACCCTGATGGAGTATGACATGGCGATCATACTCTGGCACGTGGCAGGATCAACATATTCTTAAGGAGTGCGACATGGTGATCACAACACTATGGAGTATGACATGGTGATCGTAGTCTGGAATATGTATAATAAGTAAAGGAAGATAAAGGAAGAAAAGAAAATTATGTATATCTGCATAAATTCAAGTACAAGTAAAGGCATGTGCAAATTTTATGTTTTCAGTATATTGGTGTTATTATATTTTAATATGTTTCAGTTATTATTCATAGTAAAATTCATAAATTTATTTTGTATTGACTCACCCAAATGACAAGTGTATGAATAAAATGGACTCTGCTTTGAACAATATATTTTCGAACTATAAAATTAAACATTTATATAAAATGTCCATCTTTTTCATAATAAATCGAAGCAGCTGGAGATAATAACGATGACACGATATGAAATTTCTTAGTGAATCCTACTGAGAATTTAAAATTCTCACTCCTGCTTCCGTGTTATCTCCAGATAGTTCGAGAAGTTTCAAAGACGGCTGAAGTTGCTGTCAGATAAGGTCTGCTCAAGTAACAGTAACAACTCCAAAGTGTGATACTATGACTTAAGTATAGTACTGTATAGAGGAGGACGTTACAAGAGCAAGATTGGATTCGCTTCTGAGTGAAGATCTTGTTATGATTCCGTAAGAGGGTTCACCAATAATTTGGTTTTGAGAGACAACTCTCAAGTCTTTTATACTAGTGTATCTTCGCTTTAGAGGTATACCTTCTGGTCCTTCAGAAAGGTCATCAGAAACATTTTGATGAGAAGGAAGTTCAGAAATATCATCCTCGTTATTAATAGTGACAATCTGAATATTTTGCTGATTCTGGGAAGTGTCATTAATTGACAGATTATTTATTTCTTCTTCCAGATTTGCAACCTTCTGATTAAGGTCATTATTCTTTTCCATGAAGCTTATATGGATGGTTTCTTCCACTACTTGAGTCTGCTTGTTGAACACCTTGTAAGCTTTTGAAATAGAAGAATATTTTAGGAAAATTCTAGGATCAGATTTTGGATCAAACTTTGAAAGTTTGCCTTTGGTGTTAAGTACAAAGCATCCAGATCCAAAGACATGAAAATAAGAAATGTTGGGTTTTCTTCCCTTCCATAATTCGTATGGAGTTTTTTTGAGAATAATCCTTAAGAAAATATGATTTTGAATATAGCATGCAGTGTTAACTGCTTCTACCCAAAAACCTTTTGATAAACCACCTTCAAGAAGCATAGTTCTGGCCATTTCTTATAACGACCTTTTCTTCTTTTCCACTACTCCATTTTGCTGAGGAGTTCTAGGAGAAGAGAAGTTATGAGAAATGTCATTTTCATTACAAAAATTTTCAAAAGAGTGATTGTCAAATTCTCCACCATGATCTGATTTGATGGAGGTGATGCAAAAACCTTTTTCATTTTGAATTCTTTTTAAAAAAGATTTGAAGGCCTCACAAGCTTCATCCTTATGGATTAGGAATATAAACCATGTGAATCTAGAAAAATCATCCACAATGACTAAACCATATTCCTTACCATCAAGACTAGCAGTTTTTGTTGGTCCAAAAAGATCAAGATGTAAAAGGTCAAGTGGTCTTGTAGTAGAAACTAAATTTTTAGTATAAAAAGAACTTTTGGTCTATTTGCCTCTAAGACAGAACTCAAAAGAATAGTCATTTTCAAAATTGATTTTAGGCAAACCTTTTACTAGCTCTTTCCGAGAAATTTCAGAAATCAACTTCATATGAGTATGACCAAACTTTCTGTACCATAGCCACTTTTCATCCACAAAGGAAACTAAACATTTTACACTTTGATCAAGAAGATCATCTAGATATAATACATACGTATTATTATGCCTTCTAGCAGTAAGAATGATTTTATCAATAGTGGAATCTTTAGTTATACACTATGAAGGTTCAAACACAACTTTGTAGCCTTGGTCACAGAATTGACAATGCTCAGAAGGTTGTGAGTTAATCCTTCTACTAACATAACATCAGATGTTAGGTTGGAATTGTTCTTACCAACATTACCTATACCAATGACTTTGGATTTGATTCCTGTAACGACCGAAAAATTTATCGTTAACAACCGAATTATTCGGTTTTTAATCAAATAAGTGAGTTTAATCAGAACTTGATTAAACATTTACTCGAAGTCAAATTAAGTGTGATTTAGATGGATTAGACTTGATGGAATTAGATTAGGAGCATAGAAACCCCTACAGAACAATTTCAAATCGATTTACCTATTTAAAGGAAATCGGTAGGATTTCGGTATTTCCAACTGTCGGAACCGGACCAGTAGAAATTAAACCATGAGTGCCCTAGAATCAATGGACAAGATTCAGCCAAGCACTCCCCCAAGTGGCGCCTAGACAGCCATGGATGAGGAGGATTGAACCAGATTTTATGACCACTTTAGGTCCACCAATCAAGATCAAGCCAACTTCCAAATATCTCACTTCCTTCTCTCTTTCTCCATTAGCAAAATTTCGACCCCTCCATCAGCTAAAGCTCCCTTCTTTCTCTTCTCCTTGCTCTCATTTCTACTCCATTCTCATCCATCTTCAAGCCTCATCCCAAGCCACCACCATCCAAGAACACAAAATCAGCCTAAACTACTCAAGACAAGATAGGAAATCCTACTTCTCCTCTTGTTTCTCTGAATTGGGGTTGTATGTTGGGCATGAACAATCTGAGATATGGATGTCTTACAGAGTGGTGATGATGTTTTATGACTGGTTTTGCATGTATGTTGTGATTGAAATTGAAATTGAAATTGAGGGCAAATAGCTTGAAGAAGGCAATCAAATCTAGAAGCTGTTAGGGTTTTCCCTCGGCGGTCCGTACGGCGGAGTGTACGGATCCGCCTCCCGCCGAAATTGGATGAAACCATTTTTAAATGAAACTAGACATCTAGGGATTTCCATACATATATCATAATAGGCTATTGGATTAGTATAGAATTAGTTATGAATTTTTGAAGTTAGACTTAGAAATCTGGGTTCTCACCCGGGTAGCATGGGTTGAGAAGGGTGTAACTCACCCTATACAACCTCAAATTGAGTGCAACTAAAGATGTTTGAAAGCTAACACATGAGAGAACATCCTATAAAAATTTCAGAATTTAATTCGTTGTCATTTGTTCCCAGCACATCAATGAAGTTGGCTTAGGTTAAAACTGGCTTAGAACAGGACAACCCAATAGGGTAATGTTTCGAGATTCATAACTCAAAATCCACTTAGGCAAATGAATGAAACTTAATTCATTTTAAAGATTGTTGTGTTAGCTTCATTTTGATATAAAATTCGCATGATTTCATTTAGTTTTCGATTTTTAGTGAATTTTCTCCCATAGGAACCCCATTCTAGGTAAGAATAGGACATGCTGAAATAAAATGTTTATACCCGAAGTTATACAACTCAAAATGAGATGGGACCAAAAGGGTTAGAATCTAGACATATGAACTATAACATACCCAAAAATTTGATTTAAATGAGTTGAACTGAATGAGAAATGAGGCACACCAAATTCGGGCAGAACAGAAGGGGGTTAAATTGAAACTCTATTAATGTTCAAATTCAAATTGTTGATTGAGATTATGAATGTACATGTATAATTGAGATTGTTGATTAATGTTATGAATGTACATGTTTAATTGTTACTC